>JAZDUA010000149.1:2372500-2972500 GCA_038098605.1 Gryllus longicercus
GATGTATTGTACGGTTATGTACGATAATTATGTACGATTCGACTCAATCTATCGATACAAAAGCCCGCAAGATTGCAATATTTGGATACTCTTGCCAGGGGTGTATCAAACAGATTTAAGAAGAAATCATAGTATTTTATAGATCGTGCTGTGAGCATATGGCCACAACGTGCAATTCTTGGTAGACGATCCAATGCAACATACGTTATCAACGTTCTAAACGCCGAGATGGGGCGAAGCCCTCAAAACCCGACTTAGTATCCTAGATTGTAATATACAAAATAAGACGTTTTTAAACATTCTGATATATTTTTGATGGCTTAGCTCTTTTCGCTACCTGTATTAACCAATTGTCACGAACGTGCTGAATCTTAAAACCCATGTAAAGCCAATTTGACTGTTCGATATACCGTGCAATTCAATCACAAGCGTCAAAGTATTTCTGCTTCCTTCGCTTAGAAATATTAGATTTTATTCCGGTGCATTCAATCGAGTTTATATACGATGTATCGGATTGTTCAGGGGATGGCCATTCAAAGTTGGATTCCAGTATGAAAACTTGAAGAAAATTAATTCAAAAGTTGGAAATGTTTGCGTGGGTACAAGTTCACTCTCACTTAGAATAGTATTCAACCTTATCAGTTTACTCAAATGCAGACTTATTACTACGTTCTCTTCGCCCTTGGATTCTTCACAACCCGAAAATCTTGTCGATTCAGCACCCACGAAAGACTGTGGAGAACAAGTCAATCTCAGAATTAGATTACAATGTACGACATTTAGAAGTACGGTGTAGAATAAGTAACCATTAGTTCTCTGATGATTTACTGCCATTAAAATGTGTAGTATCAAAAACTCTTTATTACCCGTCGCGGAAATATTATAGATAAATTAAAAATATAAATATTTACCCCTCGAAATGAAGAATGAATGTGATATTTCATTTTAATTTTATACGCAAACAGAAGTATAAATATGGTATAACCAATTTTTATCCCAATATAAACATTTTATCAAAGGAAGATTGTACGAATTGAAATATACTAAGTTCTTAACTTTTCCATTTAACATGGAATTGATATTAAAGCAAACGTCCTTATATATACCAAATTCATCATTCGAAAACTGTATTACCATTTATTTTTCATCAGAGGAAGAAACGCGGAAAGGGGGAAGGACAAAATTTCAGATGTAACCTAATAAAGGAAATTGCCTATACAAGTTTTTCTTCCTCCCTCCCCGGGATTGCCGAAGCCCAAAATGGGGCGACGCGACGCAGCTCTTTAATCGGGAGCTCGTCAGAGGAATTCCTTCTCCCCCTCCGCGCTTCCCCTCCTTCCGCTGTCAGCGATCGCTTCTCTTCCGATACTTACGCGCGAGTTTGACGATTATTTTATTGAGTTTCCGATAAAGAAGAGGATTAGTTGCCGGGTGACGCCTTCTTATCGTCCTATCGATTCTCGATACTCTCATTGACTCGCGTGTCGGGCTCAGCAGCCGACGAAGAGAGCAACGACCCCGCGGAGGAAGGATGAACATAGAGGACCCACAACCTGCTCTATCTTATCTGCTGACTTTAAAAAACAGTGGTTTCCATTGGCTGAAAAACAACCAAAACAACTAAAATACATCAAAGGGATAATGATCTTAAAGTTTCTTTGCGACTTGTGTGATATTCCATAAACCCTCCATCCAGTTGTAATGACCTATATCTCATTTCATAAATTGTAGACCTTGTTTTTGTATGGGAGACAATCGAAAAACAAGTGCCATTACGGCGTAAAAAATAACGTCTTTGTCAAAGGCGAGTCCGAAACAAGGACGTTAATGTTCAGTAGAACACACAAAGCTTCCTGTTAGCGGTATGCGGGATGGGAAGCTAGGAGTTTTCCTAAAGTGGAACGCGAAAGAAGTGAGTGAAGTGCAGCGGAGGAACACTGCTCTTCACTGTCAACTAAAAGTCTTCGACAAATGTTCAATACCCTCAACTACATTTATAATGTGGTTTTCTACACACATTCTCAGTAAATATTCGTTCTCCTGTAAAATATTTGTGATTCATCATACAAGGAGTCTAAGTGTGATCTTAATTGCGAGACTAAAAAATTAATCACCTAGATGTTATCTCGATAATTAACCAGTCGATTAAAATAACATAGATTCTGTGTTTTATTTAAAGCCCACGTAGCAGTCTTTAAAACTGTCTTGCCTAGTTTTACAAGTAGTGGTGAATAGATGTTAATCCAGCCATCATACTGCATTTTCCCCAGTACATGCAAAACAAGTAAATATAATGTCTTTAAGGAGATTTAGAATACAAAAATCCATTCACCAGATAGAATTACAATAATGTTTGAAAGAAAATATTAATTCCTTATGAAATTGAAAAGTAATTTAAAGATCTAGAGCCAAAATGACATCAGAAATAGTCCATAACCTACAAAAAATTAAAACGTGTATCGGGACTGGAAACCGAAAAATGGCCTACAAAAGAGTGAATCTACACCTGAGAAGTTTATTGTTATAGTTGCTCTTATTGCTAGTTATCCGTTGTTTTTATGTTTGTTGCTAGAAATTCCTACATACAATTGGAATAAATTATGTTCTCATGCCTTTTAAATTATTACATTGCTTTCGCTTCGGAGAAAAGAGACACCTATACAACAATTTATGAAATCTAAAAGACCAAAAATCACTTTCCTCGAAAGTCGCATGAAAACTAATTCAACCATGCAAAAACAACAGATGCGTTTCTAAGGAGCGAAATGAGTGTAACACAAAATTAGGTAAACACTTCTTTTAATAATATAAATAATGTAACGATTCGCTTTGATCTACAGTAATGAACCAACTAAACAACTAATTAAACCGTGGCCCTAGCTGCGGTCATTAAAATACTAAGAGCGGACGTTAAAATAGTTGGAATGGACTACTGTTTGGTTTAGATTTTACCAATTCTCATTGCTGCAGACTGTATTCCAGGGAATAATTTAGAACATAATTTACGCCTAATTTTGAATTATAACTCTGATATTAAAATTATTACATTTGTGATTACCACGGTGCTGCGTATAATCGTATTACTCCAAATGACACGAAAATAAGTAACTTACATGTATATGTTAATTGCATGTATGCAATACATGCAAGTACTTTTATTGTTTTGTGACTACTTTATAGAGTTAACATGGACAAGTTCAATATGTAGTAAACCAAATATTTCATTACACTATTAACTGCGTACAGATGAAAGTAAACAATAAATACCAAATACACTTCTCAAATGCTTGTAGCTGAGAACATATAAGTTCTGATTTCCAGAAAGCAGTTTTAAGCAATATTGAAAATTGCGCAAACTCGAACTATAAGATTGCATTAATGAAATTGTTCAAATAGGAAATAAAGTATCTTGTAGATGGGATAAAATTTTTAATACAAATTCAAAATGTTAATTCTGCCACTGTATGCTTCAAACTGTCTCTTACAGTTTTTCTTCTCTTTTGTATACTCAGTAAGGTGTGGTTTCCAAGAGTACGGTGCGTCCCTAGATGATAATTAATCATTCTATTAGTTGTCATCTGTTCCATTAAGATGATAGTGATAAATGCGGTGATTAACGACTGACGTATTCATAATTCAGAGGGCTATTTCGTTACTAATAATGGAGAAGTTCCTGAGGATACACGCAAGGGCCTCGAGATAAGAGATCACCCGCACAGACAATGTCTCACGGAGATCCATTGCAAAGAAAGTTGGAAGAAAGCCTCTTGAGAAAGTGTTGTAAATCTGGTAAAGAGAACACCTTTTGCCCTCGCATGTAATTTGTCATCCTTGTGAATGTATTCAATATCACGAGTAATTAATTACATTTTATCATGTTTTTAATTCGCGTCAGGTGGATCAATTTGTTTTAAAGTTGTATGCATATATCGACAAGATTAAATATGAGTAGTAAGTAAAGCTAAATAAAATGTATTCATCACACGGTGATATTCAAAGTAGGAATTATAATTTATATAAGAATTTATAAAATTATGTTTAAATTATTCCCTGGAAAGTAAAAAATGTAGTAAAAGCAGTTAATTCTTCAATAGTGATATTAGAAACTCTTCGAAATAAATTAATATTCTCTCTTTTTTCGATATTTTCCATTAGCTGTGTGTAATAATGTTTCTTTCGGTGACTTTTAGTGATCGTAAACATGATATGCTCATTTGAAATGAACTTTATTACTTTACACGTTTTATTACGATCAGTTAATTAAATGCAGTCACGTGATATTTAAGCATTTATGAATCACGTGGTGGCATGGTAAGTATTTTTAGAATGAATTGCTTCGGTAGAATTCAAAGATATTCCGTGAAGAATATTATGGAGAAAATGATTTACTCACATGATAGAGAGATAGCTTTACTCATCACTATTTAGATATAACAAATGAAACACACAAACACTTCGATATAAACAGAAAAAGACGCCGAAAAATTAACGGAGAAGATAATGACACTACATACAGTAACCAGGAGGAAATGAGACGTGACGTTGTTATTAATGTCTACACTGAAACAGAAACATTTCCGCTGAATGAACAAAAAGCTGGCATTATTATGCAAAAGCAATAAGACAAAATCATCTTTCAACAACTTTTCAAGTCGAGAAAGGTTGAACACGAAAATAATATTAAAGGAAAAACCTTTAAATTGGTTAGGAAAGAAAATTTAAGCTCTAGAGGAATTTTTAATCACCCGTTTAAAATTTCTCTTGTCGCAAAATGAGTGATCCTTCTTCAGACATTTCACCGGGCAGGTAGTAATTCAACCGGTTGCATTAGCGACGGACAGATGCAACAGTTCCACCACTGCTCCCCGACCCACAATTTATGGCGACTAAACTCCTTGACCTTCTCCTCGTCTTGCAATCCCCGGCAGCTTTCCACTTGGCCACCGACCGGCGACGACTCCCAGCCATCCACTCGAGCTCCATCCAGTGACCTGCACGACCGCCCCTCGCCAGAGGGCCCTCATTACTCGCGCCCCTGGCCCTGCTTTCGGCATGACCGCGTCGTGACTCGCCGCGCCGCTCCGCGCCGCACCGCTCCCGCTTCATATCTTCGCCGCTAGCGCCTCATCACCGGCGCCCGCCCGGCCATTGAGGCGTCTCAGTGGCGAGCGGCGACGGCGGCGGCGATTGTGGTGGTGATGGTGGTGGTGGTGGTGCTAGTGGTGGTGGTGGTGGTGCTAGTGGTGGTGGTGGTGGTGCTAGTGGTGGTGGTGGTGGTGCTAGTGGTGGTGGTGGTGGTGGTGCTAGTGGTGGTGGTGTTGCTGATGTTGGTGCTGGTGGTGGTGCTGGTGGTAGTGTTAAAGGGGGCGGTGGCGGTGGTGGTGATAGTGGTGGTGGTGCTGGTTGTGGTGGTGGTGGTAGTGTTCAAGGAAGCGGTGGCGTTGGCGGTGGCGGTGGCGGAGGCGGTGGCGGTGGCGGAGGCGGTAGCGGTGGCGGCGGCTGTGGCGGCGGCGCCGGTGGCGGCGGTGGTGGCGGCTGCTGGAGTGGCGGCTGCTGGGGTGGCGGTAGTGTTGACGGTGGTGGTATTGTGTGGGGGGTTGTGGTGGTGAAGGCGAGGAAGGCAATTGCGGTGGCGGTGACGGCAGTGGCGGTGACAGTTTGATGGCGGTGACGGTGACAGAGGGGGCGATGGCGGTTGAGATAGCGGCGCTGGCTGTTGTCTCTACCCTCACGAGCGGGAGGCAAAGGAGACAACAGAACGGCGATGGAAGTGAGGACGCTGATGATGCAGGCAGTGCAGGCTTGTAAGGGCGACAATGGCGGTGGGGTAGAGTTGGAGGTGGAGACAGAGAGGGCGATGGCGGTGAAAGTGGCGGCGGAGTTGGAAAAGGCGTTGGAAGCGGCGGTGGCGACGATAGTGGGGGCAGCAGTGGTGGTGGCGATGGCGGCAAAAGCGGTGGTGGCAACGGTGGAGGAGGTGGAGGCGGTGGCGGCGGTGGCGGCGGTGGAGGCGGTGGCGATAACGAAGGAGGTGGCAGTGACAGTTGTGGTGGCGGTAGCGACGGGGGCGGCAGTGGCGGTGGCGTTGGCAGCGGTGGCGGTCACGTTAGTGGCAGTGGCGGTGGTGCCGGAGGCGGGTTGTAGCGGCAAAGCAAGCTGTGAAGGAGACGGTGCCGGCGTTGGCGACGTTGGCGGCAGCTGCGTCGTAGCCCATCTAGTGAGCTGCGCTGAGGGGAGGCGTCGTCCTGAGGCTTCGGGGACTTAGCGCAGCGTCAAAGCGGCGGGGTCCTCCGCAGCCGTGAACGTCCACCCTCCCCGCCCCGCCCCGCTCGCCCTGCCCCGCAACGCCCGCCCCGCCCCGCCCCGCCCCACCCCGCCCCACCCCGCCCCGCCTCGTCGCCTTTCCCGTGGCCGGCGCCCGCCCTGCGCCTGATGCGCTCGGGGCCCCAGAGACGCGGCAAATATCGAGCAACTGCGGCCCCGGGAGGCGCCACAAAGAGGCCTCCAAAGAGGATTATTAGAAATGGTATGTGAGTAGTTTCCTCACATGTGGGAACACAGCGTGATCTTATTCTACTAAGCACACTCGTAGCCAGTGAACAAGGTAATGCACTTAATTATGTTTCAACAGTATTCATTCAAATTTAATAAAACTGAAATGTGGCTCCGGAAGTGATATTTTGGCAAAATGTGAACATGTGTGTTTTACGAAACTAAAAGAGGTGATACCATATTTTTTAAACAATAGTTATTTTTATGTTATTAAACAAACATTAGAGAGTATGTTTTAAGGAATTTTATTGAAAAATTGATATTAAAACATTTTAATAAAATTGCATCTTTTTCGTATTAAAAGGCAGGTACCCCTCGCAATTCAGTGTGAAGAAAATATATAATCCTATAATATGAGCATAAGAATATATTATAAGAGAGTAAAATTAAATGTAAGAAATTAAATTTAATATGTACATTTTATTTTAAATGAAATGACGTTAATGGAAAGGGTTCAATGCCAATTCATGCAAAAAATACAAATGTATTTAATTAAAGATAGTCGATTGTGACTTCTATTTTTATGTTTTTACACGTCTATTTTCAAAACAGATTTTAGATTTGGTCGCAGTATTGACAACTGAATTAATGAGTTCCATATTAATCGTGTTTCAGAAATATAAGCTTTCCACAAATGAAATTGTGCTTTGATCCGAACGAGAATATATACATTCAGACGCGATATAATTCGTTTCATTTATCCACTCTTAATGTTTCTCTACTGTCCAAAAAATGTTCAATGTTCAGATCGTAAGCGCCGTGATTCCTTTTTACTGGGGAATAACTATTTACAATACACTTATTAGTAAAATACTGTAAATATTAGCATTGTGACTTGGAAAATAACCGTTTTTAAAAGACGTTCACAGAGAAAGAAAAACAAAATCAATATTTTTCATCACCAAACCGTTTTGCTCAGACCATATTCAGATCGTGACGAAGCATGTCATAACGTTATCCGATCGAAGTAAAACTTTGATAACCTCACCATTTTTTCCACCAATTGGCATCGTTTTAGGGATTGCCGACAAAGAAATTTCGAAAGTTCATTTGTTGCAACAACCTAGTGTGAGTTATTCTTAATTATCATTGTTAGTGTTTTCGGGAATAACATATATTGACTGAGGGTTTTGACGGATAAAATTATTTTAACGACGGCAAATGAATGGTGTAAATGGCAGGCAGGGAAGCGGGAGGGCATGAGAAAGCCTTCCTCAAACCCAATGTTGGTTTTTGTTTACCACAAATCCCACGTGGGTTGACCGATATTGGAACCCTAATACTCCGAACTGAAAGGCGAGTAGTCAGACCATTTTACCAAGTGTCGTCTTGAAAGCGTCTTATATGAAACAAAATACGAGGAAATTTATGTGATGGTATGTGATCATTATTCCGGATACTATTACAAATCTCTACACGAGTTTTCTATATGGGTGAAAACCAGAACGGTATAAGTGACATTTTATACATTCTAAGAAATCTGTTTATTTAAGTGAATATCACTGAAAAGTTGTAGTGCTGTGTTTTATCATTAAAACCACGTCATTTCCATTGTTCATTAAAATCACAAAAACGCATTGCCTCTTAGAAATAGCCTAAAATAAACGTTTTCTCAGAATTTTTAAAATGTCACTTATACGTTCTGGTTTTCACGCATTAATTTATTTTCTTAAACTGTGTGACGTAATCTGGGAAAAGAACAATCTCTGCGCAGTTTCTTGAGCTCTGGGATATCTGCACTTATATAGTACATTTTAAGTTGAATTGCAGGTAGCAACGAGCGTTTTAGGCAAGAATTAGTATAAAAATATTCGCTTCCGTATAATCAAAAACTAATTGCAAAGGCAAATAGGGTACAGATTTTGGATATCATCTCTTATAACGCCTTTCGAGACGAAATTGACGTACTTTCGCGAGAAAAGTGACTAACTAAAATAATTACTAACTACACTAGTGATTTTATACATTTGTCCAGTAATATAATAAAACAATGCCACATCCATCTATAATTGAGGTACATTTATTATATTTTATTATATTACTGGAGAAACATATTACTGAAGAAACATAATTATTAATATCACTCATTTATATTCCCTTACAGTAAATCTCAATAAGACGAGACCTTCCTGAGATGTTAAAAAAATATTCAGTTATCAAACTCGCGTACTGTCTGGTGACTACCGGAGATGTTGGCTGGGGATCGGGTGGAGAGGGAGGGCAGGGAGGAGAGGGAGTGGGGGCGAGCTGTCCGGATCGATGGACAGCGGCAACCGCAGCGGTTGCCGGATGTTCGCCGCAACTTGTTGAGCCTAACCGATCCTGCTCCTCCCTCCTCCCACGATGATTCCACCGATTAGATTTTCTGCCTAGCAGTCAGTGCTCGTGTCTTTTGCGAGTCGAAAACCGGCCATGTTTGATATTTGTATAAGAAGATTCTGTTACCTTCTTGAATTCATCTGTTTGTTCTTGATCCCTTGAGTCTTATTCCTTTAGCACACTCCTTTAATCATTACGCATTCGTATATTCATATTCCAACTTTTTCGAATATTTGTGA
Organism: Gryllus longicercus; assembly: GCA_038098605.1. NCBI lineage: Eukaryota > Metazoa > Arthropoda > Insecta > Orthoptera > Gryllidae > Gryllus > Gryllus longicercus. The sequence goes on from JAZDUA010000149.1 coordinate 2,381,611, forward strand.
TCGTAAGTTTACGAAGATCATAAAAGTAAAGTGACCAGAGAATGACGGGCTAACAGAATTAGCACTGTGAAATATCACGGTAAGTAATCATGATTGACCATCAACCACTTTTGTTCTTATAATTGCTGGTTCTACTGTAAAATATTTAAGAAATGATCAAATTTTCTTTCCTGAAATTCGATAATTTTCTATTTTTATTTGTTTACTTTAATTATTTTTCAAACGAATATGAGTTTACTATTAAACTTATTGTTAAAACGCTTAAAAATTATATGCGTTCAGAATGCATTTTTTCATCAATTTATCAATGTCGGAGAACAAATTGTAAATATGGCGGAGATGGGGGCTTGAAAATACAAGATGAGAAAGATGCGGAAAAAGAAGATGACGAAATGAAAGGAATTTGAAATTGAAAATTTAAGGCCTATTTACTTTTATACACGACGATTTTGCAATACATTGTATTTAACGTTGGCGATAGAAACACCTTTAAATATTCTTAAATTCATGGACAAATTGCTTAGTAATTACTTTCCAATTATTTTACTTTACAATTTTTTTTAATTTATATTATTTTAAAATAAATTCATAATATACAAAACTACACAACATGTTACTCACGTAAGGTAGAGAAAGTAGTCTTGTAGTGTTATTCCTTACCTGAAACAAAATACAAGTTTCTTATAGAAAGGGTTCACTCTCATATTTGTGGGAAAGTAACAATCTGTTCCTGAAGAGAAAAAGAATCAAAAAGTACTACAATACTGAACACACGGTTATGAAATTATACAGTTAGTGATGATTTCTTAAAAATATCAGTGATTTCATGGTTTCATTTAAATTTAGAACAACTGCACAACACTAGTTTTGGAAGTTTATTATATGTATAAGTTTAAATAATTATAAGTTTTATAAGCATTTGATAAGAAAATGGTTAACCATTAACCGATTAACTCATGTTCGAAATGTAGAATGTAGTTGTGTAGTAATTAGTGTCACCAGGCCGCTCAAAAGCAAATAACAAACCGAAACCGTCATTTGTGCTATCGACCGTTAGAAGTTTTTTGTAGTACCATCTTTTAAGAAAAAAAAGTATAAATTACAAAGAGAATGTTTTAGAATAAATGTAGTTATACGCGATCTTTATTTAGCACACATTTGTTTCCATTATTCTTATCGGACCGCAGACTGATACATTCTTAATCGATGCCAGCGGTTTGGAGTGCCTTTTTGTTTGGTTGCGTTAAATCGATATTAAAACAGTACAGTATTTCGGAAGTTAATTTACATAACAATGTACATTCTGATAAAATAGATATTCAGATATCAGAACCCAAATGTTTCTTCCTTTTTATATTTAAGGTTTAAAAACTGGAACTATCAACAAATGCAAACCAGAGATGGCTTGTCTACCAAAAATTTCACCGCCCCTTCCATGACCGCTGACAGTGGTGTGCGACGTGGCATAAACAGAGCGAACAGCGCAGTCACATTGATGGAGGGCGACAAACTCCTCTCCGTGGTCGTAAAGTTGGAGCGGGGTGGAGCGGGGTGGAGCGGGGTGGAGCGGGGTGGAGCGGGGTGGAGCGGGGTGGAGCGGGGTGGAGCGGGGTGGAGCGGGGTGGAGCGGGGTGGAGCGGGGTGGAGCGGGGTGGAGCGGGGTGGAGCGGGGTGGAGCGGGGTGGAGCGGGGTGGAGTTGGGTGGAGCGGGGTGGAGCGGGGTGGAGTTGGGTGGAGCGGGGTGGAGCGGGGTGGAGCGGGGTGAAGCGGGGTGAAGCGGGGTGAAGCGGGGTGATTGGTGGGCGGGTCCAAGGCGAGAGGGGGCGGGGCATCACCGGCGACGCAAAGCGCTCGGGCGGAAATCGAGGTCAGGTTTAGGGTCGATGTCGCCAGGGGCGCTCAAGTAGCTCCGTGTCTTTAAAAATGTTCTGTTACTAATCTTTCCTTCCGTTGGCTCGTGAAACAAGCTTGTAGTAGGATGTCGCAGCTTCGGATTTGTGGTTAAATGTCCGCATTCCAGATAGGCAACTTAATGACCAGAGAAAAATTATGTTGTGGAAGAAATCTGAGATAACGAAATTATTATTATTATTATTATTATTATTATTTCCTAGGAAACATGCTTATGTACGAGAGGTTTGATATTTTTTAGGTTGCACAGTCAGAATATCTAGGATTTGTCCCGATATGAAGCTGATACATGATCACTTTTGTTCACAAGATCAATTTTGATACGCCTATATCAGGGCAGCTCAGAGACCGATCCACGATAATTTCGAAATCTTCAATTTTCACTTACATGATGATTGTGATGTTAAATTGTGCTCTCTTTGATAGGCACAATCACACAAATCAATATTTATGAAAGTGATCACTAAAGAGCAGTTTTAGATTTGTTTGCAGTCACTGCCGTTTCTTGCATTTGTTTGCGTCCATTTTACTTTAATTTCTAAAAATTAATAATTGGCTTCGGTGAGAAAATCATAAAAGCTTCAGATAACGAATTCATTTGTTGTTACTCTGCCCTGCATTTGTAGTACCTCAATTGTTTACTTCATTTAACCATTCTCTAATTTTATGTTAATAAAATATTCACAGAAAATATGAAAACTAAAATAACCTAAGTTCATTTGGATCAGACCCCATACCATGTATTGTACTTGATGGAAATTAGCTCAATGACTGACGTCATTTTGACATTGCAGGTATATAAATCACGCTTTTAATGTTGAATAGACAACCAGCGGGAAATAAATCAATCTTTACTCCATTTGAATAAAAGTTAATGACTAATATTAACGTGTAAGAACATAGAGGGAAGTGACATAATGTTCAACCATGTAGACATTTAGTTAATAACAATCAAAATACCCTTTTAAAATTAACTTTCGATGTCAACTGGATATGAACCAATTTAACTCATCCTTGCGTTTTCAAATTTTAACTACGCTTTACTCAACAGAATACCTCGCGTCTCTTTTTGAACTTTCAGTGTGTTACACGGCGATCATTGACGCAGCGCACGTGAAACTGGACTGCAAAGCGAGTCGCAAAGAAAGTAAATGGGTAGAGCACGTCTCTTTGATCACGCGAATAACCACTTGCTCCCCGACATGTTATCGACGCAGTCGCTGGTGGCGATGTCAAAAGGTCGGGAGAGCCGAAGCCGGGGCGAGGGCGGGGAAGGGGGGCGAGTCTCGTTCTGTGGCGAGTGCGGCCCCAAGCCACAGCCTTCCTGCATCTTTCATTCGTCGGAATCTCGTTGCTGCTTCGCTATGCAAATTGCTGCAGGGCGATTCGATTTGCCAGAGTAGATTCATATTAGCGGGTAGGCGCACGAAGATTCAACTCTCTTGATGGAGCTTGTTCGTGCGCTGGTGATGAAAGCAAGTCTTGCAAAATAACGCGATAATTAATCGGTGAATTTGACCGGTTCACTAAACATTAGAAGGTTTGCGTTGTCACAGTGTGTTGGTGCTGAATTCCATTTACATGTTTCAAGTATCGCGGGTACGATTTCAAACAATCAAAGATAATTGCGCCACCTGATCACTGCGAATTATTTGGTTCTAGTTACCGCAAACTGCTAGGTTTTCATGAAACGAGTAAGTTAAGTGAAATCATTATTGCGATAACCTGTAATAAAACCAGAATGACAATTTCATGCAAGAGTTATGACTACTAGAAATACATTTTTTAATGATACGTTTTTGGGGGAGCAATGGGAAAGCTGTAATTTTACGAAAAAAAATGTTCAAAACACGTTTGAATTGAGTCAATTCTAAAGGTTAACTAAGTGAAAATAACCATTTTGACACGAATATAATCGTCATATCAATGATGTTAAATTTTAAAGGAACGTTTCTTCGTCAGTATTCTCACCTTCAGTTCAAAATATCTCCATCTTGAGGATGTAAAACACTACAAAGTCTAATAGCAATTTTTCAGTAAACATTTCGTTAAATTAGAAAAAAATCAGTGCCATTAATGTAAAATGATATAGCTAAAAGAGATGGCTTAAATAAGCGGTCTCTTGTAACCATGGAAGAAATGGAAAAAGTTGTAAGGAAAGGAAATACGAAGCTTGTTCTCTACATTAACTCTCATTGTGTTTTGTATTCCCTTGGTTAGGGATGCTTAATAAGAACATGAGCCACTCATATTCTTATACTTGAAAAGAGACTCCTAAACGAGTGAGGTGAAATGTTTCTGAACATGATAATAATATACTTATTAGGCCGTTGCAATGTATTAGGGACTATTACATTTATTTATGAAGAAAGGTGCGAAATCGAAACAAATTACTATATGCTCTAGCTGAAATATTCTGCCGCTGTCATTCTCTTTCTCACATTCTCGATTTTGTCCATACTAAAATCTTGTACTTCTATGCTTTTAAATAAAATACATTTTTCATCAATAACGTTTGAGCTCCTTGTCGTTATTTCAAAATACCATAATAATTGATCTATTTTGCCATTACGTATAAATATGTATGATAATGGACAAAAAATAATTTAATTATCAAAAAAGGGTGGAATTTAAGAGAAAAACTTTGTTCTTGCTTAAATTTGGTATTTACATTTTGTCTAACGTTTCCCACTCGATTTGGTGCATCTTACAATCTCATCACTTCAACATGCTTCTAAACAAGACATATTTTTCACCAATATCCTTTGGGCTCCGCGTTAATATTTCAAAATGCCCCCCGCATCAGCATTCAATTCCAGGGGCCGCCCGCGCGTCGGTGGCTGCCGCAGAGCGCTGCAGCCGCGCGGGGGAGACGGCGCGAGCCCCATGAATAAACACGACTCGTTAGGCTGCGGCGCGCTCCGTTAGGGGCCGGGCGGCGCAGCGGGGCGTGAGGGAGGGGGCGCCGGCGTGCAGCGGTCCGCGACGGTGGCGCGCCAAGTGCTTGTGGAAATCCGCAGGGCGTGCGAGTCCGCGAAAAATTCACGACCCGCTGCCGGTTCCGGCACCCCGGTATTCACCCACCAACGCCCGACCCGCCGCCCGTCCATCCGCTCTCGCGCTCGTTCCCGTCAGCCCGTTAGTCAACCGGCCTCCTTTACGCCGTCAGCCTGCCCGTCGGTCTGCACTTAAGCCCCATCCTTTAAGCTCCTCCGTAAGTCCTCCCGTCAGCCCTCCGTTAGCCTACATAGCTGTCAGGCCGTCAGTTCACACGTCAGCCCGCCTGCCCGTCGTCGTAACTGTCCCCGCAACCGTCACCGCAACCGTCCCCGCAACCGTCCCCGCAACCGTCCCCGCAACCGTCACCGCGACCGTCACCGCAACCGAAACCGCAACCGTCGCCGCAACCGTCACAGCAACTGTCACCGCAACCGTCACCGCAACCGTCACCGCAACCGTCACCGCAACCGTCGCCGCAACCGTCACCGCAACCGTCGCCGCAACCGTCGCCGCAACCGTCACCGCAACCGTCACCACAACCGTCACCGCAACCGTCAGCGCAACCGTCACCGCAACCGTCACCGCAACCGTCACTGCAAACGTCACCGCAATCGTCACCGCAACCGTCACCGCAACCGTCACCGCAACCGTCACCGCAAACGTCACCGCAACCGTCACCGCAACCGTCACCGCAACCGTCACTGCAACCGTCACTGCAACCGTCAGCGCAACCGTCTCCGCAACCGTCTCCGCAACCGTCACCGCAACCGTCACCGCAACCGTCACCGCAACCGTCACCGCAACCGTCACCGCAAACGTCACCGCAACCGTCACCGCAACCGTCACCGCAACCGTTACCGCAACCGTCACCGCAACCGTCAGCCCACTCATAGCCCACCTGTCAACCCGCCCTCCCGCGAGACTGCGCGCCTGCCCGGCCAGGGCCCCTGCTGGAGGCGGAGCGCTACCGAGCGCCCGGGGAGGCGGCGAAGAGGCCGCAGGGCGTGCCGCGCACCAGCCACGCCCTACGCCATCGGCGGGCCGACTTTGTGTTAAGGGAAAACTAAAATAAGTTGTACCATTATTGATCAATAAGAAAACAATTTTCTTTCTCAGATGGAGATCGTATATTTCTTGGTGTATTTAGATTTAGGCAATAAAACAGTATTCAGGCAATAAAACAGTAAAAACTGTATGTGACGTAGGGGGGAAAAGATTATCTGCCCCCGTTTTCTTGAGTTCCAGAATTCTTTCCCGTCATTTTACCTATAAATAGTTGATAGTTGAATAAAAGGTTAACATAAATAAAAATAAATTTTTAAAATCGCCAGATAAGCAATATTTGAAAATAGTCATTTTCGTTTCTGAGTTATATAAAACTTATTTGCATCGGTACAAGAATTGCAAGTATCATTTTTCAGCATTGCTAATAAAATAGAAACTCGCCTTTACCTCTACGCTTAGCATTACAAGCAAAAGGAGAGTTCAACAAAACGTGCGCATATTGAAGCTACATTTACGTCCAGAAGCAAAACAAGGGGATATCTCAGCATTTGTTCAATGGATCAGGGTAATTGGACAAAAACTTGATCGAGATGTTGTTGGTGTGCATAGATGACGCAGTTGAATGAAGTTTAATTCATACGTTTAAAGGCCCTTATTTGAGCATGGTGTTTCCGATACTTTATGTTTATTGTTTTATATGCTTTAATTTATTTATAGTCGCATCGACATCATTATAAAGATGCCTTTCAGAATTGCAATATAAACTTGAGAAACATATTCATGACCAAATAAAGAATGAAAACAAAAGAAACAAGATGAACGTATATTTACATACTTTGTCGTCATATGGATTTACTTCATAAATATTTGTGAATACTGTTTGACATTATTTGTGATATTCCATAATTTAATATCTTCCTTCCTTATACTAAAAATTACCTACGTAATTATTTCGTTATGAAGTTGAAAATTTGTCTAATTTTTTTAATAATACTTTTGCATTGTGTTCCAATAAAATTAGCGGCTCTCAGTAATTTCACTCTAAAAAGTGTACAGTTCAAGGAATATTAAAAACGTATAGCCTTCATTAAATGTAATATACATTTCATATCATTTCATATATTCAAGAACCCCTTCTCTAAGTCTGTCATATCTCTAACGCAATCTTGAATCAGGAAGACTCTCTTATCCCTAGGTTTCTTTGACAGTTACGACAGCATGTAAGTTCGGACAGGAGCAGTTTTAATGAACTTCGCCTACCACACCGCACTCTGAAAGAGGTGACATCCTGTCTCACGCGGAATACAAATACATACTCCCAACAGATTTGTTGTGACCGCAGCGAGCTGCTCCATTCAGATGGGCATTTTTCTGTCTCGCGTCATTTAAGAAGCGACAGATTAATTACGCGACTGCGGTCGGCCTCCGGCGCGGGTGAGCGGCGGTGGCGACGTCCGGCGCCGGGGGCATGCGACTTTCGCTGCCGGCGCCCTCCGCTCACCCGCCACCGCGAGGTAGGCCCCTCCCGGCTTGCGCGGGACACAAGGTGGATTGGCGGCCGAATTGGGGACGGGCAACGAGGGGCGAGAGTGGATCGGCGGGGGAATTGTGAGCAGGATAACGGGCTGGTTGGTGGGTCAATTGAAGGTAGGAGGGAGGATTAGAGGGCCGGTAGTTTGGGCGGGCGGGTTGTTTGGGCGGGAGGGCAAGTAGATGGTCGGACAAGGGGGGGCGGGCAAGCGCACGGCCGGGCAAGCGGACGGCCGGACAAGGGGACGGCCGGACAAGGGGACGGCCGGACAAGGGGACGGCCGGAGAAGGGGACAGCCGGACAAGGGGGCAGTCAAGCGGACAGGGAAGCGAGCGGGCGAGACATCGGAGCAGTTGAACATCACCGTGACCGTCACTGCGACCACCCACGCGCTGACAATTTATCGGGATCTATGTTCAAGACAGTAAAGGAAATTAAGATACTCCAAAAACAACAAACAAATCATATTTCATCTTAATTTGACATAAAATCACAATGTTTTCTAACACAGAATTTGTTTATTAGAAAAAGTAAAAAAGAAACATTCAGATGTAACAGAAATTACATTCACTGAAAAATTTATTTATTTTCGAATCTGCAGTAGCAGAATAAAAAGTAATATTAAACTCGTACGTATCTTGAATGAGAGATAATGCTTACTTCTCGAGAGGAGAGTGTAATACATAAATGATAAAATAGTTATGGTTTTCGTGGAGGTCTGCTAATTGGAAATATATGTGTGAGTGATTATCTAATTAATTTGCAATTAACACATAAGTAAACAAAATAACAAAATAAAAATTCACTGACAAAAAGGAATAATAATTTTAAAAAAACATCGATAACTTTTTTGTTGTTAGTACGTGTATTTTAAAACTTGTATTTTAACGGCCTTTACATGATCTTTTTAGAGATCAATTTTTAAAGATTATGAATATCTGTAATTCCAGAAATATTCAGTACCCGATTTTAACTTTGCTTTATTGTTGTTAACATTCAAATTAAACAGCACGATAGAATAAAGCAATATAAGTTAATGAAAGTATTACTGCACATGAACACAGTCTCCTCGCAGTGGAGTGGCGCGCCGTGCCTTGACCTCTGCAATGCACCTGGCATTTCACGCTGTTTCTTAGAAGAGCGGAAACCACACTTTGCTTATGCGTGAAGATTAGAACCGCAGTGAAACGGCCGAGAAATTGCAATCTCGTGTGTAAAGGCTAACACTTTCGTCCGGTTTGTCGAATGTTATGCAATTTTTTCAGAAATAATTGAAACCGAGGGCAAAAAGTAATTTCCGAAAACAAAGGAGACAAAATTAAATAATGAATCCGAACTTACAAGCAGTTTACACGAAATAAACGCTCAAGATTTGTTTATAAGTACCATGTCGCTCATGTCCTTCAAAACTAAATACGTTATGTGAGCGCTGCGCAGGTAATGAGAAATAACTTTAAATAGATTTTTGTAAACTGGATTTGTTACAAAATTATGACATTTAATAATATTTATCAAAATTGACGCACTATGTCATTAAATGACTGTGCAAATTGTATTAATATATCTATATATTTCTATAAATAAGAGTAAAAGTATATCTGTATGTGTTTGAAATTTAATTGCAGCATAGTTTAATATACATATAATTGGTCAGTTTGTAATGCAATTGAAGGGTTTGAGGCAGTTATGAGATACTAGAAAGCCATGTCAAGTACAGCACGAATTTCGTTAAATGTAAATGTTAGTATCCTAATTTAGATGAAATTATGCCTTTTTTGTTACTATCTTTTTTTATATAGTAAAAACACATTAGCCTTGACAGAAATTGAGATATAACATACACAATCGAAAATTTTTTATTCCAATTATATTTGAAGTTAACAATTAGTCCCAATTTTCATAAAAACCCTTTGTTTAGGTTTTGAAAACTTTCCTATATATCGACTTTAAAGCAAGATATTTCTTGTCCAATGCATGCTCTTTTAAGTGGTTTGTTCTTTATTGATGTCTTGTATTCCTTTAAAAAATACTAAATTACATTAAGATGACGGAAATTTATTTGTGTAGCGCGTATTCCAACTATTTTTTTTCGCGTCACATCCACGCCAATTCAACTCAATAATGTCTTAATTACCGTTGAGAAACCCAGACCATCAGACCTACTCTTTCGCCTAACCACGTAGATTTGCCTTCCCTCCTTTCACCATCTAGCAGAGAAAGCAGCTATCACTGGGGCGACGAAACAGAGGATTTGAATTATTCTCAATGGCCCTTTTTAGGATTGATATTTACATGAAGAAAATCTATAATATGAGACAGCCGGCTTTACTTACCCTCCGAAGGAAGGCGTACGAAGAATTATTTTACCCTTCAATATACACAGTCTTGAACACACGATCTTGGGTGTAGTGGTCTGATACGCTAACCATTACACCACCAAAGTCGCTATGAATTGAATTGGTCATCAACGTTTCCCTTCGGGAAAACAGCGTCCTCTGCGTTGCATACGCCCCGCCGAGCGCGGCTGTGCGGCGGGTTGCAGCGCGCCCCTGAGGGAGGGCGAGGCGGCGCCAGGCAGTGAGGTCATCCGAGCGGCCGCAGCCGAGGCGGAGCGGAGAGGCCGCAGGTGCGACGGAGCAAAGTTGCGGTCGGCGCTGGGTCTGTGAGCCATCTGCGGCGGGCGCGCCACTTCGCGCCACTCCGCGCCACTCCCAATCGTACCGACCGCGCGCGGATAAGCGCGGCTTTGGAAATGCGCGGCCGTCTCTCCCCTAGCCCACCGGCGAGTTGATCCGTTCAAGTTTGGGCTTGGGTTAGACAGAGCGGAGGTGTATCTCTGTTGCGGAAACTCTTTGCGAAGGTTGACACTCTCGCGTTTATTGTATTATCTCTTTTCTTCAAAATGATGAAAAGGAGTGGTTCTAAGTCGCCCGAAAACAAGAATGAATTGAAGCCATAAAGTTAAAGGCTTATCTCTCATAACAAGTTTATTATCTTTCAAACCAATCAGATAATAGCTTGATTATTTTGTCTGGATTTCAAAATCGTTCATTTATTTATCTCTCAGTGGAAGAGAAGCCACATTAGTGAAAACTATTCCACAGCATTTTTTGAAGTAGAGAATTGATTGTTTCATTGAATGATTAGGGATTCGATATCACATTACAGCTTACTGCTTCTGATTGCATTTGCTTTATTGCACGACAATTCAGCTTTATAACATATTTGCTTCCAAATTACCCGACATATCTGTAAATAAGCTACTAACGCATTCGATGGTTTGATCACAACGTCACTCATAGAAGAGTATTTGCTTCAAAACGGCAAGGGTAACTTATTCAAAGTAATAAACACAAGATTTTTTTTAAATAACAAAATGATAATTTTAAAATAACAAAAATGAGTGACACACGTCCTTTTGTGTTCGCCATCACAAAGACTCAATGTGTCTTATTTAACATATTTATTATGAAGCACGAATATATTTAAAACAATGTTCTTCTTTTTCGTGAGATTTTCTGGATGTCATTAACCCCCTAGAAATATTTCTTTACAGTAAACTGTGAAGATTGTGATGACAAGGTTTTCAATTCTTCGTGCATTTTCATTTACTCTTTACGTTCTAGGTTCTACGGGTGTCAAGTTACAGATTTATGAAATATAAATTTAGATACACGCACGATAGGGTGCAGTTTCTGAGAAAGCCATCGTTTATTTCCATCTCTGAATATTTTAGGTCAATTTATTAAAATTCATTTGATTTCTCAAATTTTAGCTGTTTTACACGAGAAAAGTGTGTAAAATATTTAATTAAGATTAGATTGAAATGTGTGAGTAGTAACGCTAGGGGGTTCAGCGTATATTTTAATACTAACAAAATTGCTACGATCTCTACTAGTCAAACGTAATATCGGCGTAGATTTACTTCCTGTCAAATAAGATGATTTAATATTTCCTTGTATGTTTGCATGATTTATGCTCAATGGATGAGAACCAGATAATAAATATTTTTAGAAGGAGCTCCTTTTAAATATCGTACGCATCGAAATAGGTTCATTAATACTTCTTAAACCAATCAGATAATTGTAATAAAGAAACACTAATTTCAGAAAAAAAATTTTTTAAATAACAAAGAGAGGCGGAAATTATAGGTAACTACTAGTAAAATAAATTAATATTGTTCCCATGAATGTGTGATACAGTAAAATACCAGTTTAAAATAAAATTCTCGTACATTTAGGTAAGAGTAATGAAATGAGGCCAGTTGCTTAGGAGATTGCTTGTGTATGGAAGCAACACAAGCCACGTGAAGGTGATGAATGTGGAAAATTATCACCACCATACGTACTATTTATAAAATGTCGTTGTAAATATTTCTTTTCCGTACGATCTACTGAATCAATTTCAGCGAAGAGGTGTTGGAAAACTAAGTTCTTGGTGTATGCACGCGCATTTTACATTATGATGTTATATACTTTAACATTGATTATACGAAAAATGAAATGTCGGCATAAAGCACAACCTGGCGGTACGGCGGGGTCAGGCAAGGCAGCACAGGGCAAGGACGGTGGCAAGAATTCGGGTGAATTTCTGCTGTTCGGCGTAAGGCAGAGGAGAGCAGGTCATTTTTATAAATAGTAATGATAATGATGGTGGCGGCGATGGTGTAACAACTGATGGTGTAACGGTTAGCGTACCGGACTGTTCCCAAATTCGCGGGTTCAAACCCGATCGAAGCCGTGGATTTTTAAGGGCGAAAACATCCTTCTTACGCCTTCCTTCGGAGGGGGAGTAAAGCCGGCTGCCCCATGGTAGTTGATTTACTTGCATGTAAAAGATCCTCAAGCCTAAATGACGCCTCTGAGCTAAATTCAAACCGCCTGTTTCTCGCCCAAGAAATACCTCCTTCCTCTGGTAGTTGGTGAAAGGAGCGTAGCGAAATTTGCGTGATAAGACGGAAGAGCGGGCCTAATGGCCCGAGTCTCGCCACGTAAAATAAGGCAAATTCAATTCAATTCATTTCAATAATTAGCCGTTAACCATCTACAGCAGCACTGACAATTTCCTGTCATTAACCATCTCTAATAGCCTACTACAAATACTGCTCTTAAGTAAGTATAATGCTACCTACCAGAAACCTGGCAGGAAGTCAAAGGTTGCGGATTTCAGTTCTGCGTAATGTGTGAATGTCTTCATCAAGTTGTTGTGATGTCATAGTATTATATATCACATAAAAACAAAAATCTCTTTGATGATATATTATTCATCTCTTATCAGGTACCTCAATGATCACAATCACATTTACCTAAAGGGGGCTTCGTTGTAGTTACTTGTCAAAAACACGAAGGTCTTTATGTCATTAGAATCTACGCGCAGTAACGAGATTGACAATCTTTATTAGAACACGCCTACTTTCGTACATACTTCATACTCCACTTTCAAAAAGGTAAAGGTAAATTCTTTACGTCAGGAAGGATAGGCATTCATGATTCTCGCGGAGTCGACAATTCTGTTCCGACACTACACAGCCATTGCAACGACCAAACAAACTACAGACTACAGCACTTGCACTGAAGACACCGCTATGCTCCTACAATGCCTGTGTCACACACGTCGCCTTCGCTGCCATCGCCACCTACGCAAACTGCATACACCACGTCTTCTCCGCTCTTGCATCACCTGCATCGACTACATATTCTACGCTTCCAACAGCACGTGCACCAACTACGCCTGTTGCGCACCTGCTACATCTGTATCGGCTTACAACCTCTTCTGCATAATCTGCATTGACTACGTCTTCTGCACACCTGAAGCATCTGTAAATCGACTACGTCTTCTGACCCTGCATCATCAGTATCGTCTACGCTTTCTGCGCACCTGCATGGTGTACACTTACTGCACTATCTGTAGCACCTACATCATCTAAGCCTTCAGAGCCCCCTGCAACATCGATTACGCCTTCTACCCCTGCATCATCTGAATCGTCTACTCTTTCTGCACACCTGCATGGTTTACACTTACTGGACCTTATCTGCAGCATCTGCATCATCTAAGTCTTCAGAGCCCCCTGAAACATCGATTACTCTTTCTGCCCCTGCATCATCTGAATCGTCTACTCTTTCTGCACACCTGCATGGTTTACACTTACTGCACCTTATCTGCAGCACCTGCATCATCTAAGCCTTCAGAGCCTCCTGCAGCATCAATTACGCCTTCTTCCCCTGCATCATCTAATCGTCTACGCTTTCTGCCCACCTGAAACGTCGACACATCCTGCGTTTCCTGCAGAGCATGCATCGTTTACGCCTTCAGAGGCCCCTACAGCGCTTGCCCCACGCCCCCGCGGTGCCGCGTAACAGGCAGGCCGGAAACGCGAGTCTTTCTCCGCGCCGCCGGGATAACGATGTCTCTCTACAAAGAAAGCCCAGCCGCAGATCCGGTGACGCGGTTCTTCGATTTTGCGTCTCCGGTGCTCCCCCGCCCCTGCGAGGCCGCACACACGCCCTCTGCGCTCTGAGTTGTCCCGGAGTCACCACTGACGAGAGTAGCGTCTCACCGGAGGGACTAGGGTTCGAATCCCGATGGTGGTGGGTACATTTTCTATTACATTCTTGGCTATCCGGGATGAGCCGAGTCTCGGTCAATGTTACTGACGTTTCGGCCATTTTGCTGTGGCCTTCGTCAGAGCTATTCTGCTGCTTCAGAGCTGCTTCAGCAGTATAGCTCTGAAGGCCACAGCAAAACGGTAACATTGACCGAGACGCGGCTCATCCCGGATAGCCAAGAATGCATTGACTCCGGCCGCGGAAGCCTACGAACCCATTTTTTCTATTATATAGATCTGGAAAGTGAATACTTGCAAGAGTCACTTTCTCTGTCAATGCTGCAATGTATTTGATTGTTGTAGTTAATAAGTTTGATCGTGTTTGAATACCTAACCCTCGCATTATATCCGAAAACGTGCTAACAAAATAAACCGTGTGCTAATTTTCTTTCGAAGACAATGAATATATCGGTAACATTAATTAATGTAATTCCATTTGTGAATTAAAAAGGTAAGATAGATTTTCATTCATATCATAGGTGATGAAACTGGGTTAGATTGTCATAAAAGGAAGTTGACAGGCTTTTTAGGTCACTCAAGTTTTAAAACGAGAATATCATAATGCCATAATTCACTGGGTTACGATTCGTACTGTCATATTTTGGAACGTGATATCTCACTTCTTTCCTCACATAAATCTTACGTTGATTTATACATCTGATTTAACCTATTTTTAAGCAAGAGATTTAGAGTCCAGTGTTTCATGAAGTTGCGTAATTATGACTTCCGAAATGAACTGACTCTTTACGTAAAGGACTGAGACCTGTTGTAGGAAAATTGAGGTCACATATAAATATGTATATATAGTACGCATAAGCTGATCATAATTGTCAATTTATAGAATGGAGATGAGTTGTGCAGTTTTGGTAACTATATTAATATAAAATAATGTATCTTTTCATTTTAAATATAAATTTACAAAACTTTTGTTCTTAAAATACTTCCTCTCTATTTAAAATTTGCAAATTATAGAAACACCCCCTAAGATTTAAGTTATACTTGATATTATTTTATATTTCATATGACATTTTAAATATATTATAATGATTAATTAAAAGCAAGATATGAAGAGGTGTCTAATAAAAATAGGTAATTCCAATACGTAACAAAATTAAACTTACATTTTTACTTAGCTCAAGAAACTTTTCACAGGAACTCACAAGAAGACAAACCCAGTTTATTCCCATCAAGAATGTGGAGAGAACACATTCCTTTCACAACAAACCGCAGATGCAACAATTTCTTCCTGTTGTAAAGGTTTCGCTAATAAATTAAGCTGGTTTTAATAGCACAAGCCCCTATTCATTTTCGAATAATTGGAAAATTCGCTTATTGTTTGGATGAGTGAACCACAAAATGATAAAAAAAATAACAGCTGAAATTTCGATGACACTGACGAATCGGTGCATATCTCTCGCATGTGGAATACAAATCCCTTTTCCTTCTCGAGAAGGGAAACAATTTTTAGGATGACAACAAAGCAATTTTTAGTATATTTTGAGATTTTATTATATTTTGACCCTTTCAGTCCGTTGTAGAGGAGAAAAACGAAAAATGTAACAGAAGGCACCAAACAACTTCATTTTTTAGATCACGGCTTGATGTAAGAGAGAGCTCGAAACGTTTAGACTCGAAAACGTAGTTTTAAGGATTTATAAAGCCCACTTTTTTAAATAAGAAACAATTCTTGTCAAGAAATAGGCCGTTAAGCGTGTGTTGTAGTAATATTTTTTTCTTTTCTTCGTAAATTCTTTTTTATACTACACGCCATGCAAAAGAGCAATGCGTGAGAAAAAAATGTATTTTTACTACAGAAATAATGCAGGGAATTTTCAATTAATAATTAATTTAACGAAAAACCCCATTAAAATTATTTAAGACAACACTAGTAATGCAAAAAAATTGGTAGAATATCTAACTTTTATCGAACTCTTTTTTCACTGTATTTATACACAATAACATTTATAGAAAATAATCATATCGAAATAAACTTATAAATATTCGCTGGTTTCAAAAGTATACCATTAAACATTTTGAATTGCGTGTGGCTACACTCAAAAGAAAATTGTAACGGATTTCTGTTCCATTAATTTGTGGAAAATAATATGGAACTGATGAATTATTATGGAGAATAATGTTGTATTAACTTACGTTCAGAAAACCTAAACACTTAAGCTTTAATTCCCGGAACAAGAACAAGCATAGGAATTATCCCTAGCTGAAAGCGTTGCGAGTGAGCGAGTTCACAAAAACACGCTGACGTCAGGGTCAACAGTACTGGACGCACTAGCGGCGGAGGCACGCAACACTCGTCGCCCAAAATAGCCCGCAGATTGGGCGCGGGTGATCGCCCGGGGGCGGGGGGGGGCATCGTTTGCGGCGGGGGGCCAGACATGCCACCGTCGCACAACACGCGACGTCGCCCGCGCTCGCGCTGCGCTCTTCTGGCACCTGAACAAAGCTCCGTCGGGCGGAAAGCGGCGCTTGGCGGGCGAGCGATACCATCTGCGAGAGGGGCCGGCGCGGCGCGGCGGCGAGAGCAAGTTGGCGGGCTCCGAGCTGCGGGACCTATCACGTGCACGAGGATGGGCTGCTTTTGTTTTGCATCTCGTTATGATTAACTATCGTTATGCTTCACTCTCGCTCTCTTTACGCCTAAGCCTCGCTCTCTTTACGCCTAAGCCTCGCTCTCTTTACGCCTAAGCCTCGCTCTCTTTACGCCTAAGCCTCGCTCTCTTTACGCCTAAGCCTCGCTCTCTTTACGCCTAAGCCTCGCTCTCTTTACGCCTAAGCCTCGCTCTCTTTACGCCTAAGCCTCGCTCTCTTTACGCCTAAGCCTCGCTCTCTTTACGCCTAAGCCTCGCTCTCTTTACGCCTAAGCCTCGCTCTCTTTACGCCTAAGCCTCGCTCCCTTTACGCTTTAGTCATGATGCAACAAAGAAATAAAACAATTCTGAGAAATGTGCTTACTGCAAAATATGTATATATCAATGGCTAAAATTAATAAAAAATAAAATATATCGGGAACATCTTAATTATCAATTACTTATTTTATTTGTAGTGATGATATAAACTAATAGTTGTTACCCTAGATTTAAAAAATACCGTAATAATGCTAATTATAATAATTTGGAAGATGTGGGATACATAATTATTTTTCATCACTCTTCGCAGTACGCGGGATTCAAACTCACAGCTTCCGATCTGCATCTAAAAATGGTTGTTTTAGCAGTCTCTGGTATTTAGGTCGGTTAAAAAGAGTGGAAGTAATATTTTCTCTCTCGCACAATTCCCGCACTAATAGAATTTCATATTTGCTCCGCCTGAGAACGACGCAAATAACTGATAAAATGACTAACACGTAGCGTCGGTCTCCAGCAACGCGAAGCCACGAGTCAACAAATAGTGGCTAAAGATGAGCGCCGTTGATGTGCCAAAATATAAAATTACCAAACGAACCCACGTAGAGGGTCGGCCAGTGGACCCCTTTCCAGGACTCCTAGACTACCTCATATTTCCTTTGCTTGGTGTGAGAGAAGGGGGCGGAAAGAGGATTTGTCCATTAGTGCCGATGGCAAATCGCCAGCGCCCGTCTGTCAGCGCGAGAGCCGGCAGGGGCGCTGCGGTCGCCATTCGTCACGCGCCGTGCCGGTGCCGACGCCGGCGCCGGGCTACGAACGCGAGCGGCGCAGCTGCGCTCGGGGCGTAATTCGCCACCGCCCACGCCCCCACAGCCATCGCCCACAGCGCCACGCCACGGCCCCGCCTTTAAAGGCGTTTTTTAATGCTGGCTGGGACGTTTACTGGACCAGGGGGACCTAATATTTTTATGGTGAAGAACCTTGAGTAATACCAAGAATAAATAAAACTGTTGTAGTAGAGATGGATACGCTATTGAATACATAGAAAAATCGAGGTTTTCATATGTTATCCCACTATTTATTCATTTTATCGTAACTTGATTGCATGTAAAACAACAGACTCAAAAACATTTTTTTCTCAATAAAAAAATCAATCACATGAGTAAAAAAAAATAAATTGAGACAAATCTGAATACTACATCTACAAACATAATAAAAATAAAAATTAATATAGAATAAATCTCTCATAGGGACACCGGCTACCTCCCATTCAGTTTCATTGTTACATCAGCACATTAACAATGAATAATATATTGATGAAATTAGCTCGGTTTGTTTCTACTGTAAATGAATATGTAATTTAATTAATATGTAATATGTAAATCCATATGTAACTTAGCGAGAACAGTGCACAAAGAAATGAGTCGGCAACTCAGGGAAGCATTAGTCGGTGTTCAAGAGCTCAAAGCAAGCTGAATTTTGAAAATAAAGAGAAAATTAGTTTACAATACAAAACAACCCTGACTAAACACCGGAAAAAATAATCAGACAATTCCCGTCAATCGAATTCGATATCAGCTCAGCCAAGAAATGGCGCGAGTAAAGGATAAATTTCTCTCCGACCGTGGTTTTGCCTACATCGGTCTATGAATACAGAAATTAAAATTAGTCTGTTGGGTTCGGTGCCCGATATTTTAGTAATTACGAAATCTCCAACAATACAGGTACCATTGGATCGATGTTAATGGACATATTACCAGAGCATTAGAGGTAAAAACATAGTTCAATGTTCTGAGATTGATGGAGAACTGGGAAACAAAACCACGATAAATCTTAGAAAAGATTTTAGTGCACACATTATTCTGTCACTGATCTGTCCGTAATATATGGGAAATGAATACGGAGTTGCTTTCAAACACAAATCCGTGCATGCAGAATTTGTGAGTTATATGCGATCCGTTTTACTGAAACGCTGGTTGCTTTCCGTAAACATTAATCTCAATTTAATCAACGCAGAACTCTCATCGATGTCTACTACTGATGATTACCAAGTTAAAGTAGAAAAATAGTATTACATAACAAATTGCGAACTCCCATATATATCTTTCGAGAGCGCTAAATAAAAAAAACATTCAAACTGAATGAAAACTCTAAATAATATATTAAAACTGAAAAAATGAATAAAAGTAATAAAAACAAATTTAAAAAAATATTAAAATATGAAAATTTCAAAAATCGAATAAAGAAAACGTAAGAAAGAAGCGAACTTATGGCGCACCCTGTTCCAAACTTGCGAACAGCTCGCCGCCTCCTTCCGCGCGTACAGTGACCCACTTCCCAGAGTTGCCCATCGAAGCCGGATGTCAGAAGCGGCGGGGCCGGGGATTTCCGGAGGCCGGGACAGGAAGTCGCCCGTGGGGGCGGCGCCCGCGAGACGGCGCCGCGTCGCCCACCCGTCGGGATAAGTCCCGTCAGCCAGCACGCGCCCAGCGCCACCGCTGTCGGCTCAGCGGGCCTTCGCCGCCGTCGCCGCCGGGTGGGTGTTCGCGTCGCGACGCCCCGGGCGCTAATGCGCCAGGCGCTCCAGGAGCCCGTGGGCGAGCCAGGCGGGCGAGCTGGCGAGTCGGCGATTGGGCGGGCGAGTGGCGAACGGGCAAAAGGGCGGGCCAATGGGTGGACAAGCAAATGAGAGGACAGACAAGCGAGCAGGCGAGCGGGCGGTTGGCTGGGTGGGTGGGCGAGTCAGTGGGTGGGTGGGTGGGTGGGTGGGTGGGTGGGTGAGTAGGCGGATAGGTGGACTGGCGGGTGGGTGGGTGAGCGAGTGGGCGGGCAGGCGAATGGGCGAGCGAAGGGGGGGCGGGCGGGAGGGCGGCTGGGCGAGATAGCGGGCGAGAAGGCGGGCGGGCGAGTGGGCGGGCGGGCGAGTGGGCGGGCGGGCGAGTGAGCGGGCGGGCGAGTGAGTACGCGGGCTATGAGGCAAGGGCGAAGGCGGGCGGACGAGGGTACGGGCGACTGCGTGGGCGGGGGGATCGCGTCGTGACGCGATGCGACGCCCCGGGCGCTAATGCGGCAGGCGCTCTGGGAGCCCGTGGGCGAGCCGTGGGCGAAGCGGCGGGCGAAGAGCGAGAGGGAGGCAGAGGATTCCTCTGGGGATGGGGCGTGCACTTGAATGAATCCCAGTGACTCACGGTGAGCTTGGGTGATTCGTAGGGCAAAATCTAGTCATTTTGCGACAAGAGATCGTGACTGCGTGAAATTATGAGTGTTAATTACTTGAGAGGGGGTGGTTTGTTGAATTATAAGTAAAGGTGTCATGCGTGCGATTCGTTGAACAAAGATAATAACGGGGAGAAAGAAAAAATTCTAGCCATGTGCAAGGAACGACATTTTATAATAAATCGGTACAGAACGACAAATAATGAGTGAATCATGAAGAAGAAAGCATGGTAATACATTAGCGTAAGTTTAAATACAATTAATGAGAAGAAAGTTTATATTTATATCACATAAATAAACTGTTGTAACAAAACATATTTCGGACTTTCGAGGTTTAACAGATTTAACAAGTTTTCAAATTCAAAATTATATCATTACATACTTTGAAATATATATTTTTTATTACAATGTAGTTTTCAACGGAATTTGGTTACTCAGCAGTCAAAACCAGGAGTATTGGAAGGGAAAATAAAACAAGTAACTCAATTTCTATTCGAACCAGGAATGAAAAAGGTAATACGTGTAATTTAGAAATGTGAACTAAAACTGATTACTTTCCAAAAATATTATTTCTTTTCAAAGATATTCGTTTACGCTCCCTTCTTAAAACTCTCTCTTCATCGGTATGGGTCTTAAAAGTTATAGTATCCGAGGCCCCTAATAAATGTCTTCTATGGGGCATTACTTCCTTTTCAATTACACGGTGGCACGAAATGTGCAATTGAGAGCCGCAGTCTTTTACAATGCATTCGCGACGAAAGAACATTCTAACCTTACGCAAAAGTCGAACACACAACCCTACCCAAATGAACGGTCAGCAAACGACTGTGCTACCTGAAACGACACTAGCAGCGCCAAAGGGCCCCTTCCCACGTCGCGACGGCGGTGCGCTTCCGAGCGCCGCGGCTCGTAGCAGAGCATTGGTTTGAATGGAGACCTTCCCACGCGCAGCGGGCGTGCGCTGCTGCGGCAAGCAGCGGAGAACTCTCGCCACGCGAAGCGGGGGGGGGGGGGCGTGCGCGCTACCGCTGGCAGAACACAACTTTAAATGGTAGCCTTCCCACTGTACCGCCGGTCGCTGCGTTTTACCTGCGTCTGCCCGTTTTACCTTTGTTCGACGTCGCCGGAGGGTCGGCGAAAGCTACACCTGCAGAACCCACCCCTTTCCGGGCGACGGTGCGGCCGTGGTTGCGGCGGTGGCGGCGTCGGAAGGGCTCTGTGGCTTGACGGAAGCGCGCCGCCGTCGCGACGTGGGAAAGCGCCCAAACACCACGAAGAGGTGGAGCGCGATTATGATGCCAGCGCGGTCTCGCTGAGGCAGCCAATCCGATTACACGTGGCCGGAACCGCGCCTTCTTATGAGGAGATGCGACAAAGATCTCGCAGGGAGGAAAGGCCGGCTCTCGCAGATCCTATCCGGCGCGGGGGAAGCTCAGGCAATTGAGGGCGCAGAGGCAGAGACATTTTCAGCTCTATTTTGCCAGAAATGAGAAAAGATCATTTAGAAAAAAATAGTGAAGTATAATAATTAACGCTTCCTAACAGAGCGATATAACAGCATTTTATTGCGCAAGTAGTTTTCTGTTTACTTCATTACTTTAAAGACAAGTGATAAATTATATAAGCGCTCTAATTTTGGAACTGGAATCGTTTAGGGATAATGTAATAATAGTTTGTCTATTGAGGAGTACAATAAAACAATATTTCATCATCAATAAATATGGGTTGTGTCAGTTAGAATAATAATTCTGCTGCAGGTGTTAATATTTCGTTCCTCAGACCTTCTCAGTATTTAGAGATGAAAATTAACACATACAACATAAAAATGATACTTAATGCACAATTCACATTTAATTGAAAAAATTCTCAACTGAAAACTCTGAAAATTATGCTAATCCCAAATCATTTAGATTGGAGAAATGTCGAATCGTACAGAATATATCCCAGCTACCATATTAAACATATTTACTCGATTGCTGAGTTTATACGATTCCTGTTTTGGAAAGAACATATTTTTATCGACTCTCCGAAAATGTTTGATTCATTTTTTATGTTTAC
The DNA here is from genome assembly GCA_038098605.1 of Gryllus longicercus. Taxonomy (NCBI): domain Eukaryota; kingdom Metazoa; phylum Arthropoda; class Insecta; order Orthoptera; family Gryllidae; genus Gryllus; species Gryllus longicercus. The sequence continues at coordinate 2,403,797 of JAZDUA010000149.1, forward strand.
AAAAAAATAAAAAAAATACATTTATTCCACGATGGATGGTTTAAAATATAACCTGTTTCAATGCTTAAAGCCTCCTCCTCAGGGCGTAACTAAATGTCGTTTCTCAGTAAAATTATGAATCGCAGAGAGAATCAAATCTTTCTGAACGCAATTTTACAGAAATTAGAAACTACAAGTACACGAAGTAAATGATGCAACAACAACAGCAGATATCAATTTTCCTCAACTTGATGTTTACCTTGCTTCATAACCGGCACAATTTAAACGGCGTTGCTTTCGCCGCACGTGTCAGCTCCACCTTATCCCTATCTTTTGTTTGCCGGGTCACGGGCGCACGTGAAAATCACCGCACGCTCTCTACCCTTCTTTCCCACCGCTTCGCCTGGAGGGGCGTGCTCAGCGTTGGGACTACGTGGCTTGCGGTCTCCTTTAGACGACCCCATCCAGCACCTTCCTCATTTGAGTCACCACTGCCGCTATCACCAGCAGCGCCGCTCACGCCGCCCCCACCGCCACCGCCAACCCCACCGCCCCTACCGCCCCCGCTGCTCCACGATGCCTCCGCCGCCCCTCCACTCCACCGTCTCCACCGCCCTCGCCATCACCGCCACCGCCACCAACGCCGCCGCATCACCGCTTTGATTCTCAGCACCGCCTTCACTGCCCCCCGCGCACGATAGCTTAGAGCTTGTCCCGACTGGGGCGGTACCCCGCTAGTGAGAGATACCTGCTTGGGAAAACACTACTAGCCGACTGTAGATCATCACATAACACGCACCAGGAATCGAAAACATCCACCCCCACCATACCCGCTACCTCCACTGAGCGGGCTACATGCGCCGCCTCCACAATCGCTACCCTTGCCGCCCCCCCCCCATCCGTTCCGACCCCCGCCATCTACCCCAGTGCCGGCCCCATCTCCTCCCCCCCCCCCTCCCAGAGCCCACCGCTGCCAGCGCCGACGCACCCGTCCCAAGCTTCCATTACTCGGCGCTCGCTTCCGGGCGCCAAATTGCATATCGCAATCTCGGGATTAGAAGCGGGGACCGCGGCGCGCGTGGCGGTGCCCAGGTGCAATCTCTTAGCGCGCGGGGGCGACGCGGCCGCCCGTAATCGGGTTAGCCTCCGGTTATGAGGCGCCAGCAGCCGGCGCGACGCGGCGCGGCGCGACGCCACCCGGCGACCACCTTGACGAGGGGCGACTGCAAGGCGGCCAACCCCCGGCGCCCGCGGGCAGCCGGGTGCACCCGGTGCATGTAGAGCCCCCGGACACAGGAAGCTGTGGCTCCTTCTTCTACGCCGCTGATTTCGGCGTCTTGTCGTTTTACTGGGTCAAGCGCTGATGCAATAACTAAGCGGTTTAGAGGTACCTCCGGGTGTTCAATTTGGTTTACAGAGCTTGATTGTGAGTGAGCTTGTGTTTTTTCTATTTATGCAGCCAAAATGAAGCAAAGTAAACTCTCTTGTAGCTATCATTTCCAAAACAATTAACCTAATATGCGCATATCTATGATAGGGAGCATTTCAGGTTCCTTGAAAATTCTTTTTTTTTTAATGATTAAAGAACATTGAGTTGGCATGTACTGACGGAATAACGAGAATCTTTTTACGCAATCACTGAAGCTACTTCAAAGAAATTTTAATCCTATGACGCGCAATCATAACACACATTTTAAACACACTCTTTAAACTGAACACTATTTGAATTAGAAAATTAGTAACTGAAAAAACTAGGACACTGAATCTCTAAAAAAAGTATCTATTGTCATAATATGAACTTTAATCCACAGGTGTAAGCATCGCACTTCAGGTTATACATTGTAACTTCGGCTTCCCTCTTTGTGAGCCACCCTGCTGTGAGGGTGAGGTGAAGAGGACATTGTAAGGGGTACCCAGATATCCAGCGCCTCTGGTATTCCCACGGGGCTGGTTGTCATGGGATTTCCAACTGCGCGTGTTGTGAACTACCAATATAACCAAAACCAATAGTATTCTACTCGAAACTCTTTTTAATGTATTCACTTGCAATCGTTTTTCTTCATCTCTTCTAAATGCTGACTAGCGAAGCTGCTGGGGAAAATGATTTTAATCCAATAATATGTGCGTTTGAAATCCACCCACGTACACCAAATTAATGTTAATATGCCGCAAATTTCTCTCATAAACTTAATAAATAAAAAATTTAAATTGTTAAGTATTTTAACTTCAAGATTGTTTTTCTCTGAAATGAGACCTGCATATATCAACCCAGCAACAATTCATCTTCGTTTTGTATTATGATTTTTTTGTAGTATTGGATGCAGTAGATATTGATTTTCAACAATTGAATTAAATAACATGAGACACATTCCAGTCGGTTGGCGCGATGTGTATAATCTCAATCAAAATTTTATATTGTGATTAAACTGATATGAATTATTTTTAATACGTATAAATCTAAATCGCGATTATTTTCATCTGCCAAAATACTACACCGCCTCAGAATTAAAATTTTGATATGAATTCGCTTGTATGTTACTAATTGACTACTGGTTTATCGACACGAAAAATTATATTTTTAATTTGTATGTAATAACATTCAAGCATTCCGAAGGGAAAATGTTGCATGAAATATTTTCATCAGATTTAGAGACTTGCGATCTCGATAAGCGACACTGCAATTTTCAGAGCGTTCGAAACGTTATGCAAGGATTCTCTTTATTTGCTTGCATGTTCCCGTTTTCGGTGACTGGCGTCAATTATATTGGTAAAACAGAGAGAATGAGTTTAATGCATTCTGTAATGAAAAATTTAAAAAAAAGTGTCACGCGGTGAAGAAACACTGGAATGACAATGTGACATTCTCGCGCATTTCAGTGATTGTTGATGAAATCAAATGACAAATGAATTTAAAATATCTGAAAGAAGTTCAACACTAATACACGAATATTAAATGTCGTCTGTTTTGTTAATGGATGAGGTTTTTAAATTTCATTACATTTTGAAGTTGAATGAAAAAGTTTTTAAAATTGATCTCAATTTTGTCATCAAGTTCTCACAAATATAGTTATTTGCTGTTCTGAAGACAGCAATAAGCATATGACATAAGAAATACTTTGTATTTAATAAAATGAGGTAAAATGGACTTTTGAATTTTGGTTTTCGAATATAATAGATAATAATCACATACGAGTACTTTTGAATTTACCAAACAAAATACTTGATACTAGGACACATAATTTTAATGTCTCGTTTGAACAGAAACAATTCCTCAGATTTCATATTCGCTACATGTGTGAATACTTTGAAGGAAGATCCTTTACACTAATGAAATGTAAAACAGAATGCGATTATTATCATAAACACGCATATCATTATCAGTACAAGTGGATAAAGACGTTTCGTGACCTCCTAATAGCTGACACTGATCCAAACGTGCAGAGTATGACACAAACTTCGCACAAAAAGTCTACTCCAATACAATTTTGGGAATAAATTATTCATAATCCCAACAAATAATAAAAAGTAAGGAGGAATAAAACTGAAAGTTCAAATATTACGCATTGTAATAAATATTAAAGTATAAATTATTATTTTCTTTTTTTGGTACTGTAATTAAAACATTAATGAGGATGGTCAAACGAGAAGAATATATCGAATTATACATCATTTTACCAACTTATTTGTATAATCGTAATGAATATAAAATACAGATATTAATAGACCACATTACGTTTCCTACAATTGTACAGTTTAGGCAAATATGTTACAATTTAAATATTCACTAAAGGAAGCACATAAAATATGTCGAAATACAATACATATCTATATATTCGATCGGAGCCTCTCCACTCTCCAATGACAAAATCGGAGTGAAATGACTGTAGGAGAGTGCGATTGGCTTCGATGTCTGATTGGTAAAGTATTAGATTACTGTCAGTGGTTCGGGACGATTGTCCACATCCAGAACATTTTGTTTCCCGAACTGAAATTTGTTCTGGGACTGGGTGAAAAGGTAAAGGTAAACATAGTTAGGATGTGTCAGATGGTATGGCAGGAAGAGATTTTGCCAGAGTAAATTCCTGCATTTCTTTAATCCATGGTACTTCATTGTATGGGAGTTGTGCTGAAATTTATGTGAAATTACCATAATATCATTTTTTACAGAAATTAAGTATATATTGGAAAATAATAAATAAGATCAATACATTATAAGAAAAACTGTTATACATCAACAAAATCACAATTGTATAACAATGGATACAAATTAAAATTTGTTTAACAGTTAACTTTGTTTAACAGTTAACTTTGTTTAACAGTTAACTTTGTTTAACAGTTAACTTTGTTTAACAGTTAACTTTGTTTAACAGTTAACTTTGTTTAACAGTTAACTTTGTTTAACAGTTAACTTTGTTTAACAGTTAACTTTGTTTAACAGTTAACTTTGTTTAACAGTTAACTTTGTTTAACAGTTAACTTTGTTTAACAGTTAACTTTGTTTAACAGTTAACTTTGTTTAACAGTTAACTTTGTTTAACAGTTAACTTTGTTTAACAGTTAACTTTGTTTAACAGTTAACTTTGTTTAACAGTTAACTTTGTTTAACAGTTAACTTTGTTTAACAGTTAACTTTGTTTAACAGTTAACTTTGTTTAACAGTTAACTTTGTTTAACAGTTAACTTTGTTTAACAGTTAACTTTGTTTAACAGTTAACTTTGTTTAACAGTTAACTTTGTTTAACAGTTAACTTTGTTTAACAGTTAACTTTGTTTAACAGTTAACTTTGTTTAACAGTTAACTTTGTTTAACAGTTAACTTTGTTTAACAGTTAACTTTGTTTAACAGTTAACTTTGTTTAACAGTTAACTTTGTTTAACAGTTAACTTTGTTTAACAGTTAACTTTGTTTAACAGTTAACTTTGTTTAACAGTTAACTTTGTTTAACAGTTAACTTTGTTCAACAGTTAACTTTGTTCAACAGTTAACTTCGTTCAACAGTTAACTTTGTTTAACAGTTAACTTCGTTCAACAGTTAACTTCGTTCAACAGTTAAGTTCGTTCAACAGTTAAGTTCGTTCAACAGTTAAGTTCGTTCAACAGTTAAATTTGTTTTACAGTTAAATTTTGTAGTTATGATTAAATACGCAATATTGCTAATAAATATTGTCTTTTGAATATTTGATCAAGAGCGTTCGGTAGTAACTCACAGAAACTGAGAGGATACTTCATTGTAGTCCGACGCATTGTACAGATGCCAACGACACTGTGCTGCACTGCACTGCACTGCAATCGCTCACTCCGCCTCCCCCTCCCCGGCCCCGCCACCCCCTCCCCCATCCGTGGAGGAGATTCTCACGGGCTGACATAATGTGATTAACGCCAGCCTTCCAGCACCTGTTGTGGTCCAGCTGATTTACTCTCTAATCGGCTGCCGAGTATTCAAACGGCTACGCCCATTTGGCACAACATTCAGCTTTAACGCTTCACGATGATTTATTTAAGAGCCGCGCTTATCCATTAATATATGTAATACGAGCATTAAATAAACTGATTGTTTATGGTCAGTCTTCGTTGCGTAATCCACGTTTCCATTCATCGATGTCAATGATGTCGCTTCACCCTTTCGATAAAATATAAACTGCATATTTCAACAAACGGATTAACGCAATGAGCACAGAGTGCCAGAGCTTATATTTTCACAACCACCGAGAAGATTTAAAAAAAAAAATAACTAGAACACTGCACTTTAATATATGGATATTAAAAATAGAGAATTTATATTTGGAAATTCGAATGGCATTTTCTAAATTACCTGCATTCATACAGACATTTAAGTGAACCTAAAAAATAAACAGCCTGCGTACTTTCAAAATTCAATTATTGTCGTTATTGTATTAATAAAATACAAATTGTAACAAGAAGGTGCGTTGATGTGGGGTAAGGAAGTTATTTCTCGTCAGTTGAAATTATTCAGACACTCTAAAATTCAGAGTCATGAAATCCCCCAAACGCAAAATCAAAAGCAGATATTGGAACTATTGTTTCTGAGAATTTCAGCGTTCAAAATTCTGACGTGTATTTCATGTTTGAGTCTGAATACACGCAAACTTGGAACCAACTACTTTTTGGAAAATGAACTCGTCTTAGAAATTCCATCTGAATCCTTAACCTTCCTTTCTGGCTTACCACGTCGTCACCCTCTCACACTTTTTTAATTTGCGCACTACAAAAATGTAATCAATACGAACAAATTGCATTCTCTTATTTTTCGCGCAACATGTGTTGCCAACTGAACTCAAAACGTCTCTCAACGACGTAATCTATTTCGCAACAGTTAACCGTTTAACGCCCCACCTTTCAACATCCAATTTTCTCGCGCGGCGAAGTCATGAGGGCTGGAGGCAGGGGGCGAGCGGGCGGGCGGCCCGGGCATTAAATCCCGTCTTTCACGCGGCGGCCGCCAGGAGCGTAGGCGTCGCCGCAGGGCCCGAGACGCGGGCAAGGTAGCTACGTCGCGGATTATTGCCACATAAAACGCGAACACGGCGGCAGGCGTGGGCCAAAGCGGGGGCTCTGAGCGAACACTCGCTGCCGCCAGCCACCTGCTCGAAAAGCGGGTGGGCAAGTGGAGAATGCAGGACCAGACGAGAAGCGGACGACAGGTCGGACTGATGATAGGGCGAATGGATCAGAGGTCGGAATGACGGGAGGTAGAAAAAAATCGAAAATCTGTAAAAAAAAAAATCGAAAATCTGTAAGAGTTTCACTCCGTTGGCCTATCCTATTTGAAGAGTGAATGTTACATTCCAGTACAGGAACAATGTAATCGAACGCTGAATCGCTTCCCAGGAGGCAGAAATTTGCTTCCCAGGGAATTTCGTTTCGGCGTGGTGTCGATCAGGCCATCCGGCGCGTGTGCGCCGCTTCATTAGGAAATTCTTCGGCCGGTGCCGCGTCGTGTCGTGTCGTGTCGTGTCGTGTCGTGTCGCGCCGGCGCGTGCCAGCAACGTGCTGGGGAACGTGCCGCATTTGCCCGGCGGGGGTCTTGCAGCGGCTACCTGCGCCACGTGAGGGGGCGGGGCGCGGCGGGCAGGCGCGCTGAGAGGCCTTCCTCTGTGGAGTGCGGTGGAGGAAGTGGCGGCGGTGAGCGATGGCGGGAGTGACGGTGTAGGCGATTTGAGCAATCGTTTGGGAGATGGTCTGGGCGACAATGTCAGCAACGGTTAGGGCGACCGTTTGGTAGACGGTGAGAGTGATGGAGAGGCCGGCGGAGAGGCCGGCGGAGAGGCCGGCGGAGAGGCCGGCGGAGAGGCCGGCGGAGAGGCCGGCGGAGAGGCCGGCGGAGAGACCGGCGGAGAGACCGGCGGAGAGACCGGCGGAGAGACCGGCGGAGAGACCGGCGGAGAGACCGGCGGAGAGACCGGCGGAGAGACCGGCGGAGAGACCGGCGGAGAGACCGGCGGAGAGACCGGCGGAGAGACCGGCGGAGAGACCGGCGGAGAGACCGGCGGAGAGACCGGCGGAGAGACCGGCGGAGAGACCGGCGGAGAGACCGGCGGAGAGACCGGCGGAGAGACCGGCGGAGAGACCGGCGGAGAGACCGGCGGAGAGGGCCGCGGAGAGGGCCGCGGAGAAGGCCGCGGAGAGGGCCGCGGAGAGGGCCGCGGAGAGGGCCGCGGAGAGGGCCGCGGAGAGGGCCGCGGAGAGGGCCGCGGAGAGGGCCGCGGAGAGGGCCGCGGAGAGGGCCGCGGAGAGGGCCGCGGAGAGGGCCGCGGAGAGGGCCGCGGAGAGGGCCGCGGAGAGGGCCGCGGAGAGGGCCGCGGAGAGGGCCGCGGAGAGGGCCGCGGAGAGGGCCGCGGAGAGGGCCGCGGAGAGGGCCGCGGAGAGGGCCGCGGAGAGGGCCGCGGAGAGGGCCGCGGAGAGGGCCGCGGAGAGGGCCGCGGAGAGGGCCGCGGAGAGGGCCGCGGAGAGGGCCGCGGAGAGGGCCGCGGAGAGGGCCGCGGCGTGGGCGGCGGCGTGGGCGGCGGCGTGGGCAGCGGCGTGGGCGGGAGTGTGGGCGGCGGTGTGGGTGGCGGTGTGGGCGGGAGTGTGGGCGGCGGTGTGGGTGGCGGTGTGGGCGGGAGTGTGGGCGGCGGTGTGGGTAGCGGTGTGGGTAGCGGTGTGGGCGACGGTGTGGGCGGCGGTGTGGGCGACGGTGTGGACGGCGGTGTGGGCGGCGGTGTGGACGGCGGTTTGGGGTGACGGTGGTTGTCACGTTATGTGCCAAATTGCCGAAGGTAGTGGTAGAGGTTATGGTGATAGGAGCAAATACGAGCACAAGAGAGGAGTGGTGGGCGTGGTGTCGCCGTGGACGTGCGCTGAAACGGAGTTCGGGGGCGAAGAAGCGGCATCCACCTTCCAGGAAGAGCAACGGGCGAGCGACGCGAGGGCGGGCGGAGGAGGCGCCCAATATCGCTCAGCACATTCCTCACGTGCCACGGGCGCTCTTCCATGCACTCGATGCTCTGTTCCTTCTCGAGGAAGGGGCGCGTTACCTCGAATAAGTCCCACCTGCGCCCTGGAGGCCAGGGCAGTTCATGCTACAAGTTCACTAGTGCACCGCAGCTACCGGGTTATTATTAATAGCAAAGACTTGCACTGATACTAAATTTAACTAAGTGTAACGTATGAAAAGTAGTTTTACGAACCAATGAGAAAGAATTGAATCACAGGTGATCCACTTTTAAAGATAATGGAATGAAAGTTTATTAATACTTATGTATTTGGAAATATTAATGAAGATGTCATCGTATCATATTTCTCTTGAAAATATGCAACTACGTCTTTCATACAAATTGAATATTTAAGAAATAAAGTGTCATTACACAGATACTTTATCTACTTTTGACGAGTGAAATTTTTGACAATTAAGAAAGTTCTCGCGCATCTTGCATAACTAGGAAACAGCAATCCCTTAAACCTGGTTTTCGTGTCCCTGCTCCGACCCATAAGTTGTGTTCCTAGGGCCATAAAGACTACGAAATGAGAACTTTCTACATTTTTAGAGGTTTAAATATTTAGGATAACCACACTCTATGACACAGGAGAGGCAGATACGGGCATAATCTATTCATTACATCGCCACGATTATAATCTCTTTGTTATCACGCGTTTACAAAAACTACTTTTAGAAATTTCGCTTACGTACAAATGCTAACAATCATCAATTTAATAATGAATTATTCTTCGTTGCAAGATCATATTCATTGTTTCATGTGACGAACTTAATTTTATAATTTTGAAGGAATTTAATAAATATACCATATTGTGATGAGTCATTACTGAGAAAAATAAATATTGTAAAAATAATGTTTTAAAAATATAGACGACAACAATGAGAAATCCAAGATGATCATATGGAGGTGTAGTAAATAATCAGAAATTAAGGGAAGTGTAGTGTAAGTAAACAACTAGAAAAATGGTGGATTTTATTTTAAAAATAAGTCAAAATGGACAATGAGAAATTTCCGTGGGAGTAATTAATTATGTAAGATTATATAAGGAACGATTAGCCAAGGAATAAACAGTATAAGACGCTTCTACACGAAGCTCCAATCAGAAAGGGGAAGGCGCGAGTGGGAGGCGAAAATGACGCAGAAAAACTAAGGAGGAGGGGAAATGTGCACACTACTGCGTATCTTAGGTAAACAGAGGAATAGCGCGTGTTATGAATAAGAAGGCAGAAGGAATTCCGACACGGTGACGATCATATGGAGGGAGACGGTGTTCCGACATGGTGATGTTCGGATGGTTAGTGGTAGCTGGCCGCAGTGACGGCAACAAATGTTTGAAGTTGAATGTTTAGAAATATTGTGTGGTAAGAATAAGATTCGGAACATGACTGATGGTGTATTGGTCTAGGTTGAACTTCATTTGTGATTTACCTGAAATTCTACGGCCACGAAGGCAGAGGTCACGAACAGGAAAGTGACAAAAGGGGACATTCAAAACAAACGTATTATTCGAAGATCAAGTTGTGTTAGCTAGAATTAATTTTCATATTGTGATTGGGGTAAACGGCCATGCATGCATGGGGAAGTAAAAAGCAGCAAATAAATGCGGTAATGTAAATGATAGTGTGATTGGAAGTATTAATGTGTGAATGTTTTCAAGGTTTTTTAATTGTTTATTTATTTGTTTTGTTTTGACATGAAATTGTGTTAAGCTTTGTTTATTCAAGCTGAGAAGAAAGTAGATAATAACATTTTGGTTATTGAAATGGCTATTATTATTTCGTACTGGTAAGTAAAATACCTGAGTCTAAATGAGTTGTAGTTTAAATATTTATTACATACATTTCGTCACCAACTCCGTAGGGACAGTCTGTCGGCCTATTAAATCGATCGCCGACGGATATCTTCGGCGAACATATAAGGTATTATTGGTTGCAACAAAAATATACGATTAGAAATTAGGTGTCAAGAGTAAAAGTAAATACTCGGTAGTATAAGGTAGCTCTGCCATATTAGCATGCCCACGTGAGTCAAAATAATAATAATAATAATAATATGGAGTCACGTAATTAGTATTGTTGGCATTGTTACGCCGTAGGTCGAAATAAATATTAAAAAAAAAATACCATACAGTTTACTTTCTTCAGAGGGAGAGGAAAAACCGTCATAATACACAGAAAAACGAGGTTTGCTCCTCCTTATTTGATTGCTTCAGAGTATCTTGTTCTTTGGGATCAGATATTAAATAGGTGATATTTCAGATCATGTGCAACATAAATGTTCGTGAATATACATTTTAAAACAAATAGTGAATTTATTACATTATATTACATATTTTTATTACACGTTTAGCCTTAACATTTTGAATTCTTTTAAGTTCAAAAGTAGACGAAACATGGTATGCTTTCCTGTCACACGTTTAGATTGTAGATCAGAATTTTAGATTGTTCCAGAAAAATTCACTCAGACGTAGATTTTCACCGTTCTTGTGAATGTGACCTTTATCTGGTCTCTCTTACCTTCTACATAAAGTATGACGAGAAGGTATTAGACGTCGAATTCGCTACATACTCTATATTAAGAATGCAGCTTTTCCTGTAATCGGCTTCTGACGTGAAAGCTTACATACCCTAAGATTGTTTTGTAGTAAAATATCTAGACCTTCGCCAACTGTTTCAAAATCCTTCATCCATAAAACATCAACCTTTAAGCAGGGAGTACAGAAGGTCAATTCTTTATCCACACCATATTTATCAATGTTTGTGCTCCCACAAATCGTTATTCGAGACTGGGAATTCATCAATCGTGTTTGTGAAGTGACTTTGACGACACTTTTCGAGTAATCTGATCTTCTCTCTTTTTAATCTGATTAATCTGAAAGCTCACTTTACATTTCCATGTCTGTTAGAAAACAAATGATTCGGCGAATTGTCAGCCTTACGAAGTACATCCTTTGTCACGCCTTTTGAAGTACATACCTGACAAACATGCTTTCTGAGATAAGATAATGAGATGCCAACCACAGTAGCAGACCATAATGATGAAGATCCCTCATAAAATGTCAAAGATCTGTTTAACTTTCGTTGTGAAATAATACTGATTTTACCATTATTATTACACAGCAATAAAATAAACATGATAATAAACTTTGTATTTTATATTACTCAATTAAGGAAGAAATTGGCATAAGTCACAAATTTTACTATATACTTTGTGTAATAATATAAACGTAAAGTAAAATATTTTTATATTTAATAACAGGTAATATCTCATAATTTGTTAGAAAAAATATTCAATAGATGCAATCATAATTGTTAATAAAAACAGTTTGCTATTTCTCCTGTAAAATTGGGTGTGAATTACTCGAGCCCTTTCTTTCTAAAGAATTCAGTTATATTTGGACAGAACACGATTTTCTGGCTTCAAAAAATCAGTTCTGATAATGACGGCTAAGTTTTTGGAAACTGCTCATATAATACATAAAAAAATAGTAATAACTTTTATTAAAATATTTTCAATGCCAGCAACACGACACGAATAAACCGTCATTAGTTCACTTGGAAATGATTTGTGTGTTTGAGTGTGTGTATATCTATGTATTGTATGTATGTACGTATATGCGTGTGTAAGTCTGTACACATGTATGTATGCATTGTATTTATGTATGTATATATGTAAGTATGTTCATATATAGTATGTTCTGCAAAACGTTTGACTATTGTTCGCGAATTTGCGGCACAAATAATTTTGTGTTAGCGAGACAAAACAGGGTGGAGAGAGATCGAAACGTTTCTCCTAAAATGTGTTTTTTTACAATATTCAGATTCAGGGAATAAATTCACAAAATAAGCTGACTGAGCTAAGTAAAAGTCATTGATGCTGTCGCATATCTGACATAATGTGTCTGAATGGGAGAACTCCAATTTTTATTTCTTTATAATGTTTATTTATTTATGTCTTGTTTTTAAGAATTTTTACAATTGTTTAATGCACTGTATTTAAGCGTTGCTAGCCAAGATATGAAGGGCGAGAATTAAAGTAGTAAACACATACGCTTGTAGTAAACAAATACCCTGGCAATGCCGGGTTATCAACTAGGTAATGATCATATTTCCTCTTACGTGTGATTTTACATCACACGACGCAGTAAGCAGCTTTTAATTTAAAAAAAAATTCCTCATCGCGTTTCAAATACCGCACATCAGCAGCTCAGTTCCTCCATCGTCCACAGAGAATTTCGTTCAGAAGAGCGTAGGATTGCCAACCTCCCCTCCATTTGGGAGGACAGTCCTCCATTTACGTCAGTTGTCCTCTCGTCCTCCTTTGTGTTTTAAATGTCTTCTTTTAAGCAATTTTTAACATTTGTTGTCATTTATTACTAACATCTGCTACGTTGTATCGTTTATTGTTAACGTTAGAACAGAAAACACGAAAATCCTTTTTCTGATGACTGACACACGCATGTATGATCGCGTCTGTCTAGCACCTAAAATAAAACAAAAAAGAGACGCTGGGACTATCTTCATCTGCATTTTGTGAACGAATATTTTCACTTGAATCGCAAATGGCGAGAAGAAAGAAATACAGTTGATGTTAGTCATAAATTAAATATTCATTAAAATAAATTTGTTGGATTTTTGGTGGCTTATCGAGTGTCCTCCCTTTTACACGAACATTGTTGGCAACCCTGGCAGGGCTCCTCGCGTCGCTTCGCGTCAAGGGAGCAGCAGCAGCAGCAGCGGCCGCAAGCACCCCGCAGGTCGTCGAAAGCCAACGTTTGGCGCGAGTGAAATGCAATTTGAGTTGCTCTGGCGCGCGATACGACCACTTCGTGCCCGTCGCTGTCCGCCTCCGGCCCTCGCCTCCAGGAGGCGCTTCCGCCTCGGGGATTGCGCGTTAATTGAACGACCGTGAACTTGGCGAGCAGTTGCAGCAGTCTCGGGCGGACGGGCCGCCTCGCGCCCGAGTCGAGCGCAACGTCGCTCTCGCGAATACTTGCGGCGAATTCCCTCCCCTCCCCTCCCCTTCCCTTCCCCTCCCCTTCCCTTCCCCTCCTCTCCTCACTACTCTCCTCTCTACTCTCCTCTTCCCTCCCTTCACTCCTCTTCCCTCCCTTCACTCCTCTTCCCTCCCTTCACTCCCTTCACTCCTCTTCCCTCCCTTCACTCCTCTTCCCTCCCTTCACTCCTCTTCCCTCCCTTCACTCCTCTTCCCTCCCTTCACTCCTCTTCCCTCCCTTCACTCCTCTTCCCTCCCTTCACTCCTCTTCCCTCCCTTCACTCCTCTTCCCTCCCTTCACTCCTCTTCCCTCCCTTCACTCCTCTTCCCTCCCTTCACTCCTCTTCCCTCTCTTCACTCCTCTTCCCTCTCTTCACTCCTCTTCCCTCTCTTCACTCCTCTTCCCTCTCTTCACTCCTCTTCTCTCCCTTCTCTTCCCCCCTTCTCTTCTCTCCCTCTTCCCCCTCCTCTCCTCGTGCCTCCCTTCTCTCCTTTCCCCTCCCCTTCTCTTCTCTCCTGCCCGCGCCTGTTACGCCACCCAACGCGTCACATTGCTCCGCACCGCGGGTCGCTGCTGTAGGCGCGTCGCTCGCCCCCGGGAGAATGCTGGTCTCGGGGCCGCGTGCCGGAGATAAGCCGTATCAAGTGACCGATTCACGGATGTCGGCGTCATTACAATGGTTGTCATAATCTCGGGCTATCTATTTCCGGGATTAATCAGCTGTGAAATGCTAGAATTTCGCAATTATTAGCGTTGGGAATGTGAACTGGGAAAGGGGTCTCTGAGGAAATGATTAATGATGATATCAAATGTTCCACCATTAACGTTTAACGTCGTTACAGAAAATATACATTCATTGCATTCATATACATGTAATATTAAATGTATTCGATTTAACATTTTTGAATGGATTGTTACACGAATGAGTTATTTTATCTTCATCGATAGCAATGTACGAGTACGTATGCGTTTGGCATTCTGGATCAATTGTCCGACTTTTTAGCGTCTGTATAATGGTGTTCTTCATGTCTGGGCTTAGTTAAATTCTCACGCTTGGAGAGTACTGAGACTGAGAGTAATGAGGGAGACGTGGTGAACATGACGTACTCCCTTCAACGTGAGTAGCAAACACCGCCCGCCTGGGCTTTCCTTCGGCACACAGCTACAGAAATTGTCACAATTTTAAACGAAAGCCACAACTATATTTGTGCCTCGATCGGGAATCGAACCTGGGACCACACCACGGGAAGCTAGTGCGCTGCCCATGTGCCGTTCTAGAGGTATCAATAATGATAACAAGGTATAGAGAAATTCGTATAAGAAGGGACCACTTTTACAGGACAGTAAACAAATGCAATTCATGTTGGATAATAGCATTGTAAGAGATAGGGACGGAGCCATTTACAAGTGAGACATATGCAAACAAACGTATTAACTAAATGAGCTCATATACATAACCTGCAGTCATGTTACCAGCAGTAGCCAAGCAATAAAGGTGTTGTGGTGCGTTATCGTTGGCATTTTTCATGAAATAATTATAAACGTTGTCATTGCCAACAATAGTACTATTGTTGGCAATGACAACGTTTATAATTATTTCAGCCAAGCAATAACTTTCAATGCAGTCCATTCTAAGAGTAATCTCTATACAAAGGCCTCGTGCATTACCAAGGATTCGGTCTCTATACCTAAAAGTTTTATTTTATTAGTGCTTTGGACGATTTTTATATAATTGAAAATATAGATGTGCATTCATTTAAAGTGAAAACATTATTCTATTTTTGACTATGCAAATAATCTCATAATTGACTTTCTCACAACAATATTTGTTTTTAATGACAAACTCTTTTACATATTATCTCAAATATTCTTGTCCGACTTATCTTCATAACTCAGTAAAGAAATAAATTATATTATACCAAGTCTTAAAATACTACAAATATATTCAAAATATATTCTAATTGCTCTAATAACTCAAATTACCACAAACTCTTCACATTATTAAACCATATCATCACATATTGGTAAATTTCATCACATTTCGAACAAAAAGCACGTAATAAATATTATTAATGATCTTCAGATTTCTTAAAAAATAGAATACATAAAAAAAATCATGGGAGGCTCTATGCGCCTCCCTTGGTAATATTAGAGTTACAAGAAAGGACCTAGGTTAAAACAACACTAAGCCAAACTCATTCTACATTTTATGTTTACAAAATAAACTTTATTGTTACTACTGACTTCCCAAATTAACTGTAAATATTTAAAGTGTGAATATTACAAATGTTTGCCAAGGCCACAGTAACGTGTTGATGGGGGGGAGTGAGAAAAACCGTTAGAATGTAGAGACCTACATTATTCAAGAAAACTCGAAATGAAGTAGGCTGCTACACAAAATAGGTTGTCTACAGGGCGATGGAGGTTTTGGACATGATATTACCCACAGTTGAAGTGAATATAATTAAAAAGGCGAGGGAATTCAGAGTTAGTTTAAAACCGATAGTCGGACATTGTGTATGCTGAGCTTTGAAATGTGTGTTAGATATTCAAGAATTATACTCAAGGATTGGTGGTATGAGTGGGCGGCGTCTTTTGGAAGTGTGAACCTCAGCGACATCTCATAGACTTATAAGTGAAATTAAAGTTATTGACGGTCACTTATCGCGTACGAGTCGTCCGCCAAATCGTTACATTTGCATTACGAGCAGACAGGTGGTAGTAATGTCGTAAAGTTACAATCAATAAACGCAAAATTCCTATTGAAAATGCTGATGTATAGTTCTACATTTTTCTCAGTTTCTAGAAATAATGTTCTATTTTGAGTTTTGTAAAACAATCTTACAGCAATGGTTAGTAATAATGTTGACTTGTTAAAATTTCACATTTCTAGTTGTTTTTCAAAACTCGGGTGTTGTTGTTTTGGCGAGGAGGGTGCATTTTCGGGGACGAGCAACTGCCGACGGCCAGGCGCCGACGAAGCTCTCAAGAGCCGGGACCTGTTGCTCCGTGGCACCCGATGGGCAGGGGGAGGGCGATGCAAGCGCAGGCAGAGAAACGACTTGTCACGCAGACGCCACGTCGGGACGACGCGCCGTGGGCGGCGGCAGGGCGATGCCGTGATATGGCCTGCAGGCGGACCATTATAAGTGGGATGCCGAGGAAATGGGACAGCTGGTGAACGCCGCTCCGACGACGTCTAGGGGCGAGGCAGACCCAGAGGAGAGGAGGGAAAAGCAGCCATGAAGACGTTTTTGGGAAACGTGATAATGGTTGTAATAGTGTCACCTGTCGAGGCAGGGTCGTATTTAGATATTACGAGGCCCCAAGCACCACATCAGGTTCGGGTCTCTTCTCCGAAATAAAACCATCAGATTTATTAAAAAAAACACGCATTATAATAAAATAAAAAAAATATAATAAAAATGAGAATTAAAAAAAGTCCTTAATGTATATTATTTGTACATAAATATATTTTTGATTTATTGTCTACAAATATATGTTTAATTTCTATTAAGCTTGTTTAACAATTATTTGATACATTCAATCACTGTTTGCTTTTTCAAACCCATGAAACGTTTTTCCGGGGCGAGAGGGCTCTACATATGAGGGAGAGCTCAATTAAATTGAATTCAATTAAATTATGCCATATTTTACGCGGGGAGACTCAAACTATTCCGTTTGCCCACGCAAATCCCGCTACGCTTCTTTAACCAACGAGAACCAACAACGAGAAGAATTTTTACTAACCAGCGAAGAACCACCAACGAGAAGAACTTTCACCAACCAGCGAAGAAAAAAGTTATCACTCGGGCGACAAAACAGGTGATTTTTAAATCTTGCTCAGAGGCTTTTTTTTAGTATCGTGGATTTATTGCTTGTGAAAGATCCTCAACATGGGACAGCCGGATTTATTTTCCATATGAAGGGTTTTGGCCCTTAAATACCCCGGATTGAATCGGGCGCCCGCAAACGTGGGTATATCCGCCCGATCCGCTACCCGTTAGATCACCGAAGCAGCAAGAAGCCGCAAGCGGCCCAGCAATCGCTTATTTCGCTCGTAGGTAACTTCGCGCCCGTGTGCAGCGCGAGGGAAGGCGGGCAGCGAATTGGAGCCCCCGCCGCAGGGAGGGGGAAGGGCGTGCACCCGAGCTGCGGAGGTGACGCCACCCGGAACACTTGCAACTGAGCCGGGAGGGGGGCCGAGGTGATGACGGCCCGGCAGCAGGGAGTAGAGGGCGCCGGGAGGGTGTGGCAGGGGTCGAGGGTTCGCGCCTCCCCCGGGAGGGCGCCAGCGAGGGCCGCGCGCGCGTGTGTGTGTGTGTGTGTGACTTGGATATGCAGCGTCCGCGCGTGACGGCGAGGGGCGGAGCGACGGCGCTCCAGAGGAATACCGATGAGCTTCCGCTTCCGCAGGGAGTTGCCACGGGGGGGGGGGGGGGCGGTCGCCGGTCGATGCGGCGAGCATTGTGTTTGGGTAATGGCCTCTGTCAAGGAAGAGTGGAGGCGCGCCACGATTCCTGGACGGACAGGTCAGGGTGCGACGACAGGACGCGTCCAGCCCTAATGTACAATGCTGTGTGTGAGAGCGAGGAGCGTGTGAGCGAGGACCGTGTGGTTGTGGAGCGTGTGAGCTAAAGCTAATGATCGCGAATCGTGTGAGGGAGGACCGTGTGGTTGTGGAGCGTGTGAGGTAAAGCTAATAATCGCGAATCGTGTGAACGCGAATCGTGTGAACGTGAGCTTATAATCGTGTGTTCATGTAGTCGAATGAGTGTGAAGCGTGAACGTGAAATTTGAGCGTGAGAGTGTGAGAATGTAGTGCGTGAGAATGTGCGTGCGAGTGTGGGTGCGTGGGAATGGGCGTGTGAGGACGTTCGCATAACAGCGTGCGCGAGAATGTGTATGTGTGTGTGTTTGTAAGTGTGAGCATTTTAGAATATGAGCACCCTCTCTTATACCAATACTTAAAGTCTTGTCTTTATTTACCTATTCAATTTTGGTTATTCTATGCGGCTCCTGAATTCGTAATAGTGAAAATGAAGTTCCTATTATTCCAATTTATTTAATTCAATAAATGTAAAATATTGACATATCACCACTTTTAAATATTTGCAGTTACATTTCACAGAAATATTCAGAGAAAATTATAAAGCATACAGTGAAAAGTATTGGAACGAGATTCAAAGGCATTTAAAAGTATGACAGAACGTCAATAAATTCATTTCAAATATTTCAAAACCATTTTTGATTCGTGTAATTATAAACATTAATATTTGAACATTTCTAATTTTGTATTTAAATGATACTTCATATAGTTTGAAATTCACGAAAAACGATTCTTAAAAAATCCCCCATTGTTAGTTAAATACGTTATCGGCAGTTTTGTATCGCTAAGAGGCCAACATACACTTCTTTGCATTTGCCTGAAAGGTAATTATCGATTTCACCTTATCATGGAATTATTTACACAAGAATATCAATGGAAGTTATTTCTACTTGTATATTTCATCGATGCATTTGCGGTGCATCGAGAACATTAAGAAATGTCATGTGGCTTTCTTGTTTGATGCTACCGCATGATAATCAATTATGCTTTCCTGAACGTCTAGTGCAACTAACCGTGCAGACGTTTCTAAAAAAACTGTTTTTCCATAATACTATTAACTTCCAAAACTTTGCAATCTTGCAGGATTACTAATCACGAACTAGCGAGAGTGCACAGCCATCCCGTGAAGTGCATGAGAATCTCGAGAGTCCTCTGGAAAATGAGGCACCACTCTCCCAAATTCCTCTCATTTGTTTCCACGGAATGAAAAAATCTCATCTCCCTCACTTCCGTTAACAAGAAAATAATTGATATTTCATACACACAATAAGGTTCTACGAGTAATAAGTAGCATGGAATATTAAGTAGAAAGCAGAAGAAACTGTAAATTGTCGGTGTTCCGCAGGGACGGTGAGACTTCACCGGGCGCAGCGGCAGCAGTTGCCTAAGCGGGTTAGGCGCCGGCTGCTGAATGTAGTTGGCGCAGAAGGGATGGGCGGATGAATGACAGAGCGGAGACAGTCAGCTCTGCACGCGAAGGCTCGAGAGAAAGGGCTGACGCACTTCAAAGATTAGGGGAGCACTCACAGAACAAGAACTAGGAATTGCGCTGCTAATGAAAGGAAAGATACGATGTAATAAATTAGCTTAATAATGAGGATTTAAAAAAAATACAACTGTAAGACACAGAACAGACGCGTGAGGGCGGGTGGAGGCGAATGAAAAGACACGACTGAGCCCACGTCAAAAGTGAAAGAGCAAGCTCAAGTACGACAAAAAATTGAGTTAAAGAGAACGGTTCATTAAAGCACTACAGAGGTGCTAAAATGAGAACAAAAATGTGTAATTAAAAAAAAATACAAAATACCCAGAGTGGAGCAAAACTTTCCATACATAAGACAGCGGAAGAGAATAGGAAGAGATGAAGCAAAGAAGAAACGCGAGTAGCAAAGCGAGGAGAGTCGAACGGTTTTAACGCGGAGAAGCTTGTCGCTCGCAAGCGAACGTGGGAATAGCGCGCCGCGCGTGCCACCTGTCGGTGGCTGCTTCTATTAATCCGCGCCGCGATAAGCAAGATAGCACATGGGCCCCTCGGTCTCCACTTCTCCCACACCACGCACGCAGGATTGGCGTAGTCCGCTGAGGCTAGACTTGTGTTTTGAGGATAGAATAATGTTTCAACACTATCTACTAAAGAAATCATACTCAATCACCTTTCCTTCGGTTATTGTGATAGTGAATAGCAATAATTTAGCGGGGGGGTTCTATAGACAATAAAATTGGGTAACAGAAGAAATCACTAAACAACAGAAATCGTAAAAGATACTAAAGATATAAATGTAAATAAAATATGATAAAACGGTAATTAGGAAGTTTATTTTAATTTTTGCCACTAGGGCATTTCTCCAGCCAACAGCCGGTTATTCTTTACACTCCGATGAGATGCATATTCGACCATACACTAGACACCAACACACTCGCGAGCTTCTCTGATCTGGGGTCAGCAGAACGCGAGACCCTCCACGACAACACACATATCAGAAGCAAGGGGCAAACAACTATGACAGACGCGGGACTTGAACCCGCGACCCTTCGGTCCGAAGCGTTCTTAATAAGAGCGTAGGATTCCGGGGCCTGAGTCAGTATTTAATTGGCTGTCCGGGTGACGCCGCGTCCATGGCAAAGGTGCCAAAAACTTTTGCGGCGTCACCCAGACAGCCAATTAAATACCGCTCTTAGTAACTTCGGCCATAGAAGTCGGCAGTGTATTTTAATAAAATACTTTTAAATGTAACCTAAAAAAAGCCGATACGATCGGCCAAAGTCAGTAAGGCAGCGAGTTTGGTTCGGGGGGTGGCAAATTCGTCTCCTGCGAATGCATGATTGTTTGCCTGCACGTTGTATTAAGGCTCATTCACAATGCAAACATAAACATAGCATGGCGTTAACATAAAAGTTAGGACTACGTCCATAAACAGACTCATTCTCAACGCGTTCGCATAAGCATAACACGTAAGACGTTAAATTAAAAGCTTGTACGCTTCAAGCTTCTGTGCTTATGCTTAAGTAAGACATAAGAAACGAACCAATCACATAACGGTAACTCAAAATCGAGAATCGAAATTGGAGCGAAGTCTATAGACGAACGAACGCCATATTGGCCATGGCCACTATCGATACACTATCGACTGTGTATCGATACACAGTCGAAATCGATTGTCACATCCAACACATAGTAAACTAGAATTCTCACAGCCAATAGAAACTTTTATTTGTCTTTCGTTTTTCTGAGACATTGTGAATACGTCAGTCTATCACTTATGTTTATGTTTATGTTTATGTTATGTTATGTTATGTTATATTATGTTTATGTCTATGCGCTATACTTATGTTTACGTTTGCACTGTGAATGGGCCTTTATGGTTAGGTTTTACACCCGCCTTGCATCACTCGTCCTTTAAAATCCCTCATTCCTGTGGCGTGCGTCCGGGTAGCGTTGGGGAACGTATTTAAGGCACGTGCGCTCTGCACTCAGAGGTGCCATTCCCCAAGTCCTCTCCTTTAGTGTCATAGGCTGCTACCACTAGGCACTAGGCTGCTACCATTAGGTATTACGAGTATTCTGGTACCATTAGGCATTAGTGCGACATACTGCTACGTATGAGGATGCACGGTACGGGCTTACGAGTAGTGCTGCATACCGTAAGGTGTAATTCCCGCCTGTTATTTCGTGTCTGGCAACGTTGGTCCAGCGGGTTTCGCTAGTCAGAGGTGAAAAGTACATTCTATAAACAGAGTCCACCGAACTAAATCAGTATGAGGTATGGGAATGAAGAAAGTCTGCCAGGAATTCCGCACGTAGTATAATGCACCAGCATAGTGGGAGAAGCGGGGGCGTTTACAAAAAAAGATTATTATATGTTGTAAGAATAACTATGCAGTGGTTTCTTCAACTCGACAGGAAAGAGATATGCATAAAAGGTAAGAAAAATATTCCCTAAAATTTAAACATAAATATATAGTCATAAATTACAAATTTATTTAAATACAAACAGAAGAATTTTATATCCAAGCTATATATAATAGAATTTTATTAAAAGTGTCATAGAACAATTAAAATGAGTTTTAGAGCCATTGAGAAGACAAGACGTTGAGTCGTGAAAACCGATAATTTTATTTGGTTTTTATAAATGTAGCGAGTCCTAAGACAACAAGCTTTATCCCAAGCACGGAAAAGACGTTCGAGTGTATCCCAATATTCCCTCTCAGCAAATGACATTCAATTACTCATTTCCTGACATTCATTAACATGATGTTAATGTTATTGTAGGCGTGTCAACTATATTTAAGAGGAACGTGTCATTTTGTGAAGGTAGGTACATGGGGTTACAAATAAATAGGCTATTCACAGATTGGTGTTTATTGCACATATTGCGCAGATTATCTGACGTTTCATGATCGTATATGGTGAGGATCTACTACTTTTAAACCAGAGATAATTAAATAGTTTAAATTGAGTAGGTGTTTAAGTAATACCTACTGAATTTGAATTATTTCATACTAACAGTAAAACCCTGTTAGAATTCGTCCCAAGATTTGTCGTTGGCATTTCATAAGACATACATTCATATTTTCTCCCTCATGTGCTCAATTTCCCAATCGAAACTATCTTCTTGCGTTTTTCTTCCTCGCCAAACTCTCGAGTTAGAAAACTCATTTCTTTTCACAAGCCCCTTCCCCACCGGATTCGAATTACGATTTACTGCTCGATAAAAGGGATTTGGTTGGCCCACGGCGGGCACCGGAGGTTTGCTCAAACTGCGTGTCTTCCATAATGCAGCTCTGAGAGACGGAGGGCGGCGCTGAGCAGAACAAACGGCGGTAGGGGCACCGCGTGCAGCCCATCTGCGGCGAGGGACACGCGCGTAGACCCATCTGCGCCGGCCCTGCGCATCGCTAGCGCTGGTTTTTTAATTATTATTTCAAATAGAGCTCACATCAATTCATTTATTTCTGCACGGTCGATGGGCCTTAGGACATAACAAAGTTCGTAGATTTCTACATTTGATGATTGTGGGCATATTTACAGTTTTACAAAAATATACGGAGCGGTACAATTCATTAAATTTAATGAACAGTTGAGAAACCAAAAGCAAGTAAAAAATAATGATTATGAAAGGTTAAAAAAGAATTATAGAAAATTTATTTTTATTATTTTCTGATGAGAATAAAACTTGGATATTTCAAAAAGCCTACCTGCTGGGATGTTGGTTACATCGAGATAAAATGTTCCTAATTATTTTATCAAAATCATATTAAAGAAAGATTTAAATTTTCTTTTCGGGTAAGCGAGGCAACTTGGTTTACTGTATCCTTTTTGATGAAAATTAATCGTAGTATTGTTTCTAGAACAATGGAACAAAATGCAATATATCTTTTTACATAAACATTTTAATGATAATGTATTTGTATTTTGTATTAAGCCTTTAATGTACCGTCAAGAGCAATTGACCTCAGTGGCGTTAGATCCCGGGGTTCCTAGTTGGTCACCCACCCAGGAACCCGCGATTTCTAGAATTCGCTTAATCTTCGCGACTTCACGGATTCGGCTAGCGTCGCCGGTTTTGCAGACTTGGCTTTTCAGTAGAACCATCCAGCATTTTCCTAGATGACCGAGGAAAGCCACGAAATCCTCGATCAGGGTGGCCGGTGAAGGCGTGGTAACCCAAGCCTTCCGAATGCGAAGTCAGCGCGGTACGCCCCGAGCCACTTCGCTCTGTAGTGATAATGCACAGGCTGCCAAATGGGCGACAGGTGTGTCTGAGTAGCGCGCTTTGTTGGCGTGCTTTGAACGCTGGATCGACGCTCTAAACTGCTCTGATAAAGAAGTGGAGGAGTGGCGACGATTGTTACAAGAATTTTGACTTCGTATTTGTTATTGTAATGTAAGTAATTGTATGTGTTTTCCCCGGTCAGTAAACGAGCATGTGTTAGTGCGTGAATTTATCCAATCGCGACAATATTTGAAGGGTGGGCAAACCAGACGGCTCGCGAACAAATGTTTAGGAAGGCAAAATGGAGATTACAGAAGGGATTCAGGAAGCCCGAGAGCCATATACGAGAGTTTTAATAATCGCTTTGTAATTTTACTCTTTATTCAAAACAATTGACAGCAACACATTGTAAAGGAGTATTTCCTCTAAGACCGAGCGTAGGACGTTTCAAGAAGAAATTTACATTTAACAATAATACTTTCTCTTTAAGGAATGTATAGGGATACAAACTATAATTGATTTGAAGTCTGAAATACTTTCTTAAATCACCGCTTCTACATGACGATGTTTCACTCTTTTTGCTACGGAGATCGTTATTCGTGTTCCAGGTGTCACGTGACAGTAGCTGGGTACTATTGTCTTTTATCGTCGATATGCAAAATCTCTCTATTCCTGTAAGCGGTGCCCAGGGCAACGCTTGGTCGCAAGTGACACGCGTAATCAAGACCATTTAGTAGAAATATTGTTTTCAGACTCTCTTCTGCCGCTCTTTGCAGCCACTTCTTAGATATCTCTTCCTCCCTTAGAGTATTTCTTTTGAATTGTTTGTTCTGTGTGGCCGGATTTTATTTTCATGTAAATATCGTTTCCAACGGATTTTAATTAAATGAAGAGAAACAATAACCTGATCCCCATTTTTCCTTTGTTTCCCATTTCATATCGTCGGAAAAAAAAGTAAAAGAAAATTAGCGATCTAACTGGAAAACATTTGTTGATCAAAATGGGAGGCCATTCAAACCAGACAATGGATCAGAAGAGCGCTTATCTGATGAATGTTCCATTGTAACAAGGGAAGATAACATTCAAGTAATGGGCTAACAATTTTATAAAATTCGTTTCCGCAGTTTGGAAAACGATAGAGTGATACTGAAAGAAATCTGATTTCTAATTTAAAGGACTTGCTTACATATGAATGTCGTTGTTGAGGTTCAAAAGAGTCTATCCCGGACAATTATCAATCTTTAGAAGTTAATACATATATTTTACCACATACTCCTAAAACCGATAATTAATATCGTTTTTGTTGGGCTGCACTGTTATATCCACTTCACACAAGCAAACAGATGAATGAAAATTTCTCTCTTAATGACTAGCCTTCTTTTACTTATAACAGGTAACATCTGCTGCTCAGACTACTAGCGTCAATATCTCTGTTATATTGTCTTCACTAAACTTTTGAATTAAATATCGAAAATATAGAATATCGAATGTCACCTCATCCTGGCCACCGTGAGGTACATTTATTTATTTATTACTCTACTCCTCTCGGGAAAAATCCACTCCTACTGCCCGTTTCCAAGGTAACCCTGAGACATTTCCTGGACAGTCACTTCACTACATTTTCCGAGGTTGCTCTTTGAGAGGTCGAGAAATCAGCTCCCTCATTGTGCTGTTTCCTTGTATCCCGCATGACCATACGGGCGAACTTACTTTTATTTCAGACTAATGGACCAAGCAATGCGTTGCTATTGCGGTGTATTACACTTCACACGCTACTGGTCACGTGATTCTCAATCACGTTTTATGCTAGGCTCGGCCAATATTCTAACAGATGAAACTTTCTCGCGTGTATAGGTTTGTTCTATGTCCTGATTGAACATGGTTGTCAAGTACCCTATTGTTAAAACGTTGTCTGTCAAGTTTGCACATGCGTTCGTTAAGACACTGTCATGGAAACATTTTATTTGCTTGTCTAAGATAACGGTCAAATAATAATTCCGGCCTATTGCAGGGCAGAACATTTGCATCAGAAGACGATCTTAATGCTTGATGATGCGGCGGGTTGCCTAGAGCTTCTCTTCAGGGGCGCATGAGTTACCATAAACGCATAAATCATCAGCAACAACGTTCCCCACATGCCAGATTTTTTCAAAAAATTCTTTAAACACCCCTGATTCTAATAATAACAAAGTGTAAAAATTTCAGGTCTCTGTGCGACAGACATACGCACATTTCCTATTATTTACGAGTAGACATAGATTGAAGTGAATTTAAGGACGAAGGTAAAAGATGTAGCTGGAAGAGCCTCACCATGGCCACAACAGGCAAGCAGACATTTGTATCCGAGGTGGAATTCAAACCTCAAACCTTCTGGAACAGCTAAATTGTGGTCGCCTTTGCAATCATGAGAAATACTCAGTCAGCGCTGATATCTTCAGTGATTATCGTATGATACTCAACTCAAAGTCAAGCGTTTGTTTTGGGTGTGCCAACGTTGAAAAATATTCGTGGCTTTGTTTGTAGGAACAGACTTGTTTCACAAACTAATAAAGTAAATAAAATACAACTCGCTATTGACTAATAAAATTAAAATAAATACGTAGTATTATCAGAGACTCGTTACCGGTATAGTCACAAAATAGTAATTAACTTCGAAAGGCCGTAACTTCGTAAAGCATGTAAGAGACTCGCTAGTAAATCTAGTCTATCACTTCAGTTTACTGCATACTTCAATCGCGTCTGATATATTGGCCGAAGGCTTTCTAAACTTTTCGTGAAACCATCTTCTTATAGGAAAAATCTATAAACACAAGAATTGTCTTAGTAGAAGTGTATACATGCGCCATCTTTAATCACTACTCATGCGTTTCGATTATTTTTAATGGAAAGTGGATTGAAATCTATAACGGGCGCTGACTCTCAAAGACTGGATTTTCCTACATCAGTTTAGTTGCGTCAAGTCAATATTATAACAGTCAGCACTTCGAAAAAGATGTTACTAGTTATTGGATCATTCTACGTCGCATTTCGGTTGTTTATGAGGTTCAAAGCAGGATGGTCAAAACTTTTTTCAGATCTCACGGTAATGCATTCTCAGGCCAAGTTATGAAATTCGAAGTTTAATATCAATGTATGCTTTCTAAATTCATGGCCTCCAACGACTATTACGCAATCCATTACACAGATCATTAACAGCTGGAATGAAATTTAAAATCGCTCATGCAAATGCAGATAACCCTTCCCTACGACAACACAGTTACAATTATAACAATTACAATCATTTGTTGATTTAACACTTTACAATTTTGTGAAGTATTAATTCAGGGGACGGTACGGTTTTACCCGCACGGGCAGTCATATGGCTGGCCATGCCTCAGCAAACACGACTATTGAAGGTCGTATCTGCGGGCAGCAACCACGGTAATATGAGAGCAGAAATATCTTTGGCAGCTCGGTAAATGTATGATATATATATATATATATATATATATATATATATATATATATATATATATATATATATATATATATATATATATTAAAAATTTAAGAGATTATAGAATACACAAAAAATACATATTTATATCTGAAACTATTATCACTTAAAATATATTGATAGCGGCTGTATACATTTTGATATTATTAAATGCAATTGTTTGGCAACGCGATCTCTTGTTGAATGAATGAATGAATAAATGAATAAAATGCATGAGAATACCTGTAGAATATAGGGGAAATATTTGATATCATTTTCAAGAAATAAAAAAAGTATAACAATTCGCAACTAAATGTGAGGAACGCCGATGCTTAGCGAATAAAATTATTTTACCAAACACGGTGATAGAACATAAATTCCATTGCAGAGTATTATCGAACCAGAAGCAAGTGTAATGGCCAATCTTTCATCAAAATAATGTTATTGAAGAATGAAACTAATATATTTTGACATTAAATTATCTCAAATTAACACACCATTTTGGGGTAGATAAAATGGAATGCACTACAATTTACTGGAATGTTAATTAAAATCATTACATACTATCGGAATAACATTATATTCTTTCTGCAAAAGCAATCAATAATAATTAATCGCTTCTGTTCGAGTAATTTTCGTGAATTTGATAAAATGTGCAGTTCTTACTGTAGCGTGTTTAGACAAAAAAAATTAATTTGTCAAAAATTTTGGCGATATAGAAAGAAACATCCTTTATTCTCATACAAAATTAAGTGAAAGAAGACATAAAGCGATTCCATTGAATTTTAAATAGTTCTCCAGAACCGTTATATAGATACTAACCGACTGGATCATTACAACGCAAATAACAGAAAAAAATTAAGTATTCATTCTTCACTCTCTAATTTAGATATCGATTGATAGTGGCAGTGAAAGTATACCAAATTTTTCGAAAATCCAATAGCAGGAAAACCAAATGTAGTTCTCTAGAACAAATATCTCTTTGTACTTCCTTGCACAATGAAAACTATATTTTCAAGTGCATAATCAAGTTACATCAGTTCTATCATCACTGTTTCATACAACGAATAGTTCGTGTTCTTTAGATTAGCTCATTTGTCATACATTTATTTTCTTGTTTTCCATTTTAAACTTTAACAATCCTCATTCTTTCATTTGTCCACTTTATATTCTTTTATCCTGGATAGTTGGTTAGAGTAAACATTATTGTATTTGTACGCAATACTCACCGATTAATTGGTCACATTCGGTCTTTTCATTTCGTCGAAACTATCAAATAGTCCGTTGTTTCACACACGGCTAATAAAGAGCTCTGCTTCCTCTAGTTTCAAAGCGGAGGTTCCTTTCTGGGTGACAGCAGTTTTTATTCGATATTTATGCTATTCTGCGCTCTCGTGCGCAAACGACGGAGAGCGTGCGGTGATTGTGTA
Source organism: Gryllus longicercus (assembly GCA_038098605.1). Classification (NCBI taxonomy): domain Eukaryota; kingdom Metazoa; phylum Arthropoda; class Insecta; order Orthoptera; family Gryllidae; genus Gryllus; species Gryllus longicercus. Next base: position 2,432,496 of record JAZDUA010000149.1, read on the forward strand.
GGTATAGGCTGTCGCTCCGTTGGCTGTGGCTCCACCCGCCCCTCACTCCCATCCCAACCCTCCGCGCTCCACTAACCTCTCCGATCAGTCCCTCCCCGACTGAGTCCACCTGCCCCACTCTGCTCGCCCTGCTCCACCCCCTTCCCGCTCCGGGCTGCTCCGTCTCCTTTCTCGCTCCGCTCCGCCATCCCCGCTCCGCCATCCCCGCTCCGCCATCCCCGCTCCGCCATCCCCGCTCCGCCATCCACGCTCCGCCATCCACGCTCCGCCATCCACGCTCCGCCATCCACGCTCCGCCATCCACGCTCCGCTATCCACGCTCCGCCATCCACGCTCCGCCATCTCCCCTCCGACATTCCCGCTCCGCCATCCCTGCACTGCCAGCCTCACTCCATTAGTCTTGCCCAGCTCAAACATCCTCGTTCCGCCATACACGTTCCGCCATCCCCGGTCCGCCATCCCCGCCTCACTGCCCCACCCCACCCCACCCCCCGCCCCACTTCACCCCTGCTCCGCCAGCCCTCCTCTACCATTTCTACTTCGCCATCCCTACTCTGCCAGCCTCACTCCACAGGTCCTGTCCCACTCAACCATCCCCGCTCTGCCTTTCCTGCCCCTCTCCGCTGGTCAGTCCCTCTCCAACAGTCCAGCTCCGCTCCGCTGTCCCCGCTCCGACCGGCTCGCCAGCTCCACGAGCATCCATCTCGCCCCCTACCGCACTCCACCTCCAGCCGGCTGGCGTCCATCGGTTTACCCTACAATGCATCTCCTCCCGCGCCCCCTGCCGCCCTCGTTAGTCGCCCCAATTCACTTGTTCGCAAATAATGAAGGCGGCGGCCGCTGGGATACTAAACTCGCCGAGCGCATGTCAGGCTCTGCTCCTGTTTCGCGGCTTATCTCGCTAGTATTTCCATCCAACGACGTGACACCAACAGAACTCTTGCTCTCTCGCTTGGTAGCGATATTTCTATTTTACCAAGTCGTACCTTTAAATTAATGCACAATTACAATGAACTCCAAATTTTAAATGTAGAACGAGATATATTTTTTTAATACAATATGTAGTTGCGGTGTAGTTCGGAATGAAATTAGTCAAAATCGAATATCAAATTTTATACGCAAAAATAATGTTGTACTTTACAGAATATAATATAACGATAGTTCTTCCTCTATTTCATTAAATGAGACTTGCATCGGTATGGTAAACACTTTCTCCTGTCTTTACAATTTACAAATCAATAAAAGAGGTATGGAAGGAATGGGTCAAGACTACCATTTGCATTATTTTTGGTAACTCGATTCTGCGCTTTACTAAATAAAAGTATTTACTTTGCTAAGTATCATTAATTTTAAAAGTATAATTACTGGTGGCAAATGAAGTGAAACACAATAAGAAAATGCGACTAAATTCAACAAGGAAATAAACAGGGAGTGTCTGGTTTATGAAATAACGATATTACTTAGAAAGTGAAGAATTCGTACATTAGTTCATCAAGTAAGTTCATGCATTATAATTCCTTGAGACTAAGTTTTCCCTTTCCAGAACATTTTAGCTATCTGAATTTTGCCTCTTCATAACAGTTGTAATAAGAAGGTATTTTGAGCAAACTTGATTTTCTCTTCACGTTCTTCACATATAGTATAGTTCAATAAAGTATTTAGACTGCACGTTTTGCGACAGTTCAAGAGCTCTCGTAAAAATAAGACGTTAACAAGTTAATTTTTACATTTAAGAATAAAAAGATTTTTAATGAATAAAAATTACTAATTTTGATAAAAAAATTCATCTTCTCTTTCGCAATGTAATTAAACAAGTGACTATAGCAAACAACAAACATTTGAAGCGTTGATTTCGACAGTTTTGTATTATAACATTCTTAATCAGAATAAATAAGGGATCTAGAAATATACACTCATTTTTCTGAAAAGAAAAGTAATTAAGATGCAATTCAAAGCTTCAGATATCCAACTACATTTCACAGTCTTCGCTTTCAAGCACGCGAATTTTTGCTGCGTGACGTACGCAATATTTTGACTCCTGAAATCTGTTTTCTTAAATCTACGAAGTGATTGGATGCATGCTAATTTGGGGCATCTCATTAACCTCAGGCATTCAACTCTGAGTTTTCCATTAAGGTAATTTAGAAAGGAAGGAGAATTCGTTTTCATACCGTAGGAATTTTTAAAGTTTAAAATAAAACATTTTTTCAACTAACTCGTTCATGTCTCGGTTCTTATATTTGCCGAATTTAAAGAGCGAATTACAAGCGGACCTTGTGCCGGGCGAAACAGATTCTGACCAATTTAATTTCACCCGTAATGAAATCGTTAAATAGGAAATATTGAATTATTGAACGCAATTCATACAACACAAGGCAATTAGATGAAATTACAGGTAATAACAATCATCATTAACATTTGTTAAACCACACTAGTCAATGATTCAATTGCATCGAGCATGCATGACTCACGAACGGTAATTACTCTATCGCTTTCAAACATAATTCGAAATTATTCGACAAGATATTTAGGATATCGCTACGACGTTGTTAAAATAAAATATTCTTATTTATGTTTAATAATTCTCTTTAAGAATTACAAAATTTAATAATCGTTTTAGTACTTTACAAGAATTTATTTATCTTGCGTCTTCGAAGGAGGTGAAAAGAGGTCGCTCATTGCAACTCAATTGTGATGTATATTCAAGATGAACGAATGTAAAGAAAATATAAATGTATAAACATAAATTCATTAAATTAAAATACATATTTTTCCTAGACAGTATTGCGAATTATGTACTATAGAAATGTAATGACTACAACAATAATCATGTAAACTTAACTATGTCAAACAATCAGTCATACACTGCTGCTAAGGGGCAGAAGCCAAGTAAGATATTTTTTTAAAAAATGTGTATCTTTCTGTTTTTATGTAATTGTTTACGAAGTTTTCGACTACACATTCCTAATAAGCAACCATTTAATAGGACGATCATCAATATTCCCTTTAAAACAAGTCGCGTCACGATTATTGCCCTATAATTCGAGTTAACTTCGCCTTTCATTAGTCTTAAATTCATTGCTTCCCTTAGCATAATTTTACTCTTAGTATTTGATTTGTTTTTTGTGCACGTCAACTGATATGGTCATTATTACTTTTTATACAGAGAATACTTCTTTTGCCTAGGGATGCCGGTGTTTCTCTCTCTCATTTGGATAGTGATATGTGACGCCAAATTACCCGTGGACTTGCGAAATATTTCCCCGCCCAGGTATCACTCTCAGTGAAGCAGGGAGCTCTAAGATTCTCAGTAAAGCTCTAAGATTCCGACTACTCCCACGACTTGTGTGGTAATGTAGTTCATATAAATGTGTAAGGGGTGAGGGCAGGACAAGGAAGGGGGAGGAAAGATCGCGCGCAATCTGTGGCGCGGCATTCAGCGGTTAGGGTACTGCGTACTGCTGGTTTGTTCGCGTACTGCTTCGGACGGCATTCAGCGGGTGAATTCGATCCACCTATCAAGCTAGTGTCAAAAAATGTTCACAATAGGTCAGTATCGCTGCAGTGACAGCGGAAATACTGGCTATGAGATACTTAGCTGGTTTACACTTCATCATCAAAATCATCATTATTATTTTTACTTCCTCATAGTCTACATCATCATCTCAATTTTTATACATCATTATCAGTATACTGCGATGACGATCATATTTGCTTGACTAATGGTTTTTAATCTCATCCTTATAATATAAAACAAGTGGATATATATTTTTATTTTCTTGAATCGAATAATTCTCTTTTAGAATTCGCCCTCAAGAGCTAATCAATACAACTATCAGAATAGATGTAAATAGACACAAGTAAAATTGCTATGAAAATTAAAAACCGTGGGGCTTTATTCTTGTCACAATAAAACCTGAAAATTGGTTGCACTGCAAACTTTAGCAGTTATGAAGTTTTTAGTGCCTATGAAGATTTTCATACTTTGCGTTCGAATCTTAACGTCATTCGCACAATGACTGTCAAGAATTTTGAATGAATTAACAGAGTGCTAAACGTGTCCTATTCAATCATAATTTGAATAAAATAAGTATACAATAGGGTGTTCCACATTTATGTAGTTTCAGGGATTTCAGTATTTTGAATTTTGTAGAACAATGTGTCCAGGTGATATCATTGAGTAGTCAGAGAAAGGATAGCGTTCACAAACATACGAACCCACGGACTGTTAATGAAAATCATACAACACGACGAATCGGAAGCCTCTGTGCATTTATGTTCTGCAACAATTAATTTGAAGGAGGTGAAGCGGAGTATGTTGTTTTATTTCTAAGCAACAGCTATTATGTGCATGTAAAATAATTTAACATATTTCGATTCTAAAAATGAAGGATTCGGACCCCTCTTACATATGCCTGCCAAATATGGGGAGGTAAAGCCTCTGCCAATTTCAAAAAATACTAGTCATTCAAAATAAACTACTTCGGTGTACATTAAAAGCTCCCTGGTTTATTAGTAATCAACAGATACATCAAGAACTATCTGTTACACCATTAAAACCTTGGATAACTAAATTAGCATCAAAATTCTATACTAACTTACCCTTATGTCCTGCAACTAATACACTTTCACTCGGAAAATCAGCGTAGCCGCAACCAAGAAATAAAACAAGTCATATCAAAGAATTGTTACATCCTCTATAATTTGCTGATAATTTCAAACAATTTGTACATAATTATTCAAATTAAAAACATGTATCAAGTCAAATTATTTAATGTCTATAATAATGTATGTATGTTAGAGGTCCCTAAATGGGGTAACCTCCGAAATGTTCCTGTTAATTGTACAATGTAAAAAAATGTAATTTTCATAAGTATAAACTCCGTATGGAAAACAATTATGTATGTATGAAAACCCTTGGAACACTAAATAAGTCGAACAAGGTTTAATAAATTTAAAAAAAAAGAAACGAAAGAAGGGATGTGTCCCGGAGTGCACGTAATAGTAACAAGGAAGCTCGGTCGTTGCGTTTCCATCAATTGTTGTCTGGAAGGCCAAAAACACAAAGGAGTATGCCTAGGGAGCTCAGCATTCCACGCATAACACTGCAGTCAATAATGAAGGAACAAAAATTAAAGCCACACATCCTTGCATCATAAATGCTCTACACAATAACGATTTGGAGGGGTGCATACGGTTTTAGCAAACGTTTGGCTGACAATATCGCAGGGAAATCCACATTTGGAAGAACACATCGTGGAGAGATGGAATCAAATTTAATGATTCAGGTAATATTAACTAAATCAGTTTCAGCGTACTAATGTTCATTTCCATATTAATAACAAACGTTCTGGTGTCATGGCATGGGCAGCGTATATTATGTAGAATTCATTGATCCATCACTTTTAGATGATACTACGAAAGGTAGTTATCTCAAATTGCTTACAGGTACTGTGTATCATTTTTTGTTTGTATGGCAGGATATTATAACTTTTGATGTAAGCAAGACGCATCATCGAACTTTCTCATTGCAATGCCACTGAGATAAAACAAAGCTGAATAGTTTCAGTTTAATATATTTATGCCTGTGTTCGTTTATGACGTTCATACAATTTTTTATGCTTTTACATATCCTCTCAAGTTCAGAAACGTATAGTACTTAGACACCTCGATATTTGCATTGCATTATCTATTCCATTCACCTTAGTACGAAATGCATAATTTGTAGCGTTATATTGTTTCCGTTTTGCACAAGTAGCCATGTCACACTTTTCGCCTTGTCAGTAGTCTTCACATTCATATCCCCACATCTGAAACGCACCTCGAAATATTGAGAGGAATTTATTATAATGCAAGAATAATGTTTGTGTATGAAAGTGGCCATACAAGCGGCACCCATTCTTCGCGATCAATCTCCGCAGTTTGGCGACGTGGGCTGAGCCCAAGGGGTCAGTGTTGTGGCACGACCCTGCAGCCCCCAATAGGCTTCCGCTCTGCTGCACCTTCCCAGCCAACGTCCTGCCGGCCCCGCCGCCCCCATAAAGCAGTCTCCGTCTCAACGTCTCCGCCCCGCCCGCAGCATGTCTTCCGTCCCGCCCCACACCGCCCCGCCCCGCCCGCAGCATGTCTTCCGTCCCGCCCCACACCGCCCCGCCCCGCCCCGCTCCGCTTCGCCCCGCTCCGCTTCGCCCCGCTCCGCTTCGCCCCGCTCCGCTTCGCCCCGCTCCGCCCCGCCCCGCTTCGCCCCGCTCCGCCCCGCCCCGCCCCTCTCCACCCCACCATACACCGCTGCATCAGCCTCGTCCCGTCACTTCCGCCCCGCCTCGCCTACACCCCGCAACACCCCGCATCACCTCGTCTCTCTTCCGCCCTGTTTCCGCCCTGCCTCCGCCCCACCTCTCCTCGGCCTCGCCTGGCCTCGCCTGGCCTCGCCTGGCCTCGCCTCCTTCTCTGGTCCTCCTCCGCCAGGTCACCATCCCATCTCCGCTCCGCCCCACTCCCTCCGTCCTCAAACCGCATCCGACTCCGTTTCTGTCGCTGCCCCGACCTGCCCTACCCCGCTCCGCCTCGTCCAAACCCTCCTTCCCTCCCTCCGCCTCGGCCCTTCCCCGTCCCCGTTGTGTCTCCTTAGTCCCACACGGCCCCGCGTGCCAACGCCAGCCGCCGCCTCCTCCGGGCTTTGTACGCTCCTGCACCGGAGCTGCCGCCCGCCGCCGCCGCCGCCGCTGCGGTTTTTCGGCCACCATTAATCTCACGCGCGCAATTTCGGCGCGCGCTGCGAGCAACGGCGCGCGGTTCCTTTGCGAAGCATCCACCACTCACTCCCCCCCCCCGCCCCACATCCCACGACCTTTTCCTCTGCTGCATTACCGCCCCGCGCCACTCACCCGCTCGCTTTTGCACTCTCACGCACGTCATCTTGCGCCGTCTCTCCTCCTTCTTAAACGCCTTCTCTATCCCCACACGTTTGCTCTTACTTCCAATTCCCCATTCCGAATTTCGTTCGAATTAGCCGAAATTTTGGGTTTGTAGGGTTCGAATTAGCGGGTCTACTGTATTATCTTCCTGCCTTAAAATATTGTTTCTATTATTCTTCTGGTCACCCAATTCTCTTTCTTTTCGTAATTTTCTAATTATCACAATTATCTTTTATCCTTCGTTCTCACATTCACTTTTCCATACAATTCACCTTTCATCAACATGCTCCACCTTTCCAGACACGTTCCTATATTTCCCTCGAGCTTCTCGCCACAATCCCTGTTACCTTCGCGCTTATTTGTGGCGCTTCTCCAGTGCCTCCGCGTGTGTCCTTGATGCCGTCGTCTTCTCATCTCGGGGAAATAAAGACCGATGCGCAGAGGCGACAGACTCATTTTGCTCCTGTTGCGGCGCTCGCAGTCATCCTTCGTGTCGCCACGAATGGGTAGCACTCCCTACATTCTCTCGCGCTGTAGATCTCCTCTTGGCTTCATAACTCTCTCTGAGGAATTGTCGTTTCATCGACAAGAACAATTCATGATTTATTTTTTATTTTCTGTTTTCTCATGTATTGATATTTTTCATAAATTATTTTTATTTCTTTTTCCAATTTGAGACCCGTTAATAAGTTTTTTTAAGTTTGTTAACTTAGTTGTTGTTTTTTTAATTTACGATCCTTACTTCCTCAGAAGAGAAAGTATTGAAATCGTGCTCGGGAAGCGGCGAATTTTGGGCAGAAAAAGTCTTATTGCCGGGCTCTGATAACGAAAAAGTGTATAAATCTTCTTGATTTTGTCTGTAGAACGTTATATATTTATTGACTTGGTATCTCTTCACTCTACCTCTTTGAGATTTGTTAATTATTACGTTAACTGTTCAACTTTGATTTAGTAGAGTTTTTTTAGCGCCTTACGTCTTACCGAGGTGTCTCATTTCGTATTCTTAGATCCTTCCATGGATACGTGTATGGACTGTTTGCTCTTGAAGATTCATCCACCACCATACTTTTCTGCCCCAAGGACACTATGCTCAGTTTTCGGGGCTTCCAGTTTTACACCTCGCATTGAAGCCTGGCCAGACACCGCCGTCAGCGCCGTCTGCAGCATCCCCCGCCCCCATTTCCGGACCTGCAGCTCCACGGCCTCTGGTGCCCAGGGAGCCCCCGCGCCCCCACCGCTGCCCCGCTCAGCCCACCCCTGTGCTCGCCACAGCGCCTTCCGCCGAGGGGAATTGGGCCATTAGCACGCAGCGGACTCCTCCCAGCGGCCCCGCCCCCTCGCTCCCTCCCCGCCCAGGCCGTGGCACCGCCGGCAGCTCAACGCCCCGGCCTCTGCCCCCGGCCCCGCGACTCCTTTCCTCCTCACCCTGGTCCCCGCCCTCTTCCTCCTTCGCCAGCCCCGCTTCCGCCCCTGTCCCTCGCTCCCACCCCCGTCCCTCGTTCCCTCCCACGCCCCCGCCCCAGCCCCTCGCCTCGACCGGCTGCCCCCACTACGCCCGTCTCTGCTCCGGGCCCTCTCCGCCGGCCCCGCCACTCAGTCCATCCCCACCCCTCGCTCCTTCCCCGCCTTGGCTATCGCCCTCGCGGGCAGCGCATCGCCACGTCCTGCTCCCCACCCTCTCCACCCACCGCCGGCCCCGCCCCTGCGCGAGCTCGCGACAACTTAACAGCGTTTCCATGTTGCGCGCCGCATACAAACCCACAGCGAATGCATTACCTGAATGCTACAGAACTCATACGCGTAGGATAACAACATAAGGAAATAATGAGAGCAAGTTGCTCCGATTGTGGATGAACTGGGAGAATAGGTCAGCGGATGGTTCATTTGGCAACTTTAACAACGAGATTTATATGAGCCTGTTGTGTTGCGAGCTGTTGCCGAGACACTGCTATTAATTCTACACGGTTTATTTTGGGATAATAAGTTCTAGAATTGTGTGAGCCTTTAACATGACAGATATTTCGTGAGATAGAGCACTCGAACCTTAATTTTGCCCGTAATTTTAACAACTATAGTCCCCTTAGCATTCTTACACCTTGCGAACATATGCTACTGCAGACCACTATTATACATTAAATTTCATATAAAAAAATAATTTGAGTAACATTTTCTTTCAAAAGTGAAATACATTAATTAAGAAATGTTGGTATTATGAGTTCAAGTAAAAAAAAATAAGAAAAATTACAAAGTTTTACAAAACAAAAGAAAAGAGATGATGCTCACTTACCGCTTTTCAACAACTTCAAACTTGCTTTACTATTCTTTCAAGATAAATTGCCAAAGAAAACTCAGAGATCCTAGTAGTTCGTGTGCTCTTCCGCAAAACTACTCATTCCGCGTACATTCGCCGGCTTCGTTGTCACAGAATCTAATTACGCGGTAGAAGCTTTGGTCGGGGAGGCGGGGCGTGACGTCTCAGGTGTGGGGAGGCAGTGCAAGAGAGGGGAAGAGCGAGAGAGACAGCGAGTGAGAGAGAGCGAGAGTGCGTGACAGCGAGAGAGAGTGTGATAGTGAGCGAAAGTGAGAGTGTGATAGTGAGCGAAAGTGAGAGTGTGATAGTGGGCGAAAGTGAGAGTGTGAGAGTGAGAGTGAGAGAGAGTGAGACAGAGTGAGAGAGAGACAGAGTGAGAGAGAGACAGAGTGAGACAGAGTGAGAGAGAGAGTGAGAGAGAGAGAGTGAGAGAGAGAGAGTGAGAGAGAGAGAGTGAGAGAGAGTGAGAGACAGAGTGAGAGAGAGACAGAGTGAGAGAGAGAGACAGAGTGAGAGAGAGAGAGAGACAGAGTGAGAGAGAGAGAGAGACAGAGTGAGAGAGAGAGAGAGACAGAGTGAGACAGAGTGAGAGAGAGAGAGAGACAGAGTGAGAGAGAGAGAGAGACAGAGTGAGAGAGAGAGAGACAGAGTGAGAGAGAGAGAGACAGAGTGAGAGAGAGAGAGACAGAGTGAGAGAGAGAGAGAGACAGAGTGAGAGAGAGAGAGAGACAGAGTGAGAGAGAGAGACAGAGTGAGAGAGAGAGACAGAGTGAGAGAGAGAGACAGAGTGAGAGAGAGAGACAGAGTGAGAGAGAGAGACAGAGTGAGAGAGAGAGACAGAGTGAGAGAGAGACAGAGTGAGAGAGAGAGACAGAGTGAGAGAGAGAGACAGAGTGAGAGAGAGAGACAGAGTGAGAGAGAGAGACAGAGTGAGAGAGAGAGACAGAGTGAGAGAGAGAGACAGAGTGAGAGAGAGAGACAGAGTGAGAGAGAGAGACAGAGTGAGAGAGAGAGACAGAGTGAGAGAGAGAGACAGAGTGAGAGAGAGAGACAGAGTGAGAGAGAGAGACAGAGTGAGAGAGAGAGACAGAGTGAGAGAGAGAGACAGAGTGAGAGAGAGAGACAGAGAGAGAGAGAGACAGAGTGAGAGAGAGACAGAGTGAGAGAGAGACAGAGTGAGAGAGAGACAGAGTGAGAGAGAGACAGAGTGAGAGAGAGACAGAGTGAGAGAGAGACAGAGTGAGAGAGAGACAGAGTGAGAGAGAGACAGAGTGAGAGAGAGACAGAGTGAGAGAGAGACAGAGTGAGAGAGAGACAGAGTGAGAGAGAGACAGAGTGAGAGAGAGACAGAGTGAGAGAGAGACAGAGTGAGAGAGAGACAGAGTGAGAGAGAGACAGAGTGAGAGAGAGACAGAGTGAGAGAGAGACAGAGTGAGAGAGAGACAGAGTGAGAGAGAGACAGAGTGAGAGAGAGACAGAGTGAGAGAGAGACAGAGTGAGAGAGAGACAGAGTGAGAGAGAGACAGAGTGAGAGAGAGACAGAGTGAGAGAGAGACAGAGTGAGAGAGAGACAGAGTGAGAGAGAGACAGAGTGAGAGAGAGACAGAGTGAGAGAGAGACAGAGTGAGAGAGAGACAGAGTGAGAGAGAGACAGAGTGAGAGAGAGACAGAGTGAGAGAGTGTGAGAGAGAGGGGAGGTAACGGGGGAGGGAGTGTGCTTGAACAGCCCTCGCAATTGTTGGGTGTCTGCGAAAGGACCGCCCATTTGTTGGCATCACTTTGTCCCTCTTCGTCCCCTGTCAAATCCGCTTTTCAAGTGGATGTCGTACAAATCGTTTTCTGTCGAGTTCTAAATAACAAAAGCAAACTTATACGGACAAGGCAAAGGGACCGTAATCGCTGGTATGTCATATCTCCTTATCGTTGTATACGTTGAAAAATCATCTTACAAAGCAAGTAATATTGAATTACGTTTTCTTGCATCATACGTGACTCAGATACAACCTCTAGTGTAATTTTGTGACAGTCGAATACTGAACATCAAGTAGTCATTATTTGTAGGTTACTTAATAATTTACAACATAAAATCCACTTTGAGCATAAAATGATCTGATAATACAGTAAATTGTAATGTGCATAAAATACTACACATGCAGCTCACCATCATTAATCGGATATTGTAGTGAGTAAATATATGTATATTTTCAGATGACATTTCAATATATGTTTTGTAATTTATCTTTCTAAAATTTTTGATGTGATGTAGCTTCGCCAGCAAACTTTATTTCAATTTAATTACGTCTTCAAGAGTAAAAAAAAGAAAAAGAAATGTAAAACCAGAACATGCGAAAAATTTGCATGAGGGCGTGAGTCTTCAGGTCAATTAGTCAAACGAAGCCCGCGTCAACTCGCCCCCCCCCCGTCGACGCGTGACGGTCGCCGGGAGGGGTGTCGCGCCTGGAAGGCGAGAGCGCGTCGCGTCGCGTCGCGTCGCGTCGCGTCGCATCGCTTCGCGTCGGACGCCTACCGGCAGACCATGCGGGGCTCGAGGAATATGCACAGCGGCCGCGCTTTGATCTGCCACGCAGATGGCGCCGCCCGCAATCCCTCTGCGCCTCTCCCACGCGCTGCCCTCCGGCGCCTTCGAGCCCCCCCCCCCCTCCTCCTCTCCTCCCTTCGGGCTCAATTCGCCCCCACTCCCCTCGCCAACCTTGACCGCCCCGTCGCGTCGCCTCGAAATTGCCTCGCGCCCTCATCATTTATGATCCAGAGCTTCTGTTGCACTAGTTTAAGGAATGCGCCACTCATTAATCCGAAATAAATAATACCGTTGAATTTATATTACTACCATTACTATTTTTCTACTCCTATTATTATTATTATTATTATTATTATTATTATTATTATTATTATTATTATTGCTGTTGTTATTGTTGCTGCTATATATTTCAGTCTCAAGGTTGGTTGAAAACATTCCGTCACTATGAAATTGGAAGTAATTAAATGTTAATGATACATTTATAACACACTTCTTAGTTTTCTGTTTCTTCTACAGGCTTCTACCAGAATTTTGGAAAGGTCTTTACCGTCGGCATGATTTGAAACTTCAACATTTCGTCCCTTGTACAGAATGGGACCAGTATCTTTAAGGGGATGGAAGTGAGTAGATCACATTAATGAAGTATGGCATTTATGTTGTACAGTAAATGTCAAAAGTGAGAGGGCCCACTGTTTTAAATTTGTAGAAAATATGCAGTGTTAGTTAACAGAAATAAGATATAACAATCTTGGCAAAAAAAGTTATTCCTTTATTTCCACAAAAAGAATTTCATGAAAGTAAACTAATTCATCGGTTCTAATGAAAATAAGAAATACTGCGTCCAAATGCGACGCAAAAAGTATTTTGTCCTAGAAATAATTTGTTCAAAAACTGTATTCCAGTTTGCATGGAATATAGCACGTAGTGATATGGAATGGTTCACATTTTCATTTTTGGATTGAAATGCATATTTCACTTAACGGAACATATCTTTACAGAATGCTTCATAAACAATAGGATACAACTTTAATAGGATTTAGATCCGGAGATAATGGAGGTAGAAGTGGCGAGTTTTTTTGGTTTATTATCAGGGATCCAAAACTTTGTACATAAAGTGGTATGCTTAAAGTAATTACCGCGCTGATAAATGTAGTCGTTCTCCAAATTTATTCTAATAGCACCGGCCGCAACTTAGTCTTTAGAAATTACAGGGATTTTTATTAATAAGTGATTTCGATTGCATAAGCTACCAAGGTTATTAGTCACGAAAATGGAGTGCATGTTTTCCCTCAAGAGGTGGTGATCTTCACCAGCTGAATGGTGAGATCTAGCAACCTATCTGTTGGCTAAACGGGGTTTCTCCAACCGGGCACCGCCCAAGCCGGGACAAGCTCCAAGCTCCCGACCGGTCTCTCGGCACGTGTGGTAGTGTAGTGCATGAGAGAGTATGTGAGAGGGGAGGATAAAAGAAGGTAGGAGAAGGAAAGATTGCGCGCGATTCCTGATCCGTTTGATACGGTACTACTCCGGCATATGCCTGGTGTTGATCGGAGAAACCACAGAAAACTACCGATCGGAGCAGTTTGCTGCTAGAATTCGTCTCCAGACAGCATCTGTATTCCACATAGAAAGCTAGAGACGAAAATCCTTCCACCGTCGGGACTCAAACCCAAGACCTCCCTGTCCGAGTCACTGCAGTGATATCGGTTGATGCCCTGAGTGACTTCTCCGAGTAATTTACATGAATTGATTCACTTTTCCATCAAAAAATAATTGCCCCTCATCACTGGCACTCACGCTTTTCCACATCGACACCCAGCCACTACTGTTTTTCACTGGGAATTAAGTTTCGTGATTCCAGCTTTGTATTTTTCTTCCTTAATACCAAGCGTCGACCATCTGACCCAAAAATGGAAAACATGCACTTGACTGAAAATATGACTTTCCTTCAAAGGTCATCCCCGAAATTTACTTAAGTTGCTGCAAATGCCAAGTGTATCTACTTATTCACTTCACTCATCCAAAACTTCGCTTGGACTGTCTCTCAATGAAATGCTTTGCGTTGCAGCACTTTGGACACAGTGCAATTGGAATCACTCTTCTCGCTATCGAGGTGGTTTGCGGCCAAAGAAAGAACACATGTCAATGGATTCATATTTCGTATTTTTTAACTATCTTTTCAACTATTAGGTCATACAACAACCACTGGAATTGCTATTGGTTTTTGAACTTTGGGGGGAACGGCAGAGAAACTCTCATACTGTGTACGGACATCTACAAACATTCATGCCCCGGGGGGAGTCAAACCCGCGACCCTTCAGGCATAAAGCAGCTACGGCTGTTCTACCTTCACAACCTCTGCTATTTAGACGGGCTGGATGAATGTTTAGTGCACCAACTATGATCCTCTCACCTCGCACACAGAATACTTGAGACTGGAGCTGCGCGGTGTATTGGCTAATGTTTGTCTCTCACCGAAACGGTCTATAATGACATGTGCCGTTGATTTTGTTTGCCAGTTCATCGAGATATCTCCCCTATTGATTTACCTTCATTGTGTCTATGAATGGCGCCTTTGTAGTCTTCAACAGTACATTCCCTCTTCGAAATCATTTCACCACGGTGTTTGCAGAGCTCTGACCCTGCTGAGCTCGGATGGACGGGGGTGGTGGTAGGGACAATTGACAGTCAGTGAGGGAGCGCGAGCGAAGCTGAAGAAATATTGAAGAATGACAGAACATTTCATATAACATATTGCATGTAATTACACATTTACTTCTAGGTGTCAAAAGAGTTTTTGAGACCCTTTTCGCCGCAGTGTTACTTATTTTTATTAGTACCGAATTGCTTTAACTTTTTGAAAATACTTTTGTGAAAATAAAAGGATAGAATTTTTGATGTCAAGACTGTTGTGTTTGATTTATGTTAACACTCACTGCAAAGTTTCCACCTACCCAAAACAGAGAGTAAATCTAAAAAATTGCGGTCTAAGGACTCAATTGCGGTCTAAGACTTCGGATTTATCTTCAAAAATAGTGACTCTTACCAGGAGCTAGAAAAATAAGCGATCGAAAGTTTTTAAAAGCTCATTTTTGCCACACTCCGGAATCGAACCCGAACTCGTCTTATAGAAAGCAAGCACACTGCCCTTGAGCAACCAGAGGCGTTCTAGTGTGTTTTTTAAATATTTGTTTGTAGTGTTTCTTGTATTGTTTGTTGTAGTGTTTGTAGTGTTTTTTGTATTTATACTTTTTTGCATAACTGTCATTATGCATAGGCTCATTTGGAGAAATAATTTTTTATTATTATTACTATTATTATTATTACTATTATTATTACTATTATTATTATTACTATTATTATTATTATTACTACTATTATTATTATTATTATTATTATTATTATTATTATTATTATTATTATTATTATTATTATTATTACTCCTCTACTACATCACCACTGAATACGTTTTGAGTCGGCTGGATATAAAATCTACTCTAGGTTGCAATCTAAGGAGTAGATCTAGGAACTGTCGGTGCCTCTACAACACTTTGCGCAAAATGTGAGCTGTTCTATATAAAGCTATGTCTTGCACTTCCCAGTCTTTTGAATGATCTGGGAGTTTAGCCAAGTTATTACTCAAATTTTGCGGCACACATTTCAGAGCTCCGATAACTACCAGGACGACTTGCGCATTTAGGCCCTACATTCGGGTGATCTCGATTTCCAAACGTTTGTATTTAAGACGTTTCTCTGCCTCCTTGGCTGCGACGTTTGAATCGCACGGCACAGCAACATCTACAAGTAGATACGTTTTTTCCTCCAAATCCCAGATAATAATATCCGGTTTATTGGGATCCTATCCTGCGATCGGTTTTAATCTGTTGGTGGACAGTGTGGCTCACAGTCCAACACACGCCACCGGTTTTGGTGGGTTTTCACATACTCGGAGCATGAGTTGGAACTTCGAGGGCGTTACGGATCTGCCAGTGGAGGTAACTACACACCCTGTCCTGTCATTTCAACTATTCGGCTTTTGTTAGAATTGGACAAGCCGAGATGTCATGGCCAATTTATAATAATTTTTATAATAATAATATAATTATTATCGTATTATTATCATTATTATCGAGGTATAAGATACAATTATTATTAATTATTATTATTATTATATCTTTATTATCGTTATTATTATTTTATTGTGTATTCCAACCACTTGAAAAGAAATAATAGAGGTCAGAAATTAAATGGAAAATAAGCAATTCCACAATGTCTGCGAATTAAGCTGCCATCCACACTTTCCCTTAGTTCGCGTCACCTCTCAATCTCTCGCATTCCCATCCTGTGTGACACCGCTCCGTCTGTGATGACTGCGAGCTCTACAGAGCGCTCTCTCTCTCTCTCTCACTCTCTCTCTCTCTTACACACACACACAAACTCACACATTGCTATGTAATAAACGCGATGAGTGACGTACTATCGCAATAAAACCATCGGATTTATAATGTCTGCCGCAACTGACAAATGGTTACAAAATGTGGATTCACTTCAGCAAATTCTTTGATTGCGGTGGAATAGCGCGTTTCATTTTAGAATTCAAATAACAGCGTTATCCGATGTCAGGTCTTCGAATCGCGTGTCATTCTATTTAGAATAATCTCTCTTCCAGAGAATGCGCTTTAATTACTACAAAGCTTTCGAATTTTTGTTTCTTTCGAATGTACTATGCCACTTTTTTACATGGAATCTGGGAAAGCAAATTGGATGATAAAACCAAACAAATACGAAAAAAACAACAGTTTTTGAAGAGTAATATTTTGTTTTCCTATTTAATTATTTGTAGTTTTAAATTCATTTTTCATATGAGAATTCATAATTATGATAAAATGAAATGCAATATTACAACAGGACAAAATACATAAGCATGTAACTACATGTTATGAATCATAAAAACGTAATATTCAACAGCTACCTTTTTCATTTTAGAGATTATTTATTTAAATAATAAATTACGATGAATCTAGTATCATGAATTATTCAAGACCATTATTCCCTTATTTTACGATGATTCCTTTTCTTTGTCGAGAATTTTTACAAAGCCAATAAAACAGTAAGAAATTGAACTGTTGCTTTTTGTGAGATCCGTCCAGAGCATTTCCCGAATACACACGAGATCGTATGATGTTTTTGTGCCATTATAAAGCTCCCAATCTAACGACAGTCTCCCCTGTCACTGCTCCCGATCAAACGACCGGGTGCCTATCCTGCCCCATTGTTAATGCATCCATTCCTGTCGGTGCTTTGTGGTAGACACGAGGGCATTGTTGCTTTGCCTGTGACGGTTCCTATACCCCGCCCCCGCCCCAGCCGCCGCCAGCGCCGCCCGCGCCGCCGCCCCCGCCTCCGCCACCGGCCCCCGCCCCCGCCACCTCCGCCGCCCCCGCCACAACCGCCGCCCCCGCCGCCGCCGGCGGGGAACTTGCTGCTTTGTCCACAGCGCGCTCCAAATCGTCCGGACGGTGCTGCCGCCCCGGGGACAGTGTTCCATTGTGCTTTGGCTTTCCGGACGTCCCCATGCACTTCCGGTTTGCCACCTGATTAGCTCGCGCAAGTATCCGTCGTCGCTTTATGACTCTGCGGGCGCCCGCTGTTTTAAGCCATTCATGTGTTGATTTCGAGTATAATCTCTAGAAAGGAAATGCAATTGCTACAAACACTTTGTTAAGAACTAAACACTTGCAGACTGGAGATTGTCGTCCTTTTTGGCAGTGATTAAAGACAATTTGAGGAGGGGTATTCGGAATAATAATAATAATAATAATAATAATAATAATAATAATAATAATAATAATAATAATAATAATAATAATAAATGTAACTTCATTATCTGTGTATGCCTTCTAGAATTCAGTGGGAAATAAAGTTATTCAAATTAACCTTCCTCATATTGTCAAGTATATCCCTTCACGAAGGACATGGAGGATAAGAACCCTGATCTGAAGCCTTTGGAAATAGATTTAATACATTGGAGCGAATATGCTGTTAAAAACTCTTACCAAAAACGCTTATTTTTTCTGTATTCAGAATTCAACTTCTATATGGTTTAAGGTAGGAATCCCAGAAAGCTCAACGTATATTCATTTTACGTGCTTATTTTTCAGCCACATAGAAAAATGAAATGAGAAATTTATACTTTTTACGCGGAAACCTACGACTTCATATATACTTTTTAGTAACAACAATTCAATAGTTTTGTTAGCATGACATTGATATTGTAGAAAACAAGCTTGGTGTGAACAGATATTTTAGTAAAATCATGTTAGGGTAATTAACAAAACAGTTTTATTAAGATGCCAATAAAAAATCAAATTAGGTTAAGTTTTAAATCCTCATCATTCACATGCTCAATGTTGTACGAAATATTCCGAACACATTGTTCAACACATACACACATGTTTTTAAAAAAATATTGGAAAACAAAATTAAGGAAATACACTTTTAGTTATAATTTAAAAAGACTTGAAAAACAGTTTAATTTTGAGAGGACAACCAGTGCAATGTTTGGGATTGGACCATGGACGCCAGTAACAACATTAACTTTAATGTTAATTGTGCAATTTCCCGTAAATATTTAACAGGAAGTATGGATCACATCGTGGATTTCAGTGTTATAAAACGTTTTCTCGCAAATGTACAGTGCTCCCGAAGACAGCTATCATGCTATCCGCAAACTTTCTTAGTTGGGAATAGCTTTCGAGAAGACTGGCGTTCAACTCACAAAATCATTATCTCGAACATTCATTCTTTGGTCATTCATTCATAGATATCAAATCATTCACTTGACACTCAATTATCTTCATTTGTAAATTTTATGATAATTTCAAATCATACAGTTCAATAGGTACGTACGTAGTAGTACAGAAAACGTACGCGGTTACGTTGCTAGTACAGAAAATGATTCTTTGAGAAACGAGTGAAATGTTAAAAGGCGAAGCGACAATACGAGTGGAGTCCGACATTTAGATGAAAAGATATTGATTCTGGTCAGAGGTTTGTTACTTTGGAGTACCTAGTTGTTTCAGATGGTTATCATTTTTTTGTGGTTTGTGTACGGCAAAATAGACTTTGGGAAGTAACACATTTCGATCAATAAACAGTGAAGGTAAAAAGTAGCCTCCACGCATAAGTACTGACCATGCATAAAGGCCGACTCCGAATCTGCCACTCCACCCCAGTTGTACACTTACTGTAAGGTAAGGGGCTAAAATAATTCCTTTTGTTTACTAATGTGCCATTGGAAATATGAGGGTGCATGTAACTCGTTTTCAAAACATCCACTAAAACTTATTAAGATAACTTATACTTACTCGCAATTGAGGGCGACTATCAGAATAAACTCGACAATCTTCGAATACACAACCCACGAAAGCCTAAATTTTGTTGATATCTCATGGAAGTGGCAAGATGAACTGAAGAAATATTCCACTTTTAAATAGATTTCATGCGTATTGATTCTACACATTTTCAGGTGAAGTTTAAATGTATTTGATTTAATAACCAAATACGCACTCTACCTTTCTGAAGGTAAAAGTCGTGTTCCTTTGTAGCATCGAGTACGCGTATGGGGGTTTATAAATACTCATTCGACGTGTAGTCCAAATTCAATTTTTTTCATCGAGACAATGTAGCTTTGTCTATGCTCGCAGTAGAATTATTTGTATTGGCCAAGATAGTAAAGCAGCAAATGGAGTTTAGAAAGTGTCGATTACATGATTCTGAAGTGTGTTTCGTTTATGTTTTAATACGAATCCCACATATCTCGTTGAGGACCTTTAGCAGCAGTCAGATTTGTATCTCCGTCTAGTCCTGTTAACAACATGGATTTAAGAACAATACTACATAATTGTATACATTGAGTTAGCATTGACTATAAAGTTAATAATATTGTGAAGTTTATCGCCGGTAACAGGTCTAAGAGAAAGAAAAGTGTTAAATTGTTTCCGACCTTATTTTATACACTGACACGAATATAATTTTAGCAATTTATTTTAATTCATAACGGTGTGAC
This sequence comes from Gryllus longicercus, assembly GCA_038098605.1. Taxonomy (NCBI): domain Eukaryota; kingdom Metazoa; phylum Arthropoda; class Insecta; order Orthoptera; family Gryllidae; genus Gryllus; species Gryllus longicercus. Next base: position 2,452,331 of record JAZDUA010000149.1, read on the forward strand.
TCTTATTGAAATCTTTTCAAAAAAGGTATAAAAATTATTACAAAATAATACAATTACAAAATAAAAATCAATAGCAAATAATAATTATAATTCTCTAAGAAATAATGTTTTAAATGGGACCAAAATAAATTTGTTCACGTGAATTTATAACAATTGTTAAATTTCATTTCAATGTTTATATTGGTAATACGTTTACGTGTTAACCACAATTCAAAGGACATTTGGAAACTGTTCCAAAAATAGTCCCTCTTGCGGATAACACCAGAAAAGTAGCGCAACAGTGGAGGAGTCATTAACATGTGAGTCATTAATCAGTCGATCACCCAGTAATTGGCCGACAGGCAGAAGTCCAATTAATTTGTAATCGATAATCGTCTGCATTTGCAAGCATGTGCATTCCAAGTGTAATTACATGGTTAGGAGTTAAATCAGGGTCCCATCAATGTCTGGAGATCAATATTTTCTCATTAATAAAGTTACAGACTTGCACCAGTCCACGAAAAACGTATTTATGAAACTTGAATGATTGAATTAAGATAATCCATAAGACTACTGGTATAATGAAATTCTAGCAATTGATACACAATTTATAGTTTCCAAATTCACAGAGATTAACAACGAAACTACCAAAAACTAACAGTCAGTTTTCACCTTGTGGGTATGTGTGTCTAACCTAGAATAATAATAATAATAATAATAATAATAAATAATAAATAATAATAATAATAACAATAATAATAATTATTATTATTCTAGCCAATTATTATTATTATTATTTTACCCAATTTTGATCTCTTTTCTGGTTTTCATTTTATAGTTTCTGGTCAATACGAAACTGAAATAACTGAAAAATAAATATAATAAGCACAAAATAAGTAAGTATTTATCTATACTTACTTAATCTATACAAATGGATCTAGTATTGATGAAATAAAATTAAATCTTGTTATCTTTTCACCGCACTACTGTACAATTCTAGTGATCTTTGTTTTCACATTTCATTTAATGTGTACAAAGATATTACATATCATAAGACTTAGATATAGAGTGACGTATATAGTATGTATTATTCTAATACTAAGGAGTCCTGAAGAACGTCGACTACAATGTCTTTTGACACGCGATGGTCATCATAAGACAATTATTGTCAGAAACATTTTCACTTCTCAATCAGATCAATCGATTTTTTCTATATCATTGGAATCTCTGTATTAGGTATTAGTAATATAATTTAATGTTCATATCAAATCATTTGAAAAAACATTAAAAAGCTGATAATTAACTTTCAGATCAATACATAAAGGAGAGGTGTTGAATGTGACGGAAATGGAAAACCCGATGTTTTACTCGCTTTACATTCTCCCGTAATTACAATGTTGGTTTATTACCATTAACCCTAAATTTGTATCTTGTTGAAATAATTTAATTGTTGTGGCTGAACATCCAAACCATGTGGCGGGGGCCTATCATTCAGATAACAGTTGATGATAATGGACACAAAACATAATGAACTTCGTTTACCGTGTAACAGCCCGTGCCACATCTCATCAGAAGCCTGTTTAGGAAACTGAGGATAACGACATTTATCAGTGTTTTATAAAGGCCGTAATAGAGAATGTGTGACCTAACGTAATCGACTTTGACACAAGTTCAAAGTGGCTATTACACCATTAGATCACATCGCATTTTAATTGTGTTTGCAGTTGTTTCTTCAACACCTCAAAATATAAATGACATGGAAATATAAACTATTGTATGGATTTACGTTACCCTCTTGAAATCTAAAATTAAAGTATTAAAATATTAAATGTAGTTTTAATTCATATTTTTATTTAATGTAAATACTTTTATTTAGTGCGAGAGTAAACCTTTATCGCACACCTCAAAGATAATGAGATAATTGAAATTAAGTATTTTTCACATAGAACTACTATTATCCGTTAGAAGTAAAAATATTTAAAATTAGTACCCTGCAGCAGCAAAATGCTACTAACGAGCGTTAGTTCGTTTAGGGTTAATGAGTTTGTCTATTGAAGAAATATAGTTCGTATGAGGTCTGGGAGCGTTAATAAGTTAAGTCATTGATTATTTAGCGTTTCCGGGCGCGTCAACTGAAAAGGTCATTAGTCCCGAAGGTGAAGTGCATATTTTTGTTTATCGGCATAAGGTGGTGATGTCCCGCAGCTAGATGGTGAGATCTGGCGCCGGCCTACATATTGTCCAGTGGGTCTCTCAACACGGGGCCCGGACACAGCCCGGACATGCTCTATAGTCCCGACAGGTCTCCCGGCATGTGTGGTAGTGTAGTGCATGTTAGTGTGTGTGTGTGTGTGTGTGTGTGTGTGTGTGTGTGTGTAAGGACTGATGATAGAACAAGGAAGAGGAACGGAAGATTGTGCATGTTCCGTTGACCGTTTGTTAGGGTACTGCTCCAGCATTCGTCTGGTATTGATCAGAGAAACCACGGAAAATTACCAACCAGAGCAACCGATCGCTAGAATTATATTCCAGGCAGTGGGTGAATTTAACATAGCTAACTACCCAGGTTCGAAACTCCTGGGACTGAAAATCTAGGACCTCCCGATCAAAGGCACTGCACTGGCATTAGTTGATGCCCTGAGCCACCCACGCCGGTCGGTCTTAAGTGTTTTCTTGGCGATTGCAATGTATAAATTGCAACAATGTGTTTGTCAAATGCTGTAGAAAATTTTACAGTAAAAAAAGAGGATGCGAACAAAAAAATTACAGTTGAAATATTAATGAACATAACAGAAATATGATTGATCTTTCTAACGCAAGCTTAAGTTCACAATATCTCATGAGAAAGTCCTAGAAACGGCGTTAATTAGCGCACTCTTGTGACACGGTGATAAGCTACGAGGAAGGGAGATTTCATTGTGGTACCGCTTTGTCACTAGTGTCAACTACCTTAGCGCCACTGCCTTAGAAAGTAAGACACTTTCACATTGCATCGACCTCGCTGAGTAGGGGTGACTTATCGCTGAAACAACAGAAGGAAGCTGAACGAAGAGCAATAAATTGGCCCAAGCGATCGCCCAGGCCCAGGCGCAGACCCGACAGAGGACCTTCGCGTGTCCTAACACCCACTCGACACACGCTACGGTCTCCCGGGATCTTCTCAATTAACGTCACCAGAGGCAACTTTGCTACTCGCGACTCCGACTTCCTCTAACAACTGGCTGCGATGGCACGGAAGCAACACCATCATTTAACGGGAGGTTCGAAGTTCCGTTTGGGGGATTTTCCAACGCTAGCTGTTATAGCTAGGTCGAATGTAACCTCCGTCTAGAAGAGAATTCTGACAGCCTGCTGCTCTGTTTTGTAGTTGACCCGATTTCTACGGTCAATACCAGGCGAATACCAGGTGCAGTAACTCGCAAATTGGTCACGGACTGCGCGAGATATTTTGTTTCTTATACGAGTTCCCCATCTCCCCTAACATTTACATTACACAATTACGCTAACAGTTGCATTAAACAACAACACATGTCGGGACCTTAGATTGTGTCGCGACTAGATCAGTGCCCTGATAGAGGGAGTTATCGGGTGGATGAAAACCAACAAGCCAATGTCTAGGTCGGCGACAGATGTCACGTCAATGTGCAAGAGCAACACTGTTTTCTTCTGAGATACGAAGTTTCTTAGGGTTTGAGTCTTTGACGGTGGGAGGATTTTCAACACTAACTAGATGGTTATAGATGTTTCGTTGCCTTTTAAATTCTGCCTTGTATAGAATGTTTGCCAAACGGAAGGAATATGCTTAAACGACGATTTATTTTATTTTTTTCAGTTTCTGTTGTTTTTTTAAACCATTCAGTTACTTGTTATATATCGCAATAATGGGAAAGAAAGTTGAAGAAAGTTATTAATGTTCTTTTTTTATCTACTCTCTCTTCCGCTTTTTTCGGTGTAGTGCGCTTCGTGACCTAGACACAGGCAAGGATATCACAAAACTAAGACAAACGCTTCTGGATGAAGTCATGACCTCGTTTTAGAAAGGAGTTACGAAAAGTAAACAAGCGATGCCTATAAAGGGAATATGACCACATTCATGTAAGGTTATTGTAACTTAGAAAATTTGTACGCCAATTCCTTTACAAAAAAATCCTTCGTACGCTGTCATTTGGGGGTGGAAATAAAGCCACCAATCTCATGTTGCAGTTTTACGGCATGTAAAAGATCCTCAAGCCTAAAAGAAACCTCTGCGCTAAACACAAATCGTCTCCTTGGTTACTCGAGTGATACCATCTTTCTCCGCTAGGTGAAAGAACCCTAACAAAACTTGCGTGGTCAGACAGACGAGCGGGCCTGACGGCCCAAGCCTCACCACTTAAAATAAATCATTAAGTAAATAACTTTGACCTGAATAAATCTAGGCATGTTACTAGTGACGCAGGCAATTCCAGAGTTTGAAGGATGGGAAAATGTGAGATTATTCGAGTGCGTATAATGGGTATCAATCGAGATCGTGCACTTGCGGTCATTCATTTCACGCGTTATGTCAATCGGCATTCATGTCGCACAGAACAAAGCGTAGATTTGTCATATGAGTCATATTGATCCATCGTCACTCTCCTTCACGCTACTTATCTAACTTAAAAATATGTATTGTCTGAGTGGGTGTTGCGGGCATTCTCACATTATGAGTATTGTGACTCTTCAAATGCAGCCGACTCTGACCCTTATATTTTGCCCGTTTTTAATATTTTGGTATTTTTCAGATAAATATGTTCGAGATATAAAAGAAATAAAATAAGTAGGAAATTTGAACCTTGTGGAACGTCGTCATGTACGTATTTCTACAAACAAATTCGTTTTAAAGTAAATAACGTCTCAAAAAAAATAAACATCACTGAAACAATCCAACTGCTTTGCTCCACACAATAATTGTCAATTACATTCTAGCCCACTTCCTTCATTCGGAGAAACCCGCTTGTATTTTATTTGTTATTGCAATGTCTGCATTTCGTCCCCTTTTGGAGAGCGCGCGTCGACGACAGCGCGGAGCAACAGGAGTTAGCGCCATCGGTCGCGCTCCGTGCTTCGCGGCCGCCGCCGCCGTCCCCGCCCCGCCCCGCCCCGCCCCGCCCCGCCCCGCCCCGCCCCCGCCCGTCCCGTCCCCGCCTCGCCCCGTCCCGTCCCGCCCCCGCCCCGTCTGCGCTCCGTCCCCGCCCCATCCCCGCCCCCGCCACCGTATCCTCCGCCGCCGCTCCCGATCCGCGGCCCTTGCCGACCCCTTCGCCGCTCCCCCCGCCGTCGTCCCCACCGCCTCCGCCGCCGCCGCCGCCGCCGCCGCCGCCGCGGGCGACCGTCGCGCTTTGTTTCACGCGCGTTGCTGTGGAGACGGCCGCAGGCGAGCGAAGCGTAGCGGAGAGGCCAGCAAGCGCGGGACAGAGTTAGGCGGGGCAGGGCGGCTTAAGCGACGCGGAGGCGCGCGAGATTGCGAGGGAGGGAGGGAGGGAAGGAGAGGTTGTCGTGGACGGGAAACGCACGGCACGGCGTGGCCGCAGGGAGGTTTGAATTCATGTGCTGGGCGTGAACAAGGTGTGGGAAATTGTGGGTTGATCGTAGACCTATCATATGTTTGCTTCTTTATTCTGTTCTGCAAAGTGACATGTCGGCCCGTGTGGTGAGCACGATTCTTGTGCTGGCAATCAACATGAGTGAAAATAGTGCTTGTGGATTCCAATTACGAGAAAGGTAGTAAATATACTATGATACTAAGATATAAAAGGTGAAGATAAATTATCATACATACCCCAACATCCACCTAATGTACAGAATTCATTTGTAATTTCTAAATATACATTTAGGGGTAAATGAATCTGGAAAGAAGAAAATTGACCGTTACGATAAGAGTAATTTATTACGTTACGAGTTATTACGTTAAGAGTAATTTATAATTTCCCTGGAAAGTTCATCACAGTCCCTGATACCAGAGTCAGGTCACTGATATCGGACCTCTACAGCCAAGAATACATCATTAGTAAAAAAAATTACGGCTTCTAATGGAATCTTTTTATATTTATTTATTCATAATTCTATTTCATTATGACTAATAGCCACTCCTTAATTCTAATGATGGAGGAAAACAGAGCTTTACGACCAATGTATTATATTCGTATGCACATGTGAAGTGCCAATAATTTTGCTCCAGGCAATGCAAGAGATAATATTCACTCAAAAGAGCGAGAGAAAGAATAGTTGAACGAAAACAAGTTCTGGGATATGTGTTACAAGCTATATCAGTTAAAGATACAAGGTGAGTATAGGGCCAAAACCAAGTGGAAAATGAGATTTCATTGACGCAAAATTGAAGTGAGATCGAAAGAGGAATGGAACGAGAACCGAAACCGAACTGAGTAGTCTTGAGGGAGACGCGTTTAATGCAGAATCGCTAACCATACAACACAAGGAACGGGGGCGTCGATGTTCACAGGGGTTGACGCGGGTCGGGCGCCGAGGAGCGAGTCAGTAGAGCGTCAAAGGGAGAACACTGGCCGAGCGTCTCGCTACCGCGATCTCTTCTCCGCGGCGCGGCCTGGGCGTTCACGGGCCGGCGCTCTTTCGGAGGTCCCGCCGGGGGCAGCGCCAGGGCAGCGCGAGGGCAGCGCGAGGGCGGCGCGAGGGCGGCGCGAAGGCGGCGCGGCGGTCTGGCTCCGGCGCCCGGCGCACAAAGCATGGGCAGCAAGTTACGGGCGGCGCAGAAAACACGTCGCGGTCGCGCGGCGTGATCATACGGAGACGTCCGGCGGTGGCGGTAGGGGTGGAAGCGGTGGACGCGGTGGCAGCGGTGGCGGTGGTGGCGGTGGTGGCGGCGGTGGCGGTGGTGGCGGCGATGGCGGCGGTAGCGGGGTGGTGGCGGGGGCGGGGGCGGGGACAGGGTCGATAGCAGGGGCGTGGGCGGAGACGGCGGGGGCGTGGGCGGAGACAGCGGGGGCGGGGGCGGAGACGGCGGGGGCGGGGGCGGAGACGGCGGGGGCGTGGGCGGAGACGGCGGGGGCGTGGGCGGAGACGGCGGGGGCGTGGGCGGAGACGGCGGGGGCGTGGGCGGAGACGGCGGGGGCGTGGGCGGAGACGGCGGGGGCGTGGGCGGAGACGGCGTGGGCGTGGGCGGAGACGGCGGAGGCGTGGGCGGAGACGGCGGAGGCGTGGGCGGAGACGGCGGAGGCGTCGGCGACGGCGACGGCGGAGACGGCGGGGGCGTGGAAGGAGCATGGGAAGGTGTGGGTGGCGTGGACAGCGTCGGTGATAGTGAAGGCGGCGGAGGTGGCAGACCTGGCGGTAGCAGTGGTGAAGATGGCGCGGGCGCAGGCAGCAGTGGAAGCTGCAACTAATATTGTGGTAGAAACAGCGGAAACGGTGGTGAAGTTGGTGTGAAGGCGGTGGGGAGGCGTACAAAACCCTTGCATTTTGGGGGTGAAAAATACCTCCTAGTCGTTAATTTGGAAGAAAACAAAATTCAGTTGTTCAAGTTGCATGATAACCTGAATGCATGATAACATGAACAAGCCATTCAAATATTTGATTTGAAAACTAGTCCGAAAGTTAATGATTCTCGTAGCTAAATTCTTACCAAAATCGCTCAATGCAATCGCCCGCTTTGATACTAAATAGCATTTGGGCGACTGGAACTGGTCGCCCTCATAATAGTAATTAATGCTGAGATAAGGTCGTAACCAAATTCATGACGAAATCGGAATCGTTACATTCTGGCATCGGTATTAAACGTAACAGAAAATAAATATTTGGAAGCTTTTAGAAACATTTACGATTTTCTTGCAATGTCCAAGTTTACTTACAGGCCAAAGCAATTCATTATATTTCCTAAACTAACCTCTTGGAGTATCCAGAGAAACAAGATGATACATCAGAAACAGAATAGAGGGCTATTGGTGTAGTTGTTCTCAAGAGTTGTTTAAGTTTTGTGCAATGGTATCAATTTCCACTCGGGACATTAAAGATTTGTTCACTAAGCGAACTAATATGAACTTGTTTCTCATCCGCAATTGTAGACAATTATTTTTCTGGGCAACAAATTGTGATCATTATTAAGATTATGTAGGTCTCATGATACAAATACCATTGTTTTAAATATTCAGAATTTAGAGTTAAAATCTTCCTTTGTTACATTTTAATGCAAAGACGTAGTTTTGTTACACTTAATAAGTTTGATTTCTACTGTCATTTCCACATCAAGAACACTTCATGAACCCAGTTCAAGCTTCCGGCAGTCATCCGTTTACATGTTTACAGTTGGAATAAAATTAGGTACGTACAAACATTATAAATGTAATACATCTGTATTACTTTTACTTAGTGTGCTGTTAATTTTGCTTACATTAGTGTACTGTTAATTTTGCACGATTGAGTCCATTACTTTACTTAATTTATTAATTGATACCACTGAGGTTCTTATTTCATTTACTTTACTGGACGAAAGGTAATATATGTTGGTGTATATAATTCTAACTACTCGACTTCCTTTCACTTTCCTACACAATTGCCCTTCTCTTCTCCTCGATTTCCTTCCTCCTCCTTCCCATTCTCCTCATTGCAACATCTCAGGTTGGCATCCGTTATGAGTAAGATTTACTTCTGACCGCTAATTCTTATGCTACTGACCAGTGTCATTGATTATGATAACAACTTTATGAAGTAAAGAAAATAAACTACTGAAGCTTTCTAGAACACCTAGCTGTTCACTCATTAATGAATTTGCTACAACACAAAGTATTCTATATCAATAAAGACATTGAGAAAACCCGTCTAATAATTATTATTTTGAAATAATTAATTATATGCATCGTCATATGACGACGCATATAATTATTTCATAGGAAATGCCAAAGAAAACTCACCACAGTACCAATATTATTTTGAAATTACAGCTAATATACTTTTTTATATAAGCTATTTTTACATACCGATTTGTTACGATTACAATAAAACATGTCACTTCATTTTTATGTACAAATTTCTTATTTGTTCTTTTTACAATTTTAATACTCCGATAATACGCTTTGTGAAAAATGTCATGCATGAATTTGTAGTTGGTACGCCACAGAATTAGGATTATTTGTGACGTTCTCGTGCAGATTTTAGCTTTTTCAAGTGTGAACCCAGTCGTTAAAATAAGCAGAACAAATTACACAAACATTCATATGCATTTTGTGTTACACAATCCTATATTTTAATAGTTTTGTTTGTGGTTTTTGGAACAACACCAACATTTTCTCGCGGTCTCCGATTCACCCTTCGTTTGGTCAGTGACTCGTTATTCAGAGTTGGGCTATTCTTAATAAGTCGATATCAAAATTTGCGTTTTAAACGAGAACGCAAATTCCCATTATAAAGTAAGATACGTTTACGCATAACTCTACTGACGAAACGCATAGGAATGTGTTCTCCATGCGCTTTCGAACATCCAATCCCTGCCTTAATTCTGCATGGACTTTATTCCCCCGCTTCGGAATGCAGATTTTAAAAAAATAATAATGGAAATCCCTCTTCTTCATTCAGTAACCTCATGATATCCCGTATTTATTGATGTAAGGAATATAAGTTTGGTGAGGACGCATTACGTGGGCGGCCAACCCGCAGAATTTCCTGAAGTTTATTCGTTCACTTTCTGGAAGCTTCTAAACTCGTTGCGAACAATATCACTTCGAGCGTGTTTCGCTCAAGAAACATCAATCTACATCACGATTCCCAAGCATTATTGCTCGTGACCAGTTGTGGCACAACTCAAAAATTCAGGAGTTGAGATAAATGACTGAAGTTTTCCCTTGCATTGGAAAGTGTCATTCTTGCATTCCCACTTCTGCCGTTTGTTGGTGGAATACGAGCTGTAAGATATTCTTCTGGAAGGTAGATCAATCTGCAGTTATGGTGAGTGCATTAACGCAAATTGGTATTGGTTGCAAGCAACGAAAGCTATCTGCATTTACTGAACCCAAGATAATAGAGTTATCTTCGCAAAAACTTAGAGGAGGGTTATTTTACACTTTCAATTTTTTGAAATCTCACTAGTCAGAGTTAAGCAATAACGTAAAGGGTAATTTCATTTGTTGATGAATAAATTAATATTGTTTAAGAAAAAATTGGAAAATACAGGAGGAAAATACAATTGAATTTTGAAAACGTTAAAGGTATTGATTTTCTAAAATATAAACAAATCAGCAAAAACATTTTGGAGTATATTGTTTGTTTACGTGAGGTGACTTCATGAATGTGTAAACGTTTGATGAACGTGAACGTTTTATAAGATAAGACAAATATAACTGAATTTAATTAATACACTTGTTTAACGCATCATCTATGAATATTTTATCAGTATTTTTGCTCGCACTCACACTTTCAAAAGGAATTTTTAATCAGTATTAAAAATTAACAGTTTCCCCATTTCATCGGAAACTTGCAGAGCTCTCCCATACAAACCATCAATGCTGTGCATCTGCTGGCCATTAATCAACAAATTAATCACAGCTTTAGAAGTAGTGTCAAATTTTCCGCGTGGAGAGTCCCTCTGACGCAAAGTTTAACTCCAGCGCGGAACGCTGCTCTGCTGTTGGGTCCGTTTTAACGCGAGACAATCGCGGTGGGGCGCGGAGTGAGGCGGGGCGAGAGCACAAAGCGAGCGGGTGGGAAGGGAGGGTCAGTGTGAGGGGGAGCACGGGCGAAAGCGGGTGGACGGGGGGTCAGGTGGTAAAGAGGCCAGGGCGGGAAAGAGGCGAGGGCGGGAGAGAGGCGAGGGCGGGAGAGAGGCCAGGGCGGGAGAGAGGCCAGGGCGGGAGAGAGGCCAGGGCGGGAGAGAGGCCAGGGCGGGAGAGAGGCCAGGGCGGGAGAGAGGCCAGGGCGGGAGAGAGGCCAGGGCGGGAGAGAGGCCAGGGCGGGAGAGAGGCCAGGGCGGGAGAGAGGCCAGGGCGAGAGAAAGGCCAGGGCGAGAGAAAGGCCAGGGCGAGAGAAAGGCCAGGGCGAGAGAAAGGCCAGGGCGAGAGAAAGGCCAGGGCGGGAGAGAGGCCAGGCGGGAGAGAGGGCGGACAAGCGGAAGGGTGGATGAGGTGGTGTCCGGTTGTGGAGGGTGGGCGGGCCATTGGGCGGGGAGGGAAAGCGGGTGAGCGAGAGAGAGAGAGAGAGAGAGGGAGGGAGGGGGAGGGAGGGCGGGAGGGATAGAGAGAAGGAAATCAGGTGGTGGCAGGGAAATCGGCGGGCGGGGGGTGAGCATACGGGAAAGCGAGTGGGCGGGAGGGTATGAGGGAAAGCGGGCGGGAGAGAAAGCGGTTGAGCCGGTGTGTGGGGAGGGGCGGGTCGCCCGGCGCGAAGGAAAGCGAGCGGTCGAGAGACAGGGAGGGAAGGAAATCAGGTGCTGGGAGGGCCGGCGGAAGAGAGATGACGAAGGAGAAAGCGGGTGAACGGTCGAGCAGTGATGAGTCGGCCAAAGAGGGGAAGGGTGGGAGGGCTGGAGAGGGCAGGAAAATCGGGTGAGCGGGAGGGCAGGTGGCAGAGCGGACGGTCCATCGCGAGATGAGGTGCAGCAGGGACGGAGGGCCGTGTGCTCTTACGGCTGCTGCCTCAAAGCGCCGCGCCAAAAGCGGCAGGCCGACACAGAGAGCGCGCTTCCTCAGCGCGAACACGGGGCAGCGGGCAAGGAAGACGCTTGGAATTAGGCAAATGGACTTAACCGGTCACGTTTCAAACCCACAACCAAACGAAAAGAAGAACAAATTGGGACCATGTAACCAGCGGCGGTGGGCGAGATGAATTTAACAGCGTGGCAACACGCGCAGGCGTAAACTGTGAGAGAAGAGTCGGTTGTACCTCTTTAAATTTCCCGGTTTATTAATTTTCACCTTGATTGCAAATGTTTAATTACATGTTCTCACAAACTGTCAAGAACATTTCTGAATTTCTATGAAATAATTATTATAAATAAGAAGAAATGTTTAAAAATACGATTAATAATGAGTATTATTATTTTTATTCCACGAAATCGGCTTTAACAATTTCTCGACAGGCCCAGGGGCACGAGTGTCAGGTAGTGAAGCCAAATGTTTCAACTTTAAGTTCGTACACGAAGTGCCAACGTGATCGGTTATGAGCTTCCTTTTGAAAACGTCGTCGTAATAAAAACACTGAAGAGAAGTCAAAACCTAAACAGGAATATATCCTGTTCTTAATTGATTTATTTATTCATTAATTAGTGTTTCCAGGCGCATCAACTGCTATGATCATTTCTATTGTACGTGTACTGAATGTTGTTACCATTGATTGATTCTGGGAGCGTCAATTGAAAAGGTTGTTATTCCCGCAATTGTAGTGTATGTTTTATCACTGGAAGTGGTCGTGTTCTTCCTCCAGGGTGGCGATACTCGGCGCTGACCTACACGCCAGCTTGCTGGTTTTCTCCATTGACGTGTCTCCCACTGGTGAGGCATCGCCCCACCCGAGACAAGCTCTAAGCTCCAGACTGGTATCCAGACGAGTGTAGTATGGTACATATATGCGTGTGTGTAAGTAAAGAGTGAAATTTGGACAAGAAAGAGGAAGGAAGAACGCACACGGTTGGTGGCCACTGCTCCTGTATTCCATTCGACCCGTGCAGATTGGAGAAACTACGACAAAAAACATAAGAGCAGTAGCCCTTAGAATTGTCCCCAGAGAGCGGTTGATTTCGAACTAGCTATCTACTAGCTAGAGACAAAAATCATGTTACCAACGGGGCTCGAACCTAAGGGCCTCCCGAGCAGAAGCACTGCAATGCTGTGAGTTGATGCCCTGAGTCACCTCATCTGAAGTTATTCTCTCGTAATTGTTTCAGTTAATTTATGTACTTTTGTTTGTATGTCAGATGCGGCCGCAGGTATTTCAGTTTTGCCTTCCACCACTTTGTCCAGGTTGAAATACTTATTGATTTTCGTGGAAATTGTGGTAGATAAAGAGGATTTGTGGCAATTCTCTCCCTCTGGCAATACTCACCCCCCCTCTTTCTCTCTCTCTCTTCACCATTGCACCATCATTCGTATCATAACTTCATATGACTTACCCTTCAAAATCGTTCACCCGTATACGGGTGTGTCAGTAATGGGTATTATAAGTAAAGGGTAAAGGGTAAAAGGGTATTACAAGTGAGGGTAAAAGGGGTACTAGTGTCATAATAATGAATAAGCTCATACAAAATTAAATGAGATTACTTACTGATTTTTCGATTAGTTCCATCTCTACACTAAATAAATACACTAAACAAATTTAAGGATTTACAAATCCAATAATGAAAAGAAAGTACAGTGAACTGTATCACGAAAATATAGATTAACGAATAAATAGACCCAAACTACGTTGACTGAAAAACGAAATAACGTCACCCTCAGTACTGCGCTTTTGACTCGCATTCGAGTAGGTCAATTGTCAGTGACGGGGTCTCAAGTTTTGATGACGGAGTGCGGTTCCAGGTCAAGTGCCGCCTTACCAGGAAGCGCGACGCTGTTTTCTTGTAATGAGAGGGCACGCGACTCCCCCTTGAAAGGAAATCCCTGTCTTTCTCAATGGGATTCGGGAACTGATACGTAGCAAAGTTATCAGCTTCAATGCAGACGATCAATCGACTTCAATTCAGTGTTATCGGCTTCAATGCAAACGAAGACGCATTAATGTCACAGTTCGAATGATGGCCGAAGGAAAAATACTATTACTGAAATGTTAGAGATCACTAACAAGAAAAAACAATTGCGTGCCGAGCATGACTTATCAAAGAATAGAAATTTATCTCAACACTGCTTACAACACTGCACATGAGCATAAAGAAGATAAATAAATAAGTAAGGGTAGGTTGTAAGTTACTCAATGCGCAAATTTCATGAGAGGCATGAAAATTGCAAGTACTGTTTTTCGTACAGTCTGTAAGTTTACACAAGTTATGAACGCATTCGCATCACGCCATTGATGAACATTTACATGGAAATTATCACCCAGTTTCTCTCTTCATGATTGATTTCACAAAATATTTTTTGTTGTCAGAAATAGGAATCATACGTACTTGATATTTGCAATTTAAAACTATAACCAAACAAAGTGTAGTAGCTGTTTTAAATATTGATATTGTTAAACACCATTATCATGAAAATGGAGAATTGCAGTTCTTTCCAATATTTTAATTCTTTTAGTAAGACTTGTTTCATCTCTAACGAGTAGATTTGTCATCGGTGACGTCTAGAAAGTTTATGGATGAACAATAATTGAATATTTGAAAATGTTGGAAATTTTATTGTGATTAACGAATTTCACTTCTGTATTCTCTTTCCATGCCACAAAATATTTCATATTTCGTTACATCTAAAATGAACTGGGTTACATAGATGTGAAAAAGAGAGCTAAATGTGCAACAAAAGGATAATAAAGCTGCACCAGCGACAACTACATCGAAGCAACACAATGATTACCAGCGGCTTTCCAAACTCAGGGCCATCCACGTGACTTGAACATTCGGGGCAAAGTGGCGCCTACGGGCCCTTCAGGTGACAGCGTGGGCGGATCAGCCGCCGCCAATTCCCATGCAAATGGACTACGCCCTGTCGGCCATCGTCGCCCCGCCCCGCTCCGTCATGTCACGACCCGCCCCGCCCCTCCCCGCCCCGCCCCGCCCCGCCCCTCTCCTCCCCTCCCCGAACCACCCCGTTCCGTTCCGACCCGACCCGTCCCGTCCCGCACCGCCCCGCCACTACTCGGCTTGCCCCGCCCCGCCACGGCTCGTCTTGTCCCGCCCCGCCCCCTGCCCTTCTACACTCCGCTCCTTGCTCCACGCGCCCCCTCCCCACGGACCCGCCCGAAGCCTTCATCCCTCCTTCCAGGCCCCCCTTGTTCCACCCGCGCTTGTTCCATATGCAACAATGCATACGCCCCTCCTAAGCCGCCCCGGGCCACGCAAAGCTGCTTTGAAGCCGCGAAAAACTCGACCGAAAAACCGCGCCTCAGACGGAGGTGGGCACGATAGGAGATGGTGGCCAACGCGGTGGGTGGTGGTTGGGGCGGCTGTGGCGGTTTAGATGCCGTGGCGTGGGCGGTCGTGGCGTGGGCGGTCGTGGCGTGGGCGGTCGTGGCGTGGGCGGTCGTGGCGTGGGCGGTCGTGGCGTGGGCGGTCGTGGCGTGGGCGGTCGTGGCGTGGGCGGTCGTGGCGTGGGCGGTCGTGGCGTGGGCGGTCGTGGCGTGGGTGGTCGTGGCGTGGGTGGTCGTCGCGTGGGTGGTCGTCGCGTGGGTGGTCGTGGCGTGGGCGGTCGTGGCGTGGGCGGTCGTGGCGTGGGCGATCGTGGTAGAGGTGGGTGTCGGGTGATGGGAGCGGAGGTAGGTGCGGCGGAAATATGGTTGTCATTAGACGCGAGGAACCAGTAGCAGTGACGTAGGCTGTGAAGATAGGCCGGCGAAGATGAATGTGCTTGTGGGGGCAGGGCAGGGCCGGGGGCGGAAAGCCTACGGGGGTGGCGGGGGCTGCGGTGGCCGCCGCTGTGTCTCGGCGGCGGTCGAAATGGCACGCGGGTTTGCATATCCTAACGAGGGAAAGCGGCAAGAAGCGCAGACAGATGGACGAGCGCGCTCGCCGAATAAAAAGCAGCGCCTGAGCCGCGGCCGCGTCGACGCGTCGTTGCAGGGGTGGGGGTAGGGCGAATGGGCAGAGTGGCGAAGTGCGAATGCGCCCTGGTGGAGGTTGGCTACAGCAGGTTCCTCACACCGGACATTGAGGTCTTGATCTCTGACGCGAAGATCCGCGAAGAATTGTGTGTGTCAAAATGTGCTATCAATCTATTTTATTTTCTATTATTCGAGCTACATCATATCTAAGAGCGAAACTTGTATCTTGCCTTGCATTACATTTTATATTTGGTATATTACGTTATGTACTCATTCGCTTGTACTCATATGTTTCTCTTCCTCCTGTTCTTTATTTGTATTTTTTCACATTATCCTTTGCCTTAAGTCCTCTTATTAATGTGAGTCAACTTTTCAGTTTGCATCTAAAAATACAAAATATAGTTGAACGTGATCATAATGATGATGATGATGATTATAGGGAGACGAGAGTGAAAGGACATTTATTGGTGGATGAATGGTGGTCTTAAGCTAACCATAAGAAAACCAACCGCGAACACATTTTTTACACTTTAATTTCACCAATCCCCGTAAAATATCTTATAATTGCAATTGAGTTATAATCACTACGCTTCTCTTAGTTGTGCTAGGCCGTGAAATAGTAATTAAGTTTTTTTTTTAAAAAAAAAGAGACAAAAGCACAAATACTGAGTCGTTTTTGTAGCAATAATTCAGGTAATATTATATATTTTTCACGGATAAAATTGTCCCTTTATACGTAATCAGCTCTCTAAATACACGTGTATTAATGCTGTCCAAATATCACGTAAAAATGTTATATAAAAGTGGATGTTTATACAAGATACCTGTTGCGACAACTTGCGAAGTGAAAATTTCGCTTAGGAATACTCATGACAATCATTTAATAGAAACTATTTTTTTACACAAATTTATTCATTTTCATCTCAATATGAATTAAAAGATCACCAAGAATTTTTCATATAATTTTTAACTACATATGTAAAAGTAGTTCACTTAAAAAATAACCACAAAATAACTTATTGCATACCATTACGAGACATAATTTCTTTGATTTGGAAGGGACATTCGGTTCCCAGTAATCCGTTATTTACATAATTGCTCTACAGAATAGATCCACAGAAACATTACATTTCCGTAGGAACTGCGAGAATGAAAATTAAATTAATATGCTATACACTTTCCATTTTTAGTGAATAGCTAATTCATCTAATTGTTGAATTTTGTAAATTTTTTAGAGTCAAACAAAAGAAAAGATATCCAAAGCACACATGAAAAATTGTTTTGAAAATGCTTTGATATAAATGGAGAATATAACAGAACATTGGTTTACATTGTAACACCCCCCGGTCGTCTCGTGAGAGAACGCCCGGTAAGCGGCCCGGTTATTAGCTCAGTCGGTGATGGAAGGAAACGTTAAACAGGTACAATGGCAGTACGAAACAAACACTTTGATCACTGGTAAAAATTACTTTTATTCCTGGGCAATCAAATCTAATGCCCCAGGGAAGTTACATTAGCAAATTGAATAAAGAAATGTGAAAATTAGGTGGAAAGAAACGAAGATGAAAAGTTAGTATTCAGAGTAAAGCTTAAAAATTAGGAAGAATTATGATTAACGTTACAATGGTAAAATACAAAAGTTACAAATCGATGCGCCATAGCGCGGCGCCGCATTACAAAATTTACACAGGGGCGAATGCCCTTGAATAATACTGCCTGGAAGAAGGTTTCCGCGCGCCCGGGGAGGGCGCGGCGCGGTCGAGGGGGGGGGCGGCAACCTTCACAAAAGGCGCGGCCGGGGCGATGCCCTTGCACCCTCTCAGACACGCACGTCAGCTGGTCGGCCGTCTGGTGACGTCACCAAGGGGTGGCGGCGCGTGGCTGCGTTGACGACGTCTGGTAGCGTTGTCTGGTTGAACACGGGGTCGGCCAGGAGTCACTCTCGATTTCAAGAGCGTAGTAACCAATCACGGATTCTTCTGATACTCGTGATGATTCACAATTACAACTTTGGAAAGTCTAGAAATCCTGCAGAGACACATTCGCCTCTCTTTGCCACTGATTCCCGCTTCAGAGAATTTTCTCTGCCCACTCTACTCAGCCCTTTTACAATAGCCCGCACCGAAGTTTTTTCTAAGTCCATCAGAGGCGCACTTGCCTCTGGTCGGTGAATAGCTCCCCCTCCAGAGAAGTTTCTCTCCCGACTGCCCTGCCTTGAAATGCCCCGGCCCCGTCTGATGCTCGGGCCCTTCTGATGCTCTGTCAGTCGAAATTGTATTAAGTCAACTTTTGCCCCCACCCAATTTTCTCGTATGCTCCAGCTCCTTATAATAGTCGCGTCGCTATTGGCCAAAGGAAATGGCGCATTACGCTATTTCAACCAATCCTGACGGGAGTAGTGAAGGGAGTTTCAACTCTTTGCGTCACTGTGAGCGTTCAGAATATTCTTATTCCTTCTAGAACACCGGCCATGCTTGCACAAGGCAGGCGTTGTCCGTGAAAGAATTTATCGCTCTGGGATTCCCTGGATGTAAGCGGGCGTTCTAGAAATTTCGCAGCTGGTCATGCGAACACGTGCCTCTCAGTGAATCTTTCGACGACTGACCCTTATAACGACTTTCTTAATGGGCCGGGGGCGCAAATGGCTGTCCGATAGACGGCGTTGCACGTGCAACGCCGTATGTTTATTCTCCCAACTGCCCTCAGCCTTATGAAATTTTGTATGAGGAAATCGGTATCGCTACAACATATTCAAAGGAATTCCTTTTTTTCTCAACGAAATGCTGAAATGGCACGACTCTCGGTTTCTCGACTGACATGGAAATAAAGTAAAAAAGTAATCATCTGACAGGGAATTCAATTGTGCAAAAAATCTCCAATATAAGTAAAAAAAAATCAAACAAACAGTTTTACGTACATCAAAAAATAGGTTTTGAAGAAGAACGCCATTGTATAAGAATGTATAGCACATAACTGTTTTTCTCATGAGAAAAATTAAGAACAGAACTTTTCGAATTATTACACCCAATATTAGGAACACATTCCTTTTCCTTCTCCAATCAGAAGATTCTCTTGATTAGAACGTGACTGCAACCTTCACGTAGAGAAGAAATTCAGTCTCAGAACACCTAACAATGTCATCACAGACATTTTCAATCGCGAAATTATGCGCCGCGTTCCCACGTTGAACGCCACCCTCGTGATTGATTCGGAGCAGATGCAGTGGATATCAAACCAAACAGCGGCGCCGGACATTTCACCCCGCACCGCCGCCCAGCGCACGTGCAGTCAGCGGCATGGGGGAAGGGATGGGGAGGGGGAGGGGAAGGGATAGGGGGTGGGAGAGAGGGTGGGAGGAGGGGGAGGCGGCAGGTACCGGCGCACCCCATGCCCACCCCTTGTTAGACTGCTAATTGGACGGGCGTCGCGTTGTAATTTGACGTCCGCGCGTTTGATTAAATCTGGCGGGGGTGGGGCGAGGCGGAGCGGGTTGGCGCGTGAAAAATCGGCGTCGCGGAGCCCCGCCACCCGCCGGACCTCATTCCCGAGTCGTTTAGACGACCACGTCATTCGCCCGCCGTGACGTCACGGAACCGCCGCCGATGGCTCCGCCGCCGCTGCGCTGTGTCTGACGTCGCCGTGAGGGAATGCAACGTTTCGGCCGCGCATCGGACTCCGCCGATTCAGTCTGCGGGCGAGTTGTGGTCGGCAGTCTTTAGTCTGGGGAATCAATGTCATGCAGCTGGTAAAGGAAATGAAGCAATCTTCGTTTAGATATTCTGATTATTCAATAAATTATATATACAATTCGTTTTAAAAAGCTACACTATTTGTGAACAGAAAGAATAAAACTATTTCTGATATAATTAATTGCAATAGAATCAGATTATTGCCGAACAATGTTCTATGTTTCATAACATTTGGTCACCATGAGGTCAACTGTGTGCTATAATGATTTTGAAAGTAAAAAGAGGGAGGACGAAATGGGATGGCGGTGAGAAGTGGTGAAACTCTAGCGAAAATCTATTATTTTTTATGGCAAGATGTGTAGATTACTCTAATTAAAACTAAAAAACGAATAATACTTTCATACAAAAAATATCACTTGCACATTTAAATTGCATAATAACAAAACCTGAAGGTTTAAAAACTGCTTTAAAATCGTTCATAGAGTTTACCTAAAGATAACGATCCTGCTTATCGATGAACTATATTCTAAATAACAGAGTGGATCCATAAGTAGTATGAGAAGTGACACATTATTTGAAAGTCATTACGCTCTGAATGATAGAATTATTCGTAAATAATAATATAATATATTCTACTATCTTGCATAGAAATAAAAAAAGTTCTTCAAACTATTTAGTACACAAAACTCCGATAATTTACTTATTATCTATAATAAAGAAATAAACTTTCAAGACATTCACACTCTAGTTACATAAATACAATACTTTCACAACGTTCCTCACCAAAATTAAAACAGCAGAAACCTGATCAGATAACCTGGCGCAGGAACACGCAAAGATTCAACGTAACGGAACCATTTCCAAGCAGACAGGAAGCACCCATTCTCAGTAAATGCGCCGTTAATTAGTTTCAGACGTTACATTTAGTCCTATGACGTAACGCCAACTGGAGGTCACCAACCTGAGCGCGGTTCTCATCAACGCCGCCCCTTGGCCGGGGCAGGCACGGCGCCGCGCCCTTCGGGAAATCCGACCCACACCACGGCCGCGGCCCATCGCGCCGTCCTCGGCTGCCGCCGCCGCCGCCGCCGCATTCGTTCATTGTGCCAGCGGATTACTCGCGATTGTCGGCGCGCACGCGCGGCGCGCTCCAGTACACTTAATCCGCGACGCGAGAGCGCGCCCCGGCGCACCGTTCGCGCGCGTGGACAGCGCCCGCTCGCGTGCCGGCAGCGCGGAGGAGACACGCGGGGGATTAGTGCGCGCGCGAGCACGCAGGACCGTCACTCGCCCGTTGCGCGCCCGCTCGCCTAGAAACTTCTCGCCCACTCGCTGCCTCACTCGCTCGCCTTGCGCTAGCTCATGCGCTATCCCACGCTTGCTGTTCCACGCTTGCTGTTCCACGCTTGCTGTTCCACGCTTGCTGTTCCACGCTTGCTGTTCCACGCTTGCTGTTCCACGCTTGCTGTTCCACGCTTGCTGTTCCACGCTTGCTGTTCCACGCTTGCTGTTCCACGCTTGCTGTTCCACGCTTGCTGTTCCACGCTTGCTGTTCCACGCTTGCTGTTCCACGCTTGCTGTTCCACGCTTGCTGTTCCACGCTTGCTACCCCACGCTTGCTATCCCACGCTTGCTATCCCACGCTTGGTAGCCGACGAGCTAGCCGACGTGCTTGCCTGCGCGCTAGCCGACGCGCAACCGTCGCGATCGCTTACGCGCTCGCCCTAGCGCTTGCATACGCATTCACCCCCACGGTAGCCCACGTGCTAGCCCAATCGCTTGCCTACTCGCCACTCACGCGCTCGCCCTCGCCAGGTAGTAACTCACGTGCTAGCCCACTCACTACAGCTCGTTCGCTAGCCATTCAGCCCGCCGTCTCGTTAACCGCCGGGCCAACAACATTCCAATTCCTGGATCGCTACCCAATCCTTGTCTGCTAACACACCCACCCACACCTCAACCGCCCCTCCTCATGCTCTTCCATTACTGTTTGCCAATCAGCCTGTCCACCGACCTGACCGACGGACGAACGCCTTCTCATCTGCTCTACTTCCTGAGCTTCCGTCCACGCAATCGATCGCTCATCTGCTCAACGCATCTCTCTCCTCACTCCCCAGTCCGCCCATTCCTCAATCGCCAGCCCACCCACCTACCCAACCACTGGTCTGCTAATTGCCCGCCCACTTCTCATCTGGCAGCCCAATCACCTAACAGCGTTCATCTGCTCCTCGCCCAATTGCCCGCTCACCAGCTCGAACGCTTTTTCGTCCGTTTGCCAATCTACTCTCTCGCCAACACGCCCAATCACTCATTGGTCAGCGGCTGCCAGGCTCACTTGCCTCTCATCACTCCCCAACCCACCTGCTTCTACCCATTCCTCGATCGCCATGCCCCCATCCACCCACCCACCCACCCAAACCTCACTCATCTGCTAGCCCACGCCCCACTTCTCGCCTGGCAACCCAACCACCCAACAGCCTTGTTTTGCTCATCGCCCGCCCACAGACGGCCCGCCCGCCCACCTGCTCGAACGCTTTCTCGTCCGCTCTCCCGTCTGCTCTCCAGCCCACATGACCGATCGCTCATCAGCGCAAGCCCGCCCACGGTTCCATAGGGCAGTGCACTGCCTCGGCCGGATCAAAGAAAACGCGTCTGGTCTTTTCGGCCTGTCGACACGCGAAGCGCGAATAAAAAGAGAATTTCGATTCGTCGCCCTCTCGTTTTTTGTGCCCGCACGTTCGTTCGGCATCCAATTACTTTCGGGGGGAAAACGCTTGAAATCACTTCGCCTCGACACAGAACTCGGGTCGGGAATAATGGTTATTAGATCTGCGTAAAAGACTGGAGGTTCGCGATTTCCCTCCGGGAGCGGGTAAATAACTATTAACTTTGTCGGCGGCGGCGCGGTTTCAAGGGTCGTCGCTCGGAATAGAATCCAAATATTAGCAGGTGAAAAGGGCGCGGGCTCGCATTCAATTTCTCGGCGCCGCGCCGCCGCGGGGGGGGGGGGAGAGTGAGAAGCGATTAAGTTCGGATGCGGCACGCGGCAACGCAGGAGGCGGCGGCCGCGCGGCTCCAGGGCGGAGGGAATGGAAACGCGATGCGGCGGTGTAGAAGGGGGTGGTGATAGCAGTGGCGGCGACTGTCGCGGAGGATGTGATCGTGACAATGGTGGCGGTTGTAAGGTCAAGGGCGATGACAGTAATTGTGAATCGTAGCTTGGTTGGTAGCTTGGTTGGTTGATTGATTGTTAGTGATTCCGGACGCGTTAATTGCTAAGGTCATTAGTTCCATAAGTGTAGGACATTTTTCCCTCGGGAGGTAGCGGTGATCTTCCCACACTGGATGGAAAGATCCAACGTCAACTTTCCGTCGGCATGCGTGGTTTTCCCTCAACTAGGTATATCCCACCAGCGGTGCCCCGCCCCAGCCCAGAGAAGTTCTAATCTTCCGACTGGTCTCCCAGCATGTGTGGTAGTGTAGTGCATGTTAATATATGTATAAGGGGTGATCATAGGGCATGGAAGAGGAAGGAAAGATAGCGCGCGGCCCGCGGCCTGTTTGGTAGGGTATTGCTCCGGAATTCGCCTGATGTTGATCGGAGAAACCATCGAAAACTACCGATCACAGTAACCAGCCGCTAGAATTCTGTTCCAGAGAGCGACTGAATGCGACCTAGTAGCTGACGAGCTAGCGTAGAAAATCCTGTCACCGTTGATACTCCAACCTAAGACCTCCCGGGCAGAGGCGCTGCAGTGGTGTTACTAAGTGTGGGCGTCGACGGTGGTGGTGGTGAGTGTACCAATGTGGACGGCGGAGACGTCCATGGCAGTGTGGATGGCGGCGACGGTGGATGTGTGGTGGAGTTAGCGGTGGATGTAACAGTGAGAATGGCTGTGGCTGTGACAGCGGGGGCTGCAACGCAGTCGAGATTCAGACGATAGGAGTGTGGCGACGGCGAGGGACAAAGCATGTCCAAAGAGTATTTACAAGGTCAACTCGTAGCCTAAAGGCCACTGATTTCCACCTCTCAGTATTCGAATCCCTCATTTCATTTGTAAATAGCAATGAACGCGGGACCTTTGCGGAATATTTCTCAAAATTCTAGCATTTCCAATGCTTCTGTACCTTTATTATTCTTTCCATCTGTAATATGTATCTCAGAATTGAGTACAACTGAATCATAACAAAGGTAGTGAATGGTGAGAACAGCAATTGGCGATAGTATCTGGTGGGTGGTGTTAATGACCAAGGGGACATAAAATTAAAACTGCAGCGGCGATGAAAATTGACTTTTGTTTTTTATGTGTGCCACAATGTGGGACAATAAGATAATGGATAAATAAATGGATGACGATTTAAGCAAGCTTCTGTGTTATCTCAGGGCCAGTGTTGCCGTTAAATTGACTGACACGAAGGTCCCAAGGTTGGAGTCTCGACATCAGCGATTTTGGACACTAGCAATAGAATTTGGTCGAATTCAACCACGCACACTCTGGATGAGAATTCAAGCCGCTGTCTGCCCTGATTGGTAATTTTTTGTTTTCTACAATTAATAACAAGCAAAAGCCAGAAGCAGTATCATAACCATCCGGGGCCACAGGCCACGTGCGTTCTTTCTCCTGATTTCACGCCTTACTATATACACTACCACACATATTGGGAGCTTATCCACAGTTTATCCCCGCTGAGGACAGATCCCTGGAGGAAGAATCGTATGCCGACGTGTAGATCAGTGCCGGATTTCACCATCCGGCGGATGGAGGAAAACCTTTTCCTACGGAATAAAACGTTCACTAAACTAAGGAGATGAACAGCCATACCAATTGACGTACTCGGAAACATTATTCAACGAATCTACAGTTTCCAGACTGAGGCCGGTAGTCATTAGAAGAAGGAACGTAATAGGAACGGAGAGGAGAAACAAAGGAGTGATAGTGGTGAATGAGATTGCCATGGAGATGTGAAAAAAAACACTTACGCAACGGCGTGCGATGCGAGGCTGCTGTAACGGGTTTGCAAAAGCCTTCTACCGCGGGGGCGGAGAAATGTCCAGAACAGAAGGACATCCACGTATTTGGTGGCGAATACATAACCGCAGTCACACGGCCGTCAAATGACGTCTTTTTTTCAACTAGTTTGTTACGAGACGATTCTGTTGAAAAATACGGTTTTATTAAAAAATACCTTGAATATGCAGGAGATGTCATGCGTTAGAGGTAAGAAATATTATTGAAATTTTTCGTGACATACAGAAGAAAATTATTTATTGTAGTTTTCCGAACCATAAAAACACATTATTGTACTTCTACAAGAGATATTGCATCCCAATGATCAGTGGAGGATGAAGAGGCATTCTAAAATGCCCACGTCTTTCGGATGTACATTTTCAGTACTTAACTGTAAGTACAGGGAAAATAATTTTGAAAACACGTGATAATAATGACAAAAAATGGAAATTAAAAAATGTATAATATTGCCAAATCAAGTTCTTAGAATACTTATATTAATAGTCTTTCTAAGAAGTAAATATTTATTCACTTCACATAAAAGAGTTGTTTAAATTTTTTTGGAAAATGGAGTACAATGACTTGCTGCCTAGACACCATAAACACCATAAAAATTTTCTTAATCTCTGAAACAATACAAATGAGTTATAGAAATGACTGCTTTGGAAGAAAATTTGTTACGTTACAAGCGAATGATATTGCATGTGATGTGTGAAAAGTAAAACTACATTTTCAGTTCAGCAGCAAACAAACAAATATCATTCGCTTCCCAAACCTCAGGTAAAAATAGATAATAAATCGAAGTTTTTGAGAAGTATTGCATTTATTTTAAATTACTCTTCTCTGTATGAACTGTTTGACAACTGCGAGACTACAGGTAAAAAACAAGAAAGTAAATATCGAAGAATATTTGCACTACAGTTCACAAAAGCAGAAATGGAATATCAGAGATTGATATAAATAAATAACGAAGCCTGAGAAGTCTGAAAAAAATATGTATGCTTTCTCCAGAAAAAGGGTGATATAAGAGCTTCCCGTAACCCCCAGCGGGCGCGAATACTGACGCATGGCGGCGCTGAGGTCTTGTTTGCCGCCTCCACCAGGGGCGCGACAGGCGCTGAGGGGTTGTTGTTTATAGCTAATTAGCTCAGTTTATTTCCACTGTTCGAAACTGGTAAGAGAGAGAGAGAGAGAGAGAGAGAGACAGAGAGAGAGAGAGGGAGGGAGAGGGGGTACAGTGCAAAGCGTGGGAGGCTTCACGACGGTCCGAAATAGAACAGCAAGAGATGGAGCCAAGAGAGATTCAGTGGAGCATGAAGGCTAGTCGTCACAAAATTATTGTATTTGCTGTTGTATAAGACGCATTTATTTCCTGCAGTAACTAGTCAAAAAACAGGATGCGTCTCATACAACAGATGATAATTTTTTGTAACTAATTCAATGTTTAATACAAAGTAAATGTTGCTTTACAACATCAAATATCATTTGTGTATTGTGCACTGTTACTGTCGTATTTCTCAACTATCTAAATGTATAAATGGGGTTGGGGCGCGTGGGGCGGGCTGAGCGCGTGGTAGGGCGGGGGCGGGGGTAGGGCGGGGGCGGGGGTAGGGTGGTTGCGGGGGTAGGGTGGGTGCGGGGGTAGGGTGGGTGCGGGGGTAGGGTAGGGCGGGGAGGGGTAGGGTGGGGGTGGGGGTAGGGCGGGGAGGGGTAGGAAGGGCGGAGCGGGGTAGGAAGGGCGGTGCGGGGAAGGGCGGGGAGGGGTAGGAAGGGCGGGGAGGGGTAGGAAGGGCGGAGCGGGGTAGGAAGGGCGGTGCGGGGAAGGGCGGGGAGGGGTAGGAAGGGCGGGGAGGGGTAGGAAGGGTGGGGAGGGGTAGGAAGGGTGGGGAGGGGTAGGAAGGGTGGGGAGGGGTAGGAAGGGCGGAGCGGGGAAGTGCGGAGCGGGGAAGGGCGGAGCGGGGAAGGGCGGAGCAGGGAAGGGCGGGGCGGGAAGGGCGGGGCGGGAAGGGCGGGGCGGGGCGGGGCGGGGCGGGGCGGGGCGGGGCGTTCCCCCGGCGCACGCATCGATCGGCCGGCGGCGAGCGATAGCGCAACAAGTGAGAGTTATGGAGAGGTCAACGCGGCTAATGAACGCGTGGCGGATTAATGCACTTCGTTGCGTCGATGCTCCGGAAAACGACAAATATGTATCGCGGCGTATGCAAATGAGCCAGGCGCTCGTCCTGTTAATGATTCGAAAGTGTGTGGTTTTTGAGCGCGGCGAGAAACGCCAACCGAATATTAAGGGACCGGGTGCAACGGCGCGATGCACTTGTGTCCCCAAAAAGCATCTATTTATAACTGCGCGCTTGAATTCTGCTGCTGCAGGAGAGCTGTATCCATTACGAGGCGTTCGTGCGCACGACCAGAATAGCTGATTGAAACACGCAACCCCACAGTTGCACGCGCGAGTCCGGGGATTGCAGAAGAACATGCACGTCACGCTCTGACATAAGAACTGAAACTACAATTCCTACTTCTAGAATATCTACTCTTTCATTTATTTGCAACGATCAAGAGTAACCAACGTCTGGAACGTAATATTCAGAACAGAAAGAACGGAATATTGTCAGCTTTGTAATTAGGAACACACACCGGCGATCGAGCAGCAACTGTAACTGAAGGCAATGTGGAGATTGAATATTTATATCACATTTGAGAACTAAAAGGCAGACAATTACGCAGCACATTACTACGAGTATTATAGCTAAGCGTAAGTACATTAGAAGTATTCCTGCAGTACATTGTTCCTTGCGTTGACTAAACCTTGGAGCGAAGGAGTTGAAAATGAACTGTTGTTTAAATACAAATCTTAAACGTAATGTAACTTTCAGCCGAAAAATGTTTTGTTCGAAGAAGTATTTGATAAGTACCAGGATTGAAAATTATACAATTTTCATTACACTTTCGAATATTATTGAACAAGCAATTTTAATAAAAATAAATTTCATATTTAAAAATTCGACACAATAAAACCTCAAATAGGTACTTATAATCAGGTAAGGATGTTACTTTCCCGCCTAATACGTACTTGCGTAGTACAGTGAAAGTATTTAAATGCACATCGGAAAGTGATGGTTAGTTGCCCGAAAAAAAATTAATGTGGGGAGGGGGCTGATATTGTGAGACTGGATAAATTGTCTTCCTATATATAGTAAATTATTTCCTTTAACATATTCTGCACGCAGAATATCGTTTCATAAAATACTTTTGTTTATGAAAGCGCGATTACAGCTGAATAGTGCTTTCATTTGGATAATGAAACGCGTGTTCTTACGGACTGATAATAACAATGATACTGATTACAGCCAGTGCCAATTCAATTACACAAACTAAAGTCTGTTTTTAGTAAAACACATTCAATGTCTAGCTGTTAATTAATATATTACGAAATGAAATAAAAATGTCACTGGAGCCAACGTACATGAAATAATGAATGATACGCGTTTGATGCAACATCAAAATGAAATTGTATTCGTATTTCGTCCAACGCCTTAGGGTGCAAATGCAGCACTCGTTTCATCACAATGTTTATACTAAACGCTTTTCATTAATAGCTATAAAATAAACATGTGTATTTTTTTACTGAATCCTAGATATTGCTGAATAAGTTGAAGGCTTAAAATAGTATTAATTAACATTTTAAAAGTATGCAACAAAACTAAGTAATAAATCGTTCACAATTTTCTCAGTCCTCTCAAGAGAGTTAATAAAAAACGACGTTTGTAATATTAGTTTTCAATTTCTAAATTCGTGTGGTCATTAACAAACAAAACAAACCACAACATTTATTTTTTATTTCAAACACTTGCTTAATAAATCAAGATACATTACATTATTATTTGGTTAGCCCGTTTTTATACCAATTGCGTTTTCTAATTTTTATGCAAATACTTAATTTACCAATAGTTTATATGAAGGTCCACAATATTTTACGAAAGGAAACCGTTAATTACAAGTGATTAAATGATGTCACCATCAACCGCACTGATCACCATATTACGGAATGTAACATGTATGATAATTTCTTGTCAGCAACCAGGTGACCTCGAACACTACGCCATGAGCGATGAAAATACCACATTACACAATGAAACTACCTTACACGAATTTGTGATGGGGGTTTACATTGGTTAAGCATAGGTGACGTTTTGTACTTAATTTTTGTTCATCTAGAAAAGAAGTTCAAATTGACTTTGCCTTTTTCACACTGACAGCTGGCCGTCGAATTCTTATCATTTCAAACAAGGGATACTTCACAAATGGTACACACGTACTGAAGCGCAATCTTGGCAAGTGTCTCAAATATTTGTTTTCTAATGGTCAAAGTCTATGGACAAAATAAAATCTATGGACAAAAGAAAAATGTACTTTTAATTTCCTTACTTTCTTGTGACTACTACCGCACTACATTTCATTCCCAAAATATTAGGACGAGAAATGAACAAATCATCTCAGTCGAGGCATTTGTTACATCACAAACAAGAAAACTCAATGGATTTTGGTGAAAAGTTCTTGTTAAGTGGATAACCTACCTACTAAGACAACTTATCAGGATTAGATCTCTCCAAGATGTGCAAAATGGTTGGAACGTAAATGTGTTGAACGAGAGATTTACACTCTTGTACTATTTTTCGCAATTTTAAATTTGTGTCTAACTCCGAAGTAAAGCATGTTTCAATAATTATTTAATTTTCTGTATATCAGGAACCAGGAAAATATTTTCTGACGTTAACTATTATAATTTGATAAATATTAATTAAGATAATTCTCTACTGCATGTCGGTGATCACTAGAATATGTCCGGAAGCATAAGAATTAAAGTTGAAAAATATAATATTGATTGCAGTTCTACAAAAACAAAAGTGCTCCTGAAAAAAAACACTTAATTTTTTCCCAAAGGAAGGACGCCCACTGCTCAAGAGCAACAAATAAAACACTCGTTTAACAGCGCAAAAAAATAAAATAGTTTGACAAAAGTAGTATTCATCAATACTGCAATAACATAGCACACTATTTATGTTGTGGAGTAGATCTTTACCAATAGAACGCCAAGAACATGAAAAATGTTGCTTTTCTGTAGCACAAAATGGGAAGAGCGAATATTTAATAGACGCGGACTCTCCCTCGAAGACGCGTTGTCGCAGGACGACAGCTGTATCGTAAGCAGAGGTGCACTGATTACGATAATTCAGACGGTACGTACAGTACGAGAATAGGGAAAATAACGGAATCAAATATTTGCATTTTAGTGACAATCGAATCCGTTTAATTAAGTTTGGAGTTGGCACTATTTTCAGGTTAAGTAATAAAACATTCGACATCTCTCACATGGCTAGAGAGTGCAAATTTTTTTCTCAATTGCTTCGTGCTTACAAAATGACTAATACAGATACCAAACATTCTTTGAAAAAATAATCGAAACAATTTTACACGTTTATGGAGAGGCAAAGGAGAGTCTGGAAAGAGGAGTTAATTAAAGGTCTTTACAAAGGAATGGAAATTTATGGATCGAAATAAATGCTCAAAAACCTTTCTAAAACTTTAACAACACACAAAAATAAATTCCATCGTTATATTTATTGAAGTAATCAGAAACTGAAATATCATTCTGAATAATACATTTGTTAAGAAGGACAGACAACAGAAGGACTTGATAGGTATGAGAAACTTATTTCAACATGAATATTGAAAACACTTTTACTCAATAAATTTGTTCTCTATGATATGGATCCACATTTTGATAAGCCTCAATGTTTATATATTAGAAATTCATAATCATAACGAAATTACCGAATAATTTGACTGCATATGATACATTTATTTTCTTAAACGTGTGTTGAGGAACCTGCAATCCCTTGACACCATGTCCGCACGAGGTGGTTGGCAGGCTTTTTGGGTTGGAGAGTAGGGACGAAATGTTCTCGTGGACAAGAGGCAGACACTCTTTCACCTGAAAAGCGGGGTGACATATTGCCAATTCCTTCAAACAATGAAATGTAGAGTACTAAAATTATTTTTATAGAATATACAAAAGAATTGGAAATTAAATGTATTTGCATTTTGTTTAGTTTTATTTGCCTTCATTTGATCATGGGTAAATTAAAGTTTGAACGTAAAGCGTAGAATTTGTCAGATCAACCGATAAGCTTTTAATTACTCCAGCTAGCCATATCACCCTCTAAAACTGATTAAATCCCACAATACATTCTATATTAATTTCATACTAAGCTCTTGCTAATAGGATCTTTCACAAAGGCTTTTCTCTATTACAAATAAACAATATGAATTAACGCTCAAGTTTAACATTTGTATAACCGTAATTTCTTATAATCCTATTACTTTTTATGAATATTGAATCAGAATTCAGTTTCGCATCTCAATTTAAAACTGTTATGGATTAAAATAATGTTCAGGATTATATTGCAAATTTAGTCAAACGGCAGTAACGTAACTAGTATTGTATTTTAGTGGAAACGCGATGAATCTCAAATAATTTAGTCTGCATAATCTTGGCAGCCGCTGCTTAACAGAGAGTTGACGTAAAGTGATATCCGCCACTTGGCCTCCGCGCCCCAAGGCTACTTAAGGTCGCCACCGCCGCCGCCGCCGCCACCACCGCCGTCTGCGGCGAGGGCGCAGCGAAGAAGGCGGCGAGGGAGGGAGGGGAAAGAGCCACCGCGGGTAATTACTCGGCGGCGAGAACAAATGAGGTGCGGCGCCCGCAGCCGCCGCCGGCTCATCCTCATTAGCGCGATCTGTCGCAAGCTGCTGCCTCCGACGGCGACGCGGCGCCAAGCGACGAGTTCTCGCACCTCGTGCCTGCCGCCACTGCCATCCCTTCACCACCCCAACCCCAACCCACCCGTTACTCTCCACCGTCCCCTCTCTCCCCCTCGCTCTCCGTCGACCCTCCCTCTCTCCCCCTCGCTCTCCGTCGACCCTCCCTCCCTCACTCTCCGCCGTCCCATCTCTCCCTCACTCTCCGCCGTCCCATCTCTCCCTCACTCTCCGCCGTCCCATCTCTCCCTCACTCTCCGCCGTCCCATCTCTCCCTCACTCTCCGCCGTCCCATCTCTCCCTCACTCTCCGCCGTCCCATCTCTCCCTCACTCTCCGCCGTCCCATCTCTCCCTCACTCTCCGCCGTCCCATCTCTCCCTCACTCTCCGCCGTCCCATCTCTCCCTCACTCTCCGCCGTCCCATCTCTCCCTCACTCTCCGCCGTCCCATCTCTCCCTCACTCTCCGCCGTCCCATCTCTCCCTCACTCTCCGCCGTCCCATCTCTCCCTCACTCTCCGCCGTCCCATCTCTCCCTCACTCTCCGCCGTCCCATCTCTCCCTCACTCTCCGCCGTCCCATCTCTCCCTCACTCTCCGCCGTCCCATCTCTCCCTCACTCTCCGCCGTCCCATCTCTCCCTCACTCTCCGCCGTCCCATCTCTCCCTCACTCTCCGCCGTCCCATCTCTCCCTCACTCTCCGCCGTCCCATCTCTCCCTCACTCTCCGCCGTCCCATCCCTCCCTCACTCTCCGCCGTCCCATCCCTCCCTCACTCTCCGCCGTCCCATCCCTCCCTCACTCTCCGCCGTCCCATCCCTCCCTCACTCTCCGCCGTCCCATCCCTCCCTCACTCTCCGCCGTCCCATCCCTCCCTCACTCTCCGCCGTCCCATCCCTCCCTCACTCTCCGCCGTCCCATCCCTCCCTCACTCTCCGCCGTCCCATCCCTCCCTCACTCTCCGCCGTCCCATCTCTCCCTCACTCTCCGCCGTCCCATCCCTCCCTCACTCTCCGCCGTCCCATCCCTCCCTCACTCTCCGCCGTCCCATCTCTCCCTCACTCTCCGCCGTCCCATCTCTCCCTCACTCTCCGCCGTCCCATCTCTCCCTCACTCTCCGCCGTCCCATCTCTCCCTCACTCTCCGCCGTCCCATCTCTCCCTCACTCTCCGCCGTCCCATCTCTCCCTCACTCTCCGCCGTCCCATCTCTCCCTCACTCTCCGCCGTCCCATCTCTCCCTCACTCTCCGCCGTCCCATCTCTCCCTCACTCTCCGCCGTCCCATCTCTCCCTCACTCTCCGCCGTCCCATCTCTCCCTCACTCTCCGCCGTCCCATCTCTCCCTCACTCTCCGCCGTCCCATCTCTCCCTCACTCTCCGCCGTCCCATCTCTCCCTCACTCTCCGCCGTCCCATCTCTCCCTCACTCTCCGCCGTCCCATCTCTCTCTCACTCTCCACCGTCCCATCCTTCCCTCATTCTCCACCGTCCCCTCTCTCCCTCATTCTCCACCGTCCCCTCTCTCCCTCATTCTCCACCGTCCCCTCTCTCCCTCATTCTCCACCGTCCCCTCTCTCCCTCATTCTCCACCGTCCCCTCTCTCCCTCATTCTCCACCACCTTCCTCTCTCCCTCACTCTCCATCGACCATTCTCTCTCCGCATTTCCCTTGTCTCTCACTCTCCTTCGCCACCTTTCACTCTCCGTAATTCCCTCTCTCCTACTCTCGCCGCCCCCTCTTCGTCACTATCCGCCTTCCCCCTCTCTTCACCGCCTCATTTCTCTCTCTCCCTCTCTCTCACACACACACACATACACATCCTTCCCCACTCTCATTCCCATCCTTCCCCACTCTCATTCCCATCCTTCCCCACTCTCATTCCCATCCTTCCCCACTCTCATTCCCATCCTTCCCCACTCTCATTCCCATCCTTCCCCACTCTCATTCCCATCCTTCCCCACTCTCATTCCCATCCTTCCCCACTCTCATTCCCATCCTTCCCCACTCTCATTCCCATCCTTCCCCACTCTCATTCCCATCTGTCCCCACCACGCTGCCCCCTCCGTCATCTTTGAACCTCCCCCACCATCGCGTTTCCTGTTGAACCGAAGCCGCCGCGCCCTAACAATTGCACTGTGGACACCACCGCCGGTATTGATGACATCACATTTAGGGCCTGGCCAATGGACTGATGCGACAGTGTCACAGGTTTTAAAGTTTTCATAATTTATTGTTGGACATTTCTTATTTGGAATTGAAAAGAAATGATGATTTAATGAAAATACCATACTGCCTTCTCCAGTTAAAAAATATTGTTGGATCGCATACTGATCTTAAAGAAATTCATTTCTCACCTCCGTGTTTACTTTTTCTGAAGTGGAGCCAAACCTGGAATTTATACGAACGAACAGTTGCAAAATATTCGTCGTCGCTGCTACAAATACCTGACGGAAACACCTCTCCCTTGTTTTAGCCTAAGCTATACCACTGTATTCGCTGAAGCTGTACAGCGGCGTGCTATTACTGCTCTCGCCTCGTTTTCACCGCCGGTGCGTCTGCTGCGGCGAATGGAAGGGCTTAGCGTTTTTGTCCTGAAGCGAACTATATCTTAAGATCTTCTCACGTTTTCCCACAGTCGTAGCTTCCTGGCATTATGAAACGTGATCTAATACCCTCAAAGATGGAAAATGCAAATGGACATTCTTCACTTCCAGCACGTGCTCCGTACAGGCATACTATGTCTGGGTCTGTAAAGTAATACTGAAAGAGAAAACTCTGAAGTCTTAAATCTAACATTCCTTCTTTAATTCGTTCCGTTTGAGAATTCATCCAAGAAAGAGGAAACGTGAAAGAATTCTTGCAACTGGATTACGAACATCTCACCATGGAAAAAGTATACATGTGCTTTCCCATCATAAAATAGAGTTTATGGTAGTATATTTTTAGACTGGCATATTTACATTTTTTACTCATTCGAGAATCATACTGTAACAAATAATAATTTGTACAGGGCAATGTCCAACAGCAAAGTAGATTTGAAAGAAGAAATGAAGAAAATAAGTTTCTGTGAAATATTGTATAAACTGATTATTTAATATTATTTGGAAACAGTATTTGAAAGTATCTCTCAAAATATCCACAAATAAATAAATAAAATTCTACGAAAAATACTTAAAACATAAAATCCCACCGCTGAGTAAGCGAAACATCTAGGCATTGCCATGTCTTCATCACAATACGTTGTTACAGCAAACTACTTTAAGGGATCTGGTTTAAACGCATTCAACACGCGTACTCTTTAAGGAAGCTGCGTACTCAATGAAGATTGCTTTGAAAACTTCAAAAATCTTAGTTGGTGCGAAAATTGTGCAGGAACTTTTTCTCTTTTCTTTAGAAATACCCGATGAGAAAAACGGGAATGAGAGTATTTTCACGATCTTAAAGTACCTCTCTTCTATTACAGGATCCTCAGAAATAAAATTATTTGCACAACTTTTAAAGATCCATTTAATTAAATTGCGTGTTACGGACACAGGAAGACATATTCCGGTAGAAAATTTTAGAAGTTCAGTATTGCACTTTAATAATTCTTTCTCATTCAGCGCTGAAAGCACATAAATTCAAAACTTCCTATCAGCAATGTACGGCATTGCTTATAAATCAGTGAATGGAAGCTAAATTACTTTTGAATGAAAATATACGAAATATTGTTTAACGGAAAGTTAACGCAATAGAGTTCCAAGTCTACGAATTTCTCATCAGGGGCTTTTTTATTTCTATTGTCATGATTTCTGAACACAATAGAAACTGCGTATTTTCAGCTTTACACATTCTTCAGTTTCCGATCGAAGATGAGTAGGAAATAAAATATAGTACTGATACTGATAGAAAACTCTGACTTTTCGTTCAGTCAGTGTTTGCTGTCTACTCAATTTTCTCGAGGAAGTAGTAAATAAATCACTTATAATGCTAAAAAACCCTGACGTACAGAAAAATGATGCGTGTGACGCAAAGATTTACGTCCCCGCAACTAACGAATACCGCAGTACTTTATTAATACATTACGGAACACATTTGATTGAGCTACGCAAAAAAAATACCAGATCAAAACCCGTCATATTAGTACATCTCTTGAAAAAAATTGTTAATTTATACCAAGCTCGGAAATTGCCACTCGCGAGGGAGAAGAACAGCAACATGTTGCACTGAAATTGTATTTACCTCAGTCTACTCACTGAACAAAATTAAAAATCCAGTCACAGTTATTTTTATTTTGTCATTGTCATTCGATGTAATATTTTGAAGCAAAATATGACACATTGCACGCTGTGATGCGTGGGAACTATTCGCCTCGATAGCAGCGGAAGTGTTTTGCTCTCACCTGCGCGTAGCTGGCTTATCGATTTCCACGCACGCTGCGCGCCGGTCGGATCCAACGTCACAGGAGCGTGACTCTGACGTTTGACTCTGAAGGAGAAGTAGAGCTAGATATCAAGAGGAGATTGATGTCACACATTTTTAGTCGTTCGGAATTTGTCGAAATAGTATACTAAGAAATTTGCGCTAAGGATAAATCTCATTTAATAACGTTATCTTCAGATCAGTCCAATCATTGAGGAAGTATTTTGTATTATTTTTCGTAATAATGTATTGTTACGTCGATTTAATTCCTCCAACCGCCGAAACGAAAAGCCATTCTCAACGGCGAGGAGTCCGTTAAAATGAGTTTTAACTAAAGATGTCGTACGAATATTTCTATTTAAAGAAAATTTATTTCCATGTCCATACATTTTTGCTATAAGAAGGGTGTATTAAAACAAAATATTAAACGGCTCGCGACCGATATCACAAATAAACTTTGTAGTTTATCAACAGCGGCAATCGCCTCAGTTTACACTCTTGATCCGTGTCCGTTATTCACACTTAACGGCCTAATGACGTTAATAACCAAATGTGTAGTCCCGCCAGCACTATTCTTTAATAACCTAGAAGAATTATTCTTTAATAACCTAGAGATAACCGGCTAAGAATTGTGACAATCTATTTGTGACGTCGAGAAAAATCGAATGATCACCTCTCTAGGGTGATGATGAGGGGTGAAAGAACTACGATGATGGTGGGAGGTGGGAGGTGAGGTGGTTAGAGGTGATCATGTCATTTTTTAACCATTCCATGATTCACCTTATGACCGAGAGAAACTACGAAAACCCCAATCAGGATGGACGGCTCAGGGATTTGAACACGAACCTCCCAATTGCGAAGCTAGCGCGCTGCGTACTGAGCCACGTCGCTCGGTAACACATATAACATCACTGTTTAGTCTATATATCAATTCCATTTCATAAGACAAGTGAACTACGTTAAACTTTGGAAAATAAAGGTAATGTGGTCGGTTCAGAACATTCGTTGGAAAGCCTCCTTGACACTGAACAAAATACCACTTCCAATTCACGGTTGCGTGCATACGTGGTTAGTCGACAGCATACGAAAAAAAATACAATGCTAGAAGTTGTGTTGGAGATTGCAGTTCTTCGTGACAGAAATACTCGTACGTGTCAGGCGGAGCTTCGAGAAGCCTTGGGTTACATTGTGTTGCGTTGCGTTACGTAACGTTGCGCGTTGGGCAAAGGTCTTCAAAGGGAAAGCGCCGCGACCGCTGACCTTCCGCGCAGTGGGCGAGAGGTGGCACTCACACTCGAGAATATTATTCAACATTATGGAACGTGTAACCTTCGGATTAAAATAGGGGGTTGAATTACCGCATTGCAATTGGTCTGCGGATTAGATTCGTTAGTAACAAGGCTTTTGTAAATTATTCTTACTCGTAGATTTATGTATGTAGGTATGTACTTGGCGCGACAGCTCGTAAACTGGCTCAGGTCTACCGGCGACGTCCCTGCCTCGCGGTCATGGGTTAAGAGGGTATGTGTGGTTAGCACGAAGACATCCCCACCCTGTATTCCGGTCTTTTTAACTTGAGAAGTTAATTTCCCCATCGTCACACAGCAACATACACTCTGACATTTGCAAGGAAAACGCACACTATAGTCTTGGCTCGATCTGTAATTCAACCAGGGACCGCGTAGTAGCTAGCACGCTGTCTAAGAGTTAGCCACGAGCCACCCTACTCCTATATCACTCTCCAATATCTAGAGCATACGATTTGCATAAATGCTTATAGCAAATATATGTGCCCAAAGCGCAATCTGAGCTATGTAATTCGTAACAGCACACAACGTGCAATTGAGTTGATCATATTCAACGCCTTCCTCATCGTTGGGATTGATGTGTGGATTTTTTGAGGTATTATTTATGTTCGCTATTGGTAATGAACGTTGTTTACCTTATTTATTATTAAAATAATATTTATATTTACCCAGCTTTCATGTTTCCTTATTCGCAATCGCCTCTGCAATGAAACAATAACATAGCATTGCAAAGCACAATACAGTCTCTATCATGAAATTCTACTTGACTAGATTTTTGCAGACATTATCTGATATAGTTGTCTTGACACTTATAAATTGATCCTCGTATATGCCCAGAGTGTTATAATAACTAGTGTAATATTAATCAAATATGTCTTTAATGAGAATTGTTGGACAATTTTGGGAAAAAATTGGACATTTTTAGAACTATGAGTGATATTTAATTAAATTATGAAACAAGAAAAATGATAAACTGTGGTTTTAATACCAGGGTGGTACATTGGGTTAGTTTACGAAATTAGGCTTATCTTATTGTTGAAAGAAAACCAAGTGTATATACTTTCTATTGAACCAGAATAAATACAATAAATGTTCGTCAATAAAGT
This sequence comes from Gryllus longicercus, assembly GCA_038098605.1. Lineage (NCBI taxonomy): Eukaryota > Metazoa > Arthropoda > Insecta > Orthoptera > Gryllidae > Gryllus > Gryllus longicercus. The sequence continues at coordinate 2,490,301 of JAZDUA010000149.1, forward strand.
GTGTGTTTTCAAGTTTAAGTTAATACTTATTCTCAAAGGTCATCCCGCGAGTGGAATAGTCATTTTAAATCTCTATTACTGAACATTCACATCTTCACGTTGTTCCTCTTTCCCATACCAACAAGAGTCACCGGTGGGTTGTGCAAGTGCTCTGTGTGGTAGCTTAGAGCCTGGCCTGATTGATTTATAACGTGCATTATCGCGCAATCATTTCGTTGGCGCCCGGCCAATCGTGCCCTAGGGCTATGTACTATGTTGGTGAGCGTATGAAGGTTAGCGTACCCTGACTACACACGGTATAACGATATGCAGATGACGAGTGAACACCCCCACACACGTTAGTAAATAATCGCCAATTTAACTGGCCACCATGAAATCAAACCATTAAATACTTAGACGTAAATCGTGACATAAGACTCAACTGGAAAAACCACATAAGCATTAAAATTCAACAGGAGAAAATCAGCTTAATAACTCAAAGAAATATTGAATACAATCTCTAAACTATCATTAAAAAATGCAATAACACTCTATAAAAAATAAAACCCATAATGCTATAGGCATGTCCTATCTGAACAAACGCCTCACCAACATAAACAAAATACAAGTAGTCCAGAACAGATTCCACAAAATAATTACAAAACGCTCTATGGTTTACTTAAAATCAACAACTTCATAAAGAATCAAATATGAACTCAATCACGTACCGAAATATCACGCCCATCGAATAATTTCTACATCAACAAACTCATTAGATCAACTAAAACAATATAATTTAGTATCAACGTTAACACGTAAACACCAATAAGCAAAAGATACCCGTTCGATTACTTCCTAAATATTCTTTTGAGCAATCGTGAACAGTAGGTATTTTCATGAGGAATCTTCAATGTACGTACTATTAATAATATAACTAAGTTAAGCCTTGTGTAAGTAGTGGTAAGTTAATACATATGCAAGTGTACAAACGGATTGAGGTAAAACTCAAACATGAAATAAATGAATAAAACACGAGTGAACAACTTTTCGAAGTTCTTTCTGATGGATCACGAGACCAATGGGAAAAAGGTCAGAATATTTGGATCTTCATTTTATGTGTGCTTACTTATTCCAATTTTAACAAAATTAGTTTTAAAGCGAATAATACTGTAATTATATGTTGCGTACTACTTTTTAATTCAAACTCTTAGAAGCATTCAAAGAATATTGATTTTTTAAGCAATCGAAAATCAGTTGATCATATCACCATAACTGCCATATTTTACCGTACTAAATGTTCAGCGGTAACTAGCGTTTGAATAGCAATGAAGTTTTCTTGTATTTTCATCTCTTCTCATACAATAAATATCAACGTAGCAATTTATGTGTCTACAAGTATAACTTCTCATTTAAAATTTCCTTGCGTAATATCAAATAGCATTCATTTCCAGCATACAGTCTAAATGTGAATTTTTATATCACATATTAAAAACGGTTCTCATTAAGTAATTTTTCGACTGCTTTGCCTGTTTACTAGCGTAGATTTACAAGTAAAATCTACGTTTAATAGTATTTCCAAGATATAAGTTCCTTAAAAACAAACTACAGTAGTAAACAATCTCTGCTTGTGAATTACTTGCAAACGACTTTCTCTTTCTCTTAAGTTTCTAATAAACGTAAGGGCAAGGCCCCTGATAATTCTCAGAAGTCGACCTCACGGCATTCCGCGTGAACACAAAACAACGACGAAGGATAATTATGCCTTTGAGTTTAATTTGAACCTTAAAATGACATTGGAGGAACAAAAAAGGTCAACGCTTTCAACAAAGGCAAAGAGAGTTTTTCTGAAAATAGCTCTCAGATCTCATTACAGACACAAAAATAAACAACTGGTTCACTTCCAGTGAACTTACGCCCCAAAATTACAAATTGGAAATAAATTATTTCGAAACGGTCACTATTCCCAAATATTGCTAAGCCGGTCTTTTCTTCCCATTAAGATGCACAAGGATTTTAATAGCCCTACGATAACACAACTTAAAAAGTGAATTACATACAAAAGCCTACCGAAATATTTTAATTACAGATTTACTGCAAACTTCGGAAGATATTATTATTCATGGGAATATTAGAAAACTTTCTAATCATTTCATGAATCATGAGAGCAGGGCCGAACTTATCGGCACGTAGGAACGACATAAATTAGAACTGAATATTCACAAATCATTACACACCGATTCTTAGGGATATTTTACAAGTACATTTTTTTTTGGAAAATGCGAGTTTTTACTGTCTTGAATGCATTACTAGGTCACTCACCAAACAAAGAAGCAAAAACCTGAAATATTACCCCCCTGGGTATAAATAGACAACGCTATTTTCTTGTGAAAGGGAATCCATTGATGTCTCTACAGTGACTCCGATTGGAAGGTCCTAAGATTTGAGTCTCGACGGTGGCAGTATTTTCGACACTAGCTTTAGTAGATAACTCTGTCGAGTTCAGCCGCTATCAGGAGGAGAATTCTAGCAGAAGGCTGCACTGGTCGGTAGTTTTCCGTGGTTTCTCCGATCAACACCAGGTAACTGCCGGAGCAGTACCCTAACAAATGGACCAAGAACCGCGCGCTATTTTCTCTTCCTCTTCCTTGTCTTATCCTCATTCCTTACACACACACACACACACACACACACACACACACACACACACACACACACTTACATTCACAATATTATCAATTACGACGGAAGACCAGTCTAGAGCTTAGAGCTTGTCCCGCCTGAAAGATATCTATTTGTCCGGGTGACACCTGGTTGGGGAAATCTCCGCAAGCCGTCGTATATGTCGGCAGCGGATCTCTTCATTCAACAGAGAAGATCCCTGCACCTTCCGCGATGAAAATATGTACTACACTTGCGGGACTAATGAGCTTAGCAGTCAACGCGTTCGGAATGACTGATGAATGAATTGTGCTTTTCATGGCTTCGCAGCAGCATGCATGAAACCGCAACCCTTCGGAGCAGGAATCGAGCGTACCTCTCTCTCTCTGATCGCCCGCTCGTGCTCCGCGGGCTCGCAAAGGGGGCGCTGCAGCAGGCGTGGACGGGCGCTGCGGTCACCGCCACCGCCGCCGCGGTGCCTACTCCGGGAAGCGTGGTGGTCGGCGGGGCAGGGAGGAGAAGGGCAGGGGGCGCCGGAAGGGGTAAATCCCACGGCGGAGGGGGCGCCTAACGAGGTGGTCACGCGGTCACTAACGAGCGCGCGTGAGGCGCCGAGACCCCCCCCCCCCACGCACGCCTCCCGACAGGTGTCGCTCGCCCTTTGGAACGACGGCGTTCCGGCTAACATTTCACCCGTTTCGAGGAAACTGGTGTCAACGTTTCATCTCGCCACCTATTCAGATATCTTTCTGCGAAAAGCCGTGATTTTTACAGTAGCTCCACAGAATACAGCATGAACTCTTTGGAATTACAACGTTTAAAAACGACATTTCAGTCGTTTCGAGGAAACTGGTGTCGACGTTTCATCTCTCCACCTATTAAGATATCTTTGTACCTTCAGTACGGATTTTTACAGTAGCTCTACACATTGCAGCATGAGCTCTTTGGCATGATAACGTTCAAAAGCAACATTTCAACAGTTTTGAGGAAATTAATGACAAGCTTTCATTTCTACGCCTATCCAGATATAGTTCTACCAAATGTAGTAATTTTTAAAGTAGCTTCATACATTACAGCACAAGACCTTTTGAATGACATACTTCCAAATAAAATTTCAGTCATTTCGTGGAAATTGATAACGAAGTGTCATCTCTCTATCAACTAAGACATTTCTCCACTTACAGTTGTGATTTTCACTGTAGCGATTTGTTCACAGATCACAGCAGAGTATGTTCCACTTTTAACATAAATCAGAATTTATATTATTAACAATATCAAATAACATCTCATCTCCATTTCCTTCGATTTTGGCAGTTGGCAGCATATCCTTCCAAACGTTCGAGATGTCTCTCTCTCCCTCTGAGAGGTCGCGAGCGAGCCCTATATGTTATATGCACGAATAGAACAAGAACCTGCAGGCAAATAAGTTGTTTTAGCTAATCACCCCATTTTTTTAAGTCGACATACAAAATGGTTGCCCTTAGTGATCATTAATCGTCCTCACAGCCGACGGCCGAATTCCGGGAACGAAATCTCTTCGAATCCTTAAGAATGTGAATCTATGAAACATCAGTGTCCCATTATCTCCCTGACAATCAGAAGCAAATGTCTCATGCGTAGCTTCGTTACATGACATTTCCCACTACTTGTTCCTTGACCAAAAGTAATAATCGTCGACCTCCCCTATATTCCGTAGAAGTTTGTGACATTAATTCCGAGGAACTGTATAATTTCCTTAATTCCTTTGATTCAAATTCCCTTCCTTGGCTGCAATCTCGGCGCGAGCGACGCAGCGGGCGCGCGCGCCTTCGCCCCAGAAACGGAGGCGCCTATCGCGATGGCTTCCGCTGCCGCGTGCGCGCGTGCGAACCGCCCTTGACCCGGGAATGTCGGCCACAGCCTCACGCCCAGCGCACGCCCGGCGCGTGCGCGCGCCTGCCCAGCCACCGCGACGTGCGGCTGTCGACGCCGCCCTCAGGGGTTAAGGTGTCGTGGCCGCGCCCAACGTTTTCCTCGGAAATGAGGTAAGGTGGCGCGCCGATGAGGCTCTAAGGGATACCTCGGAATTAAGATGTGGTGGGGCGGAATTAAGATGTTCCGAGGCCCAATTGTTACCTCGGAAATGAGGTAAAGTAGTGGGTCGATGAGTCCCTAAGGGCTACCTCAGGATTAAGATGTGGTGGCCACGCCCAATTGTTACCTCGGAAATGAGGTAAAGTAGTGGGCCGATGAGGCCCCAAGAGTTACCTCACGATTAAGGTGTGGTGGCTGCGCCAAGGGGTTACCTCGGAAATGAGGTAAGGTAGTGGGCCGATGAGGCCATAAAGTTACCTCAGGATTAAGATGTGGTGGCCACGCCCAATTGTTACCTCGGAAATGAGGTAAGGTAGTGGGCCGATCAGGCCCTAAGAGTTACCTCAGGATTAAGGTGTGGTGGCTGCGCCAAGCGGTTACCTCGGAAATATGGTAAAGTGGCGAGCGGCGGAGGCCTTAAGGGCTTGCTCGGGAATAAGGTGTACTGGCTAGCCGAGAAGGCCCTCAGTGCTATCTCGAATGTGTCCGAGAAGTCGCTTAGATTTATCTCTGATTGGGAAGTGGAAGCAGGTGGGAGCAGGGGCGCACTCTGTGTACAATGTGGTACTCCGGATGGTGTAGTATTGCAGTTTGCAGAAAATTCCCTTTGTGCCAAACGGAGACATTTCATTGAACAGGGAAACGTTTTCCTGTTGTACATCTTTGCACCTTTCGAGTACGCGTGTACCCCATTCATATATCCACATACGTATATCACATTCGTTTATACCTCCCTTCCCGATCTAATGCTGAATGCTATAAGGCTGTAATAATAATAATAATAATAATAATAATAATAATAATAATAATAATAATAATAATAATAATAATAATAAATAATAATAATAATGATGTTGATGATGATGATGATGATGATGAATTGATCGTGTACGATGGCCGGGCTGATAGTCGCCAACATCTTAGAAAGATGAAGCGAACTTAAACCAAATTATTAAAAAATTGAATTATCATTTACTATTTTAACTAGAATATTCCCAAACCTGATACATTTTAAACGTTTTCATGGTCTAAATAGCAAGGACTTTAAATGTATTATGATTGTACCAAACACGGTAATGACCAGTGATTTTGACTTTACTATCCCTCACTATCCTCTAGCATAACCCGCCCCAAAAGTAAGATTTTTGTTTTGTTATGCAACGCAGTAACTCATCATATTAGAGAAAATGTATTGATGCGGGTAGCTTCCTCTTTCTGCAGCTCCCACTTCCTGGTCGCCACTTTCGTCCTTGCCAGGGCTTGTTCCCTTCATAGAACGCAAACGCAAGGGCCGCGCAGAGAAGACGAAAGGACAGGCAACTCGAGGGTGAGTGATGGGGAAACCTCCCTGAATGTGACTATTTATTTTCAGAGTTGTAATAAATGTTATAATAGGAGATCCAGATAACTAGGAAGAACTGCTATACCCCCTTTCTAAAAGATGATGAGCTGATTGTTATATTACGGATAGGTTTATTTTATTAACATTAATATTTGTTTCTTTTAATACTTCCCAAAAGTTAGCCGATGAAACACTATCACAAGCTTTCTCTAAATCTACAAACACAAAATGTGATTGTTTTCCAACAACATATTTTTCTATTTTTTTCCACCACAAATATATTGTTAATTGATTTCTTTATTAACTAATGGGATTTTAACAATCAAAATTAACACATCACAATAAAATATGACATAGAAGATAACTGCAGCAACGGAGCTTGTGAATACCATTAAAATCAATTAGAGAGTTTATCGGAAGGACAATATAATTTAAAAGCAACGTTTTAATAAGATTTCTCATTGGTTTATTTACATTTTGATTATTACTGTGAATAACAAATGCTCTAATCATTCAGTGTATGGGTACATTTTTAATAACGTATGGGCACACTTTACGTGAAGAGGCTTTGAAGTATGAAGGTTATATTATCAGCATCATTGATCAAAATTCTTAAGGAAACACATCACAATTTTCTTTCATATAGGGGGCGAAGATGATATTACGCGCAATCTCGTGAACAGTTTTCCTGATAGTTGCATATCAAACGTTATCATAGTAGAATTATAGACAAGCAAGCCAAGACCCTCTTCACAAACAAAAGTAAAAAAATGCGGCATTAATAATTGTTTCGATGAGGAAGTTTCTACTGCATTATTCGCCTGAATTGAAGGTGTGCGGAATGTTGCAGTGAATGACTTCCGGGATAACAAATGCAGAGACTTGCTTCCTTCTCGGGAATTTGAAACGAGGAAATTTGTCACTTCCTCGTTTCCCCTCTGCGCACAAAATCAAAACCCCACCTTTCCTTCGGAAAGTTCATTTTGATTTAAAGGAAATTTCAAACAAATAGTTGATGCCTTAATGCAATGAATGTTTTGACATCTTTCCTATCTGTCGGTGTTTTGAATATTTCTGGAACAAATTTCGAAAGTACGACATGTCGAAGAAAACCACCTTCCTAAAAAAGTAACATATTTAACAGCATGATTATATTGTAGAATACACGCAATAGATGATGCAAAATGAAAATATTCCCACCTCGAACGAAACATTGGTCTTGCTAGGGCGCGAAGAACATAATTTTTAATTAAAATTAATGTTATTTTGCGGCAATTACTGACTGTTGACTTTCCGGATTGACTTGAGGATTGAAAACATAAACATCATTAGTGATAAAATATTTCACGTGAATGTGTTTTAGTTCACGATAACATAATGTTACTCAAACACCCATCAATCACGCAAAAAGTATAATAGACTGTAAACTTACCAGAAGAATGACAAAATTTGTACTGTACAGGGAAGTACGTGGCAGATGTGTCTGACGACTCACCTGGAACAGAAGAATAACGTTTTTAGAGGAATCGTTGACAATGGAGTTAAAAAAAATTAACTTAATGGAGCTGGTAACTAGACACGAAATACCACGTGTATACGTGGGAAGTAAAAGCATTTGTTGATCAATAATCACCAAAGTTACAAGTACAACTATAAAATAGTGTATACCTATTATGTAAATGAAAAAAGAGTACATGACGTAAATTGGTATGTAAGAGGAAAGAATCAGATCCTAGAAAGAGAGAACAAAGCGGATTTATTGAACGAGAGAATCGAAAATAATAGAAGACAATCGAAAAAGTTTAATCATAATTGACATTTCTCCACATTTTCAAAAGGCTTCACTCGTGCATTCCAGTAATTTTGTTTTGTTACAATTTTCGATCGTTTTCGTACAAGTCACATCACTTGGAATAAACAAAACCTCTCCATGTTGACTTTCAATGCCATTGTGAAATGTTCTTTGTGCTCCGATCCCAAATCCCTTCATGGCAGATCAAATTATGTGATAACCTCAATACGAGCGCGGATTGGATTCGGTCGCGCGGATAAAAACAAAAAGAGGAGCAGCGGGAAAACAGGCACACGGAAAACGCGACTCGCCAGCGAATCCCGTTAATCGAAAAGTACATGCTACATGTTGGCGATAAATTTATATGAAAGCTTGAAAACCATATTAAAATAAAATAACCGAAAAAACACAAAATGTCTTCACATATAAATCAAATTGAGAGATTTTTCAAGACATATCTCACGTGAGTTATATATTATTTAGGACAGATTATGATTGGATGAATACATTTTCAGGCCTATACAAACCAAAAAATAGAGGGGTCATGGCGATGAAGAGAATAACGTAAATAAAAGTAGAAACAAGATAAAACTATAAATATAAAACAATTAGTGTGGTCGCCCTGAACAGGAATGTTCAGTATCACGTACAATCTTGAGTATTACTATAAGTTATTACTAAACAAATGAAATTTTATGCATTTTTCAAATCACTTAGAAGTTAATATGTAAAATTTCATTATTTGAAAGTCTAACGAGTTCCAGTCTTACTTCAACATTATTTTATTTTCTGGCGTGTACAGCGACTGTAAAGTTCATACACATTTGTAAATATCTACGAAAGATATGAAAACTCTTAAGATAAGTAAATGTAAAACACTACGCTTTAGTTTCGTTCTTTGTTCAATTCGTCATTATCATCATCAGTAAGGCTTTTAACGTCGGTATATTTGTGTTAGGAATTTACTGACGTGCCACGCCATTAGTATGCCCTTTGACATCATGTCCATGCATCAGTCTTTATCTCCTTCTCATCGTTGAGATTCACAGACTAATATTGGCCAGTGTATTATACTATTCGTACACTCGCCTGTGATACATTGACATTTACCGAGAGCGAGTGAAGGAACGAGAAAGAATGGTGGCCATTGTTTAGATCATACGCTGTTTGTAAAAAGGCCGACAATTCCACTACACAGAAGTTAGCATCCGTACTCGATACAAGATTCGAATTCGCACCCTTTCGAGACGAGATACCGTCTGGGTTTAGCTCAGAGTCAGCATTGAAGTTGTCATCCCCCCTTGCCGAATTCAGACGCCCTCTGGAGAAGAATTGTAGTTTCATCGTTGGTAGTTTTTCGAATCTATACCAGGTGAATGCCGAAGCAGTACCCTAACAATTGGACGCGCAATCTATCCATCCTTAACTTTATCCTATCATCTCCCCGAACACACGAACACACTAACACATGCACTGCACTGCACTACACTACACTACAACATGACATCGGGAGCTTAGAACTTGACCCAGTTAGGTCAGAGCCCGCTGAGGGGAGATACCTGCAGACACCTGTGTCAAAAAGGTATAAAATTCTTAGAATATTCTAAAATTATAGAGGAAAACCCTATAAACCAGAATTCGAAATAATTGTCACTTTTAACTCAATGTACTTTTTCGAAATATTCGTATCTTACATTAGTTCTATTCAGACTTACAGACTTTCTTTTTATTGTAATCCAAGTGTACAAATCACTCAATTATGTATACTATTATATTAGGGTTAGTAATTACATCGGTTAGCCGTTTGTTTCCTTTGTTCAATTCACATTGTTTTGTCTAAACATTCGAGCGTCGTCTCGCTTTTAGTAACAATGATAGAAATTGAAGTATACTATCCATGCCCTAAAAGTAACCTCTTTTTCTAATGACTGCCTAAAAGTGTTATTACGATGTATTTTATACTTTAGTTATTTTTACCACTGACGTTAGATTGATACTCTCAGGCAACTTTTGAGGTAACGAGCCTAGCACAAGGATGTTGAGCGTCTGTGACAACGCTGACCTTGATGACATTCCTTTGCAGCGGGCAGTGAAGGCGCATGGGCGCATTGCTACCTGTCCACGTGCAAGGCGGGTATCGCGAGTCGCGATCGCCGCCCGCGGCTATTTCCAGCGCTAATGCGCCGGGCGGGCCTCGGGGGACGCCCTCCGGCAATGAATGGACGGCTGCTGTCCGCGGCCTTCTTCGACCGTGCCACTGCCGTCACTGCCCGCCGTCGGGGAAGAGATGTCGCCTACACCAATCGAAGATCCGTCCAATCTTACCCTACGATTCTGCTATCTGAGATTCAGCCAGCAAATCAAATAGAAATTGAAGGTGGATTTTTAAAAATAAATTCCTCCGAACCATTAAAAAAAGCTACCGTGGTTTGTACATAACTCACAGTTACATAACGAACTCGGCATCACTCCGATTTCTGTACATTTTCTCTAATATTCTCCAGCTATCCCCAAATTCCTCAGATTCCCTCAGCCGTACATTTCAAAGTCGGAATACTCATCACAATAGACTAAAGCGGAAACTACCGTGACAGTTCTTGGACCCTTCCTGACCATCATCTACCTGTAGTGGCTTATTGCATTTAATTCACAAATAATTATTTATTAAATTGATTTAATGTGTACTAATACTTAATTTAATCCTCTATCAATCCTGTTTCCTAAACAATGTCACTATTTTTCAATGTATTCTAAACAATCTTACTCGGCTACTGCGAGTCTACCGGCCTAGCAGAAATAACATTTAAAACATGATTAGATAACTTTCTCTTCTCACGAAGTACCTTCGGAAGGACGAGAAAGTAAAAAATAAAAGAGATGAACTTTTACAAAATGACCGCCAAAGTAAAAGCGGAGAGGAACGACAAGAGAGAATAGCATCGTCAAGGAAGCAATAATTTATATTATATAAGGAAACTGATGACTGGTAAAAGTAAGTGAGATTGAATTCGATGAATGGAAGTCGAAAGACATATACCAGTGCAGATAAAAACATGAAAAATATAAGCAGAGAGGTGGTTGGGTGGGAAAACTGATAAAGTGGCTGGATTGCAGCAATTCCAGAGGCTCCACCGCCACCATTGCTGCTGCCTCCGCGGCTGCGGTCGCCGGAGTCTCCGGAATTGTCGGGCAGCCCGCTTCCTTCTTCGCCAACTTCTCTCTCAGCCTGATGGTCTCTACCTCTAACTACACACCAACTTCTTCCTTAGCTTCGGTCACTGCCTCGGCTATTTTTGCTCTCATCTGATTGCGATCTTACTGTGTCCTACATTACCGCTTACGACTTCCTTCCACCTCGAACTTCTTTAATCTCTTTCGTGTATCAACATTTCCCGTCATTAACGTCATGCTCTTCACTTAGTTTTTTTTTCTTCACACCCGGTTTCTAACACGACCGCCTCTCTACTTCTATTTTACATGTTCTTATCTCCACACACCTTCCTCCTCCAATTTCCTTTTTTCGAGTTATCTCCGCTGCATTTACATGAATGTTTTTATTCACGTCAGTTTCCAAATGCGATGTGTGTTGCTGCTTACATTTGGTTACTATTTTGCCCTCTTGATTGATTGATGCTCCGGATACTTCAACTGCTGAAGAAATTAGTCTCGTTTTCGTAATGGATGTTTTATTACAAAAGAAGGCGGTATTACTCCCCCTTTGGATGAGATATTACGCCGACCTATACGTCGGCTTGCGAAGGAATTTCCTCTTTAGTTGTCTTCTCCAACTGGACACCGCCCTAGCCAGCACGTGCTCTTAGCTCCCTTCTAGTCCCCCGACGTGTGTGGTGATGTGGTGCATGTAATTGCAAGTGCGTGTGTGTAAGGAAAAAACTTGAGAAGGAAGAGGAAGGAGACATCGCGAGCTGTTCGAGGCTAGTTTGTGATGTCATGCGCCTAATGTTGATCGGAGAAATAACGGAAAAATACCGATCAGAGCAACCAGTCGCTACAACTCACCACCGGGCAGCGGCTGAAATCGTTCTATCGTCCTAGTATCGAAAATCTGCCTTTATCGAGACTCAAATCCTAGGAACTGCCGGTCAGAGTCGCTGCAGTCTTAGCGGCAAAGATAACTCTGAGCTAAACTCCGGCGGTTTACAAATCGTACTCCATTTCATCCGGTGTTCAATCTTTCCAAGACTATCTCCTCCTCGTCCTCATCCTTCTCACCGAGAGAGGTGGCTCAGTGCATCACCAGTGCAGGGCTTTGACAGAGAGGTCCCAGGTTCGAGTGCCGACTACGGCAGGATTTTCGACACTTGCTTTTCGGCTAGGTCGATTTTCGACGCTGTCTGGAGGAGAATTCTAGCGGCCGGCTGCTCTGATCTGTAGTTTTCAATGGTTTCTCCGATTGCCTCTTCGCGAGTGCCGGAGCAGTACCCAAACAAACGGGTCAAGGGCCGCGCGCGATATTTCCTTCCTCTTCCTTGTTCTATCCTCACCTCTTACTTACACACAGACTAATAAGCCCTGCTCTAGCACACATGATGGGGGACAGGGCGGGAGGTTAGAGCTTGTCCCGGCTGGGTTGGTGTCCCGCTGGCGGGAGATACGTGGTTGAGGAAAACCCCGCTAGCCGACCATAGGTTAGCGCCAGATTTCGTCATGTAGTGGAGGAAGACCACCACCACCTTCTCCTCCCCAATTAAAACATGCACAACATTTACGGGACTAGTGATCTCATTGGCAACGCGACCGAAATCACATACAATAAATCGATCCTCAACCTTCTCATGACCATCACATTCACCTATCTCACATTATTCACGAACTCTCCTCTTGTGTCATCCGACACCAATAAACTTTCATCTCTCAACCTGTCGCTTCCTCTTTACTTCCCATACAGCCGCGCGGCGCGGCGCGGCGCGGCGCGGCGCGGCGCGGCGCGGCGTGGCGTGGCGCGGCGTGGCGTGGCTGGACGCGCGAATGCCTTCGCGGCGCGTGGCTCCGCCATCGATTGCGCGGGCGGAGGTCGATCGGCTCCGCTGACCTTTCCTCCGGCTCCGCCCTCCGCTCCGTGCGAGCTCAAGTACAGACGCATTGTGTGCACGCGCTCTGTCATTTGTCATGCGTCCTCAGCGCCGGCTCTCCCTCCAACGCTTCGTCCTATTTTTCTTTTTTTTTCGGTCTTGCGCGCTATTCGATAATCCACTTTGACGTCGTTCCTTTCGAGGCGTAACATTCCCAAGGAGATCGTGTCGACGCCGATCGTTTATTTCGAAGTGCATATTCACAACAGCACAAAGCTTCCTCGTAGCAACTGACGGTTTCTTGGTGAACTTCTAAAATATAATGTAATGCTACTTTCGTGTATGATCCTCTTACAATGAAGGTTCAACACTTTCGTCAATAACCTTCTCCGAAACTGATTTTCCTTTAGCAACAATTTCATTCGTTGAAGAATGAATTCGTTGAGAGAATGAAATATATATCAATGAGATGGTACAATCAAGTGATTGTATTTCATTTATCAATGATCACCAAATATTAGAATATATAAATGATATGCAGTTGACTTAAGTGTACACTGTGCGTCATCAAGTTTTCGGAAAGAATTGATCCTACAAGGACCACGCACTTACAAATGTGTAAATTAAATAAATCTTACGTAAAAAATGAAATCAATATGTACCATAGGCGATAACTGGTCCTCATGATCTCGGATCACACGAACCGATCGTTAGAATCTTTATAACGCCCTTGGTGCATACATAATTTTTTATAATTTTCAATATTATTTCGTGATACTTAAGAGTGGAAACAAATATTGTTTTTACGTATTTCCATCGTTCAAAACCAATAAAAACGAAATATGCAACGAACGGATACACACTTACCGGTAAGCAAACAAATAATACCAGGTCGTAGAGGTCGACATTTCAGGCAAGCGGGCACGTGATGAAGGTCTCAGCGTACGGCCTCCGGGCTTATTCGGCAGCTCCCGAGCTTTAACGGCCCGACGCTGGTCGGGGCCGGCGCCCCCGTGCAAACAAACGCCTGCTGCGCGTCGCGGCACTTCAGCCTACCCCGGCGCGCGTTCATCTGCCGGCGCCTAATTGTGAGCGCGGTCACGGGGGCAGACGGGCGAGGCAGCGGGCTGTCTCCCCTCCAGCCCTCGCGCCACGGCCGTCTCCGCACCCCCGCCTTGAGCCCTTTGGGGGGGGGCGGTGATGGAGGCGGTGGCGAGAGTGGTGGTGGTGTGGCCGGGGCACGGGGGGAGGGCGATGGTGTTGGCGGTGCCGACAGCGGAAGCGATGACGGTGGCGATGTCAGTGGTGTTGGCAGTGGGAGCGGTGGCGATGGCAGTGGTGACGGCGGTGGTGGCGGTGACAGTAGCGGTCGTGGCGATGGCAGCGATGGCGGTTGCGGAGGCGGCGGCGGTGTCGGCTGCGGTAGCGGTGGCGGAGGCGGCGGCGGTGGCGGCGGCGGTGGTGGCGGCGGCGGCGGCGGCGGCGGCGGCGGCGGCGGTGGCGGCGGCGGCGGCGGTGGCGGTGGCGGAGGCGGAGGCGGAGGCGGCGGCGGTGGCGGCGGCGGCGGCGATGGCGGCGGCGATGGCGGCAGCGATGGCGGTGGTGGCGGTGATGGCGGCGGCGATGGTGGCGGTGGCGGTGATGGCTGCGGCGATGATGGCGGCGGCGACGGCGGCGGCGGCGGCGGCGGAGGCGGAGGCGGCGGCGGCAGCGGTGGCGGTGGCAGCCTCGTCAAATTAAGAAGCTGCCCGCAATTTGAGGGACAACCGCAATTCAGGCGGTCTGTAGAGTCGGCTGAGTTTCGCGACAGGCATTCTGCTTTCGAAAATTGCCTTGCTCGTGACGTAGGCATATATTTTTCATAGATATGTGTTGTAATAAATTCTTTGACGTTGAGTTCTTTAAGAACGCTCCCTCATTTGATAGTATCCGTTTTCATTGCATGCTGTTATCGTCCACCCCCTAGAATTTAAGATTTTTTCTATTCACAGCTGTTTAATATCAAGCATTAACATCTGAAAAGTTTACGAAAATGCGTAGGTAACATTATTTCCTATTTCCTATCTTAATACGTGTATATAATTTGAATTTTAATTCAAAAGTATGATAAATACACCCAAATTTCTAGACCAAAATGTGTCATTGGAAAAAAATAATATTCAACAGCAAGAAAAAACTAATCATATTTCCTATACATTACTCACAGAATCATCTTAATATTTCCTGATATTATTAGCAGTAAAATCAAACAGTTATGAAATAATATGCAATGTGCAGTCGTTCTACCATCTGAAAATCCAATTCAGATTCTTTCGAAGTGAAAACACGAATCTAAAAAGAACAGGGTCTGAGTAAAGTCGTAAACATATCAGCATTTCCATTTGCGCACGAAACTTCGTGACATTTTGCCATTCCACTTTTTCGTAGCAGTAATTACGAATGGCAAGTTGTGCTTAACCCCGAAGTCATTCATTCTCACTAGAATAAATTGTACAATAATAAATACGTAACGACCAGAAAGGAAGTGGTGAACCGGTACCTTCCAAGCACTTTCCTTGTTGCTTAAACGAAGTTAGTCTAAATGTCTGTTTTTAACATTAAAATTTCTGCTGAAATTTAAAGATAGAATCGAAATGATTACAGTGTCTGTACATTCTTCGTTTCCATATGCAGCTTTTATCAGATAATTTGAGCCACCGAAAAAATGAAACGAATAAAATTTTGCGTATCAATTTCAAAGGTTTATCGACGTCCCACCCCAACCCATGTCTATAGCATAACTTGGATATAAAATGCATAGCATATAAAATGTCATAGCATAACTTGGATATATGTTACGAAATATAAACATGTATATATCAAATTATGCAATCTTCCTTCAAAACGAATACTCCCGGACTTCTACTCATTCGAAAAGTTTCCATGCAGTTTACTTTCCTGTTAATTTCTCTAGGTGTCTTTGAGAGAGATTTTGAAGATAACATTTCTTGAGACATTTTCCAATTCTAATTTATTTCTTATTGAACGTGTGGTCCGACATTAAATGTAACTCCTTCTTAAAGCTCTTTTTATTTATTACTACCATAGTACTTTTAATTTAAAATGAATGCAAATTTTTTACTGTTTTAACATCAATACCGTTAGACCTTCCCAACAGAAAATAAAATCAATCCTCGGGCATTTCAGTATATTTCGTGGTTGGGCGTGATTGTTCCCTTGCTGATAGACATGAAATCAATATCATATCAACTCACTTTCTACGCTATACCCTATAATAATTAATTAAAGGGCAAATGTTTACAATCTTAGAATACCGCAGCTCTGAATGACACCAACTTTTAACTACACAGAAACTGAATACATTTATTTCAAAGTCATTTCTATTCTTCAATATGCTTGGAATAATCTAGTTGAAGAAGAACAGATGATGTGTCTTATTAAATACTTGTTAAGATGTAAATAAGAACGAGTTATAAAAAGTTAAGTAATAAAATAAGAATGCTCACGTAAATATTGTGTTCATATTCGCATAAAAATTCATAGATGAACATGCGAGTTCTATACAATGTTATCAAAAGTCGTTGAGTAGAGCGTTTTTAAGACATCATTATCTTTCCGCGAGAACGTGAATCGCCTTTATACTCCTGGAGAACTCAATAACTAGTTTAGCTGTATGCGTGATATGTAGCGTGATATATTGTTTCATATATAGAAATGCACTTTTGCTTCTTAAAAAACTGTATTTCAGGTGTATGTTTTCTTATCATTGGTATTCTAAATGCCTAGGTTTGGAGACATTTGAGTATCTGCTATTTAAAACAGCACTATTCAATTTTTCAGTAAAAGCCATTAAAAGCCGAAAGTTGTCTATTTTTTATTCTTTGATTAAACATGTTTTCCATCTGACGCGCGTGCGTGTGCGTGCGTGCGCGCGTGCGTGTATGAGTGCATGTAAAAATAACCCCCTCCTATCCCCCAAAATAAAATAAAATAAATCGGAGATATGACTAACCGTATAAATATGAATTCTGATACTCAAATGACTCCAAACCTAGGCATTTAGAATACCAATGATAAAACATACACCTGAAATACAGTTTTTTAAGAAGCAAAAGTGCATTTCCATATATGAAATAATATATCACGCTACATATCACGCATACAGCTCATCGCGTATCTATTCTAGTGTATTTAATCTTATATCTATTATCCGCCGCAAGAAAACATCGTATGTTACCTTATTTGCTCAAAAGAAAATATTACATTATCTTCCAAAACGCTCTTAGCTCACATTTTCGAAATAATAATACATTCATTTTATATTCCAACTGTCAGATGGAAAACATGTTTAATCAAAGAATAAACAATAGACAACTTTCGGCTTTTAATGGCTTTTTCTGAAAAATTGAATAGTGCTGTTTTAAATAGCAGAACACTAATTCAGTTCTTTATAACTTCGAGCAAGTGTGTCACGTTTTCAAATAGTAGAATTGATATTAATGAAAAACTACCAAGAAACGGATTGTTAAGAACCAATGAATAATTATGCCTCATTAGTAGCATGTCCTTGTTATGTTCATACCATGCCTTATCATATAATTTTAAAGGTAACAATTCCTTCACGAGAATCGATATCTCTATCGAAACCCACTATCGAATCTTCCGGAACCTGATGTGAGCCCTGGTCACCGCAGAGGATTGCGAACCTTTGTTGGCAGTATGAATTTAATCTCAATTCATATACAGACTTTGAAGTGCAGGGACATTTATAGGTGTTTGCCCAGAGTCAAACGTGTCATGTGTGGGAGAAAAAGCGATTTCAATAGTCAGATAATTAATGGATCCCTATTTGTCTAGAGAACAAACACTAATTTAACTAAATCGATCTTCCCGCAGTAGGTAGCCACTGTATCATGTCCCAGCATAAAACATACCTTGAAATACGAGAGAGTAGGTGAAAAAATTTTATTTTCACCTAAAAACACTTTTTTGCTCATGTCCGCTCTTAGCCGGTTGTTCGGCCGCGCTCTATTTGTTTACTAGTAGGTGGCGGATTTTAAAGAAATGTCATTTTTACTTTGTACTTCAAAATAATTCCTTTTAGTATAGACATTCATTTTATGTTATGACAAAATGAAATGACCCATTTTTATACATTTTTTTGCATTTTACATCTATTTCGACTAATAAATCACTTTTTTTACCTTTCCCGTCATTTTAAAACATTTTTTGCTAATTTCATTGATTTTTACATCGTTTTAAGGGAACTTGCTTCAAATAATTTTTACGAAATGCAACAAATTCTCCACATAATTCCTGAGCAGCGTATTTGATTTCTTCGCCCAGAAATTCTAATTTCAGCCGTTATAAGTATATAAGTATAAATGCCTATCAGCGCCAATGTCGGTTCGGGCAATTTCGTAATAACTATATATTACAGAGATTTCCTAGTAAATAACAGTCCAAACAAAAAAATTTGCAAGCTGAGTTCGCTTGAATGAAAAGAAGTCGATCACGTCAGTAACACATCCAACATAATAAGTTGTTCATCTGAACTGGTTTTGACAAAATACTTTACGTCATTTTTGTTTGCTTTTAGGACATTTTAAAAACACTGTAAGAGCATTTCATTGGTCATTTCGGCGATGTTTTAGGTCATCCAAATACGCCCCCTATTCATGAGTATAAAGGCATTACTCTAAGAAGCGACCACTTGGACAGATCGGGAAACAAATAAACGTCGTGTACGGTGATGACGTTGCAAGAGTTAGTGATGAACCCATTTACAAATGAGATAACAGTGAACGAAAGCACTGACAAAATGAGGGCACGGACATATCCTGCAGTTACGTTGCCAACGGTGTCCGAACAGTAGCTGTCAAAGCGGTCCCTCCTTAGAGTAATCTCTCCACATACGGAGCTCGTTGCTCGATCGATCGATCGATTTGCCCGCGCGGGAGTGGCAGCGCTGCGGAGTGGAGCACGTCGTATAAGTTGGTCCTCGCGTGCGGTCCCGTTGCCCGCCGCGGGCGCCTCGTGCCCTGCCTGGCGGTGCGTCGCGACTCGAGAGGGGATTCCCCTCATCTCGCAGCACTGCGGCGCCGCCCCCGCCGCCCCCGCCGCCACCGGCTACGACTTCGCGAGATTCTCCGCCGGGAGGTCAATATTGGCGCCTGGCTGCTGCTGCCGCCGCCACCACGGCGGCGGAGTCAACAAGATGTAATAACAAGCAATTATGAAGTACCTCCTAATATCCTCTCTCAGGGCGAGAGATGGCGAGAAGTGCGGTGTGGAGCAGAAACTGTGACGGAACCCGGGAACTAGGGCGCGAGGCCGGAGGTAGAAGTGGGGGAGTGGTCTACTGATTAATGGATAGATAAGTGATTCCGGGTGCGTAAAATCGTTAGTCCCGTAAGTTTAGTGGATGTTTTTATCGCGAAAGGTGGCGCTCCGCTGGCTGGCGCCGACTTACGTCGGCTTGATGGATTTTCGCAACCAGGTATCTCCTACCAGAAGGGCACAGCCCCATCCGGGACAAACTGTAAGCTTCCAACTGGTGTGATAGTGTAGTTCATGTGAGGGTAAGTGTGTGTAAGGAATAGGGTGAGGATATGGCCAGGAAGGGGAAGGAAAGATTGCGCTCGGTTCGTAGCCCGTTTGTTAGGGTACTGCTCCCGCATTCGTCTGGTGTTGATCGGGAAAACCACGGAAAACTATCGCTCAGATCAGCCGGCTTCTAGGATTCTCCTCCAGATAGCGGCTGAATTCAGTTGGTTGAAATTCCTGACATCCTTGGATCTGGAATCCTAGGTCCTCCCGGTCAGAGGCACTGCAGCCCGCTCCCTGAGCCAGCTTTACCAGTAGAAATGGTCGAAGTGGTTTTGTAGAGTGTCGTGATAAATTAGTGGTTGAGATAAATTCGGAGGTGAGAGTAAAAATGTTGGAAAAGATATGAAATTGCAAGAATAATCTATGATGTGTGTAATGCAGCATTTGCGGTATTTCTGAGACACTCCGTGTGAGCTTGGAACAAGGTAGTCTTCTGAGAAAATAGTTCTGAAGCTGTAAGATCTTCAGTTGAAGTTTTCAAAACGCAAAAAATAGTTTGAATTTTTCTAAGGCACGGTAGACTTACTAGTTAAATGTTTTGGGTTTAATTTATTAGATCTTCATCTTGATTCACCGGTAGTAGAACTTAAGAAACAAAGTTCCGTTGCTTATCTCGTAAAAATACGTAAATTTGTTAATATTATTGTAGAATGAGGTTACAAAATTCGTAGAAAATGTGCATCATTGTGTACGTTGATGAACTGCAAGTGCGTTGAAGCAGAAAATTGCATGTAGACCCAGCTTGCAGCTATGCGGCTGGCGTAGATGGCGAGGGGAGTGTGACAACGGGACCAAAGAGCGTGGGTGGAGCGAGGACGGGCGTGCGTTGGCAGAGGTGGGGCAGTGGGGGCGGAGCGGAGCGAAGCGGAATGGGGTGGTGAGAGGCGGGGCGGGGCGGGGCGGGGCGGAGAGGGGAAGGCGGAGCGGGGAAGGCGGAGCGGGGAAGGCGGAGCGGGGAAGGCGGAGCGGGGAAGGCGGAGCGGGGAAGGCGGAGCGGGGAAGGCGGAGCGGGAAAGGCGGAGCGGGGCGGAGAGGGGAATGTCGGGGCGGGGGCGGGACGGGACGGGACGGGACGGGACGGGACGGGTCGGGACGGGACGGGTCGGGACGGGACGGGACGGGTCGGGACGGGTCGGGACGGGACGGGTGGGGACGGGACGGGTCGGGACGGGACGGGACGGGTCGGGACGGGTCGGGACGGGACGGGTGGGAACGGGACGGGACGGGACGGGTCGGGACGGGACTGGTCGGGACGGGACGGGACGGGACGGGACGGGACGGGACGGGACGGGACGGGACGGGACGGGACGGGACGGGACGGGACGGAGAGGAGAGGAGCGCAACGGAACGTAGCGGGGCGGGACGGGGCGGCGCGGCCAGTGTGGACTGCGGGGGCGGCGTTGGCAGAGGTGTGGCGGCGAAGCGGTGCGGAGCAGGGCGGGGCGGGCCGGCGCAACGGGTCGGGAAGCTCATTAGGGCCCGGGGCAGTGAGCGCGAGGGATGGAACGGCGTTCTGGAACGTTGACGCAGTCGTTGCCCCTCCCCCCGTGTGACGTCAACTGCCGTCGAGAGGCGGGGCCGGGGCGGGGCCGGGGCCGCGGTCGCCGTGGGGCGCGAGGGCGAAGGCAGAAGTTAGGCCGGTGGGCAGCATCGCGGTGGGCCTCGCTGGCTGCCCACAGGCGCGGCGCGCGGTCGCTCGGCGGCCGAGCTTTGTCCAACGCGCGTGGCCGCGGTCGTGGGGAGGTAGGTGGTGGGCGGAGGCAATTGAGATGACGGTGAGAGACGAGGAGCAGATGGAGGGAGAGACGGAGTTGCAGGAGCAGAGATTAGAGATGAGTTAATAGGTCAAATACGGGCTGCGTGACAGGAAGATAACTTGTTAGGAGATAGCGCGTCGGTGGTGGATGGTGGGTGGCTGGTAGGGAATGACAACGAATACTGAGTGTGAGCATAGATTTAGTTACTACGCTAGCAGTGAATTCGGTAAAGGATCCTTGCCGAGTTGGCGAAACTGTTCACAAATGTTGACGCTCCGCTATTGGGTCATTAGTGAGATGTGTATCCGTATACTAATTAAGAACTTGTGTAACATTCCGCGTGGAAGGTATTAAGATGAATATTCCGAAATTGACTTTTAATCAATTATAATGTAGTTCAACGGCATCGATGTACTGGGCAAATTATTTTTGTGAATTCCGTCATATATAAGTTCGTGTCATATCTGACAAAATCGGCATAAACAACAGTTATTTCGGCTGCACATGATATCATGAGAAACTAAACATATACAATATTTTTAACATATCCATAAGGAAGAATGTCATTTATTATAAAAGTAAAAACCTGGGAACACTTAAGAAATTATGAAAATCACAAAGCGCACGAATTGAGTACAAACCAAACGCATTTTAAACATGTCCTTCTTGGAATAGTGATGCTTATAATATTAATCTCTTATATTGATTTATTAAAATGAAAATAATAATAACTAGCTTATTAAAACTAGTTTAAATTTGAAAATTTGACTACTTTGCGGAAGGTTAAAAATGGTTTGAAAATATATAAAACAAGAATATGAAAAAAAAGAAACCACAATTCTAAATTTTCTTGCTAGATAAAATGAAAAATGTTATATCCATGGATGTAAGATATTAGGCAATGATTCTACAACACAGTAATTTCTGTTACATTTCACAGAAATGCAAAATATAAATTCATAATCCAAAATGTAAAACATACACTATTCTTTCTCGAGGTAAAGGTTGGATATATTGGAAAGCACGAAATTTTCAGTACAAAATGTAATTAAATTCACAATACGATGTTATCCTATGTAAAATGTATAATCATAACAATAATGTAAAAATAATTGGTATTTACGCAAATAAAATAATTAACATATTGAATACATTTCACGTTGTTGCAGGATCCCTCGGACGAAGATAAAGCGAAAATTCATAAATTCTTTTCTAACCCCAATTGCAAAAATTATCTTGTAAGATGGCTGCAACTTTACCATGACACTAGCTCTCGCAACCCTGGGTTATATCATAGCTAAAAATTTTGTGAATGTGAAGAATACACTTCTTGTCAAGAGAATAGAGGAAAACAATTATTGTACTAAGACCGAAGTTCCGTAAAATCTACAGGCTCTCTCTCACCAGATGTGTTACTTATAATAACGTTATCAGGCCTCGCACATCACTACTCACTTGACACGCACCCTTGTCGCTGAATCGTCCTCACACCCTTGAAACTCGCACATCGTAGCCAACAACTTATAATAACTTCTTAACAAACATTTGTTTCTCGTTTCCTACCGATTGCTACACATCGTCCCCCGCCGCGGAGTCGAAGCAGAACGCGTATCAAACTCGCGCCCTTCCTGCTCGTTAGGAAAAAAGTGACCGCGGCGGCGGCGGCGGCGGCGGCGGCGGCGGCGGCAACAGTGGCGATCGCATGGCAAATGTACGGTGCATGTGACCTCGCCACCTCTTCCGCCACCGCCAACGCTCCAACGTCACTATCGATTTCACACAAGGGCGGATCCAGAGACGAATTTTGGGAGGGGAAATTCAAAATGTTTTCGTCGAATATGACATCCTACAGATTTTGTTAAACGTCACAGGCTACTCTCAGCTCATGTTGCAAAACGATTTTATTCGTTTCAGTGATAATCCGAAAGTACATTCGTGACAAGTTCAAATTAATAGTTACTGAAAAAAATTAGAGGGAGAGGGATTTCCCTCATTTCCCTCCCTGGGAATCCGCGCCTGCTTCACAAGTACACTTCCGGGCAATCACGGCTCTCGGATTTTCCGTAACACTTCGACCAATCGAAGATGTAGACGGAAAGTGTCACACGTTTATAGAAAAAAAGCAGTGCCTCAATGTCCGGGTGTAGTTGCGAATTCGCAAATTGAAGACGTGTGAATGAGACGTATGTCCATTGTTTTTGTTTTCTAGTTCCACCCATAAATTTATTCTTAACACTCTTCTCTATAATGCTATCAAATTCTATTTTGAAAATAGCGTTTCTCCAATGTTAAATGGTATATTAAAACCGTTAAATACTGTCTTCAACTACGAGTATAAGGTTGAATGTCAAAAGTTCCTCTTCCTGAAAAATTGTGTTTAGTGGGCATTTCTTTGACCTTCAATTGCTATAAGTTAAAGATATTTGTTCGGAAGTTTTCAGTAAATGAAAATTCTAGAGGTCAAGGGTTCCGATCTTCTTGTTTCCGTGTTTTCTTTCCATCGATTCCCGGCAATGGCGGGGCAGAGCCTGTAATCGCGGGACATGCACCTCTCGCGTTCCGTCCTCTCATCATTATTAAAAAAGACGGTTTCCTCGAGAGGATATTTATTGTTTTTTTGACTGTACTGTATTTATTAATAGTTTTTCCAGTTTTTTGAAAACTTTTCAAGACGGTATCGATCGCACTTTTGATTATACAGCTGTAATTTTCATCACTTTCATGGTTGTTTATCATTTTTCACACTTATGGAACTCTCATCATTCGGCTAGGTCAAAATTCGAATAGTAATGTAGCCTCATAGGAAGAAAGGTCCCTGAAGAGTCTCGAAGAAGATTTATGGAAGAAAGTGAGCGTGGTGGCTAAAGGATTGCAGTTTAGATTACATGTCTTATTAATTTGCCACTTCATATGACACTTCTGACTATATTGTCAATGCCATCTTCTCTAATTTGAAATAAGTACACTTCTCGTTGCGCAAGATGTTATATAATCGCTGTTTATAATATTAATAATAGTAATTAAATAAAAGTAATAAAAAACAATAATATGCTATTATATTTTACGTTATAAAAATAATATGCTATTATATTTATATATTATTTTACGTTAAATGTATTTGTTTTGAAACAAAATATTGATCATGGCAGTCAATCTCTTTGCTGGGATATGATGTTTCTTTTCGAGGAAATCTGATTATGAAAATCTTATTAATTAATATTTTTTATTTATTTTCTCGCAAATATGATAAACATTCTAATTCCTGAAATTAAATTGCCTTTCCATTTCCATTTCAGAAATTAAAAGTTCTTTTGAGAAGGATGCTTCGCAATTCAGATAAAAGTAAACAAAAAAGTAAATCAAACGCTGTTGCGAACTTATACTCTTTTGTTCAGAGGCTTGTTGATTTTTGAAATATCATTCATTAAATCTTCAAGGATGCTGATGTATAATACCTTATAAATAACTTCAATATCTATTATTGTGAAGAAAACGAAATAATAAATTATTATGAATTTCAGACTACACTAATTCTTATCAAAGTAATTGAAATACACTCAACAATAGTAACCTATTTATATCTTTAACTACGCGTAAGTTTAGTTCACCGGTTAATTTACAATTGCTACGAAGCAAACAACGAAGTGGACAATTTTATTCAGGGTACCTGCATTTTGTGGTATTATGACATCAATTCAAATTCACTCCGAAGTTAAAATAAAGATAAATATTTTTAAAAAGGCATTTAAAGAATTTTACATCTCGAAAAATTGTTATCCTTAATCTAATTCTGTAAGTAAATAGTCGGTTTCATTGTAAGATAAAAAACGTAAAGCCATTTTGGTAGAGACTGAGAGTGGAAGGTTTTTCGAGATCGAGAGGAAAATTTTGTAAATATTCTTTGTTGATGTAGTTTTGCAATGGTTTAGTAGAAACTCGAAACATTGGCAAATATAGTATTGCATTTCTACAAGCCCTTTCTCAAAAACCTGCCAAATATCCACGTCGCAGGCGGTGCCCTTGACTCTCGGCGGTCAGTCGGCGCGGCGCAGCGGGTCGCAGGGGGCGGGGCCGCCGTGCAGCCGCGGCGCGAAGCAGCGCTTTGCGGCCCAGAATGCCTCGCTAATCCCGCGAATGCACCGCGAGATTGGGCGGCCGGCAAATGGCTCCCGGCGGCGACCCTTTCATGTCACCGCCCCCGCCCCCGCCGCTGCAATTCGCCGCCAGCGCGCCCGCGGGACCGTCAAGCCCACTGTGGAAGGTCACGTGGTCACCCGCTCGCCTAAACGCCCCGTGCTCACCGCCGGCACCTCCAGTGTGGCCCTCTGCTCCAGCCTTTAATGGAAGTCCACAGTTACGGGAATTGCTGCACTCGCGAGAAACTCACTACTTCAAAGTTATTTAAGTACACTAACGCAAACGTTTTATTTTGCCTAGCGAGGAATATTAATAAAGGAGATTTTCGAAAAGTTTGTTTATTTCTAAAAACTATGTTGACTTTACTTCTATACGTATGGGGATTTATAGATTATTGTACATTATTCCAATAAATTAGCTAAACTTTTCTTGCTAGGTAGTGTTAATCTGTTTCATTTCGAAAATTTAATCATATTGATATTACAATCCATGATGCCGCTTGAACATTTGCTACCAATTTTGAGTAAATGATTTTTCATTGATTAATCTTACAAAATTGGCCAGAGAGATAAATAATAAACAGAGCATCGTATGGGACAATCATCATATGGATTTATAAACGCACACTCGTGTCTTAATTGAATAAAAGTTAATCTTGCATAGTACCGCATGCACTCGTAAATATTGTACGTGCTCATTAATGAAAAAATATGTAAGGGGCCATGATTTTGAGAGTACGTTGTTCAATAATTGATAAATTCCGAAACCATGGAAATTTTTAACAGCTGACAGAGAAAGTCATGAAAGCGTGATCGTACCAAATTCTTGTATTTTTATCTTTCACCATCTAAATTTTCCAAATTTTTAATTACCGCTCGCCGAACCACTAACATCTACTTAAATATGGTAAGCTGTGCACATTATAACCAGGTAGGTTACACAAACTTTGCCACCTCATAACGTTTCCTTTTTACCTGAAATGAATAATTATTATATTTTGCCCAATGAAGAACGTAATCTGGGAGCGTCTAGAATCTATGCGTCAAGTTCATTAGACTCTTCTACGTACACTGAATTCTCTCCCAGCCAGTGTCACGGCCTCATGTTCAAGGTCTCACGTTCAAGTTTTGTTATTTCAGAACCTAGTATAAGGCGTTCAAAATACATTACTTGTGAGGCGACTTATTTTAATATGGAAGCACGAAACAATAAGAAGGCGGAATGATTGCTTTTTTTATAATCATTCGCAAATTACATGGTTTGTAGGCACGTCTTGTAGTTGCATTGAACTGAAACGTCTAAAATTATTCAAAAAATTAGGTCATTCTGAAATGTTTTAGTATCTGGCACAGGTTGATATTATTCAAATGTTATACTAAGTAGTTAGAATTGTATTGTGCCTTTTCATAAAAATATTCATATTAAATGAAACATTTGCCTGAGTCGTCAATTTTAGTGTCACTGGCGAAGTTTGGGTCACCTACCTCAAATTATTCATGCACTATCAACATCCAGAAAATTAACACTTATTCACTGATTTACTAGCTTGTTATTTCTATGTACATACATAAAATATACATTTATAGCTTGTAAAGGGTGAAAGTAAGAAAATCTTGATACCAAGTTATGTTTTATTACCTAAGGAATACTTGTAATTTTTTAATTGTAACATACAGTAGAAAAATTATTTATTTATTATTAATTATTATATTTTAGAATACGAATTGCGAGTTAAGTTATTCCATCATCTTACTGTTCTCTGTATGTTCTTGCAGAGGGAGTGCATTTCCATCCATATTGGACAAGCTGGTGTTCAAACAGGCAACGCAAGTTGGGAACTGTTCTGTTTAGAACACAACATCCGGCCCGATGGAACAGTTAGCGGCGACAGACTGTTCGATGGAGAACTTCGCGATGATGTCTCCAACGTTTTCTTTAAAGAAACGGGAGCGGGGAAGCAAGTTCCTCGGGCCATAATGGTGGATTTAGAACCAACAGTTATAGGTTGGTTCTCTTCTCACACACTCCTTTAACTAAACGAAGATTATGACAAGAGACAACAAATTAAATTATAAGAATCACAACCGGAGAATATTTATTAATTTATCCCTACAATTTCTTTCGTATTTTGAATCTGAAACACAATTTATTTTTTTCTACGATCAAATCTTCATAACGTGTTCGTGAGGGTGTTCTCTTTCCTATACTGTAATCAAGAAAATGTACTCTCATACCTTCTGCTCGAATACTACATGCTTTATTTATTCAATATCAACCGTACTGTTTGTGTTAACACATACGTAGATAGAGAAAGATTTCTATAGAATATTTCCATTATTTAAAAAAATCCTAAATTCATTTGGCAGACGAAGTGCGAGTTGGACTGTGGAAACAGCTGTTTCACCCCGAGCAGCTGATCTCGGGCAAGGAGGACGCGGCCAACAACTACGGCCGCGGCCACTACACGGTGGGGCGGGACATGATGGACGTGGTGTCCGATCGCTTGCGCACCCTGGCGGAGAGTTGCAGCACCCTCCAGGGCTTCCTCGTCTACAACTCGCTCGGCGGCGGCACGGGCTCCGGATTCACAGCGCTACTCCTCAACCACCTGGCGTCCGAATACTCCAAGAAGAGTCGCCTGCAATTCGTTGTGTACCCTGCGCCCCAGGTAATCACCGCAGGTTACTTTTTTTGAAACATTCAGACACGTTTTACGCGTTGTTATAATTTCAGTATTATTTTTACCGAAAAATGTGTCATTCGTTAAATGAAGTTATCAAATAATCAATCGCTTAACAACTTTGAAGAATGGAATCTGTGCTTTGTGGTCATTGGCTGTTTTTAGAATGAATGGGCGTTTATTACCAATTAAAAGTAATTTGATAAAATTATACTTTTCTTTGCAAAGGACATAAACAAAGACAATTGAAATATATCAAAGAAATTATGAAAGATTACCTGAAACTCAAAACATAAAATGTAGTTTACATATGTTTACCTTCCATGTATGTTCCACAAAAGGTGAAAGGATCGCAACAGACTAACAAATATTAAAAAGGAAAGTGTTTTGTTTCAATTAATATATTTATCATTAACTTATATTTATAACACATGAGAAGTACCAAACTCAGAGGGAATAAATAAGATAGCTTTGGTAGAATATAAGCAAATTCGATAGTATCAGAGGCGTTCAAAACAAATATACATTATATTATTGTTTATCATTTTGCATATTTTGAACACTATCTATTATATTTCTACTTCCACACTCATGTGCATTTACTGGTGAATCACATTAGTTATGTTTGTACACACATAACTAATTATTACATTGTTATGTGTGATAGTGTGATAGTGTGATGTATAATCACAGTGTTATGATATTAAAGACTAAAACTTTAATATCTAGAGTTTTATTATTCATTTTACTCCTATTCTATTTCGCAGGTATCGAGCGCTGTGGTGGAACCATATAATTCCATTTTGTCAGTACACGCCACGTTAGAAACTGCAGATTGCACATTTATGGTGGACAACGAAGCAATATATGACCTATGTGTTCATCAACTTGGAATTGGGCGCCCATCGTACAGCAATCTTAATCGGATTATTGGACAAGTAGGTGACATCGCTTTTTACGTTATTTACCGTTCACAACAGACACTAATGTGACTGCTTTCCTTTTATCTTCAGGTCGTATCATCAATAACTGCGTCTCTTCGCTTTGATGGAGCGCTCAACGTGGATTTATCAGATTTCCAAACCAATTTGGTCCCATACCCACGTATCCATTTTCCGCTGACGACTTACGCACCCATAATCTCCAGCGAAAAGGCTAATCACGAGCAAATGTCGGTAGCGGACATCACGTCCGCCTGCTTCGAACCGATTAATCAGTTCGTCAAGTGCGATCACCGGAGCGGCAAGTTCATGGCCTGCTGCTTGCTGTATCGCGGAGACGTCGTGCCAAAAGATGTTAACGCCGCGATAGCCACCATCAAAAAGAAGAAATGCATTCACTTTGTCGACTGGTGTCCTACAGGGTTCAAGGTAACGGCATTAGAAATTAAAACTTAAGGTACATTTTGCAATGAAGTGTAATGTATTGAAAAAAAAATATTTGGTTTTACCATATAATATTATTTTTCAACAAATATGAATGTTGAATAATTTAAGAAGTGATGTGTATTGAAAATGTTAAGAGCAAAGTCAAACACTGATTCCTAATTTGGAGAAAGTATATAACATTTCGTATTTTGACATATTAACATCAGAGAGAAGTTAGCTGTCACGCAGTATAATACAAAAAAAATTGAATTTAATTTTGCAGGTTGGGATTAATTCGCAAAAGCCTTCCGTAGTAGCTGGCGCGGACATGGCCCCAGTCGAAAGAGCAGTCTGTATGTTATCGAATACGACGGCCATTAACAGCGCTTGGGCTCGTGTCAACAAGAAGTTCGATCTCATGTATCAGAAGAGAGCATTCGTTCACTGGTATATCGGAGAAGGCATGGACGAAGCTGAGTTTGAAGAGGCGCGACAGGATCTGGCTGCGTTGGAGAACGATTACAGGGAGGCTGAGAAAGAAAGTAGTTCGCCCGACAAGTCAGATGGGGAGAACAACGACGAATATTAACCACGTCTCTTTATCACCGAACATTACAGACTATATATTCAATTTAAAAACGTGTTTTTATTTTATCGTACAGAAAATTTTATGTATTTTTATGGTGAGCTGATTTTTGACTTTTGGATCATGTAATAACATCCTTT
The DNA here is from genome assembly GCA_038098605.1 of Gryllus longicercus. Lineage (NCBI taxonomy): Eukaryota > Metazoa > Arthropoda > Insecta > Orthoptera > Gryllidae > Gryllus > Gryllus longicercus. The sequence continues at coordinate 2,520,454 of JAZDUA010000149.1, forward strand.
CCGGCCATGCATGTATAATTTTTTTAACATTCTCATTTGATATTAAATTTTTTATACTCTAATTCAAGAGTTTTTTGCATACTCAATTTCATTAAAAGATGGAATACGTGCCTGATCTACTTTACCTACAGCATATTTTACTTGTTAAATTGTTTCTTCGATGTAACAGTAACTGATTTTGTATTTGATAGTTGAAGATTTAGATCTAATAATAAGAAACACTGTAAGCAAAACTAATCAATATATACGCATGTATGTTGTTAAGGTTGTAGACAGCGTACTTAATAAGAGTTTAATTTATTATAACCTCTCAATACATTACATATATTTTGCTACGAAACAATGAAGTCCACCCTGTTCGAACCAGTAACCCTTACTTACGTACCATGCAGTCTTATTACCGCAAATGAACCGGCTACCAGCAGAAAGGCCTTTCTTCAGAGCTTGACCCACATATCTTATAATTTACACATGTGCTTAGGCACAAGTACACCTTGGAGTTACTCTTCCACCGACTGCGCCGCGTCTGAGAGTGCTGGTCGGGTGTTTGAGCGTCAGAGGTGGCAACGGGGGGCGGCAAAAGGAGAAACTTCGCCGGCCGAACGGGCAGCTAATTACCTCTTTGACCGCTGGAGGGCGCGGCAGGCGCGTAATGACAGCGGCGGCGGCCCCCCATGGGACCGCGACCGCCCCCGCATCTGTTTTGACGAGCTCTCGGCAGAGCGCGCGCGCGCGCTCGCTCCAGTTTCATGCGCTCTTTGCACATTCGGCCGAATCCCTATGTGGTGCCTCCCCGCCACTCCGCGCCTCACCCGGTCTCGCCCAGGCCCCGACCCGACCCGACGTACCATTAGGAAAAGCGCCTCTGAAAGCCACGGGGAGTGCCGTTTAATAGGATGTCACTGTAGGCGAACTCCCGCACGTGATGTGGACGACCTTTCGCCTCCTCGAGGGATCGAAATATTTCCAAAAATGGGGAATCCCTCTGCCTTTGGTCGCTTTCCATTTACGCGCGCACGTGGGGTGGCTGGAGAGGTAGTTCATTGAGAAATCAACACGAGGCCTACTACATTCACTCGAAGGCTGAATTTGAGAGAGGAGGATTTTAGAGTAAAATATGTGAAATGTGTGGACGAGTTTAAAATTATGTCCAAGACTCGCGACCAGTAGAAGAGAAACTTCTTAGATCCAAAGGAAACGTAGATTTTATGTATTTGATTTTTTCATTTATAAACTTTTTTTGACGATTAAGAAATGGTTAAGTGAAAATTTAAGAAAATGTCTTTTTATTAAATAAAAACATTTTTTTATTTGTTCATCAAATTTCAGAGATTTGTACTTCTAGAAAGAAGTTGTACGTTTATGACAGCTGAAGTAGGATACTAGTAATCTAATATATTTAAAATTCTAAGGACATTAAAAAAAGTTTGAGCTTTCTACTCAACTAAATTTCATTTTTTCCCTTACGTCAATGGTAGTGTGTCCTAAAGGAGTTAATACTTGCTCTTATTAGCCGGTTTTGTAATAAATACTACAATTTTAATATTATCTTTAAATTAATAAAAATGAGCTCTTATCGGCCGCCATTTGCCCATTACTTCATTTCCAAGCCCAACTATAATACTTGGACCTGTTTTGTTTTCAGATGTGAATTGAAATCGATGTAGCAAAAGCAGAAAGCTTTGTCTGAAGTGTTTGATTAGTGAAGCGAAGATCGTAAGGTTTTAAGTAGGAGATAGATAAGCCCGAATGATGGCGAGTTAAAACCAAATGTATAATACATTAAACATAATCTACAAATCTCATATATTTACTTAAAATGTAACACACAAGCGTTGCCTTATACTATATACACACTCAGTACACACTTCGTCCAGGGCGGGAACGTACGCACTCGGCGAGCTAGAGCCGAGAGCCACCAGTGATCACCGCACCTCCCCATGCAACAAAGCAGCCATCGCCGAAATGTAGCGAGAACTACTCATTTCACTTAACGTCTGATTCAAGCCGATTTTCCCTACCCGTAAATAAAAAATTTCACACGTAATGTTTGATCGAATAAAATAAGGATTTTTTTTACTATAGACATTATCAAAGTAACATCTAAAAGTGAAAAAACTATCAATACATTTTAATTACAATTTCCAATTACTGATTTTTTTATATCTCTCCCATTTGTTTCCCAAGAAAAAACATAAGTTAAAAAGTAGTAAATCAATAAAGTTGATACAAAATAAAATGCAAAATTCTAAATTGAAAGAATGCATAGGTATAACTATTCAACGTCCATTTTTTGCAGATGAGTAAAATTTTCATTTTATTTCGCCATCTCTTTTACATCTATCATTTTTAAAGGACTCTGCGCCTAGATTAACCTTCACCTTAAATCAGAGAGAAATTTAGCACGTCGAGAAAGTAAATGCAGAAAAATGTAATTTCGAACATCCAATACAGACGCGTAACGGATATAAATCACGAGCTTCAACAGACGTCGATTACTGTGAAATTTTTCTCGCTCCGATGCCGATAAATTACTTTCAGCGCGTGCCGCGGAGCGTGATTCGGACCCTTTGAGGAATCTTTCATTTTCATCGCGCCCGTTGGGATCGGCGCGCGTCGTTGGCAGCACTGAGGGCATTAGAGGAGAGTGTCTCCTCGGGTCGACATCCTCGATCTCCACCGCCACGTGAGAGAGCCCGCTCTCCGCATGTATTTCACCTCAGCCATTTTCTAATGGCTCCCTGAGGTCTGTCATCAAGGAAATACGATAGTTGTTTGAAGTATTTTACTATTCTGCACTACTCCGGCCCCTCCCTCTGATTTAACTCCATGCAGCTTTAGCAGCTAAGTACAGTTGTACCAGATATGAAAAGAGAGAAAACATGAAATAGCTCTGGCCAGCAGCGTACGGAACTTTAAAAACTTCACAACATCTACCGTTCCGAAATTCCATAACCGCTTTATATGTTTCGTTAAGGATGTTTATGACTGTTGAAAGTGCAAAATTTTACAATATGAAACGTAAGAGTTAAGAACAAAACCTTTGAAATTGACTGTTCTATTTTTTGAACAGTACAGTAAACAAAAATGGTGTAGTGGACAGAGCTCTTTAGGCCACGTTCTCCTTTACCAACGCCCCCTGAGATTGACCCCTGAGACCCCCTAATATTGAGATCTACAAATATTTTACCTTTGCCATCTTGTCCCTGCTGTCACCTAGGAAATACACAATTATTTCTTTATATATTACTTATTTAGTTTGAGTAAATAAAATTGAATTTTCTAACTATGTGGGCAAGAGACGTCTCGAAGTGTAATACGCTCACTTTTTTTTGACCTCATATTGGTAGAAGCGAGAGGAGTGAGGGGTATTGTCAATTTGACGGCAATGCAATCGAATATAATATACTGTGGATCTATTGTCCGAGTCTCCTTTGTTTTATCTGGTCACCCCCGCGGATAAACTTACTCAAAACAATGTAGGCGTCTGGATTGTGTTCGAGTGATATGGACTACGTCTTGTTTCGTGGTATCGTCGTTTTGGTACTAGACGCTATAAAGGAACCGTTTTTAGAGGTTTTTATTGATAATTGTGAATCAAATAGACAATAATACCATTTCGATTGATTAGTGATGCCGGGCACGTCAACTTCTAAGATCATAATCCTCATGAGAGAAGTTCATGGTTTTATCGCGGGAGGCGGCGGTGATCTTTCGCAGATGGATGGCGAGATCCGGCGCCGATGTACACGATGCCCTGCGAGATTTTCCACAAACATATCTCCCATCAGCGGTGCACCGCCCCTGCCGGGACAAACCGTAAGCTCACCACTGTTCTCCCGGCATGTGTAGTAGTGTAGTGGATGTAAGTGTAAGGTGTAAGGATTAGGACAAGGAAGGGGAAGGAATGATCACGCGCGGTCCGTGGCCCGTTAGTTAGGTACCGCTCCGGCATTTGTCCGGTGTTAACTGAGAAAGCACGAAAAAAGAATTAGAAAAGCCGCTCTGCCACTAAAAGTTTCTTCTCGACAGCGACTGAATTCGAACTAGCTATCAACCTAGTGTTGAAAACCCTGCCACAGTCGGGAGTCGAACCCTATGATCCGGGTCAGAGGCACTGCAGTGATATCAACTGATGCCCTGAGCCACCTAAACCAATATTATTATTTCGAAATATGAATAAACTGGACAACACCTACACGCGAATTACGGTACTTACGGTTTACTCGTCGTCTTACGAGTAGTTTGGCAGACGCCTGGAAAGACTCCCGTACAATTTTGGTGTACATTTTTTTCAGATTAATCATGATATTTTACTATGAATGCTCTAAATGTAAGATTTTCTTTGAAATGTGTATGCAAAGGTTTATAATCAGTTAGACAAATGTTGAATAAAAATTGTAAAAGTTTTAAGAAAATATTTTTGATTTTTTCTCTGATTTGTTTTCTACTCCCATGTGAGAGAGGACGCGAGAATAATGACAAGAAACTTCTCGGTTTCAAGGAATTGGGTTGCATATTTTTTCTCATCCACCAATGGTTTTCTATTTATTTTTTTTTGTTAAACATGTTTTAAAGGTAAGAATGGGTAACCATTAACGCTTACCAAATATAGGTCTTCCACATGAACAATTTGTTTTGGTTTATGCTTATTTAATTAAAGTTAATGCACTAACTCAGTGAAATACGCAGAAATAATAATAATTAGCATTTCAATAATAATAATAATAATAATAATAATAATAATAATAATAATAATAATAATAATAAAGCATTTTACAGCTTATATTTCTTTACTACTCCCTTTCCCCCACTGCCCCTCTGCTTTGCTCTCACAATACAGTATAATGGCTGTATCTGCACCAGGAACACGGAAAAGAGTCAGTCCGGTGAAAAGAGTACGTAGAAATCTGTACTGACTCTCCGCGCCAAGTTCACAACTGTTTTGATAGAGAATAAATTGAACATATTGAAATAAAAATATGTTTTTCTTAATATTTTGATCTTAATCGGATCAAAAGGAAAAACGTTTGAATGGAAGTCCCTGTCAATGTCAGTAATAAGAATATTTAATAAAAATATAATTTTGCTTTGAATATTTATAAAGAAGTACCGACAAGAAATCTCACAGCAATAATCAGCAGCAATTTTTTATAGTCGAAGAGGGCGCACAGAGATTTTCCAAATGGCGGGGAGTGATGCATCAGGAAAAAGTTAGCCATCATTCAGAGGAAATTCTCACAGCGGGCTGGCGCACACCCTCGAAGCGTTTCGTGGTATTGCAATGAATGAGGTACACTTTAAAGGACTTCATGGCGGTGAATTGCAATGAATAGGCCGAAAATGAGAAGAGGATATCCAGTGGCGATTCTGACGTCTCAGCCTGGGCGCTCGGTTGATTCAGCTACTAATAAAAATTAAATAAAACTACCTGTGTTTGAGGAATTTTAAAACATAGTCAATAAGACAGGTTTGATCATTGATTATAAATAAATTCCACGATTTATGAACATAAATTATATACGTTAAAAATAATGACTACGGTCAGTTTTTAAGTAGTGATTCGTTTGTTTCCTGCAAGCTAATCTTAACATAGGCACTGTTTAAGATTTTAAATTATTTTGAATCTGAATTTTCGAGGACTGCATATGAAAAAGTCTACTATAATTTTATTAACATAATTTTTGAGAATATTATTTAACTTGGTCTTAAGAGATAATATTAAGATCATATCATCACAGAAATGTTTGCATTATAAAGTTCTACATATAGCTGAACTACTGGAGAGTGAATTGGAAATACGTAATTTATGAGTTTCATTACCAAACAATCTGTTTTTTAAGAAAAAAATTGGAAAGAAGTATCATTTCCGTTTTTTAATATTAATATTAAAGGATTTTGTTGATGTGTAGAAAATGATAGTAAAGGAGTATCATGTTAAACTCTACAATAAAAATGAACATATTGAATAAAATTCCATCAAATTTATTCAAATTATATATCATTCTGAACAAAAAACATTTAATCATGTCAACAACGCACTTCTAGAGCCATCCTCCTGGTTTCATAGTTAATGAAATAAAACTTATAAATGTATTCTATAACATTATTTGAAGTATTTCAGTCAAAGCGTACTTAACTATCAAAAGCCAAAACGTACATAAGTGTAAGTAACTAATCCCTTTTATCTAACAATATCTGCAGGAACTCTACAGAACATGATTCGTAAGCTGCAATACTAACACAACTCGAAAAATGCGAATTTTAAGTTATGACACTGATTTAAAATATTTTATAACTTATCATTAACAGAATACCTGTAAAAATTTTCAGTAATTCTTACATCTTAATGAATATGTTAGTAAGTGTGTGATACCCTTAATTTTACCACTACTTAAAACTTTAAACGCGTTTTTCTCAAAACTTTATTTTACAATTTATACCAATAGTACATTCCATAAACAAATCTATAATATAATGAATACGATAATCTTATTCCATTCTACATATCGTTTCCAAAATTAATGCTCCGCAAGTTCTCATGACACATCCCTGGACCAAAGGGCTTCCAGACAATTTCCTCTTGTCCACAGGTCTTTTTCCCCCGCTTGAATTGTCGACCGCCAACAAAACCCGTCGCAGCCGTCGAGCGCCGAGGCAGCTCCCCCGCTCAGCGCGGGCTCTATCACGCGGGCTCTATCACGCGGGTCGGACGTTCGCGCGAATTAGCGCTCGCCTGTGAAAGAGGGCGCCCGACCACCGCGCCGAGTCGCAGGGACGAGGCGGGACGGCGCAGAGGGGGTGGATGAGCGAGGGCGGGGTAGGGGAGGAGACGGTCAGGCCCGTGAGGGGTCGGGGAGGGGCGGGGAGCGGGGGCGGCGGCCGGATGGGGCAAGGGCAAAGTCAGGGCGGCGCGGGGGCAAAGTCAAGGCGGGACGTGGAGGAGCGGGGGCGGGGAGGGTGGAGACGAGCAGAGCGGGGCGGGGTCGAGGCGGGGGTGGGGTGGAGAGGGGCGGAGCCGGAGCCGGGTGGGGCGGGGCGGAGGCGAGGCCGGAGCGGAGGCGGGGCCGGGGCGGAGGCGGGGCGGCGGCGGGGCCGGGGCGGAGCCGGGGCGGAGGCGGGGCGGAGGCGGGGCGGCGGCGGGGCCGGGGCGGAGCCGGGGCGGAGGCGGGGCGGAGGCGGGGCGGAGGCGGGGCGGAGGCGGGGCGGCGGCGGGGCCGGGGCGGAGGCGGGGCGGAGGCGGGGCGGAGGCGGGGCGGAGGCGGGGCGGAGGCGGGGCGGAGGCGGGGCGGAGGCGGGGCGGAGGCGGGGCGGAGGCGGGGCGGAGGCGGGGCGGAGGCGGGGCGGAGGCGGGGCGGAGGCGGGGTGGAGGCGGGGTGGAGGCGGGGCGGAGCGGGGGAGATGCCGCCGCAATCCGCGCACCTGCAAACGAATGGTGGGCAGCACGGGAGAAGCGCATGTTGAAAAGGTGGACGCGGCCGCGGGCGACTCTTTTGTGACGGTGGCAAACGCGCGTTTAAACTCACGCGCGCCCGCGGCCGCGCGAATGGGAGCGGTCGCCAAGCCGACGCCCACGCCCTCCCACCCCATCCCTCAGGGCTTCAAGCGGCTCACACGGCTTCTGTGCCCTTGCACGTGGACGGAGCAATGGAAGGCAGATTCGCTTTTTTTGCGGCGGCGCGGCGGCCTTATTTTGTGCGAGCACTCGTTCTAATCTCGCTGCTACGTTATGACGTCAGACGTAAATTGACTGATAGGTTGATTAATGTTTACGAGCCTGTCAATGCTAAGGCCATTAGAGTTGTGTTGTAGGAGACTCAGGACACAAAACAAAAGTAAAAATCTATAAACCGTTTATTTCGAGCGGCGGATTATCGCTTTCCCAATACTGTCCAAAATACAAAGCCAGGTAACCAAGTATTTAGAAGATGTACCATAAGAGAGCCTAGCAATCTAATTATCAGACGAAATCACAAGGTCTTAGCTACATCTACATCTCTCGTTATACAATATTCCAAAAGTCTATTGAGTTCCGTTATCGTACGAGACCAAAATTATTCTCTGCCTGGTATCTCCTACCTGCGGAGCACCGCACTAGACGGGACAAACTCTAAGCTCCCGACTGGTCTCTGGTCATATGTGTTAGTGTAGTGCCTGTAAGTGTGTGTAAGTAAGGGGTGAGGATAAGACAAAGAAGAGGAAGTAAAGTTCACATGTAGTCAATCGTCTATTCGTTAGAGTAGTGCTCCGGCATTCGCCTGGTGTTGATCGGAGAAACCATGGATAACTACCAATCAGAGCCGCCGGCCGCTAGTTATCCTTCCGTCTGCGGCTGAAATGATTCTGTCACCATCGGAACTCAAACCCTAGGACCTTTCCATCAGAAGAACTGCAGTGACATTAATTGATGTCCTGAACCACCTAAGAACCACCTAGTCATCCCACTTAAATGAAACAAGTAAAATGTTGAAGTTGAACAGTAAATTAACAATTATGATTAAAATAATTTATGAAAGTTGTATTGCAACGGCCATTAAGTTTTGAAAGAGACTGCGAAAGAAAACGAAAGGTTTTGGTGGATAAAATTACCATATACCAAGTCGTAAATTCTTAAAATCCGTAAAACTGATGGACGTTTGCCGCTAGACACACCGTTAAATTGGAAGAAATTATATGTTTCATTATTTAACTTTGAGTTTCTACTTAAGAAACATTTTTAAGAAACGGAGGCTAGGTATTCGGGGCGACGTCAGATAAGTTGTTTCTCTGCAGTCACTGATAGATTCAAGTTGGAGACGTGTGTTCCAGAGCGCGAGAATGACATGGGAGATCGGCGCCGTTTGCAAACAGAAGGCACATAATACCGTTATCTTCCTCCAGGGAAAGTAGATTAATGCAATGTTTTACACTTATGACAAGATTTGCCGACGTACAGTTAGCCTTTTTTCCAACAATGTATCTATAATAGGGATGCGTCTTAAAAGCTCGTTGGTCTTTCAGAAGCGTAATTTTCTTTCCAAGTAAAACTAATTTTAAAATGGAGTCCGCCTCATATGACAGCGCTCATTTACGTGTCAATGAGTTTTATATCGCGGCTAACACTATATTCCTACATTGAATATTAAAATTTATCATGTTGGTAATGTTGCTGAAATATCATAAACACTTCAACAAACCAATATTATAGTAAGGTTCGTGATTTAAATTGAGACGATACAGCAGCAAATTCTAACAGCTTTGAAATTTGTTTTTGGAACAGTTGTTTTTATATTCTTATAAATTCAGTATTATCATATTGAGCTAAGTTTTATTGTATCATTTTAAAAATAATCCATAATTACAAAATTATTGTCAGTTGTAAACAAAATAAATAAAACTCTCTTTCTAGTCTCCTTGATGTAAAAAAACAGATAAAACACGCTTTCACTTTGTCAGTAATCCGCCTGAAAAACACCCAAAAGCATATACGTACGAACTCTGTTAACAAAACCAAACTTTCTATAGAAATCTTGCATTGAAACTCATTTATATACTTTCGCCGTACGAAATATTATTCGCGACCAATAAAACTCTTATCTAATAACCCAGAATGTTTCCTCTTCATCTAAATAATGAAGGACGCACACAGCTCTCCAGGAATCCCACGCAGGCAACGAACTTGCGATGCTTCTAGAATCCGTGGAAAGCCGAATTCTCTGTAACAAGTTCCTGCGCGTGTTTACCGCGGAAGCTGCGCGCTTCGTGCGAATTAAGAGCGAGCGGCGGAAGTCCGCGTCGAAACCGCAGCGAGTTGTAGTCGAGATTTCGTTTCGACCGAGGAGGGGCTTCCCCGCACCGCCGCAACTTCGCCTCTCGAATGTTTTAAACTGCTCTTCGGCCCGGCAGAGCCCACTCACTCCCGGGAAGGGCATCTCGCCACTTAACTCCGGATATTAAGGGGCGCCGATGGACGGCTCGGGATATTAGGGAATATCTGAAATTTCAGACCTGGAGAGTACTGAATTGCTCATGATTTTGGTTGGTTTAAGACTGATTATGCGAGTTTCTTTTATATCGGATGACATAATTTGGTTTCCATTGCTTCAAAAAACAGACAGGGTTAAATAGTCTGTTTGCATTTTTTAACATGAATGAAACAAAACAAAATCCTAATAAGAAGAACAAGAAGTAGAAGAAGAAGAAGAAGAAGGAGTAAATTATTAAATATACAATTGATGAGAGAATATTTCCGTACATATCCATATCCACATACAACCCTATTTAAAAAAGTTATTTATGCTACTAAAATGTTTAATATTTCGGTAATACTTTGTATTTCTTATCCTCTACATTGGTACACTCTATGGTAAGTTTTCTTCTAAAATGTCACGTGCGTCTTATACCAAGCAACTTAGAGCATTTAAACATCAATTCGATAAAGAATCAAGGATTCGATAAAGAATCAGACGATGTTAAGGATTCATCGTCGCGTTCACCAATACGGTCAACCCAAGAGTCAACCCTATAAATGCCAAGTTTTAGCAGCTAATGTTAATGAGAGTAGACATCCTCTCCTCAAAAAGTCAACTTAAAAAAAATTATTTAATTATCTGAAAATGGGTACAACAAAATAGATTTCTGAGGACTTCAAAATTCATAGAATGTATTCGAGCCTTCTGCTCTTCGCTGCACAGTCGGGTTCTTAACTCACATCAGCGATACTCGACTCGACTATACATCGAACGTTTAAAACAAGGCCGAGCACTCGTGACATTTACGCAAATGACCCATCTAAAACTTTGCGTTTGAGCTTGAAAATCCGTCACGCTAACGCAAACTAATTTTGGGCCCGGTCGCCGGAGGGAGACATTTGTTGGCAGGACGAACACACGTGCGGCGGATATCAAATACCAAGGAGATCCTATTGTATTTGCCGAGTCTGGAAACATGTCGTGATAATAGAGAATTTGGGGTTTTGTCCATTTAAATCCGTATCCCGTGGCTATTTAAATCCGTTAAAAGGGCAATAAGTTACAGCGATCATCGAGTGCTCTGCTTCACCAGATGCCATTCGTTGAACAAATATTAATGTTGCAGAAATTTTTATCGTGAAGAAGCGTTGAAAAATCTGCGTTTTTCGCACATTTTTCAATGCTTCTTTACGATTAAATTGTCGGTTGATACCAGGAGTTTAAATTGTAATTATGACTCGTGAAAGTAGAAGTTACTTATTTAGGTAGAACGATAGTTCAAAAAACGCCATTCCAGTATCCTTCAATTTAAAGGGAATCTTATTCAGAAAGTTAGATAAATATTTGCTACTCGCGGTGATAATAGATGTAATAATTGTACAACTTGACGTAACAAGTTTTATACTTTAAATGCCTACTAAATATTATATTTCCTTGAATATTTTTAATTTGCTTTTGTACAGCATTTCATGTTTTCTAAAGTTTGGCTAACATAATGAAGTCTTCGAACGTCCCCTATTGAAGCCATTATTATTCATTGAGTGCATTATTAGCAATCTATTTCTGTAAAATAATTCACAAAATGTGTAATTTGAACTCGTACGACAAGAAAATACTATTTATTATTTACATTCCTTGTATTTGTTTTTGAGATTTTAACGTTTGATCGTTAGAATCAATGTGTGATTAATCAATGCATATTTTATGTTAATAATATGAGAAACACTGCTCACAGAGAAATATATATTGGCACAATAATAAAGTTTATCTAGTCTTAATTATAAATATAAAAAAGTATTTGGAATACTTTTTTCCTAAAAAATCGATTTCGTAATTATGTTTAGTACAGTTTCCTATTAAAGTCCATGATAAATTTTTAATGCACATACTGCCTATTAATTGGGGAACAAAAGTTCTAAGAGAGCTATCGAAAACTTAAAATACTTCATAGCATATTCTACCACCATTTAATCGCCGTGAGAGCTAATTTATTTTTCACTTTTTTTACATTTATTTTTCAATTTAAAAAAAAATGATTTCGCGATGTCGAAAAACTTGTCAACATAATCAGGGACAACATAACGCTCACACTAATATACGTACAAAAAATGAAATAATTATGAGTCGTCATTACTGACAATGTTTATTTCAATATTGACGACTCAATATTAATTGGCGGTTCACATAATTATTTCATTGTAAATGCCAACGGAAACTCACGACAATACCAATATACACACAAAAACTTAATTAGCTTAATGAATAATTAAGTAGTATATTATAACCACATTATGTTAAACGCCATTCCTGGAGAACGTGAGTTGGTGCAGTAGGATTTCCTGCTTTCAAAGGCAGATTCACTTACTGGCGAACCGCCCCAATAACCAGGCGGGCCCTCATCGCGGCCAAGTAAAAGTTGGAACAGCCTGGCGAGGATGCTCGAGTCTTGGGAGTCAAAGAAAGTAGCCCCGGGCGAGGCAGTTGGGCGAGTTTCCTCCTCGAGGGCGCGCGGCGAAAGAGGGCGCTGCGCTCGCGGCGATTCATTCGAAAAACGAGAAACGGGGCGCGCCTCTCCTTCCGGCAGCCACCGCCTTCCGGCGCAGGCGGCGCTCGAGAGACGCTCGAGAGATGATCGAGCGGCGAGCGCTCTTGTGGGCGGGCGACTCGAGATAACTCGCGGTGCGAGTGAGTGCGCAGGCTGAGGTTAGCTCAGGCAGCAACTGATGTCACTGCGGTGGCTTTGACCGTGAGGTCCTCGGTTCGAGTCCTGAGGGTGGCAAGGATTTTCTGCACTAGCTAGATAGCTAGGTCGAATTCATCCGCTGTCAGGAGAAGAATTGTAGCAACCGGTTGCTCAACAAGTAATAGGTAGTTTTCCGGGGTATCTCCGATCAATATTAGGTGAATGCAAAAGCAGTACCCTAACAAACGAGCCACGGACCGCATGCGATCTTTCCTTCCTGTTACTTCTCCTTTCCTCGCCCCTTATTTACACACACACACTCACATGCACTACACAAACATATAATCAAGTATTCAATACGTGACCCGTCCACTTCTGTTTTTCAATAAAGGAAAAAAAAAGGTATCAAAAATTTTACACATTTCAACCCAGTGTTTCACTCAAAAAATAGAGTATTGCTTTATATATTGTAAGAAATCTCACGTAATTTTCTGGAAATAAAATTTTAGGTAAAAATAACAGAAGAACAGAAATTTTACCTAATAGACATGCCACATTGTTGCGTGATCCTGCTGCCTTGTCGGGAGATCAGTCTGGAGACGAGAGATTGCCCCATCAGGGACCATGCCAGGCTGGTGGGAGATATTTGGATGGGGAAATTTTCCGCAAGCCGACGTGGGTCGGTACCGGATCTCGCCATGCAGCGGAGGAAGGTCATCGTCCCCTCCCTCGATAAAACACACTGGGACACTTACGGGATTAACAGTCTTAGCAGTTGACGCGCAATCAATCAACTCGAGTGCGTGGAACGAATGTGTTTAGTTCAGAGTCAACATTGCCGCTGTCTCTGGACCTTCTGACCAGAAGTACCTAGGTTGGAGTCTTGTCAGTATTATATTCTCGTACAGTTGTATGCACTACATTACCACACGAGTCGGAAGTCTAGAGCTTGTTCTGGCGAAGGCGGTGTCCCTATGGAGGAGATACCTGAAGAGGGAAATCTCCCGCAATCCGACTATTAGTTCGACAACAGTTCGCACCATCCAGAGGGGGAGGAACACGCTCACCTCACGCGACAAAAACCTATAGTACGGGAACCAATGACTATGGTAGTTGACGTTCCCGGAAAATCAATCAAACCAAATCGAGTGGGTGGAGCCGTCAACGCGGAAACTGCCAAACTGCCTCGTTTAAATTTCATCCAATCACGATACACTAGCTATGCGAGGCTGACTGAAATATCGTGGACTGCTAAAGGCACGCATTGGTATTTGAAAAAAACCCACCTCGTAGTCTTACCAGGTTGCAGCGACAATGCTTGTCAATTAACCTTTCGTTCTAAATTTGACACCTCCAAAAAATCACTAGCGAAGCACTTCTCATCGTCTTGAATACTAACACGACACCAGTATGTATTATTGAAAAAACATACTTTGAGCCTCACGGGCATGATAGTTTCAATTTCAAATAATCGTTCATTTTATCGCTGCAGTAAATCGATTCCTTCTCGTAGAACACTAATAATGTTCAAAATCCCCAACTTATTTCCCTTCGCAACTAGTTTTTATCACACAGAACGAATATTTTCATGCCAATTCTTGCTATAAACGCAGTTTCTATGTGTATTCATAATTAGCATATTTATAAATGAGTTAGTACAGAGATCCCAAAGCTCAAGAAACACTGCACTAATTGCACTTTTCCTCCTAGTTTTTAACACAGTTTCGAACTGTTTTTGACATTAAATAAATCAATAAATCTATCTAAAAATCTAAACTGCATTTTTAATTAATCCTACATTTTATACTCCATATTTGAATAACTTTGGCTTATTTCCCCCTCCGCATTCCAAACGCTTAATAATTCACCTTCATATTTACACTTCACACTACACGGCAGTCCTATGTATTTTCCTCATAAAGCAAGGCCCTTGACAAGATCTGTTCCTTTTTTTTCCATCCTGAGAGGGCTCAAGTCTCGAAATGTGTCGCCGGATGTTTTTTTACAACAGTCAGCGCTCGTCGGAGCCCTTCGGCAAAGGGGGCAGAGAACGCCGCCCACGCACACAGCGAGGGGTAAAAGCAGTGATGGAGAGGCGCATCAAGAGATCTCTGAGAGAGCTCCAGGTAGGGGATTAAGAGACCTTCAACGGTAAACGACGGAATAAATGGAAGGAATCTAAAAAACACGAGAGCCAGAGAAACGGGAAATGCAAAGGACAAAACAAAACTATAAGAGCACGAGAAAAAGAGATTAAAATGCAAAGGAAACTGGAAGCTGGTAGTCTTGAAAGGAGCACAAACACAGGTGGTTAGGCTGATGATATTGCAGACAGAATATTACATACCAAGAAGCAGGGCAGAAAATGTTCATGAAAAGAAATTGTACATATTACTGATTAACATATTGTGCGTGTGCACCTGAGTCACAGGAACACATTACATGTTCACAGTGCTACTGAAGGAAAGAACATTAGATTGGTATTTATCGATTAAAAACGCTAAAAAATATCACATAATAACGATTTAAACATTCCTTCAAAATGAATCGCAAGAATAAATACTGAATAATCAATTGCAATTTTGAGTATTTTTTGTTTAGATAACAGCGGTAAAATAGCATAATTGTGAAAGCTCATCAATAAAAGGCCTAACGTATTAAAGGCTGTGAGTTGGCGAAGCGAAGAGTGCAGCACCACTAATGAATGAAGCCAGTCTTTCGCTGCATCTGCGCTCCGTCCTGAAGCAGCGGGTGGCCAAAGGGCGAGCGCTTCCGGTGGGGCGTAACGAGGAAACTTTTCTGCCGCGAGTGACCGCTCGCCACCTCAGTCACCGCCTCTGCGTCCGCCGCCACCTCCGCTCCCTCTGCGCGCTCCCCCCGCCACTCGGGGCTCCCGTCCCTTGCCATTGGCACCCACCTGCTTCCCAACCCAACCCAACCCAACCCAACCCAACCCAACCCAACCCAACCCAACCCAACCCAACCCGCAACCCTCCCCGCTCTATGCATGGCCGAAACCGCATACCGCGCCGACATCCATCTGGCAAGACAACTCGCACACCATTGCGCAACCCACCCACCAACCCAGAACCACCCTCCACCTCACAATCCATCCCGAAAAACACCCCGCAACACACCCCAACTCCCTCCCCCAACCAAATCCGAAACCCAGCCCGCAACCCACCCCACAACACCCCCGCCGCAACCCGTCCCGAACCCTACCCTCCCCGCAACCCACCTCGCAACCCACCTCGCAACCCACCTCGCAACCCACCCCGCAACCCACCCCGCAACCCACCCCGCAACCCACCCCGCAACCCACCCCGCAACCCACCCCGCAACCCACCCCGCAACCCACCCCGCAACCCACCCCGCAACCCACCCCGCAACCCACCCCGCAACCCACCCCGCAACCCACCCCGCAACCCACCCCGCAACCCACCCCACAACTCTCAGCAACCCAACCAAAACCTCCCGCAACTCTTGCTCCCCCGCAAGCTCCCCGCAACTCACGGATCAATCCTCCCTGAAACTCAGTCCACGCCCTTCTCCCCGTCATTTCTCTAACCCCTCCACACGCCCTCGGGTGTTTATTGCCCTTCCCTCCGCGGATCGTCCATCGCACCTTTATCATTGCGCGGATCGTCCTTCGCCTCCTCAGACGTCTGTAGCTCTTCTGTTTTCTCAGCCCCCCCTCTGGTTTCCGGCACTGAGCGAATCAAATTCCTCATGCTCTCTCTAATCCTCGGGGCAGAAGCTTCTGACTGACTTCCTGCGCAACGAAAGTCTTAGGGTTCGTGTTACGCACTTTTCGTCAAAGGAAGTCAGCTCCACAAAACGAAGGAAAGATTAAAATGCAAACTTATAGCAGGGAAACCTGAACATAATAGGAAATGCTTCATGCTCTTCACTCTTACTTTTGAAAAAACGGGTAATGAGGAATAAGGAAGTTTGCTTCATATCAATTATTCAACATCGCTGACAGGATTTACCGGTGAACGAGTAAAAATGTTTGAATTTATATAAATATGCCCAGTCCAAAGGATAAAAGTGATCTTCCAGCTTTCATAAAGAATACTTTTGTTGAAATACGTACATATTCGTAAAAACAGGTCACATTACGTGACATTTATTTTCACGATAAAGTTATTTCAAGAGAATGGTTGAGAGTTGTTCTTTTAACTACTTGTAAGTATTCAAACTCCCAATTATTGGCCATTGAATCACTTTTTTTTAAAAAATATTGTGTCAAATCGACAATTATGTTAATTTGCATCTATGTAAATTTGCAATAATCAATTATACTAAATTTGCTTGTTGCGACGTAAACACATTTACAAACGAACATTCACTCAGTTTCAGTATTATTTTGCCATTTCATTGTGTCAGTTAAATGTGGACTCGTACTGGAATAGTACTATTTCCTGTTGGTGTTCTTAGTGCTCTACATTTCCTTCAAGGACTACAGAATTTATTTATTTCTTGGTTTTTGCACGTATTTATCGATAAGGATACTAAAAGTGATTAACATTCATACTCATGTATAGAAAATTGAGGAAGGCGTGGACAAGAAACTAAAACTTGTCAATACGTACTTAATACAAATTAGTAGCCCGGCTAAAAATAAGGATAAAAGTGATTGTATCCCTCTGTAATAAGAGTCTCACAAACTTTACTATAGAATTATTCACATTCATTTCATAAATAATAATATTTATTGTCGAACATTAATTTGATGAATAATATAAATAATAAATCGATAACATTCTTAAATTTCAATTCTTTTTTAATTGCTTGATTATATTGTTTTTCTGGGCCCTAACTACTGTCATCATTCTTGTACGTATTCTACACATTATCTCTGAAGAAAGCGATGTTCTTCCCTACTGGATGGCAAGATCCGGCACCGAACTACACGGCCACGGAATATTTACCCTTCCAAGTGTTTCCCAGCAGCGAGGTGCCGCCCCAGCTGGGACAAACACTAAGCTCCGACTGAACTCCCAATATGTGTGGTAGTGTAGTGCATGTTAATATAAGTGTGTGACGTAAGGGGTGAGGATAGGACAAGGAAGAGAAAGGATATATCACACGCGGTCCGCAAACAGTTTGTTATGGTACTGATACGGCATTCGCCTGGTTGTGATCACATAAAAAAACACGAATAATTACTGATCAGAGCAGCCGGCTACTAGAATTCTCCTCCAAATTGGAGTTGAATTCGACCTACCTATCTAGCTGGTGTCGAAAATTCTCCACTGTCAAGACTCGAAACATAGGACATCCCACTCGGAGGCATTCAAGTGACATCAGACGATATCCTGAGTCACCGTAAATTCGTTTTTAATATCTATTCTCTTTAAAGTGTAAAATCGTGTAAAACATAGGGTAAGCACCCTCTCGTGCACGTCAGAGAGAAATGTTGCAGTAGTTTGTGCAACGCCCTTCAGGGGCCAATAGCGGCGCATCCAACACCGCGCGCTCGACTTCCAAACCTCACTGCAGCGGGCGAGAGAGGGCGCGAAGAACAGTCACCGTGTATTTCTCTTTAAAAATCACTATCTTTAAAATTGAAACTGGATTAACTTAACCCGCCAGATCTACCGTCCCATTTCGTAACGCAAGTGCTCACCCAAGATATATATACACTGAAGAGCCAAAACAATGTCTAATATCGTGTAGGGCCCCCTCCACCACATAGAAGTGTCGCAACACGATGTGGCATGGAATCGACTAATGTCTGAAGTAGTGCTCGTAATTGAGACCATGAAACATGCAAGGCTGTCCATAAACTCGTAAGAGTACGAGAGAGTGGAGTTCTCTTCTTAACAGCTCGTTGAAAGGCATCGCAGATACCCAAGCCTAGAGCCCAGGCGATACGTAAAGCTTCGTGTCGTGCAGTCATTAAGGGTACACGAGTGTGTCTTCGGCTCCGAAAACCCATATCTATAATGTCTCGTTGAATGGTTCGCATGCTGACACTTGTTGACGGTCCAGAATTGAAATCTGCAGCAATTTGCGGAAGGGTTGCACTTTTCTCACGTGTAATGATTCTCTTCAGTCGTCGTCGGTCCCGCACAAACTTTTTGTGGTGGCAGCAATGCAGGAGGTTTAATTTTTTACCGAATTCCCGATATTCACGGTGAACTCGTGAAATGATCGTACGGGAAAATCCAAATTTCATCACGACCTCGGAGATGCTATGCCCCATCTCTCTTACGCCGACTACAACACCACGTTCAAACTCACTTAAATCGTGATAATCGGCCTTCGTAGCAGTAGTAATCAATCTAACAACTGTGACATACTCTGGTTGTCTTATGTAATCGTTGCCGACCGGAGTGCCGTATTCTGATTGCTTCCAGATCTTTTAATTTCAATACCAGTTGTACCAGTTTTTTTGACTCTTCACTAAAATACTATTTTTAACCATCGAGTTTTGTAAAAACTTTCCTAACTAGTATTATGTCATATCAAAATGTTTATTTGAATATTATGATAAACTCATTCAACTTGAACTTATGATATTAGTCTGCTTTTTTTGCCTTGCGAATGAAGAACGGAGTAAAGCGTCGTCCATTAACATAGGAGAAATATTTGATTTCTCCATTTATATTCATCATGATACATTGAGCAGTCGTGATAATAGAATATCACTATTGTATGCGACATACGTATAAGACTCTGGCAATAATAGTATATCGTCTTTCAGATTCTCTGAGATATTACCTATAACAGTAGTGTTACAATTGCTCCATCACATATAGTTTTCACATAACAACAAAAAATATAAAAATGAAAGATATTTCTAAGCGAGGGGTAGACCATGTTTCCTGTATGCCCTTGGGATAGCTGAAACAGAACCTGAAGACAATTTTACTCCATCGCATACTTTTTTAAAATTCAGATCAAGTATAATTGATGTGGCATTGGCCCCTGACGGGACAACACTCATCACACTGTTGTATGGCAGATTGCCTATATCGTTCGCACCAAATCACTAGCCTTCTTTCCAAGCAGTCACAGGTTTTTATTATTTTTTTAATTTTTTTATTTATTTATTTTTTGTTATGTGAAAATCTGTTGTGATGAAGTTAAATGGACTTCAGTTTCGACTTTATCGGACTCAAAAACATATAGGTAACATGGTCTGACCCCGATCGATCGATCTATTAGTTGTTTCAATGTCACGAACGATATAACGAGAAGCTCCCAATAGATGCTATGGTATGAGACAAAACAGAGGAAAATACCTAAGAAGAGAGAACTGAAGAATTACGGAATAAAGGCGAAAGATAGAAAGAAAGAAAAGTCTTTGCAGCGTCATTTCTACCAAAGAGTGAAAAATTGGTTATAAAGAAGACATATATCCTTCATGGAAGCAGGATATGATAAAGCGAATAAAATGTATTAAAGAGCGCACTATAGCGCGTCGGATGAGATCCATAGAATGGAGACGGGCGGATGGGTATCAATGAAAGGGGATAAGACTAAATTGCACGATAGAAGAGCGAGGGCTGGGGCGAGGGCTGGGGCAAGGGCTGGGGCAAGGGCTGGGGCAAGGGCTGGGGCAAGGGCTGGGGCAAGGGCTGGGGCAAGGGCTGGGGCGAGGGCTGGGGCGAGGGCTGGGGCGAGGGCTGGGGCGAGGGCTGGGGCGAGGGCTGGGGCGAGGGCTGGGGCGAGGGCTGGGGCGAGGGCTGGGGCGAGGGCTGGGGCGAGGGCTGGGGCGAGGGCTGGGGCGAGGGCTGGGGCGAGGGCTGGGGCGAGGGCTGGGGCGACAGTAGGGGCGACAGTAGGGGCGACAGTAGGGGCGACAGTAGGGGCGACAGTAGGGGCGACAGTAGGGGCGACAGTAGGGGCGACAGTAGGGGCGACAGTAGGGGCGAGGGCGGGGGCGACGGCGGGGGCGAGGGCGAGGGCGGGGGCAAGGGCGGGGGCGAGGTAGGGGGCGAGGGCGGGGGCGAGGGCTGGGGCGAGGGCTGGGGCGAGGGCTGGGGCGAGGGCTGGGGCGAGGGCTGGGGCGACAGTAGGGGCGACAGTAGGGGCGACAGTAGGGGCGACAGTAGGGGCGACAGTAGGGGCGACAGTAGGGGCGACAGTAGGGGCGACAGTAGGGGCGACAGTAGGGGCGACAGTAGGGGCGACGGCGGGGGCGAGGGCGAGGGCGGGGGCGAGGGCGGGGGCGAGGTAGGGGGCGAGGGCGGGGGCGAGGGCGGGGGCCAGGGCGGGGGCCAGGGCGGGGGCGAGGGCGGGGGCGAGGGCGGGGCGAGGGCGGGGCGAGGGCGGGGCGAGGGCGGGGGCGAGGGGGAGGGCGGGGGCGGGGGCGGGGGCGAGGGCGATCGCAAGACTGTGTTGAGGGCGTTGTGTGTTCCCTTACGGCTCGGCCGCCCCGCAAATGCCCCCCTTCGGGGATCGGTGTCAACTGCTCGTCACATTGAGCGGAAACTTTCGGCTGAGATGCGAGATTGCGCCGCGAGCATTAAAGCCAAGGAACGCCGAGATGTAATAATGTTCAAAGCTCCAAAGTGTAATAAAGCAACCTCGTGGTGCGCGTCCATGAAACGTGATCAATTTTACTCTGTAGGTACAATGAAACAAACTGCAATATGGAATTCAATGGCACGCAATATAATGGTGTTATGAGCTTGTTTCCGGAAGCGAATGGGACTACTAAAAGAAATGCATCCATAAGGGATAAGGCAATTCCTGCGATTCTCTGAAAACTGAATATTACAAGGCCGTGTTAATCGCGATGTTAGCTGTAACTATGAATCACGTATTTCAAATTACACAAAACGCATAATAAATTGCAAAGAATAAGTAGAGAACAATGTTGAATCAAATTATTATTAACATAAGTATAACTTACGTCCAATATATAATCACAAGAGATAAATTTTAGTCCGAAAACAGACTTACTCGCAGCCTTTCTAAAATTGTTAAGTCTATTTTCCAACTGTTCACGCGCCAATACATTTATTTCAAGCATCACTGACTACATTCACAACATAGACCTAAGCAGTAAGGTTGAAGATTTTTATACAGCCCCATAAGTAGAGAAGCATTTACGAACCTGATGAAAAAAGGAAGATACGATAAGAGTAAATGTTATGTTTATTTTTATTACCAATATTTGTTTACATTAATCTATATACATTGTTTATTATCGTCAAAATATGTTCGTGAAATTATTAAGATAACGAACTGGTTTGAGTAGTGGAGTCAAAAAAAGCTAAATAAAAAAGTAATATATCGGAACGACTTTAATGCGGGGCGACGCCAGACGCATGTAACACTATAGGCCGAAGCTCGGAGCTCTCGCTGAGCGCAAAGATAGCGAATCGAATTCTACGCGCACGCACCCCTTGTTCCGCGCCCGGCGGACTACGCATCGTTTGTCACTCGCGCCGCATCACCAGCGGGAGGTTTCCCACGCGAGCAGGGCGGGGCGAGGCGGGGCGGGGCGGGGGACACAAATGGGAAGCCTGCGGTAACTCCGTCGATCCGCGTTTTCGTCAGCGCTTCCCATCCGGCATCAACGTCAACCTAAATACGTAACGCGCGTTATCCTGTTCGTTGGCGAAACGAGCTAGCGGCCGCGGAAACAGCACGAGTGGTGGTGTAGGTGGCAGTGACAGTGGTGATGGTGATGGTGGTGGTGGTGGTGGTGGTGGTGGTGGTGGTGGTGGTAGTGGTGGTGGTGGTGGCGGCGGCGGCGGCGGCGGCGGCGGCGGCGGCGGCAGCGCCGATGGTGGTTAGGGTGATAGTGGTGGAGGTGGCGGCGGCGGCGGGGGCGGGGGCCGGGCGGGGCGGTGATGGGGGCGGGGGCGGAACGGGGACGGGGTAGGCGGGGATGGGACGGGGTAGGCGGGGATGGGACGGGGTAGGCGGGGATGGGACGGGGTAGGCGGGGATGGGACGGGGTAGGCGGGGATGGGACGGGGTAGGCGGGGATGGGACGGGGTAAGCGGGGATGGGGCGGGCCGGGGACGGGGTAGGCGGGGATGGGGCGGGCCGGGGACGGGGTAGGCGGGGATGGGGCGGGCCGGGGACGGGGTAGGCGGGGATGGGCAGGGCGGGGACGGGGTAGGCGGGGATGGGGCAGGGCGGGGACGGGGTAGGCAGGGATGGGGCGGAGCGGGGACGGGGTAGGCAGGGATGGGGCGGAGCGGGGACGGGGACGGGGGCGGAGGCGGTGACTGGAGGCAGTTGTGGTGACAGGGGTGGGGGCGGAAAAAGGGGGCGTGAACAGGAGGCGGACCGGGATGGGTACTGGGAGGGAGGTGGTAGCGTTAGCGGTGGCGTTGAAGGAAGCTATAGATAGAAATTAATAGCAATCAAGGATGATTGAACGGGCGAACAAGTAACAAATCACATCGAAAACGCACGCATCAAACGGCATGCAGGGAAAACGTAAAAAAATAAACATTTTAATAATAATTATAATAATAATAATAATAATAATAATAATAATAATAATAATTATTATTATTATTATTATAATAATTATAATTATAATAATAATAATAATTTCCCCGTGTGGTGTCGGGGATTTTAGTAGAATAGCACCACGGGACCTCCCCCTGTCGTAGAAGGCGACTAATCGGAGCAGCTGTCCGCTGTCACTCCCCTAAACATCCAGCATTCCCACTAACTCTGTGTGTCATTGCTTCCACTTACTTGTGGCACACATCTGTTTTCTGTCCTGTAGGCCAATCTTGTATCGGCCAACTCTTGTGTTTCCGCCCCGACGCTATTAGGTTGCGAGGGCTAGGGAGTCGTTTCCATTCTACCCTTCTATTCTAACTCTGTCTTCTCTGTCCCCCCTTGTTCCTTCCGTTTCCTTAAGCTGGCGGTAGCTCAAAAAACGCTAGGGGAAGGTGACCCTGAAGAAAAAATCCAAGATGGAGGATCTGTCAGGATCGACAGTTACGGTGCAGGGGATCGGAGCCCCAGTACCGGCGGTCGGTGGTGCGCAAGCAGGCCACCGGGCGTCGTCACCCAGCGACTGCAATGCCAGGGGTGCGGATCACTCGGCACCACTGGCAGATAGTGCTACGAGTGATAGCAAGCTTCGCGGAACTCAAATGGAAGTCTGCGAACCTAGGGTTGAGGGAACCCTTAAAAACCCTCGTCCAGAAAAAAGCCCGGAGTTTAATGCTAAAAGAATGAAAGTTGGAAAATCAACAAACTATGATGACCTGTTCAAGAACACCGCAGCGGTACTAAAGTACCTTACAGTAAAAAGAACAGAAGGTAATTTTGATAAAGTGAGCCCGTTTATAATAGAGAGGAGTATCAGCACCTGCGCTGGATCTGCCGTAAAAGACATACAGAAAACTTCATCTGGACTCTTGGTAGAAACAGTTAATGACAATCAAGGTAAAAAGTTACTAGAATTGAAGAAAATAGGCACTATAGATGTTGACGTAAGTGCTCACGGCACGCTGAATACCTGCAAAGGTGTTGTAGTTTGTAGTGACTTACTAAACTGCAGTGAAGAGGAAATTGTTCAAGAACTAGCTTCTCAAGGAGTCATTGCCTGTCGTAGGCTAACAATGAGGCGGGATGGGCAGATAATTCCTTCTGCGTCCCATGTCCTGACGTTCAAGCGTTGTACGTTACCAGAGAAGATTAAAGCAGGCATTCATCGTCTAACCGTACGAATGTTCATTCCTCAACCAATGCAATGTTTCCAATGTTTACGATTTGGACACCCAGCATCTAGATGCGCGAGAATCAAAGTTTGTCATTGTGGTAAGCCATTTCATAGTGAGGATCCATGCCTAGATCCTATCAAATGCATTAATTGCAGTGGACAACATTCATCGAGGTCGAGAGACTGCCCTGTATATAAGCAGGAGGCAGCAATACAACAAGTTAAAGCCAGACAGAAGATCAGCTATCCTGAAGCAAAAAAACTTGTGTGTCCTGAAAATAAAGGAAATATTACATACGTGGAAGCAGTTACTAAAAACACAAATTTACCTTCTTTAGTAGTGAAAGAACTAATGCCTGCAATAACCCGATGCATAGAAAAGTACTTTAACGAAATTCACAAGAACAAAATCAACACAGAAGACATAACCACAAACACTCAAAGTGAAATGGTAAATGGAAAAGAATCTTCAAGTCCCCCACCAAATGAGGCAAAAAGAAATCCAGTAGCTGCGCCTGAAGCCATACCCAGCAAAGAAGTATCGACAACAGGCTCTCGAAGTCGATCGCCTCGTTCTCCTAAGCACACCAAGGACAACTTCCTCAAACAAAAAATGAAATCAATGACCAATGATCAAGACAATACCACTGGCTCTGAGACAAGTTCGATGGTAAGTGCTGAAAATAATGATTACCAATCCATCGATCTATGTAATACCCCGCGTAAGAAGAGAAAGAAGAAAGGATGGCCAAAAGGAAAACCAAGAAAATAAGCAAGATCTACGCATCCTACAGCAGAAAAACCCCATTCCAACCATGGAAAATATAATTCAATGGAATATCAACGGCTGTATCTCGCATTACTGTGAGCTGAAATTGCTACTGGCCAATCACACACCAATGTGTGTGTGCTTGCAAGAAACTCATTTTAAACCAGAAGACCGTTTCAATTTTAGAGGCTATAAAACCTTTCGCAGTGACGTAGAACCTGATAGACGAGCTAGAGGTGGTGTTTCCATATTGATCAGCAATACTCATCCTGCTAGTCGTCTTGAGCTCAACACATCTCTACAAGCAGTAGCTGTAACCCTGTACAAGCCATTGAAGATGACGGTATGTTGCATATACTTACCCGATGCCTCATGGCGAAATGAAGATCTACAAGACCTGATCGATCAACTACAGACTCCATTTCTAATTCTAGGCGACTTCAATGCTCACAGTACCACATGGGGCTGTTCTAGGACAAATGACTCCGGTCGCAGAATCGATGACCTGCTACTTAACAACGAATACGTACTTTTAAACACAGGAGCAAGCACTCATTTTAATGCTAGAAATGGATCATTCACAGCCATAGATCTCTCAATATGTAGTCCAAATCTTGCAACTCGGCTGACGTGGAAACCACTGCCAGATCTTCATCAGAGCGATCACTTTCCTCTGTTGATATCATCAAACATGCCAAAGAACACAGTTCACTTACCAAAACGTTGGTGTACCAACCGCGCAGACTGGTCCAGCTTCACCAGACATATACCACCAATAAATGTCAGTGGAAACTCCGAGGAAGACGTTACCGACTTTACCAACACTGTCATATCTTCCGCTGTACAATACATTCCACAGACCAGTGGCCGCTCATCTAGGATTCCAGTACCATGGTGGAATACGGAGACCAAAGAAGCAATAAGGGAGAAAAGAAAAGCCCTCAACAGATATAGACGTACACCAACCCAAGACAATCTTATTGCTTTCAAGCGACTGCGTGCGCTCGCTCGCAGAAAAATACTAACAGCAAAACGATCAAGCTGGGAAAAGTACGTAACCACCATAACTCGGACGACCAAAGTCACGGAAATATGGCAGAAAATCCGGTCAATAACTGGGGAAAATGTTTTTAGTCCAATAACATGCATTGAACACGAAGGACAACTAATATGCAACCCTGACGAAATAGCCAATGCATTAGCGACCCAATACTCCAAAGCCAGTGGCACAAATAGCTATCCTAAAGGCTTTCTCGACAAAAAGAAAGAAGAAGAAGAAGAACAAGTACTTGACTTTACAACCAATATAGATAAGACATATAACGCTCTTTTCACATGGAGAGAATTGCAAGACGCCATAAATGCAGCTGGAGACACCGCAGCAGGATCAGACAATATCCCTTACAGCATACTACGTCGATTACCGAAGAAAATACTGACCACTCTGCTAAATATATATAATAACATTTGGACACAAAGCAATTACCCCAAAGTCTGGAAAGAAGCGATAGTAATTCCGATTTTAAAGGCAGGCAAGGATCCATTAAATCCTGAAAACTATCGCCCGGTATCGCTGACATGCTGTCTAGGAAAAATCTTGGAAAAAATGGTCAACACCCGGCTAACATGGTGTCTCGAAAGAAACAACCTCCTAAACATACACCAGTGCGGATACAGACAACATCACTGTACAATCGATCAGCTAATATATCTAGAAAATGCAATTCAGAATAACTTCATCAAAAGAAAACATATGGTTACCGTATTCTTTGACCTAGAAAAAGCTTTCGATAAGACCTGGCGACATAACATTCTGAGACAACTATATAACTGGCAAATAAGAGGATATCTACCAAAATTTATATCCAGCTTCCTTAGTACCAGATCTTTCAAAGTTCGCGTTGGGCAGTCTATCTCAGAAAGCTACGTACTAGAGAACGGTGTACCGCAAGGCTCTCCATTGAGAGGCACGCTCTTTATCATAGCGATTAACAGGATGTTTGACGGCATAGAAGCGTCAATAGGAAAATGCATGTATGTAGATGACATTGCTATATTTTACTCAGCCAAATCACTGGGAATGGTCAAATTCAAAATGCAAAATGCCATCAATAAATTAGTACAGAACGCAAAAAACATTGGTTTCTCATTCACAGCAGCCAAAACGAAATGCGTTCACTTCAGTAGGCAAAGAAAAAGTTACAGAGATCCAGAGCTGACGCTGAATGGTGTTCAACTGACATATAATGAAACGGCAAAATTCCTTGGTTTGATTTTTGATAGGCAGTTAACGTGGAAACAGCATATAGAATACACCTTGCGTAGATGCAAAACAGCTCTGAATGTAATAAGATGCATTTCCCATATAAATTGGGGAGCAGATAGAGACATCCTACTCCGCCTGTACAAATCCATGGTGATGTCCAAAATAGATTATGGATGTGCAGTGTACTCCTCAGCCAGAAAATCAAGCTTAAGGAAACTAGACCCCGTTCACAATGCAGGCCTCCGATATGCATCTGGCGCGTTCCGCACTAGTCCTTCCTCAAGCCTCTACTGTGAAACCAGCACCATGTCGCTACATCACAGACGACAAACAATGCTACTCAACTATAGATCAAAATTGCTGTCTCTACCGAAACATTTAAACCACTCATTGATGACTCGACCTAAGCTAGTAAATATTTACAATCAAAGACCTTCAGCTACTCGTCCAGCCAACATCCGCGCAATCGAGATAGCCAAATGCTACAACATCGTCCTACCACCAGTTTTGAAACACGAACCATATGAAATTCCAGTTTGGATGTTGAAAATGCCAGAAGTAAGACTTGATACTACCAGTGTAAAGAAAACAGAATGCCTTCCCATAGATTTAAAAGTTAGATTTCAATCAGTTTTCGAAGAATACATGGCAAATCACATCATAATCTACACAGATGGTTCAAAAACAAAACATCAGGTTGGAAGCGCATTTTTAACTGAGAACTTGTCGAGGGCTTGGGCGCTTCCACCTGAAGCAAGTGCGTACACTGCCGAATTATATGCAGTATTGCAGTCTTTGCGACACTGTGAAACTCTCGATTCAGGAAGGTTCGTCATCTGCACAGACTCTCTAAGTCTTCTCACTGCAATAGACAGGCGCCAAACTGTAGATCCACTGCTACAAATGATTCTCATAACATGCCATAAATTAGAGCAGCGAGGAGCATCAGTTACGTTTATCTGGTGCCCTGGACACGTGGGTATCCTAGGCAATGAAGAAGCCGATTCTGCAGCACGAAATGCCGGGAACATCCAATCAGAAATGGTTATTGAAATACGACCTCAGGATGCAAGAAATGCTGTCTCGAAGTACATTCTCACAGAATGGCAGACCACGTGGAACAGTCTTCACACGAAACTACACCCCATTAAACAAAATATCAGTAAATGGTCACCAAATGTCAGCTACTCTCGACGAGAACAAGTGTGCATAACCCGACTAAGAATAGGCCATGCAAGAATGACTTCTTCATACATGTTAAGAAATGAAGAACAACCCATCTGCAGCTGCGGAAGACTACTGACAGTGAAACATATCCTGACAGACTGCGTAGATCTCTCAAGACTTAGACACAGATGCGGCATGAGAGGCAACATGAAGATAGATCTCGGCACCGACAAGACAGCAACTGACAAAACAATACAGTTCTTGAAAGAAGCCAATCTTTTCTTCAAAATTTAGATTTAATTAATCATAATATCAATCAGTAAAAAGGCTAAAGGCCTTAGATGCCAAGCCTTCAAACTAACAAAAATAATAATAATAATAATAATAATAATAATAATAACGTTATATGTTTAAAGT
This sequence comes from Gryllus longicercus, assembly GCA_038098605.1. NCBI lineage: Eukaryota > Metazoa > Arthropoda > Insecta > Orthoptera > Gryllidae > Gryllus > Gryllus longicercus. Next base: position 2,549,365 of record JAZDUA010000149.1, read on the forward strand.
GTTCACGTGTTTGCATCATTTCCTCCCGCAGCGCTGTGTGGACGGTCGCTGTGTGAGAGGGAACGAAGAGCGGAGAGAGAAGCAGCATTGCGGATCACGCCGAGCAAATCCGTGTCGACGAACAAAGCTGAGACTTTCATTTTCCATAGTATCGACGGGGAAATATTTTCAGAGATGGTACAGGTGACGGCCATTTTTAGAATGATGTTTACAGATATGCAAGATAAAATCTTTATTTTTTCCCATATTCATAAAATTATGTATATACTATTTAATCAAAATACGGCTTATAAAGTACCCTATGATAGAATTAAAAAACGGAAAATATCACATCACAAATCATTTCAGAAAAAATCATATAAAGCTTCCTGTCAGTGCCCACTCTAAAAATTCGACACTTTAATGAAATGAAGCAGAATTTTTTAGAAATAGTATATTTTTACTCGAGCAAAAGTTGCCTCAAAAGTCAGACATTATAAATTTAATAAACCATTATGCCTTTGACTGCGAAACAAATGTCCCACTCAGAAAGTTTTCCCTCAAAATGTATTGTTTTGAGATGTTCACTTTACCGGCGTACCAACGAAATTAATACATGTTGCTATATGAGGAAATTATATTAGAGTAACGTGTTAGAGGATATACGAAAATGAAACGCTCAAGTATTTTTCTCTAGTGAATTTTAGGAACAAGATATAAAGGAGACATACATCTGTAAAGATGTTGATGGGTTAGAAGTCCAAATTCAATTGGAAAGGAGAGAGACAAAATTGAAATACGCATATCTCGACAAATATAAATTGTCTCTTTTCCTAGAATTTCGCGGGGTAGAACATTTTGAAAAACTGGCTCGGGAATAAAGAATTGTGTAAAGGAAATATTTTGGAAACGTATTTATTATTTAAAAGAGTAATAAGATGTAGACATATTTTGCTGTTGGTACATTTAATTTAACCTACGAAATATGCGGGAAGTAGACCCATGATTGAATAAGTGCACTACGAACTTTAAGAATACTCCCTTAAAGTAGACCCATTTGAAGAAATCACAAAAGGCATATTCGTAATATCCATTTTAAAATTATGACTGTTTTCCTGGCGAAAATGCTATAAGAGTTGTATCTACGTAGTGGTAAAAAGATTAAATTACTGCAGATGAGATTGATGACGGACAAAGAAATGATAAACAATGCAATGGGAGAGGCAATCATAACTGCCAAGGTATAATCAACAAAAAGGTGAATGGTAGGAAGAGGACAAGCGTCAGTGAATCAGCTGGAGAGAGAATTGCGAGAGGAGAGAGAAAATCCCAGAAAGAAGAAGCGGTAATTAAGAGCAACTCTAACTAGATGCAAGTGCTGTCAATATAGGTGTAACAAGAATCATTGATTTTAACTCCTGACTTGATACACATTTTTGGAGCCTTCACTACAACTTTCGTTTTTATGATATCATTGCTACTATTAAATGCGTGGAGTTCCACTGCTTTAATGCTCATAATGCAGGGTCAACGCAGTAAATCGAGAACGTCCGTAGCGAAAAATTAACATTAAAATTGCACATAAGAATTAATGGTATCAAATATATAAAGCTATCCAGAAACTGAAGAAGCTTCAAACGTGTTTGCTTTCCCCCACATTTTTGTCTGTTCGAGCTAATGTAATAGGATTATGTGAAGAGACAAGGGCGCTCGGGCCGTCAAAACAAGGCTAGCAAAGGGAGCAGTGGGCATTGAATACCTATCGTTCCATTCAACGATTTTTATTTAAACAGAGAGGAATTGTAGGCAAATACATCGCTCCTGTTTGAAGCAGCCAGGTCGCCATTTTGTATGATGGCAAAACAAAGGATTGCCACTGATGTTTGTTTTAAATGTTTTTGACGTGTTATGTGTGTGAATGTAGATGTGCGACATTAAAATGGTGTCCTCTCGTTGAAATAATGTAGTAGTAAGTAGATGGGATAGTGTCCTTTATTTTTACATAATTAATGTATATTTTAAATAGTTAATTATAGTTTTCACAGTGAATTTCAATGAAGTTGTTGCTAGTCCATATTTTATTATTGACATTCTATATGCACTGATAATGATTCTATAGGATGTATCATTAAAATGAAAACAGTTAGGACAAATTTTAATTTTTGTATGTTTACGAGACCGTTTTCGTTTGGTTTCGAATAATTGCTAAGCACAGTATTTCCGTAGAGATGTCAACTTAATTTAAATTTTTAATAATTATATTAATAAACAGAACTAAACATCTCAAAGAAAAAATTTACTAAAATCACTCATTACAAAAAAGAAAATACAGAAATTGAAAATTTACTACAAACAATCGCACTTCATTTTTTAAACTAATCTCCACTAAATTAAAAACATATAAATATACATTAATAGTTATATTAATAACCAGAACTAAACATCTCAAAGAAAAAATTTACTAAAATCACTCATTGCAAAAAAGAAAATACAGAAATTGAAAATTTACTACAAACAATCGAACTTCAACATCATTTTTAAAACTAATCTCCACTAAATTGAAAACATATAAATATACATCTTGTGATAGTACTCCAGCCGAAGTGACAATCACACGCACATTCTGGTTTCAACCAGAGGAAACATGATGGCTGTCCTTTCAAAATCTTCAAATATGGTGGGCACTTCGCAACTTTGTAGATTTCTATTGTTCTATCTTGTAGGTTCTACCGGTGGCAGTCCACCCAACATCAGGTGCTTTCACTTTACTCTGACTCAAGCTCCCATGACTGGTGGGTTGGGAAGGCCGTCGAGTTCCACGTACTCGTTCCAGGAGGGGCGAACCCACCACCCGCAACCCACTTTCAGAAATTTTAAATATACTCTCCGCAACTTCGCTTCTACATCGGCTGAGATGCCATTGTCGAGTCTCTGACCGGATGGTCTTAAGATCCGAATCCCGATAGTGACAGATTTTTGATGCTAGCTATATAAGTAGGTAAAATTTAACTGCTGTTTGGAGAAGAATTCTAGCGACACGACTCTCTGACAGATAATTTTTCGCGGTGTCTAGAACGAGTTTTCTGCCGGAGAGGAACACCGCCACATCTCAGGAAATGACAATGTGACATGCACTGCACTCACGTGACTAATGACTTGTGAGTGAAGTGGTTCAAACACAAAGTCCACCTCTACCTTGTCCGTTGGTATCTCGTGAGAAAGATATTGACGTCAGCTCGTGAGAAAGATGACGCTAGTATCTTTTGTACCTCTTGTTGGCGACTGCCCGGTGTGGAGTGAATGTGTACGTCGCTGACTCCAGGAGGCGCAGTGAGTTTAGTGTGCGATGCGTCGGAGGGGAGGAGGGGCGGAGGACGGAGGGCGGATGGCGAAGGGCGAAGGGCGAAGGGCGAAGGGCGAAGGGCGAAGGGCGGAGGGCGGAGGGCGGATGGTGGAGGGCGGATGGTGGAGGGCGGAGGGCGGAGGACGGAGGACGGAGGGCGGAGGGCGGATGGCGAAGGGCGGAGGGCGGATGGCGGAGGGCGGATGGCGGAGGGCGGATGGCGGAGGGCGGAGGGCGGATGGCGGAGGGCGGATGGCAGAGGGCGGAGGGCGGATGGAGGAGGGCGGAGGGCGGATGGCGAAGGGCGGAGGGCGGATGGCGAAGGGCGGATGGCGGAGGGCGGATGGCGGAGGGCGGAAGGCGGAGGGCGGATGGCGGAGGGCGGAGGGCGGAGGGTGCAGGGTGGAGGACGGAGGGGCGAGCGGGAGAGGAGAAGGCGGCCCAGAGCGAGGGTGGAGGAGGCGGTCGTCAGAGAGCATGTGCGGAAGTGACTGCGCGGGCGGAGGCCAATCCACGGGCTATTTATATGCACCACTTCTATTTCTCCTCACAAAGCGCGTGCGGGCCATTAGCCGGTGGGGCGCTGCTCGCACCCCGCCGCCCCCGCTGCAGTTGACACCGCGCGGCGCATCTCGCTCTCCTCCCCACCCCTCTTTGGGAGCTTTGGGCGTGGGCGACGAAAGGGTCACTGACACCCCTTCAGCCTTTGGGGGCGCGCGAGATTACGTCAATGATGCACCCTCACTCACAACGTACCACTAAAGTATGTTGTGGTCTAATAATGCATCTCGTGGTTACGTCAAGAGGAGTGAGGACATTCACTACCAACTCCATTATCGTCGCGGTTAATGTTTCTTCGCAAACTACCTTCGCGACTTATTTCATTTCACGGTTGTAGTTCATAAATGTATCTTCATCACTGTTTGTTGAGTGAAATGATGGTTGTTTAAGTAGACGACGAGATCAATGGTAAGGTAATTGACATAAATATACAATTTAAAATATTTTAAATAGAAAAATGTAATAATCGTCTTGGTTTGAGAATACAGTTAAATCATATTAGACATAGGCAAACAAAATAACATTTTATATATAAATTTTGGAGTAATAAGTATATATTCCTACGTTAGCCGTCACTGGCGAAGTTTTATTATTATTTTATTCATTCAAATCCGAAAATTCCAGCATGTATTGTTCAATATAACAGTAATACCTTCACGGCAAAATAATAATTTGTGATGCACATGAATTATTTGTACAAAATACAGGTTCTCATGATTTCCTTGAACTCCTTTTATTTATTTTTTTCAAATAGAATTTGCGTTTTCCGATTTCAATACTTGTGAACTTGTAGTAAAGAACACAAAGCATGCGACATGTCTTAAAAACGATTAAATCTTTATTTTAGGTACATACCAACGTTTTATTGTAGATTATTGTCTGAACTTTTGAGGATTCCCACATATTTTATAAGGGGGTAGTGAACATGTCAACTCTTCACCCTCAGACGCAAACATCCCTCCAACTAAAATCATCTTTGAGCACATTATTTACTATCAGACTTATCTGGAGTAGATATTTTCATAAAATATTTGCAATGTCCATCAGTTTGATATTGTTCCTTTTAGTATTTTTCCTATAAAATATGTTTACAGATGTGAGCGGAGAGGATATCTACTCTTGAAATCTGATCTAATTAGTCCTATCTAGAATTTTGTTTCATTTTCTGAGTATTTCACGACTGTAGTAACACACTCAAAAGCGTATGGCAATTTAATTGGACGCACTTAATCAATATAATAGTCCTTCACAAAAACTATCCAAAACTCAATTTTCCCCCTGTGCAGATTTTCCACATAACTCTCTTTTCCGCTTGTGTCAACAAAAACTAATCGTACTGCGAAACGGACCGACATTGAACACGATTATGAAACGCACGGGTCGATCTCCGCAGCCAATGCGAAGAAGGACGTGAACATCGGGTGCATCATCGACGCGTTTGAATCGATTATAATATAAATTGGATTCCGTCACCAAATCTCCACGGGGCCGAACTCGTGGAAAATCCCCGCGGCGCACGAACAAAGGACGCGCGCGCCGCGCACTCGGCGCGCAGCGATGCCAGCGCAGCGAGCGGCAGCGCGCCGCAATCATCCGCAACGGCAACGCGAGAAAATAACGAATCAAAGCCCATGTTGCTGATACAAATTCGGTATAAAATCAAAATATAGGGGTTTCTGAGTGAGCATTTAGCGATTACAGGCAGCTCAATACCTGCTATCATTTGTTACATTACTAAACTCCGAATATGGCGGTGTTCCTCCCATGATGGAACGCGCCGGCCTACATCTCGGCTTGACGGAGTTTCTCTCCTTTAAGTAGATTTGCCCGCAGAGTAGCTGAGACATGCGCTAAGCTTCCAACTGGTCTCTAGAAGAGAAAAAAATATCCTTCGTACGCCTTCCTTCGGAGGGGAAGTAAAGCCGGTTGTCCCATGTTAGTAGATTTACTTGCATGTAAAAGATCCTCAAGCCTAAATGACGCCTCTGAGCTAAATTCAAATCGCCTGTTTCTCGTCCAAGAAATACCTCCTTTCTCTGCTAGTTGATGAAAGGAGCGTAGCGAAATTTGCGTGGTCAGACGGAAGAGCGGGCCTGATGGCCCGTGTCTCGCCACGTAAAATAAGGCAAATTCAATTCAATTCAATTCAAACGTTAGAAAACTCAAAGGCATAGAAAAGTCCATGTTACTAATGCAAATCTAATGCATAAAAACATAGTTTGTTTGGTGGTTCGTGCTTAATGCGCTGCCGAAACACTTATTCGATTGCGATAAAACTTTGTCAACTTATTGCTTAAATTTTCGGGGAAAATATAGGCATAGTATGATGGGAATGTACATATGTCGCGCGTGTTAATGTTGATTCTATGAAAAGAGAAGTGAATAAAAGGGCAGGGAGTAGACGCGAGGTTTTTTTTATATTTGTCCGTTTGTGTTTTAAATTTATTTTTTGTTTTCTTGTATTATATCCGAATTTTTTAATACTTGAAGCTATTGTTTCTTTTAATTTTTATATTTGAATTTCTTTTGCTTATCTGTCACCGATTGTACGCCGATTCACAGGAATACATTATCATCATTATCATATTATTATTATTATTATTATTATTATTATTATTATTATTATTATTATTATTATTATTATCATCAATCTCAAACTCTTATATCGGTATCTTGTTGCTGCATAGATATTCTAAATAGATGAAACATTGTGAATTCATTTTCTTAGAGTAACTTCAATTTTTTTTCATGAAATCACTCTCAGAGCCTGAGATATAAAGTTCATAATGTTATGTCAATTCATAATGTTAAAATTTTGATGCATATATTTTTGTCTTATGGTATTTTAATTCATTTATTTGAGTTTATTACCGTTTTTATCCACGAAATAGCCATCCAAAATACCTCCCATGCATTAAAAATGTTTGATAACGTACTAGTCGTTCCGCGATTTATGGATTTATCAAACATTCAATGCAGTCATGGTACTAATTACGCGAATTTTTGGCGCCAGGGACGCAATATGCGAGCTAGTCTCAATGGAAAGGCTCCATTTGCTGACGGCGCCCCGGGTCGCACTCGCGTCGCAAACACGCCCAAAGCCTCGTGCAAATAAACTGTGCACGGACGCCATGTTGGCTCGGAATTATCTAAATTTACATTTGGTGTTTGAGAGTCCGCGGCTCTATTCTTGATTCACGACATTTGGTTAGATGGGTACATTCTGAAAAGGTGTTACATACATGTAATCTTTGTAATTAAAATTAGCGTAACTTTTTATTTATCCCTGTGATTTTTAACATATTCTCTACAATGTTTGTTTAATGAATTTTCCTTTCCGTGGTTGAAAGAGTGTATTATTGTCTTATTTTTTTAAATTATTTCCCTTGTACGTCAAGGTTTAGGGTTTAATACGTCCAAATATGTATATTCTAGCCCTGATTAAAACTTGTTTGCTGATCAATACCTATAAAAAGAAGTTGAAAGAAAGTTGGCCTATGGATTTTGAATTGCATTGAATTTGTCATTACATGTATAAAAATTATTTGAAAATTATGATGACAATATGTTTCACGTGATCCGACAGATAAATTCAATTACTAAAATAAATTAGACCTTCAGTTAAGATGATAAATTGTGTGTCTTTTTAAAGTTTGTGAACGTAAAATTAATGTTAAGAGAAAATAAATACAGTAATTTTTTAAATGTTCATTAAATTGATATAATATTCTGACGAGGCCTGAATTATTTCAAATGCAAATTCAATATAGATTTCAAAACACTGGAATATTGGAACATTTCACTACAATTTTTGTCTGTACTGAATTCAACATTGTTAAATTTAAAACTAAATTAAGAAGGTTTATGTCGTAATATAGAGAACATTAACGTTACTTATATAAAAGGAATAAGACAGTCGAACAATTTTTTTAGTACACAGAGATCGAAAAAATTTCAAAAGAATTGGAGTAGTGTATGTATGATCGTTCACCCTTTAGTTCGTATCTCTGTCGTAGATTTCCATCTAGTTTCGCACCTCAAGAAATTTCACTCGAGTCAGCTGTATCGACTACAATAAAGTTATTTCATGTGTTTTCTTTTTTGTTGAAAACCAAGGAAGATTTTACATTCCGGATGCGGAATTCGAAATAACTGATGAAGATTAAAAATATCCCAACCCAGATTATGATGTGTTTACTGGTCTGCATAAATGTATTGAGGTTTACACCACGTTCGCAACAGTAGCTGTGGCCAATGCGTCATTCCCGCACTTGTCTTGGGTAATTAGGGCCAGGCAGCGCAGAACCAATGCTCGCCCCCAAACGCAAATGAGGTGGCGTTGGGGCCGCATTGCCCTGACCACGGCTTGAGAGAATCCGTGCCCGTAAATAACAGTCTGCACCGCAGCGATTCGGAGACTGATCGTCAGCTCGAGGAGAGCGGAGTGCACGGGGGATGGAGCTGGGCGGAGTTGGTTGCGGCGGAGAGGTGCGGGGCGGAGCGGGGTAACAAGGGGCGAGGCGGAGCGTGGGAGGTGGAGCGCGGGAAAACGGGGCGGAGCAGGGCGAGGTGAAGAGAGGCGGGGCGGAGCGGGGCGGAGCGGGGCGGAGCGGGGCGGAGCGGGGCGGAGCGGGGCGCGGCAGGTAGAGGCGGAGCGGGACATGGTGGAGCGAAGCGGAACGGAGAGAGACAGGGTGGAGCACTGCGGGGAGGAACAAAGGGGGGTGAGACGAGGCGGGGCGGGACAGGGCGGGACGGGGTGGTGCGGGGTGAACCGCGGGCGGGACGGGATGGGACGGTATGGGACGGTATTGGACGGTTTTGGGACGGTATGGGACGGGATGGGACGGGATGGGACGGGATGGAATGGGATGGGACGGTGCGCGGCAGAGCGGGCTGGGGCGAGGCGGTGCGGGGAGTTCATGTCGGATTTGGGGCGGGAATGTCCTGATGATGCGGAGCGGACTGGGGGAGCGGTGTGTGTATGTGTGTGGCGTGACGTGGGGCACGCGACGCTTTAGGTCGGTGCGGTTTCCGATTATTTTTTTGTGTTTCGCTCTCTGTGTTGTCGGTTTTAATCAGCGAAGCTTTTACTCGGCATAAAACGCTTCTAAAAATAATATTTATATTTACAAGGAGAAAAAGCAGTCATGGCATTGCATTGCAACAGGTAGCAAGACTAATGCACACCGACGGAACGATGAATGTTATCAGTGACGTCAATAAAAAAGCCGATTCCTATGATTATATTTCAGACATAAATAAATGAATGTACTAGGTCAAAGCATATCTTTAAAACTTGTTCCATGAAAGAAAAAAATCCTTTTTTAACATATTAGGAATATTAAGGGTACAATTTTACAATATACTTGTGTCACGCCACAATGTAATTAGTCTTTCAATACTCGTACTGTTCTTCACGCAAGCTCATAGCCTTTAAACCTTGATACAAGGACTAAACTTTATATAATATTCGTATTAATTTGTAACAGTGACTGAAAAGTTGCGGTGAATAAGATTTTTATAAAAAAGAATGAGTTTCGTATCTCCTGAACGATGAAAAGTCAACAGAAGATTACTTACGTTTGAACGTTTTACTAACATGAGAGGAAAGAAGTTGGGCGCGCCCCCAAACGTGTAGGCTTAACTTCAAGCAGCTTACGTTAGCATATCTTTGATTTTTCGTTTTCTTTCAGCAAACTGATGTTTCTATTGACGAAAAACAGACGGTCTCTACTATCTATACCTCTCTACCATTCATACCTTCAACCTGCCACACGCAACATCATGAAATGTGAATATAATGGTTACACAAAAAATCTTAAGTTAAATACTACTCTTCTCCAGATAAGTGGAGCTAAAATTAATCGGTTAAAAATACTTTTCTACTGCAACACATATCCAAAGTGAGTATCTCGAGAAAATTAACTCAGTACTTTCCTGTAAAAAGAAGGCATTTTGCTTTATTTTTCTTAAAAAAAACAAATATTAAACGTGACAGCTTCCTTGTTGTGTGGTCCCGGTCGAGCCAAAAGTAGAGTTGTAGCTTTCCTTTAAAATCGCCTCAGTTTTTGTAACTGTGTGAAGAATAAAAGTTCAGACAGGCGGAGTGTGCTAGTTGCAGTGAAGAAAACACGTCATTCTCGCCACACGTATCTTTTACCCACATGTGTGGGACTTAAACCAGGCACACGCATGGGGAACACCGTTAGATAGCCCGCATTGTCGGACAGTCAACACAACATATCATAAACATACATACATCATCGTCGTCTAATCGTAGTTCGCAAGGTCTACTAGAATCTCGACAGAGATCGTGGTGAGATAAAATGTCTGGCTCGTTCGCTTGATTATCTTCTCTGCAATTTACGCTACACGATCAAATAAAAAAAATAGTAATTCTAGGTATAAAGGTTCGTTTGTTTCTTGTTGCTTTTCGCTTTTAAGTGCCAAACATTATTTTATTCAATATCATAATGCAAATTCAAGCGAGAAAGTTAAATGAAACATATAAATAATAATCGTACATACGCTCAAAAGAAATTCATCATTCATTGAAACAATGAAATTGTGTTCAATGAGACGTAAACAAACTGATTCTCTTTTGTGTTATACGTAAACTGTATTAGCAGAGAAATAAAATGAGCAGCATCTGTAATTAAATTAACATTTTACGCACATTTAATTCTCATGAAATAGAACACGTAATTATTATTGAAATAACATTGAAATACATCTTAGCAAGTCCTACTAGAGTCTCGACAGAGTGACGATCGTAACTGTAGTTTTCGTAACAGTAGTGAATGAAAGTATTCACTACTTACGATGATTACTTGAAAAATGACTTATGACTGACCGTAGAAAGGTTACGAACAGAAGTATTCATAGTCTTTCTATTTTTCAAAACAGCCATATTGACATAATTGATTTCGAACATTGCGTTTTTCAACGCGCGTCTGATGGTTCCGTTGGAATCCGCAGTCTCCGAGAGAGACTGGTGGCGCGGCGGCGCGGGGAGCAACGAAAGCCGCCCAGGAGCCGGCGCCTCGTTTGTTTCTGTTCGGCGCTTTGTCCCGCGGGCTGCGAACATGCCAGCCCCAGCCCCAGCTTGGCCCGCACGCACGCAGCGCTCCATCCCGCCTCCCATCTTCCCGCCTCGCCCCGCCTCGCCCCGCCCCGCCCCGCCCCGCACCACCCCGCTTCCCCCCTCCCCGACCCGCCCTGCCGCCCTCTCCCCGCCTCCCCTCTCCCCGGCCCGCCCCGCCTCCGCGCCAACATTCTGCGGGTCCATTCATGTACGCATCCCGAGCAGCGCCTTTTGTGCGAAAAAGAGAGAAAAAAACGCGAACAAATGCGGGGCAGGAAACGTGTGCTGACGGCCCGCTTCTTTTAAGAGATATTCCTCTGCCAGGTGACGTCACAGTTATTACTCCGGTATGTCTGTTTCTGTGTGGTAGTGTATTCATTAGCACGGAGTTCAAATACGATTTATTGATAAGATGCGAGGAACCCATAACTGTTCAGAACATTTTTGATGGCAGAACAAAATCAATTTAGTTTTCGCAAGAGACCATTTTTACTTTCTCGATTTCTACGTACGTAATTATACTGCTACAGCAAAACAGTTTTTTTCTTCAGAAAAGCTTTTTGTGGGTCTTAATACCGAAAACTGTTCTACTAAATTACTTCCTCTAAAACGTGTTGGCAAAATTTAGGTTTGATGGGATCCTGGCATCGAAATATTAGTTTACGGCAAAACGTCCGTCCCTCCCCCTGTCCCTTCATCCGTGGGCAGTCTGTCAATGGGTAGGATTTCACCAAAATTGATATTCCCCAATCGATATTACTGATGTTGCGGTCCTTTGAATGTGAAACATTTTTTATGTTTGAGAAAACTTTCCACAAAGCACCAACGACATTTTCAAATTTCTCATTTTTTTCTCAAAGAAAGAACTCAAAAATTATTTTCGGCATCTTTCCACAACAACAATACTGAAGATAAAGATACATTTTCTTAATTACATGAGTTATTCAAAGTTATGTATCTAAATAAGTCTAGGAATACACGAGTGATTTTGGCGTGATTTGGTGTAAAATAAATGCATTTTTGAAAGCAAGTGTTTCTAAGAAACGGCTCGAATTTTGTATTTAATTTGTTTTTACGATTTTTAAAAATGGAACGGATTCGATTTTCATAAATTCTCTGAATTTTTGAAAATTACAAAAGTTAGAAACAATGTGAGACACTACGTGCTGTTGTAACAGTTTCTTTTACATTGTTCGTTAAGTTATACGAGTACATAAGTAAATTCTGATGCAATTACAATTCTGCGAAATATATCAAGGCAATCAATAAAAATAACAAAATTCAATTTAGTTTATTTGATATGAGACCAAGTGATATGAAACCAAGTGTTGACTGAGAACTCATTGCCTTTGTTCCGGGTCTTGAAATCCCGGTCTTTGAATTGAAATTCTGGGTCTTTAAATCAGTCGGATAGGAATGCCATCTAGAATATGCAATCCGAGACAGCGGTAGGGAGGTAAATAAATTCCAAAACCCACTTTACTTTCTAATTGTTATATAAATATTATGTTAAGAGTAATTAATGTTCATAAAATATGGTTCAGTAAATTACAAGAATCAAAGAATTAAATATATTGGATGAAAACGGCTGTGATTTGATCATTCGACGCTCTTGATTGACTTTTTTTGATAAATGTAAACACTTTAACGATTCGTATATTAATATTCAAATATATAGTTTTAATAATCCTTGAAAGATGAAGTTGCGTATGGATAAAGAGCGTCTTTGTCTCTAGTTCTGAAAGTAGGTTAGATTGAATTCGTAAACATACCGAAAAAAATGTTATTATCTTAGTGATTTTTTTTTTAATTTTTTCATAGCTAAGTTACTATTATAGAAATAACACTACAATAAATTACGTTTTTTCGCAAAAAGAAATGAAGGGTCAATTAAATTTCCTACGCAATGCATAATTTGCAAGTCTTTTTACTCTGTTTAAAAATAAGAAAAAAAAACAGAAAATGGAAAACATTTTTTGGTCTTTCTTATTTTAATATTGCATTTAATTCCTTTATTCAAATTCATGAAAGTTGCGCAATGCCAATGTGTACATTACTCTTTTCAAACGGCACCGCACATCTCCTTTAATATGAACTTTGCTAGACCCCGTCTCATTGCTCCATTCACGCAAACTCAGAAAGCTCACCCGTGACGACAGGTTACTTTTGTTTGTGTTCTAATGATTTTATATACTTTATTTGCCTTTTCAAAATAAATATTGAAGAATTCTAGTCAGGCGGAGTAACGCATTAACTATACTATGCATGAATATTTTTCTAACCGAGAGGACATTGTGAAGTAATATTGACGTGAAACACTGATCTATTGAGAAAGTGCCTACAAATTACACATCACATTACAAAATAAACATCATCTCATTAGAATATCTTAAACAAATTACACATATCATTCATACGTTCTACACGGTAGAAAAAATTCCATTTCTAAACAAATTAAAATTTTAAATCAAATGATTTTTCAGCCTCAGAGTCTGAAGTTGGATAGTATCTATATATATTCTAATTATCAAGGCGTACAAAAGTCTGAAAGAAATTTGTGCAGCTTCCAGTCATGCGAGAGATGGCAATGGTCTCGTTAAATACCCAGAAACTCGAGGAAATACAAAAACAATGAAACGGTTTCGATTTTGACTGAAAAAGCCTTTATTTGATTATGTTAATCCGCTCAGACCAGATATTACGATCACATTCTCATAATCAGTGTCCATAGCCAACTGACGTCATGTGAGGAGAACGAAAGAAGCTTTAATATTCACGTGTGCCGTTTCAGAACAGCTAACTTTTGCAGCTCCAGTAGCCCATTTTCCAGACACTCGACATCAATATTTTTTGCTGTTACAGGCCACTAAGTTATCAGTATAATCGCTGATAGATAATAAACTGTAAAGCGCTCTAAAATGTAATAAACACCTTTTGCACAAAATTTGTGTTACTCATCTGCCAAACGTAATGAACGAGGGACAAAAGACAACAAAAGGTTAGCAGCAACCATTAGAACGAATTTATTTGAAAAATAAAATGAATTTGCCATCCGCGTGCGAGAGCGTGCGTTTGCAGTGTCAACGGCCGTCGCCATCACGCTGGTGTATTTAACGCTGTTGCTTAGCGACCGCGCGGCGGCGGAGGGGAGGGGTGGGATGGGGGGTTGCAATGTCAAAGAGGGGCGGGGCGGGGGCAGAGCACCCTCCAGCGGCGCCGAGGGCTCTCGGGCCAACGAGCCGCGCTGGAACCGCTGTGCTCCGCGCCGCAGCGCCACTACCGTTCTGCATGCGCGGTAACACCGATGCCGCGTTCGGGAAAAAGCAGTTATTGGAGGAGGAAAAAGGGTGATCACTAGGGTTACCACACTTCCATTACGAAAAAACAGGACATTTCTTACAAAAAAGAGGACACTGTGTAAAATATTTTAATATAATAATGTATTTTCTTTAAAACAAACTACTATCGACAAAATAAATACTTCAATCAATGTCATCACTTTCACAATTGCTTTCTTCTTTTACAAGTGAACTCTGCTGGCAAACTTTTAGTCTGGACTGTCCTTTACCAGGAAATCTCTGTAATTAGTTAACGTGAAATCTGCCGAACTGACCACGGTGCTGATATGCGACACAGGAACCTGATATTACATATTCACAACAGCTAACATTACTATCCCTGAGCAAATATATCGAATAGGTTACTCAGCAATTTTACGGAGAACCTTTTTTGCGTGTCGTAAATATTATTTGAAGCAATTTCTATAAACATGATACTAAAATAGATTAAATAAGCGATAAATGCTTTAATTTCGTTAAAATACGTCCCCTAGTTATCCTGAACTCCTGTTTGCTCTTTCTTCCAGGATGTAAAATAGTTTTGACATATAAATGCATGAACTTGATTGTTGAGGTGAGTCCGTTTAACTTGCTTTTGTAAATTTAAATCTTCCTGCTGAGTGTACATGCTTTTTGTTTTTTTGTTTTTTTACAGCATTTCTTATATATTTAGGATGCATGACACTGTAGAAATATCTACAAATTATTTATTTTTAATCAGTATAACTCTAAAAGTGACAGCGAGTTCATTTTAATCCACATGAAGCAAGCTATTTACGTTTTATATTCTACATCTGCTATCTATTGAACAAAATTAATATTTTGTCAATTGCTTGATTGATTAGTGATATCGGACGCGTCAACAGATAAGGTCATTATTGTCGTAAATGTAGTTTATGCTTGTCCTCGTGAGGTGGCGCTGATGTTTCCCTGCAGGTAAGATCCGGCACCGACCTATCTGTCGGCTACCGGTGATTTCCTAACCAGATCTCCCACTAGCGAAGCACCGTCTGAGACAACCTCTAAGTTCCAGTGTGGCCTCCCGATTAGTGAGATGTGAGAATAAGTGTGTGCAAGTAGGGGGTGAGGATAGGACAAGGAAGAGGAAGGAAAGATCGCGCACGATCTTCGGCCCTTATGTTAAGGTACTGCTCCGGCATTCATGTGGCATTGATCGGAGGAAATTGCCGATCAGAGCTGCTGGCTGCTAGAATTCGCCTCCAGACAGCGGCTGAATTCTACTTAGCAATCTAGCCAGTAGCGAAAATGCTGTAACTGTCGAGATTCAAATCTAGGACCTCCCGGTCAGAGGCACACCATTAACATCAGTTGATGCCCTGAGCCACCTCTCCCTTTTTTACTGTCGAGATGGTGACAACAATACATTTAATTCTTAACGAGTTCATCAGCACCATTTTGAAATTCTGCTTAATTGGTATAAATCAGGCTGAACATGTTAATACTTTGTGCGTATCACTAATGGTGAGTAATGTAAGACGAAGTCTCAATTCACTCCTGACTCCACTTCCAAAAATTACGGAGTTTTAGGCAGTTGGATGAAACGAGGGCCAGTGAGTTATATACTTCACTCTTAAACTCACTGTGTTGTCATTCACAAATAGTTTGTTAAGCTAATTCGTTGTATGATCGCATGATTGTTAAGTATTTGTCATCGCTGAGCAACCATACGTGAGCGCTCGCTTAATTTAATGTGGTGTACGTGCTACATTATCTGAGTTAGCTCTCTTTCAAGTTTACAAAATGCAATTCAACGTACAGATCAAAATTGATGTTGTTGACTCATGGTGTTGAAAAGACATCACCAGAATAAATTTAACGGAAGTGTGTAAGTTTGTCATCGAAGTCAGGCAATATGACATTCGTATTTTATATATTTCAACCAGCGTACACAGCCTTAAACAATCAATGTATTACAAAGGTCGCAAATCTACTGCTAAACACTTTTATTGTCTTGATGTTCCACATCCAAGCTGTTCGATATTAATTCCTAATATCATATGTACAATGTAAAGCTCAAAAAATTAATGATATTCCAAAAACAATCTCATAAATGAAAGTTTTAAACAAATGAATGTTGTAAATGAATTAATTTAAACGGCAAGTGCTTTTGAGGTTTCACTTAAATTTCAGGAAAAATATTTGCATAATCAAGTAGTCAAATAGAGTTATCTTTACCCGTAAATTAAATTAAAACTCAGCTTAACTTCATCGAAAGAAGCTAAATTAAACTTCCCTAATCAACAAAGAAATACAAACAAAAGAACTCTTTACATAGCTCAACTTGGTATAATGAATTTCAAACGGCATGACACTTCTGACATTGCTCCAGCGTTAAGCAGAGTAGAGGAAACTAGAAGGAGGTAGAGGAGTCGTTGGTAACACACAACACCAGCGTTCCAAGCTTGATATCATATTCTTATGTAATTGTAAGTATAAAATAGAAGAAACAAATTAGTTACAATATGATCATGCATGTTCTCTGGAGTGAATACTACCAGATTTGTTTTAGATTAAATTATGGATAGAGTTTCAAAATATTTTCTTTCATCTGTTTTCTTTTCTCGTATAAACGAATTTTTTTGTTCTAAAAATTGATTCTGCTGTTATAAGAGGCGCATTCAGAATGTACGCTTCTATAAATTTTCAACAATAAGAAAACGTTCATGGAAAGATAAAGTTTATGGAAAACTTTAATGAGGTTTATTCAGCGTATTTTGTCTCTCTTTTCACATAATCACCAGCAGAATCGGAGCGATAGGCATAGGAGACACATGTTTATATCAGCGGAGTTTCCCCCAGATTTGGCGGAGCATTACATAAATTGTTCATATTAAAATTGTATAAATAATACATATTTAAAAACATAATTTTGATAATACGTTTGAAGATGTTTTATTTCAGTCACATTTTCTCGACATTAATGTATAACAAACAGTAGAATAACAAATATGAAAAAATAAACGTGATGAATGTATGTTATTTGTATACATCAAAATATATGATTAAAAAACTAATTTATTCCCCATTAAAAATAAACACACGAAGATTCTTGTTTAAAGCTTAATAAATTTGGACATAAATATATGTCCAAGTCTCAAAAATAAATTTTACTCGTTATGGTCGTATATATTTTTTCCTGGGTTATTTGAAAAACAGGCGGCAATTTTTCGCTTGCCTACCGGCGGCAAATTTTTAATCCCCCCTCTGCCCAGAACGGAGGCATTTCTCATAGGATGCACATTTGTGTTCCTGTGTCGTAGTGGTCTACAGAGAATCGTACCAGTATTTGACAGTCACCTGCAATTTTAATCACTGTCATACGCGTAATGCTATCTGAACAGAAATTTCGTACAAAAAATATGGAAATTGCTTGGCGAAGTGATTCGGTCTATAGAGTGAGTGGTAAAATACCCCCCGGCGCATCTCAGGCACAAGATCTGTTGCAAGTCGAGCCATGGGTGGAGAGTTCTCGTACATGAAGACAACACCTTCTTTTCCTCCTTTTTATTCCTTTTTCAGAACTCTTCAGCTAAACTTTGACATCTAAATATTTAAAAATTAATATTTTACAGTTATTATACAAATGCATTCACTTATAATTGATATGTTTTTTTTAACTACAAAATTTTGTATTACCACAGGCCACATAGAATTTTTATGTATTAAAAAAATAAATGACAATTGTCCGTTAGAAAGCTTTTGTTCATGAAAAAACTACGTTCAACATTAGACGATGCTATAGGAGCATATTTTAAAAACATTAATGTCACCTTTGATTGTAGTTTTTGAATTATTTTGTGTGAAATTGTATGAGCATTTTTAAAGAATTGTTTTCTCACAAACGACTCCATTTTTTCCCTCAGAGGAACAAAGTTCCACTTTCGGTGAACTCTGCAAAGTCAAAAATTGCAAAACCATAACATTGCAAATGTAGTACATTAATAATGACAAAAAGTGTTTCTTAAATGATCCTGTTCTAAAATATAGATATTTAAAAAAGGTCAGGAACCATTTATTGAAAACAAGTAATTTTCGCATAGTTTGCTTGAAGTAAAGGCAATTTATAATATTATATTTTTCTCAAAGTCAGCTACATTTTTTAATTATTTTCTCAAACGCAAGAAAAATAGCAGAGATATCACTGTCGTTCAGCACTGAATTATTGAAAATACCAAAGATTTCAAAATTAATGCAGTTAAGTTGTTGTAACACCACTAGTTTGATTTCAGACTCCTACATTACGAATTTTGTTTCATCAGATCAAGCAGAAATGTCAAACGTACATGAATTGACAATAAAAAACATTCAATTTTTTTATTAGCCAACTGCACATCACATTAAGGGCAATGGCGTACTGCTCGTGCAGGGAATTATTAATCCTTCTTTAATGAAGTGATAGGATGATGATGAAGGGTGAAGGGACGACAACAAATACGTCCATGCCCGAGGCGGGATTCGAACCTGCGATTTTTTGATCCGAGCTCACCACGACACTACTGCCTTTACGATCTCGGCTATGCGGATCGACTTCAGACATTTACAATACCGTAAATATTTGACAGAAGATCTATCAGATGGACGACTGCCGTATTGGATTGCCGTAAACAGCTCACCGCACCATCAGGTTGAGAATAACTACTCAGCGACACTTAACCCTTCTTTAGTCGCTAAGGCCCTTAACCCTTCTTTAGTCGCTAAGGCACTTAACCGTTCTTTAGTAGAGGTTTCCTCCGAGACACTTTTTGTTTGCTTGTTGAGTTGTATTGAGAAACTGACAATTGCCGCATTATTATTAGTACATTTCTTCAAACATCTTTTAATTCGATTGAGAGATGCGCAGCAGTGCGAGCTAAATTCTCAAACGCTGACAACGTATTTCTTAATCCTGTGAGCTGAACCGAAGATTTCCCCCGTGACGCGACTATTTAAGGTAAGTAGATTCACGCGACTAAAGAAGGGTTCAACCAACCACTTGAAAAATAAAACGGCGATGTGGCTGCACCGTTTCCATTGCGATTATTTGTTCAACACGTCAGATACTTCCTGTAATTCGTCCCAAGTCTGTAGTCCTTGCTGTAGGTGATGTTCTGAGGACCGAAACATCGCTGCGCGTGTCAGAGCGGCTCCGTGCTGGCCCTTGAGCCAAAACCGAGGAAGAAGACGGCGGCGGTGGGGAAACAGCGGAGAGGCCGGGCTGCAAAGAAGCAGTGGCGGTGAGGAAGACGTCGGTGGGCGATGCCCACAATACGCAAACATTTGCGCAGCGCGAGGCGAGGCGAGGCGCGTCGGAGCAGACGGCCGGACGGCCGGGGCCGGGCGGCTAGCAACTTTTCTCATTAAGTGGCAATCAAAACACGACACCACCCCGCGGCCCCGGGTGGCGGTGGCGGCGGCAGCGGTAGCGGTGGGTGGCAGTGGAGGGTGATGGGCGTCGGGGACTGGGCGGAGGGCGACGAGCAGCGGAAGCGAAGCGTGGGGCGGGGGCGGGGGGGCGCGGAGCGGGGGCGGGAGGCGGCGTGGCGACGGTGGCGGCGTAGGCGAGGGAGGCGGGGGTGGCGGAGGGTGCGGGGCGGGAGTGGGGGCGGGGCGGGGGCGGGGCGGACTCGGGGGCGGGGGCGGGGGCGGGGGCGAGGCGTGGAATCGGAGAGGAGGCCCTGGACGAGCAGCTGGCAGAGGGCGCAGCGGAGACAAGACATCGGCGCTTCGCTTGCTTTGTAATATTTGTCTGCAGGGCTTTTAAATTTTCAGTTTCCGTGCTGTATACTTAGCCTTCCTTTGTTTTAAAGGTCATGTACTTTGTATATATATATATATATATATATATATATATATATATATATATATTTCACGAGTATAGGCTCCTTTTAAATATGTTTAAGATATACATTTCCTTGTAAAATGTTTGTAATACTCATGGATACATAACTTGTAAAGCAATTACAAGCCACGAAAAATTAAGATCACGAATTTCGAAATGTTTTCAATTTACTATATAAAGAGTAAAAGGATTTCTCAATGAATACGTTTCATATTTAAGAAAGATTTCTGCAGTATCAAAATAGGCAACTCGTTTTTCACACGTTATAGGACTAACTCGTTTTTCACTCTCTTCGATTTGTACTTTTCTCTAAGCCATTCTGTGAAATACACTAATACACATGGCATTCGCTTCGTCGATCTGTTAGATATATGGTCTCAAGGCATGACACGTAGACCCATTTGCGTCAATTGCATCACTGTGACAGTGTGACACAAAGAGGCTTCTCCGATTAATTGCACTGCAGGTAAGGCTACGGTTATGCAATAGGGTTGTGAGTGAGGTTTCATAGGAGGTTCTCGTGACGAAATGGGCGACAATAGCAGCGATCGCTGGCGCCCGCGAAGCCTTTGCGGAGTGGCAGCGTCTCCACCTGGGCAAACGCAGCTGCTCCCTCGGCGCCGGATCCAGCCCTTCCTCCCCTGCGCCCTTCCAGCTGCCTCCGCGGAGCCTCAAACGGCAGCACGCTTAGATCGATATACGGGTGGAAGACGTGTCACTTGGAACATCTCGGTCAACTACACAAATTTTTCACTTTCCTCTCTTAAAGTCGAATAAATTTCGTATTTTGTAAGAAGAAACGTAAAATGGAATTAATCCTTGACTAATATTTCAAGAAGAATGGGGGGGGGGTGATTTTGTAAAAACGCATAACTATGAAGTATAAATGGAATAATACATATATAAAAATGTTTTACTAAATCACAAGGCAAAGTCAAACATAGAAGAATCATTCACAGGAAAATCAAATACAAACAAGAAATTCAAAATGGAATACAATTTGAAAAGAACTGTTCATGAATAAACACTGTATTTCGAACGAATTTTGTATTAATGTATCGTATAGTAAGCAGCAACCATGACATTGACGCGGCTCGTCCCGGATAGCCTAGACAACGTATAGTAAACAAATTTAAACTATGTATTTGTCGCTAACAATCTTGTTTTTGATGAGACAGTAAATAAATCAAATTTTAAAAATGTAGGTCAATCTGAAGTAATTTTCAGTGTTATGGTTTTACAAATGTTGTCACGAATGTTTTAGAGTCCAGACGTGGAGGGAGACGAAGGCCAAGAAGAAGAAAATACATTGTCATGTAATAGGGAATTATTATTTCTGACAGGAGAAAAGAGTCCTACCATCCATAAGATGTAGAACCACTGTAGTGGTTTTTTCTTCTCCTATAACTCGTTCATTCTATCATTTTGTAATACTAGATTAGACTTAGACTCAGATTGCTTTAGACAAAGTGAGATTATTTTACTGTTCTAAATGATGGCGGCGGCGATGGTGTGACGGTTACCGGATTGTTATACCGGGTTCAAACCCGATCGAAGCCGTGGATTTTTAGGGCGACAAAATCCTTCGTACGCCTTCCTTCGGAGGGGAAGTAAAGCCGGCTGTCCCATGTTAGTAGATTTACTTGCATGTAAAAGATCCTCAAGCCTAAATGACGCCTCTGAGCTAAATTGAAAATCGCCTGTTTCTCGCCCAAGAAATACCTCCTTCCTCTGCTAGTTGGTGAAAGGAGCGTAGCGAAATTTGCGTGGTCAGACGGAAGAGCGGGCCTGATGGCCCGAGTCTCGCCACGTAAAATAAGGCAAATTCAATTCATTTAATTGATTGATTTATCAGTGATTCCGGTTGCGTCACCGGCTAAGATCATTAGTACAGTTAGTGCGCTGCATGCCTTTTCTCCGGAAGGTGGCGGAGTCTTATCCCACTGGATGGCGACATCCGACGTCGATCTACCGTCTATTAGTGGGGTTTCCCTCAAGCAGGTATCTCCCTCCAGCGGGGCACCACCCCATCCGGGACAAGCTCTAAACTCCAACTAGTCTTCCGATATATGTGGTACTGTAGTGCAAGTAAGTGTGTATGTGTGTAAGTAAGGAGTGAGAATAAGACAAGGAAGAGGAAGGAAAGATCGCGCGCGGTCCGTGGCCCCTTTGTTAGGGTAGTGCTCCGGCATTCGGTTGATCGGAGTAGGCTTTCACTGGAATTCTCCTACAGACAGCGACTGTATTCGACCTAGCTGACAAGCTAGTGTCGAAAATCCTGCCACCGTCGGGAGTGGAACCGTAGGACCTCCCTGTCAGAGGCATTGCAGTGACATCAGTTAATGCCCTGAGTCACTGCCTGTCTAAATGATTTTGTTCTTGGAGAGATGAATAATTCATTTTATGTACACGTGTTTCTACGGATATTCTTCTCAATAATATTGAGTTATCAACTTCATTTCCACTATAAGCAATTAAAATAGTATTTTCATTTTAAGCAACCTCTTAACTTAGAATAAGAGAATAAATAAAGAAAAACAGGAATCTTTTTATATAACATATAAAGTATAAGGGTTTTCTTAATTAGGGAAAATATTATGAACCCACAAATTTCTTCTTACTTTTATTTCTTTTGAACTAGTACTCAACAAATTCCGAAGCATATAAATTCACAATAAAATATTGTTAAGTTTCTTCAATAGCATATTTTATTATTTTTAAGTACATTTTACACAGTATTTGATGCAAGAGGTTGTTATGATGATGCAATGATATTATTTGATGCAAATATGTTAGGTTTATTTTAAAGAAAACAATGTTTTTAAAATTTCATCAAAATTATGGTTGTTATTTTCATATTTTTCTGAATCACTTCCTAAAATGTACCTTCTGCCTAATTCTCTCTACCCCCATTCCCAGCTAGTTGTCCATTCTCGTGGACATACTTCGCCCTTGCAGGCGAAACTACTGCTGCCGTAATGTGCTTTTTACTACCCAAAGGGACCGCTGCGCCATTACCTGCCCTGCGACTCACCCAGCTTCATTCGCTCTCACGAAATACGGGCTCTTAAACAATATGTGCGTTTTCACACAGTAACGTAGCAAAGCTCGGATGCAGTAGAAGTGGCTCATGTGTTCATCTGAAAAGTTGGGTATATATGATGTAACTTCTATTCGTGCATTAAAGATGTTACATCTACTACATATTACGCTAATAATTGTTGTATCCCTCGTAGCAATGATGAAAATGTATTTCTTACGTTTGTTTTAAATGAATAATTCGAATAAAGAATGAAATGTTAATCGTGTACGAATTAGTTCCATTCGAATATTTTATTTCATTAGAAACAAACATTTCGAAGTCGAAATAAAAGAAAGGATATACTATTAATGTTGCTACAGTTTACACTAGTCAATGATGTATTCGTAATCGAACTACTAAATGGTTTTGCTACTAAAGATACGACAATTTTAGTAGCGTCTTCTCTTTTGTCAAACCTTCAACCAAAATTTTGTCAAACCACGGGGTCATTAAGTGGCTGCCGAAAGCAAGTACTTTGAATCATTAACACAATTAAATAATAGCTCTGATTTAAACAAAATAGATTCATTTAATACATACAATGTTTAAATTGGCAACTTCTCGTAATACTGAAATTTTCAGGGGAAAATGGACATTACATTTGTTCATGAAAATTTAAACCAGCCAATCAATCTGTAATATTCCTTTACAAAGAATAATTAACACAAGAGTTTACCAAGTTATAAAATGTAAAGTATTTCAATACAGAAAATTAAAGCGAATAAAACTAATATACTACTACTAAAAATCATCAAATTTCTTAAATATAAGAATAAACCCACAATTATTATCTGCAATAAAAATGAGGCTGATCATGTTCCAAATGTTCTCACTTCAAAGATACAAAAAGTCTTCGAAAAAAATTTAATCTAAAGTTCGAATTTTTAATATTAAGACTTCATCTCTACAAGGCAACCCTTGCCACTCACTGAAAAATTCATTATTCAGATCCTTTGTTTCTCAATCCGTTTGTAGTAGTTAAAAAAAGAAACTTCCCGAGAAAATGAAGATCATTAGAAAATGTTTTGGTATTTCAAATAATGAACTTGAATTTTCGTGAGAAAATGTTTGAGGAACGATTCCAACATTTCGTGAAAGTATCTCCAAAAATAATTTAAAATTAACCCGGGAAACTTTTCAGTCCTTCCGATGTGATACGATTACCAAATTTGATAGGTACGAAACAATTAGTTTCGACAAAAAGGGGACGAAAACATTTGATGGCGTAAGTGAAGGAGTAAGATAAATAATAAAGTATGTTTTACAGTTCCACAAGACCATTATAAAAATAGGACTACGTCTTAACCAACAGAGATAGTAAGTACTTTCCATAAATTCGAGGTACCTATGTAAATGATATTTACAATGCTGTAGAAAACGTTGATTAATCCACATTGAGGGCTACATTAACTTCAGAACGTAAACTTAGAATCGAATGAAATTGACACTTGTCACACGTAACATCGCCTCTCGGTCATTTTACCAACGAAGGAACTGGGTATCGCACAGTACGTGAATTCATTGTACCCTCGATCAGAGATGTTCGATAAATCTCAAACTCCGTACTCCGCGCGGATCCATTCGGAAGGCAGCGCGTCCACAAATTAGGGCGAGGCGGCAGAGGCAATAAATCTGGAAAGTTTCCCGTCGCTCCGTTGATCCACCGCTGGAAGCTGAGCCCGAGGATATTCCGCTTTAAGGCGATGGTGCTGCAGTCGCCTGCGGACATGCCCCCGTTGAATATCTGCTTCAGCTCGCGGGCCAAGAGAATCTCTCTGGAACTTCGAAGCTTCTCCTGCCCTGTCGGACACTCTGAACAAACTAGTATCCACAGGTGGTTGCGGAAGAGATAATTTTTAAATACATAAATTCCTATTTGCGTCTTTTTTTATCTACAATCACGATCTCATGCTACGTCGCCGTCATCAGTTTTCCGACAAGTTGTAAAAGGCTGAATAAATCATTTTTTTATCTACAATCACGAGCTCATGCTACGTCTCCATCATCAGTTCTCCGAAAAGTTGTAAAAAGCTGAATAAATCATGTTAATAAGACCATTAATACCTGTATAAATGTGATTATAATTCAGTGAACCTATTTTAATACAAAGATAAAAGCACAGACAATCAATACCATTACTAATAAGTTAATTTCACTTGATTTTTCTAAAACTGTTTACTAAACATTGGGTCAACTTCTTTCACAGTTCTTTTTACATATGAATGGGTGAAAACCAGAACGGTTCAAGTGACATTTTATAAATTCTGAGAAATCTGTTTTTTTAATTCAATATCACTAAGTCCTGGTGCTTTGTTTCATCATTAAAACCACGGCATTTCAATTGTTCAATAAAAACAGGAAAATACATTGCCACCGAAATATAGTCTAAAATACACACGTTTTTCTCATATTTCACTCAGAGTTTTTCTCACATAAAAAATCACTTCCACCGTTCTGGTTCTCACCTATTAATGTGTAAAAAGAGCTGTGAAAGAAGTTAACCTGATGGTCAGTAGTTTTAGAAAAAATGAGTTGAAATTAACCTATTAGTAATAGTATTGGTTGTATTTTTATGTTTACATTAAACTAGGTTCACTGAATTATAGATAATCACATTTATACAGATATTATCTTATTAACAATCGTGTGCCATTTTTTCAGAGAGGATATTACACAAGGCAGAGCTTATGGCTGCTCGCAGTCAGTGCACAGTAGCCCTTGGGCCACGTGCTGCAATTCCTCCGTTCGCTGAGAGTCCTCCAAATCGGGCAGGTGCAACGCCGCAATCGCGGCGCATGAATTACCGGTCCCCAAATATTTGGCAGACCTACGAGTGCTGCAGCATGCGTCGTGGCTCATAAGCTCTGTTGATTCTCTGACTGCTAAATGAGACCTTCTGCAAACACAACAGCGTGCAATGAATATGATCGCCGCTTGAAGTGGGACAGTGAACGTGACGTTCAAGAGTTTGGATGTAACGGTAAGACTGTAAGTAGAAATGGTGCGTGGGAAATGTCGCTACAGACCACCATACTTTTATAAAAGTAAAACATTGTCACAAAAAATTTGTTAAAATCGAACTGTACAAATATTGAAGATATACAAGTATTAAGTGAGAAATGAAACTATCTGCAGCTACCTACTAACCTATTATATAAATTACCTCAAAAACCAACAATATAAGAAGCAGATAAATCTAAGGTTGTAAAATACAACTGATTCAAGATCGTACGATCTTAACAGAACTGACAACTGCACAGGTTTGTGAAGATCGCGAACTAATTTATGAAGGACGAAACGAAGCCGGAGACAACTGACCCGACATGCTAGAGGAAACTAGTTACCCGATATCCTGCATTATAGGAACGCCTAAGAGTAACGCACAGCATGAAATTATATGGACGCTTAAGTACATATGATTTTTTTGACGTACGCGAAAGTGTACATTCACATCAGATCTACATTTCTTGATCTATATAATATTATAAACATTCCAGTAATGAGATTATTGTACACTTTTATGTATGTGCAAAATTAGAAAGTGCATGACTTGAATGCGATGAATTTTAATAAATTATACTAAATAAAATTAATTAAATAAAATAAGATTTAATAAAATAAATTAAATAAAAATTAAATGTACTAATCTGAATTACTATCGCATTAAAAAACAAATTTAAAAAGAATTAGTTCCCTTACATGAGGGTTGGTTCATGAGATTTAATAAATTCGAAAAGATTTTCCATAAAATAACAAAAAACATAATAAAAAGCAAAATTGAAGATATCATTTAAAAATATTAAGTGTCAAGACATTAAATAATCATGTTATTTACTAACCCATTAACCTTTAATATCTCGTTTCTTTCAATTATTCATTGGTTAATTATACCTATTAGTACAGTAGACAAATTAAATCATAATAAACATTGGCTCCCTCTTCTCCTTATATCACTGCACGTTTAAACAGAAAGCTTTTTTCATTAAAAAGTATTGTAATGATTCTTTTGAAATTGCTTTTAATTAACTAAACGTAATTTTCACGAATATTTGTAAAAGGAAGGCAAAGTCATTCCTTTTAACGTAATTATTATTCGAGTAAAAGAAAACTTAGATATTCAATTGTCTTAAATGACTGCACCGTTAATTTATTTAGTTACTTTGCATTTAATAAGTACATGAACTGAATATAACATTTTTTGAAAGGAAATATAAATACAAAACAGAAATAAACCAACACGGTAAGTTTTGACGCAGAAAATATATAAAACTTTTCTTTCCGCAAGGCTCACAAAAACACTTCGATTTGAACGAGTTTTTTCTATTTGCAATAATAAAATTGTTTCTCTAACAATAACAATCGAAGAGATATTAAAAAGTACTGCACTTTACTATATTTATTAATATAAACACAGAATATCTGAGGTGTTTACAATCCAAATACATTTATTTTTAGAGGTATTATTATTAAAAAAATTATTAAACCGCTTACAGCAATGATGAATTATCGGAGGAAAAACAAAATATACAAAATTGTAGCAAAAAATTTCACAAATTTGATTTTTGAGTAAGCGTGCTAGAACAATTGATTGCTTTTAAATGTTTGTGTTAATACTCATACTTTGTTATTATGAAGTTTGGTTTTTAAATATAAAAAATCAGTTACTGGTTTATTTAATCATGTGCCGTAAATAATTGGCCGTAATACTAAATCGTTTTTGGAAAATCAGAAAGTCAAAGAGAGCACGCCAGCCTACTAGACTAGATGCTGTAAGAACGCTTTATTTGCCCTCATACCAAAAACAATTCTACTAAACAGAAAACAGTACTGCAGAGAAAGTACTTGTGATATGTAGTCAGAAATCACCTGCAATTTTAAAAACTAAAGACAAAATTAGAATCTGAGAACAAAAGTGTTTTTTGAATGGTGTGGCAAATATAACTTGTATTTGCCTACACATTTCTATTTATTGATACCATGAGTGTGTGAACCGCGTAGAGCCTTTCTTAGAATCCATTGAGGAAAGCAGCTTCACTTCGACAAGCTCTGTGTCATGCAGCTGCCACCGGAGACGCTAGGGGCAGCGACATTTTCTGCGAAAGAAACACGAGCGATCGCCTCTGAAAGGGCCAAATCCTCTTGTCGATAGCCAATCGCGAGCGGGGAGGCCCACGCAGACACAGAAGGCAACAGACGCACCAGAGAAACAGGAAAGAGGAGGGAGAGGAGAGAAAGAGGCGAGAAGGATAACAGGGAGAGGGTAAAGGGGAGGAGAAGGAGGAGAAAGACACAAAGGAGAGGGAAGGAGAAAGAGAGAAAAAAGAGGGCTGAAGAAGAAATGAAGGAAGAAGAAAAGAAGGAAAGAAAGAAGAAGGTAAAAGACAGGAGAAAGTAGAGGATGAGGAGACGATGCGGAGGAAACGTGGAGGGGAAAGGGGGAGGAAGAAAAAGAGGAAAAGGAGGGAGGAGCCGGGAAAAGATATAGGAGAAGAAGTGAGAGGGTGGAGAGAAGAAGGGACATAGGAGGGAGAAGAAAGAGTAGAACGAGAAAGAAATGAGATAGTAAGGAGAGTAGAAGAGAAAAAGGAGTAAAAGGGTGGAGATGAGGAGGGAATGATGAGGAGGAAGATGGTAAGGGAAGGAGGAGGTAAGTAGGGGATAGGAGGAAAAAGAAAAGGAGGAAAAAGAAAAAGAAAAAGGAGGAAACAGATTGATAAAGAGAGAAGAGGAGAAAGCAAATGGCGAAAGATGAAAAGGTGAAAAGAGATAGGAGAAGCAAGGAGAGGTGGAGGAGCAGGAGGAGGAGGAGGAGGGGGAGAGGGAGGATGAGGAGGGCGAGAGGGAGGATGAGGAGGGCGAGAGGGAGGAGGAGGAGGAGAGGGAGGAGGATGAGGAGGGCGAGAGGGAGGAGGATGAGGAGGGCGAGAGGGAGGAGGAGGAGAGGGAGGAGGAGGAGGAGAGGGAGGAGGAGGAGGAGGAGGAGAGGGAGGAGGAGGAGGAGGAGGAGAGGGAGGAGGAGGAGGAGAGGGAGGAGGAGGAGGAGGAGAGGGAGGAGGAGGAGGAGAGGGAGGAGGAGGAGGAGAGGGAGGAGGAGGAGAGGGAGGAGGAGGAGGAGGAGGAGAGGGAGGAGGAGGAGGAGAGGGAGGAGGAGGAGGAGAGGGAGGAGGAGGAGAGGGAGGAGGAGGAGGAGAGGGAGGAGGAGGAGGAGGAGAGGGAGGAGGAGGGGAGGGAGGAGGAGGAGGAGAGGGAGGATGAGGTGGAGGAGAGGGAGGAGGAGGAGGAGGAGAGGGAGGATGAGGAGGAGGAGAGGGAGGATGAGGAGGAGGAGAGGGAGGATGAGGAGGAGGAGAGGGAGGATGAGGAGGAGGAGAGGGAGGATGAGGAGGAGGAGAGGGAGGATGAGGAGGAGGAGAGGGAGGATGAGGAGGAGGAGAGGGAGGATGAGGAGGAGGAGAGGGAGGATGAGGAGGAGGAGAGGGAGGATGAGGAGGAGGAGAGGGAAGAGGAGGAGGAGAGGGAGGATGAGGAGGTGGAGAGGGAGGATGAGGAGGAGGAGAGGGAGGATGAGGAGGAGGAGAGGGAGGATGAGGAGGAGGAGAGGGAGGAGGAGGAGGAGAGGGAGGACGAGGAGGAGGAGAGGGAGGACGAGGAGGAGGAGAGGGAGGACGAGGAGGAGAGGGAGGAGGATGAGCAGGAAGAGGAGGAGGAGGTGGAGGTGGAAAAGGATGAAAGGGAGGGAGTAGGGAGAAGGCCACCGCCAGGTGGGACAAGGCGCCAGAGGGCACGCGCTGGCCGAGCGAGGGGAGCTGTCGCATGAAAGATTCAACAGACGGCCAAGCAGCGCCGGGAGAACTGAAAAGTCGGAACGAATGAGGCGCCCGAATCATCAATTTTAAAGCGCGAAACGCGAAATCACTGCTCACCGCGCCCGTCGACCGCACCTCGAGGTGTGGGCGTCGCTCCAAATAACGCGGGTAAATAATCGAACTTTGTGGCGGACAGGATACTGATCGATGGCTTCAATGAAATAACACATAACGTCTACAATAATTTAATCTCCCTTCAAATTCATCGATGGCTTACTATATTTATAGGTAAGGAAAATAATATGCACCACTAAACACCGAATGAGAAAACAATCATTGTTGTCACTGCAGGATCTCTGACCAGTAAGTGCTAGGATCCTAGTCTCGACGGTTAGATACCTAGTTCAATCGATATCTTACCGCTCTGATCGATAGTTTCTAACAAATTCCAGGTGAACGCCGGGGCTGTAATAAACTTATGGATCACAGACCGAGAGCGATTTGTACTTACTCATCCTTTTCTCTTGCTCTCTCGTTACACACACGCGTATTTACGTTGACTTTACTATCGCACATATCGGGAGAACAGGTAGGAACTTCGATGACCCTGCTAGGATAGTGTCGCGATGGCAGAGACACCTACTGAGGTATATATCCGCAAGCCACATGTACGCCCGGATGCTTAATTGCCAGCGGAGGAGGAACATGGCCACATCCAGGGAGGTAACATGCATCATACATACGAGACTAATCACCCGGACAGCCTAGTAAGTAATCACAGTTGACTCAAAACTTGTTAATTACGAAAAAAATAGGAATAAAAAAATTACGCTTTCTCCAAAATTTTAAATAAGTATTAAGTTGGAAATCCATTTAAGATATGGAATCACTGCATGTTAGCATTAAAAGAAAAAGAAACAGTATCATGAAGATGACATAAATAGAAACACAATATTACATCTTAACCCTCTCAATGTAGCAATGTAGCAAATAGTTAGGAGATTAAGAGACAAGTGAGTTTCTGAGAATGTGGGATTCATCCTATCAAGAAAGTGCCAACATTCATTCCATTCATTTTTTTTCCATCGTGCGCACAAAACCGTGCGCACATTTTGGATTTTTTCTTGAATTATTGAATTTTAAATTTCATTTCTCATTGAATTTTAAATCAGAACATTGTTTCTGTGATTTAAATCTTCGTTTAAAATTACGTGACTTTCTTTAAAAATGTACAAAACCTGAAAAATGCAAAACCATCAGTAAGTGTGTGCATTAAAGTTTAAATCGTTTGGAGATAATTTTGAAAACACAGCTTAATAATTTGGAAGAAAACATAAAAAAGATCAGCCGGGATGAATGTAAAAAATATTTTTTGCTACAAAAATATTTGGAAACATAAGAATGTTATATCATCTTATCCATCCTAACATCCATAATGTTAAACTGTTTTTCCTGAAATATTGTTTATGTTGTATGATGAAAACATTGACGCATTGTTGGTTTCGCAGGAATTCGAGCCATGGTTAATGCCATTTAATGTAGCTATTGATATATTGAGAGATGGTATTGAAGGTCATAATTGATTGAAGGTCATAATAGCTGCAAAAACTTTGTTTAATTTCAAATATCATTGGTATTTACCTCACTAAAATATATAATTTTCAAATATAGGTTATTAAGTTGTGCCGATTGTTCTGCCGATTGTTCTGCTAAATACCACTTTATATCAATATTTAGTTAATTTTTAATGAAAAATAAAAGTGTTTTTGAAAACATTGAGTTGCCGATTTTCCAAATGGGGCATACCTAATTTAATTTTCATGAAAGTGAAATGCGAATGTCGAAGAGAGGCAATCACATAGTTCAATTTCTCTGTCACCATCCTGCCAACAAGTATGTTCTAAATATCTCTTATTGTGCATTGGCTCTGCAAAAATTTGTGACCCTCATTCGTTTTATGTAAACAGTTTTGAATTAGACAATAGTTAATGATACGCTAATTCGGAAGAACATTTTTTAGGCATATCATGGTTGCATCAAAAATTATTTATCTTTCGAGTATAGAATGATATACCTATGTAAAAGTTTATGCCCAGGACAAATAAACAAATTTCTGCACAATCATATTCTGTAATTTAAATGGTACAGGTTTTTCACAAAACATATGCATTTCGGGTGATAAACTGAACTAATCACGAGGCAAGTAGGAGGTTTATAAGTGTAATATTAAAAATATTTTTTATAAATAAACAGTGTGAACAATCCGTACTTTGCATAATAAGTTTTGAAAGTGATACATTAACATCCAACTTCGAACTTTTTTGACATTGGGCATTGGAACACAATTAAAATATCATCAAAAAATTTAATTAAAATAATACGTTCAGCAAGAAAGTAAAAAGAAATCACAATTTTTCAAATGAGAGGTTTGAGATGTAACATTATTACAGACAAAATACGACTAAATGCAAGACAATCGTACGTTCAACTGAGGGGAGCGAGGTTATTTTCACACAACGATGGTTTAAGAGTTGCCAGTCACGTACTTTGATGTTAAATAAAACACAAAACAGGAATGAAAGGAATGAAACAATGTCAGTTCCCCAAACCGCATCGCAATAAAATGGCGTTGACGTTTTTTACTGCACCGAGAATTTTCGCCGAACGAAGTCACCAACAAAATATGTAGAACAAAAAATGCGTCGCGCGGATGGTCCCAATTGCACATCCGCTGTCAAAAAAATATTTTCCGCGCGTCGCGTCGTTTCTCTGGCCACATGGTGTTTATATTGCAATCAATGAGGAACGCACAGTTCATTACTAACCGGAATGTGAGATATTTATTTTCATTACGCCGCTACTCGGCAGCAGACAGAGCGAAACGTCCCCGGCACGGCAGAGGGCGACGCCGACCTTTTGAGGACGCCTTGTCGCCTACCTTGCAGGCTGGCGACGGACGGAAGATTCCAGAAGATTAGGACGAGATCAAAAATAGAACATTCCAAGAGTGGAAGTTGAAGGGAATACATAACAGAGCACGGCTATTTTTACATTTTACAGATATAATGTTATTATTAGTATTATTGTTATTATATAAGAACTAGTTGACAGTATTTGAATGACAGTCCAGAAAATACTCTATAACACGCTATAAAAATACACACTTTTCCAAAAAAATGGGGTAAAAAAGACATAAAATGTGCTTGAAGTTCAATGTTTTCATACAAAACAAGGCGATTACATCAATCACATTTGATTTTTATTACCATCAAAATTAATTTCAATAATACAATCTCGCATTAGTGATTGTCATCTAACGGCGTAGAAGATAATGTAACTTACTTTTCGTAGCAACTGTGTCTGTAATTTTACCTGAAATGTATTCATTGATTAACTTATTATAAGTATCCTCCTTTATTCAACATATTTAAACTTATTTTATTCGTTATATATTATTATTTTTCAGTGTTTTTTTTGGCATACATTTTTACTGCTACAGTGTTTCTAATATATCTTCTGTCCCCTAGCCTCGTTTTCAGTGTGATCTCAAAGAGAATGCACTTTAAGAATGAAAGTATTGGTAAAACTAATTTCCTTAACTATTTTTGTTTAAAATAAATATAATTTACATATTTATATAAATTTTGTGATTACACAAAATAAATGAGAGAGCATACGAGACCGTGGAGACACCCAAAAAATCTTCCAAAGTTATTTTCGCAAAGGTATAGCCTGTGTGCGAACCTGTACAAAATCTTGCTGAAAGATTTAAACTAAATAAACTTTGAACTAATGCATAAATGGGCATATCATAAAGCTGATGACAGCACAATAATAAATCACGAAGTATTGACAAAAATGATTACAATTTTTAAAAAAACTTGAATATAAATTAAAATCATTGAACTACATTAAAACTGAAATATAAAAAACCTTACAACAAAATAGTATAATTTACAGAGTATCAAGAAAAGGAATAACAATTTAAAAATTAGAACATTACTTAACGTTGCACATATAAAACTGCTTGGAGATTATAACTATCATCAATTGATTTGTACGATGATAATAGAGGCATACATGTAAAAACAGAATGTACAATTGTTAAACATATTTCATGACATAAATAAATGATATTAATAACTGCTTATGATACAGCTTGCAAAACAAATTCCACCAATTTCTAATTAGTTATAAGTATTATAGTAATCGGTGTAAATCATCATTAATAACATACTGAAAACATTACTTCATCTCCTCTGTAAGTTACTCTCACTGTACTTCTCTTGAAATTTACTCAAATAACTATTGAGAGACATTGTAGAGAAAAGTATTATTCAGGTAATTTAACACATTATCAAAGGGTAATGCAATCTGATTATTAGCGTAATATAAAATAAACATGATATAACCTGAAAATTGTGAGGGTCATGCAATTGTTAAATAATAAAAGATTGGGTAAGTAAATGTTTCAATTATTTTTAACCTACTTTACTTTTATTAATGGGCAATAATAACGGGCATATTAAATATCAGTGAAACATATTTATTTTCTGACTTTTCCTAGTTTTTTATTGTACTTGAATTGAATTTCAAAATTATTAGTGATTATCTCGAACTAATTCAGAATAAACTACACGAAAATTTACTCCTTTGTATAACATTTTGTTCCACGACACAAAACACTTAACCTATTTTTGTAGTAAGTAGCTATTTAAACTTACATTTATATTTCATTTTTCTTGAAAGCATTTTTACGTCTTTTTTATAGACGAGACCAATACATGTTCAAGAGTGCCTATTGTTCCCCAGAGTGTAGTAACAGTGCTGATTTATGAGGTGACATATTAAAAAGCTCACATTTACCACAAACTAAAAAGCTCACATTTAATAAAAAAAAAGCGAAAGATGGGTATGCTTACGTATAAAATAAAGCTCATAATTCACAAATTGAATAGACGTTATTGACCTACCAGATAATAACAAAAGGAGTCTAAGTAATCACACACACACAATTCGCATTCTTTTTCATTTTAATGGAGTTCGGAAAACTGAATACACGAATACAGCAGTTTGAAATATTAAAATGTTCAAAAGTTGATCATATTCCTTTAATTCCTTCCTTGAATGAGAAATATTACGTGGAAAGTATCTCTTTATTTCAAATGCCCTACAGTGTTACTTATCACTAGAACATTTTCAGGATAGAATTTGAACATTGTAAAACAAATCTTGACAAAATTGGGACGAGCTATTTTTCTTCTATTCTATTAAACTTCCTCGTGATTCCAGAAAAGCATTTTGACCCAATTTATTTTCCTTTATTTTTAATTGAATAGATTGACATGAAATTAATTCAAATGCCTTGTTGTTCTAAAATACAAGAGTCATTACAGGTAAAAAAACACACCCCACATGCTACTCCTTTAGATGAAAAAATATTTCTCCTGTAATTGTGCCTAGATACTCTTACACATATGCGCACTGCAATTTCTTGATTTCTCTTCTTCTATGTAATGTCCAGAAGAGTCTGCACAACATAAATCGAAACTCTAGATATATTTCTAGTGATACCAAGGAAAAAAATACATTTTTCGGATACAAGGGACGAAAACGCAAATTTGTGCATCGACGGAATTGGGGTGTAAATTACGGCAAGCATGAATCGCGATCGCGCTGGACCTCGACAAGCCGTCAGAATTGCAGTGCACTCGCGATTCGCAAATGACACTAATGGCTTCCCGGGGGTACAAACCGATTCGAGCCTTGCAAACGCGCATTAAGTTCCCGTTACATACAGGAACGACATACATGCGACGAAATTGAAAAATTACACAAAAATACTTTCTGCTCGAATATATCCTAAAAAATTGTTAAGAAATTACTTATTGATAATATTATAAGAAACAATCTGGTGTGACTCTTCTTCAGTGTCCGTTGTCCGATATTATAAGCATACTCCACCACCAGCTTCTACTAGGGCTGTCGACTATTCTGGCAAGGAAGCAACAAGAACACCGACGTTTCATAAAGACCGCCTTACTTAAAATCCTGTAAAAATTATGTGATCGTTATCTGATTCTCGCTACTCCGGCACTAGTCCTCATTTTGAACAACTGCTACTCGTTATCGGCATTACTATCAAATATGTGCGAAAGAGGAAGAGCCAAGACTGCGGGATCAGCTCGCGACCCAAGCGAAAACTATTAAAGAGGGGTGAAGATAGAGGAGGAAGTATCGCAGATAGATCAGTTGTTGAAGAATCTGCTCCGACATCTCTAAAAGAGTCATAATGAAACCAGGGAAATTAATATTCTAAGCAGCCAATTATAAGTGTCATTCGGGCTGCAATTCTCTGACCCAGCTAATAAAATGTAAATTTACTGCTTGGTATAAATTCACGCGTAAAATGTTGTGAAGGTGTTAGTTACGTTGAACTCTCTAAATTTTTGAAAACTGCAAAAGTTAGAAATAATATGAGATAATAAATATTTGTTGTTGTAGCACATAGTTTTCTAAAGAACTTGCCTTACAGAAAGCATCGCATAGTTTTCTATAGCACTTGTGAGTAATTTGTACGCGACCCAGATGACGAGATAGTTTGGGTAAAGCTCTTCTACAGTGAATATTGTTACACACGTCCCTTTCAAATACAGTGCTTTCTACCAACTCCTGTACATACATGAGGGATTTAAGAAAGGTGTACAAGCCCACCTGACAAAACTCTCATCGAGAATCGAAATGAAGTTATACTCAAAACAGCCAAGAATTGCCAGGTATTGTATTTGCGCCGTTACTTAGGCACGTGGGTGATACTTATGTTCATTATCAGCGTCAAGGTCTGGGCCTATTGACCTGTTCCTTCGCCAAGATGATCTTTCTATTCGTGTTCCTATGGGTCGACCTGGAAATCGATTTCCTTCTGGTGAGTAGTGGAGGAGGCCCTCATGATTCTCTCGGCACGGACACATTCATGCAAGAAACTTACATAAAGAAAGGTGTTTCTGCGAATGTAAATGTAATACAGTAGAACTTCGCTCATCCAAACCCTGTACATCAGAAATTTCGGATAATGGGAATAAAATTCGGGGTGACGGAAAGATTAACAAAATAAATAAAATGCTAATTTTTAGTGTAAAGAAACGATTTTATAATTACAATATAACTGAAGAACTAATTATTGAAACACAAATGGTCGAAATGAAATGTTTATTTCACTGGTAAATACCGTGTATATTATATGTTTATGTAGAAGTAATTTTAACTTAGAGAAACTTGCAAATGGGCAATCTTTTGCCGTAAGGAATTGAAACTGCTTGATGATGCGATGTGATGATGCGATCGCTACGCTACATTGCACTGTCTGGTAATCATATAGATGTATTTGTATATGTACGTTACATTTTTTCGGATAATCCGAACAGACTACACCTCCAATTAGTTCGAATTACCGGGGTTCTCTGTAGTAAATTGTGAAGTTATAAAATAAATACAGTTACAAAACCCAATTCCTTTATTCTTTTGTTTATGTGCAACATTCGATATTTATTTTTAAAAAGTGCAATTAATTCACAGCTCTAGAAGAGTATTTCAGTCAAATTTCAAAGTATGCATTCCATTTTGCGTGACACTGAATATGGTGGACCTGATTCCATGAATATTGATGATATTATATGCACGGAATACAATGAACACAATTCGTCAACGGAGAGCACGGGGTACGGAGTCAAATAAACACCTCCATTATTGAGCAGAAATACGAAAAATTAACAGAATGACATTGATTGCGCGGCCTATTCATTTCTTTCTTCTTTAGGATGGTAATACATTGATGGAATCCTACATCAAGCATTCTTTATGACTTACGGAACTTCACGAGTAATTTTAAATTAACAATTTGTTTGTAAAACAATTCTTTCAACCCAATTGTAATACCAGATTGCTGAGAATTAAAATAATAATATTTAGTAAGCAAGAGTAATATTGAAGATGAAGAATCATAGTTCACCAACAATTATTGTCCTCAGAACTAATAATGACTTTAAATCATGTCTGGAGACAATATTGGTAGCAAAAGAAAGGACTTAGAAATGTTTTAATACTTATTTCATTTTTCATACCAACCTTTTTTCAACTATAATCACAAATATGGCTTGAATTCTGCCAACAATTAAATTGTTTTGTGAACAAGAAATTTATTCGTAACTTCAAAAATATCGATTTTTTACAGTGCCGTTTAAATTTTATATAGAATGGTATTTAATGAATATATTAGCTGTGAATGATGAGAAATATGTATAGAAATGAATCACGAACTAATCTCATATAAGATGCTGATAAAAGGGTTTATCCTATACGTAATTCAGAATAAAATAGATCTGCGAAGTAGTAGTTCTAAAATAATTTGCCGACCTCAATTAGCTATTATACTGTTAACTGTTTGACTAATATTTTTTTGATTTCCAAGTAAATATTTAAAACAATCACAAATCCATTATTGTCAACGTTTCAGTCTTCGCTGAAAATTCTGAACCAAACGAATTTAAAAATATATTATTATGTTCTTTGAAAAGATTAAAAGGAAATTGAGATTTATTCTCACGAAAGGTCTAAAGAAATAAAATTATTATCGCAAGTTCGAATGTGCATCAGAGAGCTACGGATGTCAAACCAAAAGTAATTTGATTATTATGATGGATTTTCATTATACGACGTGCAGATAAAGTAATATTTTACTACAAGTGTATACAAATCCTCTTTTCGGCCTAAAGGATTCACAAGGACTTTTCTGACAAAATATCTACACTTTCTCCTGCGGCAATTCTATTCGTAATATAAACATGAGAAGAAAATGATGTTAGTATAGTTGAACATATACGTTGAAAGTTAAAAAATATGAGAATTAATAGTAATTTAATATCCCCTTCCACTACAATATTCCTGATTTAACAATCGAAAACTGAAACTTAAGTTCACATGTAACCAAGAACAAAGATTTTTGCATCCATGATTCGTTCGTTCTAATCCGAGTTTCTTGCGAACCACACTTCTCGCGTCAAGTCAGTATCGATTCTCGGTCACCCCGACATCAACTTTCAGAACTCGACCGTACAGATGGCGATCGCAAAGTGCTCGTCAGGTGCGAGGGGTTTTCGTGGATACTTATCTACGAACTGCATGGTCAAAAAAAAAAAAGAATCGAATCTTGGAACAAGAAAATAAAATCTGGAATCTATTGACTATTATGCACTAGAAAAAGAACCAAAGACCAAAATTGTACTTTTATTTCAATCTCCGAAACGGTTAGTTCTGCTGAATCTGTTTCTGAAAAACAGAATTCTCATACAAATCTTTTATAGAATAGTAATTTTACCTACACAAAACGTGCATAGTAAGATGTATGAATAGCAGACATGTGCTTTAAGGATGTGCAATCTCTGCAATTGTTTGACTAATAAACTATTGTAAAAATTAAAGTATATTTTAGTTTAAAAAGATATAAGTACATTTTATTCAGGATTAAATACAAACTCCCAGGAAGAAACGAAAATTATTAGATGTTACCGAATACTATATTTTTAGACAATAAATAATGAAACTTATCGACTAGGTAAGTGTTTAATTGTTTATAACAGCCCGGAAAATCTACTTCTAGTTGATAATGCGTTTCTTTAATATTGAGGAGAAGCAAATATTGAGGAGAAGCAATATTTACTAACTAGAATGGAAATAAGGTAGAAAGTTCTTATTATTTTGTATAGAGTGAATATCTTTGAATTATTTTATAAAATAATGAAATTCTATAGTTCTAAACAGAAATAGTCTACGATACATGGCAATTATGTATAATTATGAATATCATATTTATTTCCAGTATGTGATATATTTTTATGTTTTGCACGTTATAGTGCAGAGTCCAAACAGGTCTGCGACCAACGCCAGCATTTACTCCCTAGGAAGTTCTCTAACATTCTCTAACACTCAATGTCAAGTAATGAACCAGTATAATAGATTCCAGTGTAATAGCACATTATAGACGAGATATTACTCCTATTATCGTTTCTTACATTTTGTTAATGTAAAACTATTGCAAATAATTAATTATAAGTACTTCATGAAAAATTTTATTTTACGCCGTGATGCCTTGTTGCCTTGTTGCGCGGATGTATTAATCTTGATCTTAAGGAACCATTATTTTTAATACAAAAAATTTAAATACTCAATATCGATTTTCAAAAAATTGTTGAAAGAAAACTTGCAGCATCCTATTACGTATGATTAATAAATAATATTGACTCTCAGTAGTATCATCTCGGTTACAGACAAAGGATAATATTAATATTTCGTCCACTCTAATTACCTTAAGTCAAACTCTACAAAACTGACATCAGTGTGATGACAAGATTTATTATGATACAAGTGTTGTATTAATCCTAGGCGCACCACAATAATCATCACTACGTCTTGTTGAAGGTCACGGGATGGCGACCGAAACGTTGGCACCTGTGCCCGGGGCGCGGCGTCTCCCGGATAGCCAAGTAAGTGGTAACAATAATCGAGCTAAACCATGGCATCCTATTAAATACTATCAAAGTCAGTATGTAAACTTTCTCAGGACTAATAGTCAAATTTCAGCGAAACTTACTGTTCATTAGAATTCTTATCTTATTACCATACTCAATTAGTTGATAAACTCGACCTAACGACCTCGTTAGATGATTCTCCAATCCCCCGTTATAATATGATGTTTTTCTATTCTTATAACGCAAAACAAAATTCTATTAACTATGAAAAAATTGGGTGACGAAAATTATAGGAAACCATATTCTTAAAAAAACAAAAACGCAAGAGACGAGTTTGGGAGGCTGAAGGGGAAAGGAAGTGTGCGAGGGGAGGGTAGGCACGGGCGCGAAATGCGATCCCTCCATCTCAGAGAAATCAACAGAGCTCCACGCGCTGTTCTCCGCCGCGAACCTGCCAGCGCCTCTTCGACGTTGCTCAGAGGGCGCTGCTAGGCACACAGAAGCACTGCCGGAGTCTCTTTTGTAGTTCGCGCAAAATCAAAGAGGAAACGAAGAAGTTCTGAATAAACACAGGCTTTGTTAGATCGCCAGATGGGATCTTTGTTTCAGGGAACAAATTGCAAACGCGGAGGAAAAGGGGAAAAATGTAAAGCAACGACTAAAAACCAATGAATTATGAATGAGAATTTTAGACCCTTTGGGGTTCGCACTTGCCAATTGGAAGGACAACTCGTTAAAATCATTCAAATGAACACAGCCAAGTCCATAGAGGAACAACAGTCAGGTAGGTGGAAATAATCTTTATCGAAAAAAAGTTTTGTTTTGACAGAGACTGGCATTCATCGTCGAATAATTAAGAGTTGTATCTTTATAATTTTCATATGTGAAAATGTTAATAATAAAAGCCAAATAATGAAGATGTAAGTAATAATTTGTAATTGGAATTTCGTCCCAAGAGTATAAATATGGAAACAAAGAAAGTACAATTTGTTTGTCTCACAAAAAATGCAAAGAGGCGGAGAATCATCTTTCACTCCAATTAACAAACAATACAACTGTAAAATAGATAAGAAACAAGCATTGTGAATATGAATGTTATGCTTTGTAAAACTTACTGGTTTTATATTACTGGATGTTCTTATGGCGTTGTTATGAAGTTACACAACGAGGTGAATTGCGATCCAGTAATGCAGGATGTTTTTTAAAGACCTGCATATTTATTAAATTATTTGGCAATGAAATATCTACATCCAAATGCCCTAATACTGAATTCGATAATTGCAAATGTTCGACATTCTTTACTTACGTCACTAACAAATTTACATTTATTATATTAACTTGGCTTAAATGTTAAAATTAATGGTTTTCTTTCAATTTTAATTATATTATTGATATTTATATTTAAAATAAACGAGAAAGTTTAATGAAATAAATTTTCCACTTTTGTAATACAAAATCATCCTTATTTTTCTTCTAAAACCAGTACTTTTCCTCAAATGAATTTCATGCACATATATCAACGTTACAATAAATTTTATCAAATTAATTTACACACACTATATCCAGACGCCTCACGCATCAGTTAACGCTAATTGCAAGCTCGACGTATGAATTGACTGCATTCACGCACCTTACTCGCTATTTAATTACCCCACGATTTACGCAGATATGGGCATGTCGTCGAGAATCAATGGAGAGCACTCCCTTCTAAAGCGCTAACGACATGATGAAATAAACACTACGGACAAGCAAAGGATCTAGAGGAACTGGTTGTAATGAGGAATGGAGCTCATCTCATCTCAACTCAAATGAGAACAGATGAATACACCCTTCTTCCCTTCCCTTCAGTCCTCCTCTGTGGTGCACTTGGCGAATACTCTACCTGATTTTCTGTGACTCTTTCTTATCATCGCCATCTACCCTACAATTTCTTTATGCTTTGTTCTTTGAATCTTGCACAATTTGTATTTGAATAATTAACAAACTGCGCCTATCAGTGTCTCATATCCATGTAGTAAAATGTACAATATGACTCGATGTAAAGATTGAAGGACCTTTAAAATCTGTATAAACAAGAAGAAGTTGTCATCCTTAGTACCTAGGTCTTTGTTTTCGTAATTTCTTGAAAGCTCAGGCAAACATTGCAGATATATTTTCATTTTGTCTGTTCATTAATCGTAATGTTAATCTTGCAAGAAAGTAGTCAAACTATCAGTGGTTCTGAATCACAATAAGTATAATAGGTACTGTAGATTCAATAGATCACTATAGATATAATTATTTTCATTTCACAAGCGAAGATGTAATTAAATTAACTTACGAACTTCTATATCTCGATGAGCCTTCAGCATGAAATCATATAACAACTCATCAACATTTTCAGTTATAAAAATATAGTTATAGGAAACACACGAGCTGTCAAAATCCTTTCTTCATATTTTAAAACTGTAGAAAGTGTACTATGAAAATACATTTACAATAACTTTGTTCATTTTAATTCATTTCCCCACTTCACAAAATATCAAATTCAACGTTTTCAGTGTCAATTACGTATTCAGTGTTACATTTAAAACAGGTTTATCACACTGCATTGTGATTAAATTTAGTTGTAAAATGAAACGTATCTCTATTATGCAGAAACATGTCGTTCAAAGAGTTTACATTTTATAAATAGAACATCTGTATCGGTGTAGAAGAACATTTAAAGACACTTATATCAACGATGCGTTTTGCGAATTGTCTATTGTTGTGCGAATTCTTTGTATTCAAGGAATACAAAGAAAATATCCAAATACAATATTCGTCTTTAACAATCACGTAAGTTACTTCGTGGTGTCAGTGCAATTTCCTCTTTAGAGAAGCGTACAATCACACAATAAAATTATCAATATCAAAATATTAATCTTTGAACGATCAAATTCGGAGTGTTGGTAACACCAATTGCATCTTTACACTTTTAAGTATTTTTGATACTTTCTAAAAACTACTAAAGCAATCACTTAATAGAAATTCACCAAAATACAGTACTAATTTTATAGACTTTGTTCCTTTTTATAGAACTAAAATCTGATTTATAGTACACAATGACAAAATTACTATTTAAAAATTGAAAAAGAAAAATTGATTTAGAACACTTTAGATTTATTAAAGCAAATTACTATATTTACAACTTTATTTACATAAAATCTAAGCAAATTCTAATATTCCTACTCTAAATTAAGGTTTCTCAAGGCATTTTTTCACGTTTATCAAATCCTCTTCAGAGTTGCAAAATACACTCACCACAGTCCCGCAAAGCTTGAAAGTATAACCGGTTGCATACCAAACACACATTACATTCAAACAACTTATGTGATGGATTTGGCTACCAGTATTGCAAGTAAAACTTAAAAATATCGTGAAATTTCACTTCCAGCACGTAAAAGAATAATTTTCACATTAGTGGAAATAATTAATACAGTGTAATTATTTATTTCACTAATTTCATTTTCCCAAAAAAAGTAAATATCGTGTTGACAATACTATAGCGGGAGTTTCGAGTTTTACTTCACAATGTGAAAGAAATCTTAGAAATGCAATGCAAATAGCATATAATGCGCAGGGAAACATGCTCAAACTAAGTTTTAAAACTTCACCTCTCCAAATTCACTGCATTTTCTACAGAAACGGAAGTCTGGTATTTTAAAACGTAAAATAGAGAAGGCATATTAATTACTGCTTAACTAAAATACGTGCTATGAATGCCATTTCAGAGAAATTTTAATATTGCCGACAGCCATAGCCGCAATGTTCAAGAAGTACGTTTACTAAATTTCGAAAATTGGGAAACTTGGGAAACTGCAATTAAAGTAACATTAGATGAAAGCAATTGCTGGTGTTTGAGGAAATTAAATTCGAGACAAAATCTCGATCCTTCAAATATTATTATCTTCAAATGTTCGACTGCTTGCTGATGACTGAATATTTTATCGGTTTATAATATCAAAGGAGGATAAATATATTTTGTTGCGAGACTTAAGACGGATTTCACTTCTGTGCATACAAATGGAATGGAAATAAACAGTTCAAAGAGGAGGGCAATCACTTTTGGTGTGTGTCGAATATATAGAGAAACCGTGTACAAATTAAACAACTGTTATAATTTGAATTACTACTAAACAGTATATTCAGCAGTGAATTTATGCAGTCATATTATATAATATTTGTAAAGTGTTTTTATACATTAACGTACACTCAGTTAATGTAAAATAAACGCTGAACCAAGTTTAAACACACTATTCAAAAATGTATAATAAGATGGTTTGTGTATTATCTAAATAATTAAGTATTTGAAACTTAATAGACACA
The DNA here is from genome assembly GCA_038098605.1 of Gryllus longicercus. Lineage (NCBI taxonomy): Eukaryota > Metazoa > Arthropoda > Insecta > Orthoptera > Gryllidae > Gryllus > Gryllus longicercus. The sequence continues at coordinate 2,594,270 of JAZDUA010000149.1, forward strand.
CATTAGTATTTCAGTTTTCTGGAAATACGAATTTAAATAATTAGTATACATAGTCAGCCCTTGCCTCTGACTAACTCCATTTGCTGATGTATTAGTACAGCGCCCTTGTTCCTGATTTCCATTGCAAATTTAAAGATATCATGCCTTTAACTACACAATAGTCACGCAGAAAATACAGCCATTTGGGCATCGAGCGAGTTTTCTTTTTAGTACGAAGAAGAGAAGTGGTCTTGTCCACGTTAATAAACTTCACTGAACGAGTGAGTTAATAAAGACATTCCCTCATGCGAAAAAACAATTATGTATTTCTGACTACAAATATAAAGAATGAAAAAACTGTGTAATAACTAGGAACTACTATCGTCAGAAAGTGGGATCTCATTGTATTTTTGGAACACAAAATAATGAAATGTAAAATTATTTAATACACTTCACGATATGAAATTACTTTGAAATTTAAAGCGACATACCTAAAATGCACATACCTAAAATGACATACCTAAAATGCCTAAAATGACACACCTAAAAAGACATACCTAAAATGCCTAAAATGACATACCTAAAAAGACATACCTAAAATGCTACTCAGAGAGTTAGAGCAACATAAATTATTTTGTGTATCTACTAAGGCAGGCGTGACGTGCGTCATTGTGGAGGTATTCAAATACGATTATTTCCTACTGCATCAATATCAACAGAGAAATAACATTACCTTTATTTCATGAATGCCCACAAGAACTAGTAACTTTAATTCAGATAATTATGTGTTCAGTTGGTGTAGAATATACAAAACATCTTCGTGAATAGTAAATGAAAATCAACTTGCTTAAACTTTTAAGAAACCAATTTAGTGGTTATTGAATCTTTAGTATTACATGGAATGTGAAACTATTAGAGATAACGATTATTTGATTTGCCCGGAATAAAACAAGGAATGATGACCTTAACAATAATGTTTCTACAAATGTATTAATTACTATTTTAAGGAAACATTTTCAATCCAATTATACGAGTACAAAGTTAAAAAAGTACATACATTTCATTGAATGAACACATCATTGCGGAGGTCTAAAAACTGGAGAACCGCTCTTCTCATTTCAAAAGACAAGGGCAAACACAATTGCGTAAAGGGTTTGGATCTAAATAGGCGTTTCTGAATTATTTTCGTCATAATTTGTTCGTGAAATGAAGAGAAAATGAATGCAAGGATAACTCATTAAACATAAACACTTGTAAAACTCACCAATTGAATGCATCCTGAACAGTATAATGAGAAACATTTAATTTAATACAAAATAAAAATATATTTTATTCCATCTTACCGAAAATCAACACGGATATTTTAATTTTGCATTAAATACTTTCAAGTAGTCAGGATGACATAAATGAATGGTAATGGCTACCGTGGATGTTACGGAAAACCAAAAATCTTGTAGACAATTCTTTATAAGTATCATTTTTAGCTATGAATCTATTTCATATGTTTATTTCGCAAAATTTGTTATTTGCAACAGTATAATTAATTTCTCAGGAATGCCATTTACAATTATTACAAATCAGGTTTCTCATTTATAGTAAATTGATTATAAAAATAAATTACATTAAGCAAGTCTATTGGGATGGCATAATCCGCACAACATAACGCCAATATCAGTAACGTATGAATGGTGTTTTTAAGTTGATGTTCCTATACACGCAAGACATTATCACCAATTATCACACACGCGTTCTTTCTTCCATGTCAGAATATGTGCACATTGGGAAAATTTTACTCAATCGATTTGCTTGTTTCGTCAGAGTGCGAGAAAAAAAAAGATCGAGAACGAAACCTCAAGGAAAGGGTAAATGTCAATGACTATTATGTCGATAATGCTCTCGAGTAAGCGACGCAGATCGCGTCAGTTGCATCACATTGTGGTCGACGCTGTTCATGTTCATTGAGCGTCTCGAGTTCTGGAAAGTGCTGAAACGTCGATGCGGAAGTTGCACTTAAATACAAACTGAAAATGGCGGTCCAACGGTCACGAGTGGCCTTGCGTGGCCTTCATCCTTCCATCGCGTTTCTCAGCCATTTGTCCCAGCTACTTTTTACGAGCCTTTACAAAAACACGTAATATCTTCACAAAGCATTGGTATTATATCATGACATTAACAGAGAAGTGAGTAAACAATTTCATGTATTTAATCGCTACTAAAATTCCCTCTTGAACGAAGCTTTCCGTGGAAGTACGCGAGTTAAATTTTGAGATAGTTCTAAGACTTTATTCTTACGGGATTTTTCTCTTTATCAATACCGTACTCCGTTAAAAAAATCAGAAAAGCTGTTAGGAATATTTCCATCACACATTCAAGCTATAATTTGCTAATTTTACATGCCACTAATCAAAATAATTAGTTCGGGTTAAATATATGCACGTCCCATACTCTCTTGATAAGGCGGTTATCAAAGAAACAATTATAGCCGAACATGCAGAGTAGAGTCAGTGATGCAATGCATTCCAAGGAAAGGAAAGGCGCGGTCTTTGCCAGATAACGTGTCGCAACGCGCATCCGGCGCGGCCGCTCATCGCAGCCTCTGCCGCGGGCAGGAGCGGCGCGGCCCGGAGTTCGACCCTCGCTTGCCTGCGTAGTGGCACCGATGCGCGCCAGGTGCGGTGTTTTACGCACGAGTTTTTAATCCAGGTGAGGTCAGGAAATTTAGCAGTCGATAGATTTTTAAGTCGTGGTGTGAATATTGACTACCTTTGGTTGACTCGTTCAGTTGATTAGACCAGCGAGTGCAAATCAATGATTTACGCGAAAAGTTTTAGGTAGGGTGAGTTCACAAAATTTAAGTGCAATTTTTTAGTTCTTAAACTACGGACATTCGTTAATTAAAAAAAACTTGAAATTGTGTTCCTAAAATATAAAATAAAATTCCTCGTATATGAACATTATAATTTATTGATGATAGAATACAAGTCTTGTATCTAGTATGTGATAAGAGCCACGTAGGAGATTTTCGTAAAGTGCTTTCAGAAAAAGAAATATTTCAATAAGTAGATACGTAATACTATTATATAGAAAGTGCAGAAAGCTTAAACTTAGTCAACTAAACATTATGAACATAAAAAATTTACTTTCGGTAAAAATTTGTTTCTTTCATGTAGGAGGTTGTCTTGCATCAACGATAATGTGCAGCTCAACACAGTGAATAGTTTGTAGAATTACGAAGAAATACATCGCAATAGCCACCCACTATTACTAGCTCATAGCTACCAAGGTAATAATTGATTAAATAAAGTTAATGTTCTTCAACAAGAACACCCAAAATTGGCCGGACAAACATGCTTAGTCCTCCCAGGCTATCTGTTTGTGCCCCACATGACCACACTTTTCTGCATTCGACGTCATCCAAGCACCGCTGTGCGGTCGGACCACTTCCATTCCATTTTCTTATTTGATTAGCACAAAGTAATATGACGATGGTCTGCCACATATTGTCATCGCTTAAAACGTTTACTTTTGACGAATCTACGATCAGACTTGCAATGGCCCTGTAAACGGGTAGCAGAACAATATTTTTTAACAAATGATAAAATGCATACAGACAGATTCAGACGCGAAGTGGCTGCGAAAACCTAATTCTACTTTGCTAAATTTGGGCGCCCCTCACACTTGAACGTGATATTGCCACACAAAGGTATTACTTTTCTTTTAACCCTTCGATTACGTGTACGAATTATAAAACTCAGCGGAATGACTGACGTTTTTGTAAAATTTTCTCTCCAAGGACTGTGGTTGAACTCACGTCATACGGTGTGGTATTATATTTTTTTCTGGAGCTGATAAAGATTGGGATGAGTTACCACACATCCGATAAAACACTGGACCGGTCCGAACATTATCCGAGGGAATTGTTCAGCTTGGTGTATTTAAGAACTGAAAATATTGATGTGTCCAGTCAAAGGAAATGATTCCCAGAAACTAATGAAAATCATTGCAATAAGTACTAGTGGAGAATGGAGATAATTTCAAATCATCCGTACGTGTAATAAATCAAAAGTTCGAACAATAAGAACAAATATTATTTTATTGTCGCTCAGCTGGACGCACTGAAATTTCAGATCATTGTAAGAAAATATAAAGAATAATATTATTCTTTAGTCTTATTACTGTGATGGTGCTCAATTGATTGCTGATTTACGAAGAAAAATATATATTATTCTTACAAAAACAAACATTTTTCTTTATTTTCTAAACAATTTTATATTTTTATTTATGTATCGCGTCCGCAACAAAGTGGAAAAATGTTGTTAAATTTATGTTTTTGTAGTGCGTAAAATATTACATAAAACATTATATCTTAAATATACTCTTCATAACATTATATTGAAGTCAGCGTTGAGAATAGATCCATAAACATAAGGGTACACGTTCCGATAAATGTGTGGATATTCTATGGTTAGAAACAAAACAAAACAAAAAGATAGAAAAACACTACGGGAGGAAGGAAAAAGCCTGTTATCGGAATCTATTAACTACGCTCGGAAGTCCTACTTCCAACGCATTAGTCCGTTACAGATTTAAATCTCATTGCGAATTGCGGCTTAGTGAGGAGAGGGCGCCCGGCAGTCCCGCTGCCTACCTTGCGAAGAGCGGGCGACGGAGGCGAAGACGGAGCTGACAGCGAGTGCGGCGTCGGCGGCGTCGGGGCGGCGACGGCGGAAGCGGCGGCGGCGGCGGCGGCGGCGGAGGCGGTGTCGATGGCGGTGGCGTCGGCGGCGGCGAAGGGCGACTGCTCGGCGCGCGGCGACGGTAGCTGCGGCCCCGAATGGCACGCTGCTTATATAGCCATGTGAATAGACGGCGCGCCGAGTCGCGCATGCGCCGGACCGCTCTGGCGGCGGCGGCGGTGGCAGGTCTCCTCCGCCCCCGCCGCCGCTGTCGCCGCCACCGCCCCGTCGCCGTCCGAAATCGCGTGTCCTCCCACGCGCGTCGCGCCACGCTCCCGCCGCGCCCCGCGGCTCCGCCCCCACACACCATGCTCAACCTCAATCAGGTAAAACTTCGCCCCGCTCGCTAGGAGCAGGCGACCCAGTCCACACGTGGGTGGTGGAGTACGTGCTCCAATTGCCCCCCCCCCCACTTCTCTGGAGTTATTGGTTGAACGTGACGCCCGGAGTGAGACGCGCAAACTTCTGAGAAATATTGGAGAAACGTTGACGACTTTGCAGTAACGCAGGTAGGAACAAATTATCTTCTTTTTGTAATGACACAATGTAGTATTTTATGTTATTATTTTCAATGTGTGTCATTTTTCTATTATGTTAATCTATCATCTCATCATTTCATGATGTTTAAATCTTGCCATCAAGTCACGGGTGCGAGTCCACGCGAACTTATTTTTCTTAAATCTGTTTTTCATTGCAATAACGTAAATCGTATGTACAAAACATCTACAATCAAAACTGCCATAATGTTTGACAAATCTTCAAGCAAGATAATTTCGCAGTATTGCTTTTTAAATGAGAAATGTAATAACGTCACAAAGATCGATCAAATTAAAATTTCTCCCATCGCGCAGACTGACTTTTCATAGCAGATCAAATGACTTCTTTCCTGATAATTCAAAGCGAATACCGAGTTTGATGAATATTTGTGCTTTTCTCATGGAGATATACGTGTTTACATATGCCCAGAGTGTGTGCCGATAAAAGCTTGTATAAATTCCTCCTCACCGCGAATTCCAGGAGCGACTCTCCGCTTCGAAATCCTCCGCCATCGAAAAAGCAATAAATCATTTTAGAACTGTGATGGTCATGTGGCGTGCTTTCCTCAAAGAATAGCTCCCGAGAAAGTTAAAAATTGAAGATAAAAAATCGCATGAACAATATAATATTACAAATATCTCCTCTGTATGTTATAGACTAAAGAAAATTATTTTTTTTAAATTTCGCCTAGTTTATTAAATAATGAACAAAATGCACATGTAGGAAAGTGAGTAACTGATGAATAGGGAATTATCCCTCAAGTGTTTGTCGATCGAATTAAGACGATACCCTCATTTGTTAAACATTTTTGGACATTTTATTACATTTTTGAAGATTTTTGCTTTTGATCTTCAGAGTAGCCCGTAGCTTGAATGATGAGAAATCACCATAATTTCGAAATCTATGAGAAAATAAATTCACTATTTCATTACATTTCTGTGCAATTTAATCTCAACGCTCTTACTCTCAAACCCGTATTTACGTGCGGATTTACCGGGTCTGTAATATTGTTCACAGGTTGGGGCCGTTCGAAGATAAATTCAAGTCTGTATTCACTTTTAAGCATAATCCGCGTCTACAAAGTGAGGAATGTTTGTTTAAGTTTAACTTATTTTAATGCACTTCACACACTTCACAACACACACACACACACACATTGTTTAACTGCAAAATTATGTGAGAAATACTACTATAACCCTAGAGAAACCATGTTTTAGAGTCAAATAATCCAAATATAGAACGTCGCTCGAAACCATTTATTAGATGAGTGACAAGCAAGAAAGTATAGTAGTTTTGGAAGACAACAAAGATATTATCTTGATGGCAGTGATGAATAGCATGTTGTTCGGTGCTTATGTGCTTTTAATATGTAACTATCAGGGTGACAAGATTGAAAATCAATTTCGAAAGCCTACTGCTTACCCTATTTTTCCCTAAGAAATGAGGAATAAAATTGAAGTTTTTAAAAAAGTTATGTTCGGTTGTGATGTTTCCATTAATTTGGATTATATTTTACAGTTTACAGTGATATGTTTTTAGGAATAAAAATGTCTGACTTAGACCTTAGACAATTTTGAGGCTTATTCAACACAGCAACCATGCAATTTGAATGGAACAACAGGTTTTATTTGTCAAATATGTAAGGTGCAATATTGTGATGAGTCAACATAATGAACATGTGACGGTAAAATCGAATCAATACAGCAACCAGATGACTATCAAAGCTTAAAATATTAATTAAATGTGCAGAGCTAGTATTATAATTAATAATCTCTTGCTTTGTATCAATACATATAGGTATCAATTCATATTAATTAGCAATAACTATAACAACTCCTGAAACATGCAATCAATATAGTGCTGTGAATGACGTATGTTAATATGATAGCTGAAGAGAAAGATCAAATGAAAATATTCTGTTGGACGAGCTGAGCTAGAAATCCATCCACTCCAAATGACTACGTCGGACTGTTTGTTCAATGAAGTTGAACATCTAAAGAAAACCTTTAAGAGGTTCTCACAATAAACAAATTAGGATTCAAGACAAAAGAATAATGAACTCTGTCTTCAATATCCATGTCCAAAGTGATTACACATATTACTTGTTCCGTAGCAAAAGTTCATACAATGTTATTCAATGGTGTGAATTCAATTAGCAAAATAACAAAGATATCACTATTAATATAAATTCGCCCAAATTGTCTTCCGCTCTCATTTTGCTACATGCAAAGACATTAGAGGTTTCGTTATTGCGACAACATTACCAATATGACAACAATACCAAAAATTGAACATCTATATACGAGTATTAATAGTAAGCACGATTTTTCAGTTTATTTCGTGAGAACAAGCTTCAGGATAGATCGACTAACAAATAGTAACACATTAACATCCTTGTTCACAGGCATACACAAACTACTTCAATCACAAATATTATGCTCGAAATAAATGATTCTAAAATATGATATTTTGAAACATCTACTAGCGCGGTCCGTTTCGGGCCACGCGCTGCGAAAACTTCCCATCGATTCGAGCGCTCTAACTCAGCTTTGATCGTGTGTGTATGTGTGTGTATGTGTGTGTGTGTAGTTTGAGGAAACATAGGAAAATATGTCCATTGCATATCACTACATGTAATGGTCTTTAAGTTGTGTCAAAACTCGATAAGCTTTGTTGAATGGTCAGATAGTAAAGATCGTGGAGCAATTATTCTGATTAGGAGTGTCGCGGCGTGTGGAGCGTGATGGCTCTCGGCGCGGGCACGCGTGCCCTCGAGGCACTTGCGCACACACCGCGGAGGGGGAGGGGGAGGCGGAGGCGGAGGGGGAGGCGGAGGGGGAGGCGGAGGCGGAGGCGGAGGCGGAGGCGGAGCCGATGGCGGAGGCGGAGGCGCAATGCTGTGTGAGGCGGCGCCGTTGACTGTACTTCCGAGGTCGCGCCAGCAGAGCTGAGCATACGACTCGGCGGGAGGAGAGGCGCGCTGTCCAGTAGCTGCTTTCCCCCTATCTCCCACACCCGTTCTTCTCTCCACCTGCGCCGTCAGAACTATCACAGCTGGCACCGCTCGCCCCGCTACCTCGCCTGTCCGCCCAGCTTTTCTCTCTCCACCCCCTTCACCATCGAGCCGTTCTGCCGCCATCCCGCTCCGCCCTTACAACTACCACCGGCGCTGTTCTTGGATTCTCCTTTTCTAGTGTCCCACTTCTGTAATGCTTCCATTACTAGCCCATTTCAGAACCCAGTACGTCATTCACCGGCAACCAATTAGATTGATTAGTGATTCCGGGCGCGTTACCTGCTTAAGTCATTAGTGGCGTAAGTGTAGTGCATTATTTATGGCGGAAGGAGGCGGAGATACTCCCTCGCTGGATGTCGAGATCCGGCGCCGACGTGGACGTCGTATTGAGGAGGAACTATCTCGCACAAGCCGGTATAAGATGTATTTAAATTCCCGACTGTTGTCCAACGTGTGTCGTAGTGTAATGCGTTTGGGTGTAAGACTGTGAAAGGGGCGAGGATAGGACAAGGAATAAGAAGGAAAGATGGCACGCAGTCCATGGCCCGTTTGTTAGAGTACTGCTCCGGCATTTAACTGGTATACAAACCACGAAAAACTGCCTATCAGAGCAGTCGGGCGGCAGAAGTCTCCTCCGGGCAGCGGCGGAATTCGACCTAGCTATGTAGCTAGAATCAAAAATCCTTCCACCATCAAAAGTAGAACCGGATCAGCCAGAACTAGGATCACCCGGTCAGAAGCACAGTAGTCACATTGATGCTCTGAGCCACTTGAGTTAGTACCACCAATCACTCCCTTGGGCTATTCTTCACACCAACGCTCTCATTGAATCTACGTCCTCTCTTCTTCGCTAGCCAGCGGCCGCCTGCGCCCGAGCGCCCGCCCCCGCGTTGACGGTCGCGATGGCCCTGGCGACAAGCAGTCGCGACGGCGACGGCGGCGGACAGAGCCTTGTCAGGGGCGACTGTGATTTCGCTTATCTGCGCAGCCAGATTGCTCCTGGACCAGGCGCCTTCCACCCAGACCACCCCCCTTCGCGGCCGCGGACCACGGGATTACTAGGGCGCCGCCCCTGCCCCCGCCCTCGCCCCCGCCCCCGCCCTCGCCCCCGCCCTCGCCCTCGCCCTCGCCCTCGCCCTCGCCCTCGCCCTCGCCCTCGCCCTCGCCCTCGCCCTCGCCCTCGCCCTCGCCCCCGCCCCCGTCCTCGCCCTCCCCCCGCCCTCGCCCTCGATGACGCCCGCCAGCCAAGGTCCCTCCCTCATTCCGCGGCGATTGCACTTCCCCAGCTACGCCCCTGTCATTAAGCATTACGTTTTTCCCACGTGGGGGGGCGCTTCCCACGTAACGCGTGGTTTTCTACGCAATAACTTGTGTGCAAGAGACTATTTTACTCGCGATATTAAAACCAATATACTTTAATTAAACATATAAAATGACCCAATCAGCGTGTATCACAAAAAAATTTATCGCTTTTACTATCCGATTTTTCTAACCGCCACTCCCTACTAGCCAAAGCTGCAACCTTAGGAGGCGGTATGTACCGATTGCTCTGTTTATGTGTAACAAACCGCCAATATACTATAACATACATATATACATAACAACTCTTTGATTTAACGTGGTTTCAGTTATATTCAATATTTGGTGCATTTTGGAAGTCTATTGAACGTAATTTTATTCGTAGGATAGTCCTATTAAATACCACTCGTGCTCCAAATTTCTTAGATAAATCCCATCTTGCCTTCATAAATCGGGAATTTATCGACAATTTCCAGAGCAACATTCGTGGTATTACCCGTGATATTTAACAGCTGATTTTTAAGAGAACTGTATATTTGAACTGTGCATTGTTATCGTGTCTTCCGTTCCGAGAGTAAATTTAAGAGAATGAAGACAAAGCCTATTACCAATATCTAAGCAGCCACCAACATCTATTACCAATATTTAAGCAGAAGTGGGAAGATATTTTCATTTGAAATAGAGCTAATTTGGTTTAGTTCAAATTTGTAAATTCTATTTGACGCAAATTTTCAAATTAAATCAAAATCTCTAGATTTAAAAAAATAATAATATAAAAGTTAGATAAAAGCATTTAATTGGATTTTTTGTCGAGAATGAGTCATTCTGAGCAACCATAATTCAGTACAAAACTGAAATATGCAAAACAAAACCTTACTGTAACGTACTAACATGTCCAGATGTCTGCAGGAAACTTACAAATTAGCACATAACTAAACACAAACGGATTAAGTTGGCCCAATGACAACACCACGCTTCTGCAGAAACACTGAACAAGAGTTGTTACGGTTCTTGTCCCGACGGTGTGGCGGACTTTCGACACTAGTTTCACAGTTGCGTCAAATTCATCCCAGCTTGGATAAGAATTCTTAAGTACGGCTTCTCTGATAAATATAAGAGAAATTTCTATGTAATACCGTTTTAAACGCGTCACGAACCGCCCACACTCATTCCTTCCTCATCCCCCTCTTCCACAGGTGACGGAGAGACGAACCAGGGAGCATAGAATTTGACCTGGCTATGGCGATGCACCACCGGGGGACATACCTGTAGAAGGGAAAACCCTGCAAGTCGACATATAGGTCGGCGCGGAATATCACTTTACAGGAAGGGAGCAACACCGAAATCTCGATACGTCCACGATAGAACACGTCGCGATGAATTACTATATTCTTACTTGTTCAGTGAGCACAAGTCAAAAATTTCAACAAACGGGTGTGGTTTCGTACACCAAGCGGGATATACGTGTGCCCGAAACTCACTTTTTTACTTACCCAAGTTTCGGTTATTTTCTGATATTGAAATTTCGTTACATTTTCCAGAAGACTTTCGTTGACAATTACGTCTTAAAGGAAGTACGTTTTAGGCGTAGAAAATAGTTTTAAGGCGTTTTAGGTTTTCTACTTAAAAACAAGTACTGGGTTGTTCCCTGCTTGGTACTCCGCTTATTCAAACTTTTATTCCTTATTCATTATTAGAAACAGTGATAGAAATAATAGAAGTTTTCGTCGTTTACATGTAATAAATATTCAGATACAAAAACATAAAAATATGCATCAGTTGCTTAAAACACGAATAACCTTGAAAGAAGTATTTTGAAGAAGGGTATTGGTGTAATAAAAGAGAAACATAGGAATAAAGTCACATAATTATATTAAATTTGTCTTCGATCATATATTAACTGCACCAGATAATCAAAAAGTTCATATATTAGCTAGTTATTTGATATTTCAAAGAAGTCTTGCTTAATATTCGATAGGGGTACACGTATACCCCGCTTGATGTTCAGCGTTACATTTAGAGCTTGACTTGTGCTCTAAGGGTTAAGCTTTGACTTGTGCTCACATCATCCGCTTCAACTGGCGTCGTTGTCAATCGGCTCTTTGGAAGCTAATGTTTCCTGTCCGAATACTTTCTTCGCGCGCACAGTAAGGGAAAACTGACACCAACGCGCATGTAATATAATTTTTTTCCCGATTTTCAAACATGCATTCCAACAAAAATAGTTTTGAAAATACTTTTCGCGTGATTTGTATGGATATTTCTCAAAACCACAAAATTAGTACAGCTTTGAACATTTCTTGCTATGATAGTCACATTGAGACGAGCCAGAATAACAATTTAAATCAATCAAATCGATTCCTTTAAGGTGGAGAAAAATTCTTCTCATTATTTGAACAAATATTTCTAATGACACTTTGCTGAAAACGCATTTTTTCTCAGTTTCTGGACGATTTCTCTAAATTTTGTTGTTGAATATTGTGAAGGACGTTTAAAAGAATGGTGCAAGTCTCATTCATTAATATCCCTGATTATTCTAAAATTGCATAATTCATTTTGTTTCCGCACCTTATGTAGATATTTTTTCTTTAATGAAATTTAATGTTTAAAAACAGTTTAAAATAAAGTCATGTACACGTTTTACAAAATTTGAGTAGTTTTCGTGTAATTTTCCGTAGAGTATAGGCAATTTTTAATTTTTTAAACATTCTTTTCTCAAAGAAGATTTTTTTCTTTAAGTTGCTTCTCGTATGTATCAAAAGATGGTAAAAGAAGTGGTGCTATTCTTTATTTCCAGCAAACTCTATGTATTTTCGAAAATTGCAACATTTTAACATTTATAAATTATAAAATTGAAGATTGATTACAAAATTACAAAATTGATCAAGGAAACCAGATTTTATGATCCTAAATTGCAACGTTTCCGAGGATTCAGGAAGGTAGTGAGGGTTGAGTTTACATGTGAGACTGATCTTTTCCCTTATCATAATCTGCTAACTTTCATTCTTTTTGTTTTAAATCTATTTGATGCAGGATTGTGGAGTAATCATAAATTATCATAAATTTGGGACGCTAATGATTTCTCACGTACCGTACAAAATCGTCACTTTTCCGCAAGTACTATATAAACATATAATTTGCGTTTAGATAGGTCTGGTATATGGGAATGAACTAAAGTACCTTTATTGTGCACAATCATTACACATACTACAAACAACTTTACGCATTTATAGCAACGTTGTAGCTCACCGAGGTGTATTTTCTTTTTTTGTTTACGCCCACGTTGAATCGCGTCTTCGGCAGAAAGGGCAAGTCTGTTCGGCGCAGCGCCCACGAGGCCGCCAACTTCCCGCCGCGACGAGACCTTCTTTAAAGGCGGCTCCACACATTCAGCATTAGGCGAGTAGCGAGCGACCGCTCGCCGAATCCCAGGTAGTGTAGACGGGTTGCTTGCTAGAGCGGCGAACACTCGGTTCTTACCATACCCACCGCGTGTCGACCTTTTGGAATTATCAAAGGAAGCGAACATTCGCCGAACATTCGCCGAACGATTCGTAAATAAATATGCAAGGCAATGGTATGATTCCAAGTTCAACGACGAGACGCTTACAGGAATCACATTCTAACGGCTTTTCCTAATTTTTTGACATTTTTATGCAATATAACAGTGTGGGTCCGATTGAATGATCTTTATGAGCAACGAGCTGCATGATGGCTGACAGAATTAGAAAGAATTCTGAATGCGTTACATAATGAACTCAATTTAGTAATTAATACAGTTATATGGATATTCCATTTGAAGTTCCATTGAATTAAGAGACCCAGAAATGTTGTTACCTTAACATCAGCTAATTGCTTATTGTTCGTTTTCAATGGAGCATTTGATTGCCGATTTGAAGTGCAAAAATGCATTGAAACCGTTTTTCATTTGTTAACTATTAATTTGTTATTACGAAACCAATTTGACACTTCTGTAATCGTGCTACACATTGTTTCTTTTTCGCATTCGTGTAATCAGCAAACAAGACAATTTTTCTATTTTTAATGTACGAGGGCATAACGTTTAATGGACGAGGGCATAAGAAAGAGGATTGGACTTAAGATCGACAGTAAACTAGTACAATGTAATTGCTCTAATTTATTTGTTAGGTTACGCAACAACTAATTCTCAATACATGAATATTATTAACACGTAGACAGGCACAAGGTTTTCCATCCCCTGCTGTTTCAACCCCCTTATCTGTCGCTCGTATTTGACCTTAGCATCTGAATCTCCCCCTTTTTGGCTAAGTCAACGCTAACTGCGTTGCCCGTCTTGGAATTGATCTTTCTTCACTGCTTGGAATTGTACTTTCTGATGCCAAACCTAACAATAGTCTCTTTATCACAACAACTCTGGTTACCGAAAAACGAATAGATCTTATTTCGGCTATCGTCGTACTAAAAATATGTTTGTAAGATGCTAAGTATGTCGTTTTCCCCGTCCTTGCCGTAACTTAGGCAACCCTAACCTCGGAACATTATTGTAGATGCTTTTGGTTAATTTTTAAGACTCCCAGAGATATTAATCCCAAAACTAAGATACAAATATATGAATTGCAATGATACATGTAACTGTTTTAATACACGTTACAGTGTTATATTTATGATAGCTTTTCTTTGGTTTTAACTTCCCACTTTCTTCCCTAATTTTAATAACCACAAAAATATAAAAAAAATATCATCACTTCTTATTACAGCTATGAAACGTTCCTTTTGGTGGCCTGTGCTCGCTGTCAAATTATCAGTTTTTTCTCCTTCGCATTCCTGGGATTTCGTACAACTATATATAAACCACCTCCTCGCAGTTGTCGATCTTCAGTGCGTTGGGTTTTTCAAGAATATCGTTACTCATTAGGAGAATTCATACTTCTGTCGTAGCTTTTCTTGACGATGGATTCGTAACTGATATTTACATACAACCCTCTTCATTTAAAAAATTGCAAATGTTAAAGTTTTTTCGAATTTGTTCTACATTTCTAACGTTGAAGCTTCAAATACTTTCTTGTTTCAATATATTCTTAAGTAATCAATTTATCAATCATGCCAAACACAGTGTTTTCAAAATATTAATAGTTAACCCGTGATTTTGAGCAAAACTGTGACAATTTTACTAAAAATAATATATGATTTCCTTTAAATGGCTTGAAAAGTTTTTTAAAATTTTCTACAGATAGACGGACTTAATAAAAAGATAGGTTATCAGCGCCATTTTTATAAACACTTGTGGTTTTTCAAAAATTAGGAAGGCAGAAGAGGCCTTAGACACATTGAAGCCTCCTCGCCCAAGGCAATAATCGGGATGGGAAAATACGTAGTCAGTTATCAATATCACATAAATATGACCAACGAATGGAAAACGGTAATGTAAGTTTAGTAAGCCTTGCAAAGAAAACTGCAAGTTACAAAGAATAACACAGGCACTGAACTTCTGATGCTACTAAACATGAAATGTGAGACAAAACATTTTAAAGAAATCTTAGAGAGCGAATCACTTTTGGTACAATATCTAAATGAAATGGATAATGTGCAGATCAATTATTTATATTCCTTCAAGGAGGAAGAATGAAGGAGGAATTCCTTCAATCGGAAGCAGTTCTAATAGCTGCCCAAGATCAGCCGTTGAGAACACGACATTATAATAAAGAGGTTCCCAAAATTTCTCAAAATTATAAATGCCTCATTTGCCAAAAACAAGTAGAAACCATTGATCACATCATCTCCGCTTGTCTGATTTCAGCAAAGAACGAACGCTGAAAACGACAAGACAGGGTGTTTAGTTACCTCCACTGGCAGATCTGTACAGCCCTCGATGTTCCAAACACATGCTCCATGTGATACGAACACTCACCAAAATCGATGAGTCAGATAAACTAATGTACGAGCAACAAATTCAAACTGATCGCACGAGAGCGGCAAATAAATCGGAAATTGTTATCCGGGATTTAGAGAAAAATCGTGAGTACTTGTAGAGTTGCTATGCCGCAAAAATTTTAAACACAACCGCTAATAAAAATAAAGAGCTTTTAGTCATGTAGATGTTGCTATGCCGTGAGATCAAAACGTCGTAACCAAGGAGGCGTCTTAAATACGTCTTAAACACAAGAGTACAAAACTACCGACTACAGCAGTAAGCGGCTAGAATTCTCCTCCAGACAGGGACTGAATTCAACGTAGGTATGTAGCAAGTGTCGAAAATCCTGGGATGGCTAGGAGAGAATGCAAGGAGATGAGAGGTCAGGAGGGAGAAGGGCGGAGGGAAGAAATAGAACAAGAGTAGAGGGCGGCGATAAAATGTTTAGCGCTTTGTAACGCGCAACTACGGAGGGCTATAGTCCCGTAAGTGAGATGGACCTTTATTTCGAAAGGTGGCTGCGTTCAACCCCACTAGGACATGACATACAGCGTCAACCTTCATGTCGGCTTCGGCGGAATGCACCTCCACGCAGGGGCGGATCAATATTTTTGCCGCCCGTAGGCACATCAAATTTGCCGCCCCCTGTTTAAAATCAGTGTTACATTTCTAATTGTAACGCTTCAGTAACAATTCCTCATTAATTTAAACGTTTTAACTTTAAAAGTCACATTACATTTTGCACATTGTTTTCATAAATTAAATAATTTTTTTTGGATTAGCTAATTTTGGATATAAACTGTATCTTCATAGCAAGTAACGTTCAACATTATTAACATTTCCACACTGAAACGTTAACATTAAAAGGAAACTAAAACATGACAACTAGAATTGCAACATGTTTACTTTCGTCAACGGGCCTTACTTTCAGATTCATATACTTCTGAAATCATAAAATCTAATGAAGTAGACAAATAAATATCTTGTATTAAATATTAATATGATAGATTTTTATTTACAACTGAACGATTAGAATATTACGACGTTGTAACAGTTTTTATAATTTTCGATTCACCATTATAAACAAGGAATATAACATTTAACTTTTTGGATGGGGTTTTTTATACAGTTGAAATAACGTTTTATTAATTATAGCTAATTTGTCTATTGATGTAAAATTTTGCGACGTGCCTTTTGTTGAGCAAATTCATCAATAATTATACTATAATCTAAAACGCTGAGATAATGTTCTTCGATACACAATAACGCTAAGGAGTTCAGTTGATTCTCTGTCATTGTAGAACGCAAATAATTTTTAATCCTTTTTAAACAAGAGAATGAACGTTCTGCTGTGCAATTGGCCACCGGAATACATAAAAAAAATTCGAAGTACAATGTCAACGTTAGGATAAATACATTCTAATACTTCTTTCCGTAACCACTTTAATAAAGCTGCAGGATTCGTTGGCTTAACATCTTCGTCAAGGAGTTTTAAATACGAACTTAAATGTATAACCTCAGAAACAAGCAATTCTTCAAGATCTTGGGGAAATTGTGAACAAAAAAAATATCGCTGCTTTTTCCAAATCTATCAAAGATAATTTTTCTATTTCAATGACAGCCTTAAATTTGTCATATACATCTTTATACGCTTCAAGTCTCTTATTCAATTCTGCAAGTAATTTATCAACAATAACCAGATAAGTGTCGATTTTAAACTTGTCTCGTGCGGTCAGTTCTGCTGTATTCTCGTTAGTTTCATCACATTGCATTTTACGTTTCCTTTTTCTTTTGTTTTCCGATTCGTAAGTTTCAGTACTTGACAGCTTCTTACCCTTCTCTTCAAAAAATTCAAAATTGTCTCTGTTCGTTTTGCAAAGTTCTACAAGCGAAGTGTAAATACCAACCACGGAACTTAAATCGATTTCGACTTTTTGCAGTTGTTTGTTCGACGCATTTAAGCGGTCTAAAATGAATCCGCAAACCTCGGTCATAATAGCAGTTTCACGTCGATTTAAAGCAACAATAAGACCTTTAGCTTCTGCACGCGTTGAGGGTTTTTGCGTAGAATCATCAGATATAATTTGAAGGGCATCTAAAACATTTTGCTAACGTTTTACAGCCTGACATGCATCATATCGAGCTGACCAGCGCATAATTGAAAGACTTTTCAAAGAGGATGTACTGGATCCATCGTCTACTAAATTTTGAAGTATGTTCCTCCTTCATGTAGATGCACTAAAGAAATTATATAAATTTTGTAGAAGTAGAAAATAAGTACATGCTTTAGTGCATGATTCAACTGCATTTGTACCAATTAAATTTAAAGAATGAGCAGAACAGGGGATGAATTCAATTAGAGCCTTTACATCTTTCATACGGGCTTGAAGACCTGTGTAAAGACCGGACATATTTGACGCGTTGTCGTAGGACTGACCACAATTATTAATGTCCAGTTCGTTAATCTCCATAAAATTACATACAGCGTCGAACATCTCCTTTGATTTATGGCCTGTGTTTGGAAGGAATTCCAAAAATGACTCTTTTGGTGTACCATCTTTTCCCACATGTTTAATAACTATAGCGAGTTGATCCACGTGTGCTATGTCTGGTGTAGAGTCCACAATTATGGAAAAATACTTGGCGCTTCGAATGTTTCGGAGAATCTCATCTTTAACTGCTTTAGCTAATATACCTATTAGTTCTTCAACCGTCGTGGTGGATAAATACGATGTATTTCCTTTTCCGCAGTTACCAAATGTTTGTATGTGATCTGCTAAGAAGTGGTCATATTTCGAAATTAACTCAAGCAACATCATGTAATTACCATTTTGATTATTTCCAAACTTTTCGACATGTCCTCTCTAAGAAAGCGCTCTTGAAACAAGAGTTTTTATTACTAAAATGACACGCTCAAGAACACTCCAATAAGTTGGCTCAGCTTCAACTTGTTCAAGCAGCTGCTTATTCACTTGGTTTTCAGTCCGCTGTCTATTTTTCAATGCGGACGTACAGTTTCTATGATATGTAAAATTCTCATGTTCTTTTAATTTGGTATGCGCATTTTTCCAATAATTGTCGAATGAACTGCAGCAGTGATCAGTTTCACATATAGGTTTAAAGAATTCATTTATTTTCTTGTCATCAATTTCATTTTGAAATTTCTCTTCCTTTTCTTTTCGGATTTTTGCATATTGACTTCCGCTGAACCTTTTTCGATAATCACTCATTTTAAAACTTCAAAATATCATTTTTACTCAGCAGGCTCTTACAATAAACGATACACAATAGTAACAAAAGGAAAAAAAGGGTTATTTCCAGATCCGTCTTCTAGAACTAACTCAAGAAGTAATAGATGTCGCTACTGTCTATATAGCGCAATATGAATGCATGGCGAAATCCGTCAGCGATTTCTGATTGGCTACTTCAAACTCCTTACTCTAAGAATGTAATTCTTTCTGATCAATCAACCAATCAGAAGTCGTTGGCGAATTCTTTTCATGTATTCTGTAACATTGAAAATGTCCCCATTTGAAATTCAAACTTAATTTATAAATCAAAGGTTGAGGGGGCGGCTTTAGTCTCGTTTAAATCATTTTTAAAATACAAATATGATTTATGCTGTTATAGTTTTTAGAGAACCTAAATTTGTTTTGAGAAAATATCAAGAAAATTTTGCGCCTTTGGAAATTTGCCGCCCTTGAAAATTTGCCGCCGTAGGCACGTGCCTACTGTGCCTATGCGTAAATCCACCTCTGCCTCCACTTATCTCCACCAGCGGAGTCTACCCCATTCGGGACAAGGTTCTCACAGGTCTCCCGATTAGCCGTAGTGTAGATCATGTACGTGTTGACATACACGTATGTCGGGAGAGCAGTCGGGAGCGTAGAGCTTGTCCTGACTGCGGCGGTGCCACGCAGGGAGGAGATACCTGGTTGGGGAAAATCCCCGCTAGCCGACGTAGGCCTGCGTCGGATCTCGCTATCCAGCGGGGGGATATCACCGCCAACTCCCGCGATGAAAATATGCAATACAGAGACAGGTAGTCCCGTAAGTGAGATGGACTTTTATTTCGAAAGATGACTGTGTTCAACCCCACTAGGACATGACATACAGCGTCAACCTTCATGTCGGCTTCGGCGGAATGCACCTCCACGTATCTCCACCAGCGGAGTCTGCCCCATTCGGGACAAGGTTCTCACAGGTCTCCCGATTAGCCGTAGTGTAGATCATGTACGTGTTGACACATGTCGGGAGAGCAGTCGGGAGCGTAGAGCTTGTTCCGGCTGCGGCTGTGCCACGCAGGGAGGAGATACCTGGTTGGGGAAAATCCCCGCTAGCCGACGTAGGCCTGCGTCGGATCTCGCTATCCAGCGGGGGAAAATCACCGCCAACTTCCGCGATGAAAATATGCAATACACAGACAGGACTATTTTGCGGGAAAAGGGTACATGTGAGAAAAATTAAATATTGAGGTAAGTGTAATAGGTATTCATTTATTTCAAAACTATTTAATTTAATTCTTTTAAACTAACATTAAATACCCCTAACAATATTTACATATGTATATCTTTGTATCTGAAAATTAATTATTCAACTATACCTACATTAAATGCAATTTTTTTTGTTATACTGTAGAATTATGAAACATCACTTGCACCCTTTTGCCCAAACACAAGCGAAATGACCTTCGTAGTTAGCAATGTATGCGTGGTGAATCCCTAATCAATCTGTGATAGTGTGGACGTGTGTGAAGGAGAGAGGACAAAGTAGAGGAAAGAAATATCACGCGCGATCCGTGGCCCGTGAAAACAGCTTTTGCCTGGTATTGTTCAGAGGAACCATGGAAAACTAATTAACAAAGCAACCAGCCGCTAGAACTCCCCTCCAGAGAGCAGTCGAGAATCGCCAATCGTAGGACTCTGGACCTTCAAGTCAGCACCGCTGCAGACGTATTGGCAATGCTGCCTCTGGGCCATGTCAGCTGACTGGCTAACGTGGCGCGGGGCCGAGGTGTGGCAAGGTTGAGAAAAGAAATTTCGCGCGCGGTCCGTGGATCGTGAGAACGTTTTTGCCTGGTATTCCTCAGAGAAAACAGGGAAAACTAATGTTCAAAGAATCCGGCCGCTAGAACTCCCCTCCAGAGAGAAACTAAATTCGACAGATCTCTCATACTAGGACCTAAAATCTGCCAACAGTGGAACTCCAGCTAGGACCTCCAAGTCAGCAACGCTGCAGTCGTATTGGCAATGCTACTTTTGGGGCATGTCAGCCGGCTGGCTAACGCGGCGTGGGGGTGGGGGTGAGGGGTGAGGGTGGGGCAGATATGCGGATAGACCCTCCCTCGCAATTTTCGCGCGGCGCACCCAATGAGAGCGAATCATTTTTAACGAACCATTACTCGGCACCGGCGGCGTGGACAATCACCGTCATTAAGCGCCGCGGCAGGCGAGGGGTGGCCATGTGAGAGGAGGTTGCGAATAACACTCAGGAGAGGGCGCTAAGGAGACAGGAAATGCGGAGAACTGTACGAGCCAACCTGCTTCCTCGGGCGCCACCGTTCTGGAAGGCCTTAACGACTGACCTTTCGATTCACCCTTACCGTCAAATAGTTCGTGTTACCCTAGTGTAAGAGGTTGAAGCTACAACCTGCTTTTCACTCAAAATGTACCCACCTCGTACGAAAAGTGTCTTTGGCACATTTCAGTTCAAAATTCCGAACTCTGCTTCTATTGTCGGCTCGTACTTACACGTACCGTTCAAATGAAATGTTATACATTTTAAAATGAATGTGCAAAGTACTTTTCATTCAAGGCACGTTCGTTTTAGAACGAATTCATGAAAATTCGTGAGACGGCCGTCTTGTTGATTCATGGTTTGATAGCTTTGTTTTCTTTTTTTTTGTTATACCCAGTTTTTCATTAACTTTACGCAGTGTCTCAAACTAAAAAACATTATTCAGCAGTACACTTGGCGCACTGTAACATTTTCCAAACAGTAAACAGTTAATGGAAGTATTAGTCCGGGGTGGCAACAGAAAATGAGGCTCGGTCATCCAAGAACAAGATCGACAAACGCAAGAGGAAATGCAACTGCACCCTTTTCTATAACTGTGGCAGACCAAAATAGAGCATCATACAAAATAAACAACTCAAACAAATTCAACCACTAGAACAGGTCTTGCCTCCTGTCCTCCAAGGTGTACTAAAACGCCAAAATCGTATGCAAAGCAGCACGGTACTATAAAAATATTATTTCTTCATCCCTACAATCTTACTTACCAAAAGCCAAGAGATATATCCTCTATTCTCAAGTTTTCACTGACTGTTTATATTTACGTTTACGTCTTGTCATTACATCTGACATTTTACTTTCCCGCTTACTACGTACTTTCGTAGTACAGAAAAAAGCACTATATTGCTGCAGCGCAAAGTGACGTTTTTCGTTAGAAAAACTCGCATTGTGCGACTCTGATATCAAGAAAGTTGATAAATCTTGTTTTTCATGGGGAGTACTTCTTGCAAACACGCTGTGAAGCCAGAATCCACGTTTTGTTGATTCTTGATACCAGAAAAATTGGGTTTCGACAAAATGCCTTGCCTGGTCTACGCTAGTCATAAACCATTCGAACAATTTTATCCAATGTTGGCCTATCGTTTTGACTGAAGTCTAGGTCTCGCAACATTGAAAAGGATATTGTGAATTTTGAGGGTATTGACCATGAAGCCTCAATAACAAGCGCGCACATTTTTTCCTTAATGAAATATGTCCTTCAAGTATATAAGTACATGTGCAATTTTTCAAAAAAGGGAGATTTTGCTGCAAGTAAAGGCAATTAAAAAGATTTTCTAACCTCTTTATCACTTTTTCCCTGTAATATAGCAATGTACGATTTATAAAAATGGTTCATGTGAGATTTTTGTTAAACTCTCCAGAATTAAAAAATGCAAAACAAATAATAATTTGCCATTGTCGAATCAGTACTTTATGTAACAATTTCCCTTGTACGAAGAGTTTCAATGCAAAGGAGATTTTATGCACTTGGTTCAAACTAAAACATGAAATTAAGCGCATTTTCACTTTTGTTGACGATTTTATTTAAAGATAAATAATTGATGAAAAAGTAAAATAATTTTATAGTTTTATATGTCTACGTCTTCGACTGGGCAAAAATGTTGCTTAATTATTTGCACTAGTCTCGAAATATCATGGTAGCGCTGACGATGATATGCGCGCTTTCTAGCGGCGGAAGTTAGAACTAATCACGGAAGTCTGGGCGTTGCTGTGGGTTACCATTTATTCAATAAGTTTTAAGAATGACCCACGGAAGACATTAAATATTTCCTATGGAAAACTCTTATATTTACATTTTTCCTCAAATTCCAATTTGAGATAAGGAAATGAAACACTTGTCCTGATTTTGAGCATTTCAATAATTAAGATTTGTAAAAGCAGTAAGCTTAGGAAACTTACGATACACAGCTACATTTTTAGAGCGAATTGAATTCACAAATGTTACAAAGAATTACAGTCTGAATTACAATATACAGACCAATACATTTTTATTATATTTGAAGAGTTTCATTTTCTGTCTATGAAGTCAATTAGATATATTTGAAGGTCGAGAAATATCATGTAAAAATCAGAAAACAAATATGCTCCGAGTTTATTGGTAAAACATAAAAACTTTTCAGAACATTAAAATAATATAAACTTTATTGCACCAAACAATGTTGTAATAATGTAAAATATGCAAAATGTATTCTGTAAAGAAATAACAGTAAAATATAGTAAGTGTAACTTTTATAAGATTCCATTTCTTCTGACATTTCACACTCAAATGTTGACGATTTAACTTAAATAATGAACATGCTACGGTTTAAAAAGCAAGAAAATATTTTTTGATCAGCTATTGAAATAAATTATGAATATCGTCATTATCTTTAATACATAAGAAAAATAAAATCGCATTTTAAACATACTCGTTTCTTAATTCATTGGATAGAAATTCACAAATAACTTTGGAGTGAAACAAGATATTCGGTGCTTGGCATTCAAAAGGTGTAAATATCTCTCACGAGTATTCTTTTCAATTCCACCTTGTCAATAACTGGGACGGAAACCAACTGTTCAGCAGTGCAGTGATATTGGCTGTCATTGTAGTTCAACATGTGAAATATTACAAGCTCTTTAACTATAAAACAAGCAGCAGTCTAAAGCAGGCAGCTCCGACACAGCAAAATTTTCGAAAGTCCTACGTGGCATAACACAACATTCGTAGCCGGCCTATCCACGGAACAATATTTGTATATCCGAAGAACAAATCGTCAATCACTACTTGACATGAATCAGAAATTTCTTCAAGAGTGTCAGATACAAAAACAGCAACAGCAATTCTAAAATCAACCACTCAAAAAAAAACACACAGCAGGTCTTATCTCCTGGCCGCCCTGATGTACTGCAGCACGGTAGTCAACTGCAAAGACAACTAGAAAATATGCATCAAGGTTGCAAACGACTAGGTACGTGCTTTATCTCTATGTTCAATGATTAAGGACCACTAGTGACAATTACAATTATATTATTAATCATCTTGAGAATACAAAATTTTTCTAAAATATTGCACCCTAACAATGTAATGAATACTTTAACTGTAACAATGTGAATTGCCGATGGAATTAATAAAAAACTATAGGAAAGTGAATCGTCTATTGCCTTAAATACAATTTGGTGTCCCTGGTCATGTTATCTATAGATTAGATATACCCTGCCTTACAGCTGCTGGGGAGGTTGGCATAGTAATTAAAAGAAAACTTGCAGTTTCCTTCCCGCACTCGACTACATCGGGCCATCAACACGTAGCAATTCAAACAATGTAAGATTCCATGATACCGTAGCCGTGATAATTTCTACTTACTATCCTCTCAAACGATCTATTTTCCGTCTTCTTTAAATCTTAATTTCGTGGGAAAAATAGAAGATTTTAATGCAAAACATAGAATATAAAGTTGTCGAGCTAGAAGCCGACGTGAACAATTTCTTTTTTCAGTTCTAAATATCATTTATTCAAGATTCTAGATATGCCTATCTACAAAATACCAAAAATCACTTGATGTTGATGATTACTCATTAAAAACATTCCTAACTATCCTGTTACTTTGCAATCAAAGGCAAAATTAGATTCAAATCTTTTCCCAGTTATAAAATATTTTAAACAGTTTCCTAAAATACAATTTTTCAAACCAATATGTCCAGGTGACCGCTCTTCCAGACAATTTTAGCTATCTTTCGGATTTCTAATCCAGCAATCATTCCAATAGGTAGCATTGACAGACCGGTACTACACTATACTTGAATACTCGTCTCCATTGGACACAAGAAAACCCTCTGCTTTTCATAACAAGTACTGTACAATTTTACCTACCCGCCAACTTTCATGTACCGGATGTCGCACCAACAACCATTTTACCTACCACCGCTACGATATTAAAATGCATTTTTCGCCAACAATTTTGAATCATTTTTAACAGACTCCCAGAGACATTAATCCCAAAACTAAGATATAAAAATATGATCTGCAATGATACATGTAACTGTTTTAATACAAGTTACATGTTATATTTATCATAGCTTTTCTTTGGTTTTAACTTACACTTTCTTCCCTAATATTAATATCCACAGAAATATAAAAAAATATCATCACCTCTTATTACAGCTGTGCTACGTTCCTTTTGGTGGCCTCTGTTCGCTATCAAATTACCAGTTTTTTCTCCCTCTTCGTCTTCCTGAAATTTCGTACAACTATATATAGACCATCTCCTCACAATTGTCGATCTTCAGTGCGTTGGGTTTTTCAAGAATCTCGTTACTCGTTTGGAGAATTCATACTTCTATCGTAGCTTTTCTTGACGATGGATTCTTCTGAACAATTCTGAATCATAAGTCAAGCAGTATTTCAGTTTGAGAAAAAATCAATTTTTATTTAAATATAACTATATATTTTCCATCTGCTTTGGGTACATTATAAAAAGTGGATTACGATTTATTATTTTTTAATGTTTTGAAAGTAATATTGAATAAAAAATACTTTTGCCACATGAATCGAAATTAAACGCAGTCCAATTACTTACAATGTCTGTAGAGGAGACATGTCACAACATACAAAAAGTTTCCAAAAATTAATAATACTCTTTAATATTATAATCAATTGCCAAAGATTTTGTGGTTCATAGAGGTTTTACGCTGTCATGATTCATAAGCATTTAGTAAGCAAGATATTTCAACAATTGGACTTTACTAAGGTTTCGAGTACTGAGAATGACAGGAAAATCAGCACGCGCTACATTAGAAGTATAGTGTACTTTTGAGAACTACAAATTTGTGATCTGGAAGATGAACAGAGTAAATTGTGCTTACGCATTTACCACTTTCCACTGAAGAGAAGGGTCCGTCGCCGAAGATTGAATGGCTGCGGGAGAATCACAGTAGAACCGTAGATTATAGATTGATTGATTTGGTTTCGGGCATGATTCCCGTTAGTGTAGTGAGCAAGAAGTAAGGAAAGATCCGAGCGCGATCTGTGGTCCGTTTTGGAAGGCACTGCTCCGGCATTTACCTGGTATTGAGAAACCACGAACATTTACAGATCAGAGCAGCTGACTGCTAGAATTTTCCACCAACCAGTGGCCGAATTCGACCTATCTACGAACTTGATGACAAACATCCACCTCCGTCTCACCACTCGAGCCCTAGGAGCGCCCGTTCAGAGTCCGAAGATTATTTGTGGAGATCGGGAGTCAGGGTCAGATCCACTTGTTTTTATATTATTTGACAAACCGTCAACTTTTGAAGGAACTGTCATTACTACTTACACTACAGAATGTGTGGTTATGTGAAGAAGGTAAAAGAAAATATTTTCGTTTTTTCGAGCAGAGCAAACATTAATAGTTCTCCCTCAATGTAAAAATTGTGAACTGACAAAATTTCTATTGGGTATATTTAAATTATCTGTTAAGCTATTTTAGGTTCCATTCTAAACTTAATTATACTTTGGTTTAATTAACGTAGCACTTCAAGGTTACAATCTGGAAGGACAGGGGGTCATGTCATCCAATCGGGAACTCAAATAACAAACATTTAAGCCTTAACGAAGCTCTCGTTGTATGAAGTGACTTTTTTCATCTAGCTTCTGGCCTTGAGGCACGACGTTAAATAAATCGGAGTATATTTTGATTATTGCAAAATCTGAACCAGAGTGGTCTTACCTGGAATAGTGAATAATTATTGGATTGTTGGATCGATATTGATGACATGATGTGTAAATATAGTGGGAAAATGCTGAAGTTAGAGGCAGCAGAAACGAAATATTGTCTAGAAATCCTACCACGACCCCAGTTTGCTCATCATAATTTCTACATCAAGTGGTCACGGAAATCGCAGATAGCCTTTCCTACTACAACACAAGTTGCCGAATTATCTTTAAGCAAGGTTAAATATTCTCTCGTAAAAAGATAGTTATTGATAATAGGTCACCAAATTTTCTTTAATCAGGGATAAATACCGCTAATACGAAATGTATTGAAAATAATTTTATATACTACTATAATATCGTAATACTACAGGTCACCAAATGTCCTTTCGTCAAGTTTAAATACTGCTAAAATGTTAATGATTCTCTAATGAGCAAAACCGTATTAACAAATGGCGTCAGAAGAATGTCTGGTTTGGAAACCTCCTTCACCTTGCTCGGGCGTTCCCCTACCGCAACCCTCCTCTTGCCACGCATCCTTTCCTGCGCGTTCGCCGCCCCGCCGGCTCCAGCGACTCGGCGAGCGAACGCCCTGGCTCATAAGCCGCCCATTTCATCGCTGCTCAGCTGCAGCCTGCGCCCGCCGCGCGCCCAACGAACACGTGACTTCGAGAACGTCGTCCTCCCGAGGCTAAACATTTTTCCCTCCCACACGTGAGTTCACTTCTGGCAAACTAATGAAGCGAAAGTAGATACAAAATCTTAGAAGGGTGAGTTTATTTACACCTATATTTAAACATGTTTTGCGACTTACTAGATAGAACGTTATGAAACGATGGTGCAATGATTGGTATTAATACACGAGTGTGATATTACTATACTATCGAATATCATTATCTTCACACGAGTGTATTAATACACATTACATTGAGTTTCATACGATACTGTTTTCTACCATTTAGGGATACTTTCATAAGTTCAACTTTACATTGAATCGTTTCGTAGCAGTTGACCTGCAGGATTCAGCCAAGGACATCTGACGGTAGCTCCCTCCCTACCCTGCCGCAGGTCACTTTGGTTTATCACTGCACTAGTCAAATAGAATCAAAGTAAAATTACGATCCAACTTATTTCAAATTCCACTTAATTCCGATTATTAATTCACGTAAAAATTACTAATAATAAAAGAAATTAAAACTGGCAAGCATATTAAATGCAAATTAAATGTACACAATCAAACAAAACATTTACTACAAAGATTCTCAATAATTAATTAAGGGCCAATTCATGGTTTGTAAACTTCTCTGTGATTGGTCAAGAACCTGTATCATGATCTATTGAGTATCATTATGCAACGTGTTGCAGCCATTAAATCATAGAAGTATACAACGGGAGTAGAAAAGGTTTCAATATGTCAACCAAACGTATTTCCTAAACCAGGCATATCCAACTGCACTCGCACAAACTACTTGCCCGCCTACGAAGCACCACGCTCCTGCGAGCTTGGGCAACTTCCCCTGAATCTGCTCGCATTTCTCTTCCAAATACAGTACACGCGAAAGTACGCATAAGTACAAGGGGCGCTTGAAATATTACGAAAAAATAAAGCAACGTTTATTAAATCGACTTCTTACTACTTTACTTCTTTTACCGCTCTTTGAAGAAAATAAAGAACAAGAATTTTTGTTCAACCTCTTAACCTGATTGCAGGAATTCAATACAATAATTGCACTCTTAAGTAAATGCAATTTCGACATCAAGGTCCCTTATATTAAATATAATTAATTTTATTCTCAATAGGCAATTTTCAATATCACTGATGTATTGTATTTCCATGTATTAACTCTTTAATTTAGTAGAGAAAATGGGATTTAATATCGCTTTTAAAGTAATAACACGTCTCCCAGTCAAGGGCCAGGTAATCTATATTCCAGAGCAATTTTATAAACTTTTGCTTTTAAATCTCGCGTCAGTTACTTTGGACGCAGTGCCCCCAACTCCAGTGAGCTAGCTACCTTGTCCGCAACCTTGACATGCCTGTTCTAAACGACTGTTAACAAATAGCAAATCATTTAGATATATTTTGATTGTTTGTTCTCGTTAGCTTAAAAATGTTCAGATATATTTTAAAAGTTGGTTCATTTGATTCACAAGCAGCAGCATCTTCTCGAACGAATCGCT
Organism: Gryllus longicercus; assembly: GCA_038098605.1. Classification (NCBI taxonomy): domain Eukaryota; kingdom Metazoa; phylum Arthropoda; class Insecta; order Orthoptera; family Gryllidae; genus Gryllus; species Gryllus longicercus. The sequence continues at coordinate 2,623,159 of JAZDUA010000149.1, forward strand.
CTGTTATCAAAATCAAGAATATTGTCACGTCATTTTTGGTAGATTTCAAATTAATTTGTTCATAATTACGAATTCGTTTTCCTCAAATCGTATCTTGAGCATCAAAGCATTCAAAACCAATTGAAGGACTTGAGACGTAACAGACATTCCATAGATGCAGAATAAAAATAATCAGTCAACACAATAATTCAGACAACTACAAATCTCGAGTTAGAAAAATACAAAAATAAAATATTCTGTGAATTCTGTGAAAAATAAAATATTCAACTATCACAGAAATAAAAATTTCTGTGACAGTTGAATTTTCGTAAAAAGGGTTAAAAATAATCTTCAAATATCTACATCTACCTAAAAGCGTTTTTCGTGTTACTAATAATATTTACTATTACATGGATCAAAAGTTCTCACAGAATACCCAGACATAAAAAAATGAAATGGCACAGAAATTGAACTGGAAAAAGTAAACATACAATAATTAACTTCATTCCAAAGATACGTTTCTGCTCAACACACGTCACTAAGCTTATCAAATATAAAATCTTTAAAATACAACTGCTCTTCTCAAAGTATACGCCTGACAAAAGACTTTACTCACTTGCTCAACATTTCAAAACAGCAGCATCATTGCGGTTTAATTCCAAAACTACAAAGCATAGAAAAATCTTCTTGGCAACGCTGCCATAAAACACTCGTAAAACGCCATTTCCTACAGGGACCGCGCCCGGCCCCCACGCCTCGCCGGACACCATACGGCGCGGTGGCAGCGGCAGCACAGTGGCGCCGCCACGCCGGTGGTGACGTCACCTCGCCCATCGCGACAGTCAACTATTACAATGCAAATGGCGGCACTCGCGACCGGCGCCAGCCTTGCGGACGCCCCGTCATGGGCGTCCTCATTGCGTTTTGCAATTAGTCCGCAGAGCGGGGGTGGCAAAATGGCGGTGGCAGCGGAAGTAGCTGTGGTGGCAGCGACGGATTTCCCTACAACCAAAATAAGCGGTTGCTCCAATTCATGGGGGCGGGGGTAGGTCTCGCCCAGCAAAAAATCATAAAATACTGTATAAAAAACATGTAAAAAAAGGTTTGAATATGTAAAATACAAGTTCATCAAATAGTCTACTGTACTATAAAGTTTCTATTTTTTAAAATATTTGATAAATGAATGTTACATTAGTCTCTTTATTCGAAAAGACTAATAAAATATACAATATCGTGTCAAAAATAAGCTTCAATCCGTAAAATAATTATTGATCAAATAATCTACTGAACTAGAGAGTTTTCTTTTTTTAAATATTCGATAAATGTTAAATTAGTCTGTATTTGAAATTAAAACTGTTTAATTTTTTTTTAAATATAACGAATTGTTCGATTTTATAAGGAATTTATGAACTTTTTATTTGTATTTTTACAAAAGTTACTCTATTGCAATTAGACATTTTTAGTAAATGTGGAGATTTTTTTCGGAGGTTGCTCCCACGTGGTTTTATGCTTAGGAGCTCCGCAGTACATAAATCCGGCTCTGTGCAGAAGCAAGTTTGTGGAGACGGCCTTCACAGCCAATCCTCCCCTGGACGAGCTACCAGCTGGTCGTCGCCATTTTGTATACACAGCGCTGTTTGCATTCAATAACCACGCTGCAATTACATGCGCCAGTTTGCCACAGCGACACAGTGGCGCCTCGTATTTTGATGAATTTGCTTCCCAAAAGGAAATCAATTTGGATTCAAATTGTGAAGTTCATTCTGGAAACCGGTGTTAATATACAAAGTGCATGCGTTATTGTGCGTTAACCAAGAATTATAATCGTATAGTGACATGGGGGTGGAAATAAGTTTCAAACATGAGTTAGCCAAAATGAGCGATTACGTTCAGATGGAATCCAAATTGAGTTTCTGAAAAGCCATCAATATTTGGTAGTCGTTTGACATATGTTTTATGGTAAAACTATATTGAACGCAAAGCCTCATGAAGGTTACAAATTACATACAATATCGTTACAAAATTTACAATTCATCGACTAAACTTCAGTAGATAGTCTTCAGCAGCAATAACTCTTCTAAATCATGAAATAATGATCCAATTTTCCCTTCAACTGTAACTAGTGTAGCTAATACATCACATACTTTCTGGCATTATTCCTAACATTTCCAATTTTCAAACTTCAGAGTGTGACGACAATCAGGCATGCACTACCCTTTAACGCTTTTTGCTATATCATTGGGAAAATTGGAAAAACTAATTTGGATCCACATTCAAGTAATTTTTGAAAATGGTATTGAGTCTACAAGTACCCGTCAAAATCGGAATATCCCTTTCAAATTTGTATAGCCTCGAGTTCGTGTAGATTGATCGGTAAAAACCAATTTTGAAGAAACATTGTCTTAATGGTTTACGCGCTAGGATTAACCGCAGGCAGACAGACGGACAGAAAGACACTTTGCCGTTAATCGTTTTTTTCCGTTTCAAGTATCCACAAAACATGGAGTCTGAGTACACAACGTGAGAGAGGAAGTAATTTATTACATATAAGAACATACTCGTGCGGAGCCGTTGCTTGTCGCAGTGGTAACCGAAGAGACAGTTCGCTGATGATCGAGCGCTGAAAGATACAGGACGATGCTTCTCTGTTGCGAGAGCTACGGAGCCGCGCTGGAAACCCTACACGTCGCCCGCATGCGCATAGCTACACGCAGACTGTCCAGTAATTCACATCTCTATACGAAGAAAAACAATATAAAAAATGTCACACTTTTCAAAATTCCTAGTTGAGATAATAAGAAACTCAAAAGATCTTATTATAGTGTAGATTGTTGGGACAATTTCGTTTTTATTAAATTGTTTAATTTTCATAAACTACTCGTACTGGGATAAAATTACCTCAAAGTATTATGTCTTCAAACATTGTAAAGTAGAGTTAAAATTATACAAAATTAAAATCATTCGAAATGTAATGATAAATATTTCAGTATTTCTCTGACGATAGGTGGAGGATGAGCTCAAACACATTCGTAAAATATTCCAGATGATGACGACTGGGAAGAATGAGCTTGACGACTATGAGAACGAAAACAACAATGACGACGACAACGGAATCTATGGCGTTTCCGAAAAACATGCTAAGTAATTATACTTTCCAAACTGCGTTGATAGTGGCAAGTAAAATAAAATAATCAATAGTTGAAGATATTAAAAACTACAAGACTTCTGAGAAAATGGATCAGTGGACTGAATGAAACAGGCCTCTGACATTGTGAGACGAACGTTAAGCAAATTTACACCAACGGTGACGTGAACAGCAAAATATGGGAATATGTTCGACAATAGCGATTCATCTAACGAAGAAAATAGGTACTGCAACCCTTTATAATACAATAAAAGTAAGAAAAAGATGACAGAAGAACACCAGAATATGTTGTCATAATTAATGACGAATGGTAATGTCAGGTAATTATGTATCACTGTATACCAAAACAATTACTACTCATCTAATAAAATGAACCTTCAAAATGCAACATGACTGTGTTGACTGAGGAACGAATTTTGGCAAATTGAGGGGAAAAATGAGTCATTGTACCGTAAGAGTGAGAAGTGACTTCATGCACAGATGAACATAATCAATTGTTACGGGGCAAATTACTGTGATTTTAATTATGTACTATATAAATAAAATAATATATAGGTATTTGCATATATTTATTTATATTATATTATATGCCAACATTAATTTATTAATAATTTGCATGCATTGCATTAATTCCAACTGGCAATTACGGGATAGCTAGTTGTTTGTTTCCTTAAGTGTACATGACATTTTTAAGGAGCTGATTTTCTAGAACTGATTATGTTTAAGGCTAAAAACTCCATCTGTAATTTTGGAGTTTTGAAATATTAACTTTTCAATATGGAAAATTTGTCGAAAAAGGGACTAGCATCACATACTTTACTGTCCTTTGATATATAAAAGAAGAAAATTTAAAGAAACAATTTGAAGCGTTTTTTGAGAAATTGTTTTTTATAAATGGGATAAATTTCAATCGTTTTTACTGCAATATCTGGAATATTGAATGTCATTAAAAGGAAAATATATACAGCTAAGATATATTCCGTTTCGTTTACTAGAAGCAACCGTGCAACCTTGCAACCTAAGCAAGAACCGCAACTGCTAGCGCCTAATGCATTCACAAGATATTCACCAAAATTGATACTCCTCGATGGATCTGACTGATGTTGTGAAAACGGATATTTTGATTTTTGTGGGTAATCTAAACGAAACGTCAATGACATTTACAAAATGTTCTTAAAAATGGTTCAAAAAGTTTTCTTAACTTATTTTCCAAATAGAGCAAATAACGCTTATAAGGCACGAGTCCAAATGTCTTCAAAATTTCTTACATTTCTAAAATTGCAATTAAATTTTTTTGGCGTTTTCCAACAACTTAATATTGAAGATCTCTTTAGTATTAAATTAGTGTATTCTATTTTCTTTAAAACCTGTGAATTTTCGAAAATTGTAGCTATATAACTTTCTTTTAAGAGGGGGGAACATTCTCATGACAATACAAGTAATTTACAAACGGACTTAGAAAGCTGTTAAGGCTAGGCGAATATTATAATTAATAGTTCTAAACACCATAACAAAAGCATTTATTACTACGGGTTACCTATACATAAAAATTGCTGCCGCAGGCCATCACTCCAGTTATTCTCAACGGACTTTTTAATCATATACCGAATGTTCAGTTTCAATAAACAATTGATAAAAGTGAGGTTTGCTGCACACATGGGTTCTTTCGTAGATGATAGACACACATTGCTATGGTCGCAGTATTTGATACACAAACACCACGAGAGTTCCACAATGGAAAACGTAAAATCCTTTTTCCGTATTTACGACACTGGTTTGGTCATAAATCCATGATGGCTCTGAAGGGTGGATTTCTGGTACATCTGCTGTAGTGTATTCATGCAATCATTTTATATTTAAAATGCATGATAAGAGTTTTAAAATGCAAAAACTTTTCCATTTAATGCTTGAAATCAGAAAAAGTTGAATGAGAGAAATAATAGTTTTCGATTGTATGTTCTCCATGTTCAGCTGTCGAGTTGATAATGCACTGTGATTGAATAACATAAAGCGCTTCTTTATTCCATTAACTGACTATTTAAAGATCAGAAAACGAGTGTTTATTTATTTTCTGCTCCTGGGAACTTTTCGATACCGGCTTCAGAAAGAGCCGAAAGCGAAAGAGACAAGAGCGCCCTTCGTGGCTGAACAGCTGGGGGTGACGTGGACACAAGTCGTCTTTCACGCCAAGGAAAGCGATTTGAGAGAGAGGGGGGTGGGGCGACAAACACGGCTGTGGAGGAGGCAAGATCGGTAGTCGAAGGCGGCAAGGAAATAGGCGACGAGAAAGGAAATAATAGTAGTACGAAATAGTTTGTCATCTTAATGAAATACGATATTGGAGGTTTATGATCAATCGAGTATTTTTATAAGATTCGGTTCATCAGGTACTGTATTGCGATATGAATGATTCAACATTCACCTGGAGTCGATCTGAGGAACCACGGTAAATACGGAGCGGTGGAGGGGGAGGTATGGGGAAGGGGAGGGGCAGGAAGGGCGGGGAGAGGCGGGGAGGGGTGGGGCAGGGGGCGGGGATGTGCGAGGGAGGGTCGGGGAATGGCGGGCGAGGGGCAGAGAAGGGGCGGGGGAGGAGAGGGGAAGGGAACGGGAAGGGTGGGGGAGGGGACAAAGAGGGGTGGGAGGTGGGGGCCGGGGGAGGGGATGTCTGGGGGAGGGGAGGGTGTGGCGGGGGCTCGGGGTGGGGGGTAGAGCGGCGGAGGGCGGGGGTGGGGTGACGGTGGTGGGAGCGGGAGCGGGGCTGGGGAGGGGCTGGGGCGGGCGCGAGCGGCGAGGGAGTGCGTCTTTTCCCACGGTGGAGCTGGGCGGGCCACGCGCGCCGCCGCCTGCGCCTTTGTGGCGCCCATTGCCCATCGCCCTCTGCGCTCGCACTCCACGGGCTCCAACGGCGCATATGCATATTTATACCTCGCATTTACCACAGTTTTTTTGTTCTCGATTCAAATTATTCGATGAATATTTCTTTCACAATCAGTAATACAAATCAAATACATTGCGAACTCTGCTGTGCTCACCTCTCTCTTCGTGAACGTCCTTCGTTTGATCGAAGGTTCGTTTTCTAATTTGAACGCAGAATCTTATTATTAAATTGGGAATTGTCTCGTGAAATACGAAGTTATTGCACCACATGACGGAATGGAAACGACCCCTTTTACATACATATTCCTTTTTCTCGTTTTTCTGGCGATATTTACAAACAAATAATAAAATAATAACTTTACTGAATTTAAGCTTTTCCATTCTATGTGAGAATAGGTAAGTTACAAGTAATTTCATTTTATCTAGTATTTTCATGAGAGTATAGAAGTACAGTAAGTTGATAATTTCAATGAGACTTTTCTCATTGCATTCGCATAAGACCATCCATTAATATACGACTATTTTTTTTCTCTGAAGAAGGCCATGCCTCTACTTTTTATTTTGCAAAATCTTTACCGTTCTTTGCAAAATAAAACCTTTTCATTTCCTTTTCATGTATATATATATATATGTATATATATATATATATATATATATATATATATATATATATATATATATATACTACCAATAGTGATCAAAAATAATAAAAAAAATAAAAAAGTATAAATAAAGGTCAATTGAAATATAATATTTCTACAAATCTGCATTTCGAAACGTAATATTCGACATGAATACAGTTATAAAGCTTAAGGTTTTAAATATGCATAAGTCAGTTCTCTCGTCTGGTGAATATACTTTACGAAAGTATTTGTTTATTACGTTTGTGTGTGTATTCATATGTGTATGCATGTATGTGTGTGTGTGTGTGTGCCCATCTGTTGCACGTCACATTAAAAATTTAGAAAAAAAATCTTCGTTGGCGTTACAGCTCAGACTCTATGCTGGATCACGAATTGTTTACGCAGTAATAAAGAACAAATGAAAACAGCGCTATGCATCTGCAAACAAACAAACCACTAGCAGAAGAGCGTGATATTTGTTTCGTGGTCATAAAAGTAAAACTACTAAAATTAACTTTTCCCGAGATTTTGAGTTGATAAAGAATCGAACGAGACATTTTGAAGTCTTTTAGGTGATGGTTCTCTCAAAATTGTAACCCATTACCGGAATTATTCACATACCGTTGAATTGCATCGTTTGGACAAAATAAACATAACAGATGACAAATAATTACAATATAACTTTTAAACTGCAATTGCCCACACGTTGTCGTGTCTTTGTCCCAATAAACAGACATTTGCAATAATCAATATTACTTATTCATTTCTTTCCTGCAACATTTTTTAGGTTAATCTGCCTCAGTGACGACATGACTAAATTAATAGCAGTACAGTCATATAGACGGGTATACCTAAAGAATATTGATATTCATTTGTATACAGTCGAACCTCGATATCTCAAAGCGTCTCCGGAGTGAAATATTTCTTCGACTTACCAAAAATTCGAGGTATCAAAATAATTCTTCCTTTAAAACATATGAACCGTTTTAAGTAGACACGGTAAAGTATTATCCTTACATTTAAAAAATGATGTTCATTAGTTATAGTATTATAAGCATTTATTGTCAAATACAAAATATCGTGAAACAAATCGTAAAGATAATAAATGATTTTTTCATACCTTTATTGTACAAAAAAGTCAGTAACTGTTTCTGTTTCTAGTTTTGCATTAGTTCTTGTTCAACAAATTTTTCTCGGAAATTCACTGCACTAAAAATGTTGTACCGCCGGAAAGTGTATAATTCCTTCACAGCCTGTGGGGTGGAAGGTGGTTTAGAATCGTGTGCTTCTCCTATTCTTCTTCCTATGGCGAGTCCTCGTGTTCTACTACCATCATGGAATCTAAAATGTCTTCGTCTAAAGGATGTTCAGTGTTCCGTGGGAAATGGCTCGGAGGGTATGGACTTCGAGATGTGAAAAACGTTTTTCAGTTTCGAGTTAAAAGTATGATTTTTACTCAGGGGAAGAAAATTTTCTTTCGAGTTATCGTGAAATTCGTGGTATCAAATATTGAGTTAACGACCCAGACTTACAAGTAAAATACGTATAACGCGGCCGTGAATGAAAAATTGCTTCGGCATATCAAGAATTAGAATTATCGAGGTATTTCATTTATTTATCTCCCTTTTTTGGAGCGGAATCTTAACACCAACGGCTGAAGCTCCAACTTGTGCGACTGGCCAGGGGAGTCGAGGGACCTGCTGCAGGTGCTTTGCGGTCGTAGGCTGGCGGAGAGAGTGCCGCGCAGCGCCGCGAGAGCGCGCCACCGCCGATGGCGCGTAATGGGCCGCGACGGCGGCGGCGGCGGCGCTGCAAAGGAAACCGATAGCCCTCCGCCGCCTCCACCGCCGCCGCCCCCGCGGTCCCTTTGTGCCCACGGCCCTGTCGCCGCCTCCATCCCACGCCGCGCCGCGGCACGGCCTTCCGCACCGCGGGCGCGAGTTAAAACTGCCCCCGCAAGTCAGAACCTGTTCCTTTAGCTGGATGTTGGAGAGCAACTGGATTCCACAAACGCGTGACTGAAGAGTTTATAGGCCGGTTAAAAGTACATGGCACGTCCTGTGTTAGGCCATGGTCAAAGTACAGGCGGTGTATCGGTCGTTCGGTACAGGACGAACTGGCAGCGAAATCATCCGACTTACTTCCTCAGAAAAAAAAACACCCAAATGTAGCACCCGAAATCGTCCGTATATTCCCATAATTCCGCAGTTTGTTTGAAACATTTGGGAGAAGCACACTTAAGACCATCTACATGAATTGCAAAGTCTTGGTATTACAAATCGCCTTGTCTCTCCTGCTGATTTCGAGCGAATGGAACCGACAGATCCAACACGATACGTATCACTAGCTCGTTGGACAGAATCAAACGAAATAGATCTTCGTCCAACAGCTGATGATTCCGAACGTCCTTGTAAGAGGTTGTTCGGGTTCAATGTGCCTATTACGAGCACGTGTTTGAACCAATCGCACATAGTGAACGTAGACGTCTGACGTTGGCCGACTGAGATTTCGACCAAATTCGGCACCAGTTTGGCCCCTACCTACGCAGGAGAAGGGCCACTGTTATTCAATTACAAGATGATCTCCCCCATACGTCACATACAGTTTTTACTGTTTTTTTTTTTTTTTTACTAAATAAATCTAAAATTTAAAGTCAATTACGAGCTTGAATTTTTGATGATGTCACTACAACGTTCTAAAATTGAAGCTCCCGATTGATTCACAGTTCCTCCGCTGGTCTAACTCACAAAGCGTTACGTGCCAAGTACTTTTAATCTGATAATAGGTCAGCTGTGCAGAACCTGAGGTCCGCAGGCTACACGAGCCCCGTTGGAGTATTTTATTGCAGTCGCCGAGGCCAAAAGCTGAATAATATTTAAACGATTTCAGACAAACTGATCTTATAACTTACACAATTTTGATGCTGTGTTGTGAAGGAAACGTTGATTAGAGTGGCCACTCAGGAAGGTTCCCTGGCGGCTGGTGACTGAGGGATAATGCTAGTTCGTCAAGAATGATCTGCAATCTGTTTCGCCAATATCTCGAGACAGAACATTAATCTGAAGGAGGATCCTTGTGTGAAGTGCAAATAATTTTTGCCGGGATAAGCTCTGTGCTCTCGACATGTGCCACAGTTTAGGGCATGTAAATGTACGTGTAAGTGTGTGAAGTGATAGAGAAGGGTATAAATATGAGGAAAGAAAGATCGTTCGCGGTCCGTGGCCCATTTGTTAGGGTACTGCTTCAGCATTTGTCTGATGTCGATCGGAGAAATCACGGAAAACTAGGCACTAAAATGAGCAGCCGGCCCCTAAAACTTCCTTCAAGACAACGCTGCTGTAATCGATTGAGCTATGTAGACACTATCGAAAATCCACAACCGTCGGGACTGAAACCTAGGATCTCCCGGTCAGAAGCATCGCAGTGCCAACAGCTGTTTCCTTGAGCCATCTCTGCCGATAAGTAAATACGAAATTTCTAAACACCTGCAGAACACCAATGCATGAAGGTTTGCCTACCGATTAAGAAAAATCCACATATGTAACTTCGTTATACGAAATCTCCCACCACAGGTAAAAAGTTATCTTCGACCCCTCTACATGTTCTAAACTAGAGGTCGCCAAACCGTCAATCGCGAGCTACTAGTAGCTTGAGGGGCAATTTTCGATAGATCGCCGTCATGCTCAAGCTTGGCTAACCTGGTCTTGTTCTAAAGATATCAGGCAGATTACTCATATTTCTTGTATACAGTTTATTATAATTTGTTTTATATTTAATATAAATGTATGTTTATTGACAATAAACAAATGTTAAGATTTAAAAATAAAATGTTTTTTCTCTCTTGGTTTCTTGAAAGTTCACAGAACGACTGAAAACGGTACGGTTGCTCACAAGCTTTAGAAGATGTCACTGCTCTGGACGTGTGTCCCATTTATTCTGAGACACCTGTGTGTACATACATAGCAGAGGGGCAAAACTCAAAACTGATGCTTCTCGTATTTACAAACGGTCTGAGTAGCAACATATCTTTCATATTCGATCACGAATTTTACATATTGACGAACATGTTGTCGTGACATTCTCTTTAAGCACCATGGACTAAATTTAAAGATGTTTTTCGTCATAAGGGCTTCCAATTGTGCAAGTTTATTGGTGAAATTCAGGTGATTGGAAATAAGAAAAAGTATTACTGCACATAACTTTAAAAATGCGTTGTATCTAAGGAAATAATACTGCTTTTATTTCGTCTTCTATCAGGGTATTAGCAAATATTATCAACGAAAAACAGGGTAGTGATTCTTTAAATGTTTATTAATTTGTAAATATGTTAAAAATGGTTGCGAAATTGACCAAGAATAAGTGAGATCAAACACACTAAAATCAACTGTACTATAATTGGTGTCGATGTATTTTGTTTGTGAATATGTTATTTTCGAACATAATTCTCACCCGACTTTTTCTGCTACGAAAGAGTCTTCTGACAAATAATTGACCTCGAAAACAGCAATTTCTGACGACTAAAGAGATTTTGCATAATAGCACACGGAAAAAAAGAACAGTTGCAGTATACCTGATCCATGATACTGTAACAAGGGAATGCATGATAATACAGACCCAACAATGTTCACGGTTACTGTTTCGTGACGGAGATTGTTGGAAGGAAACGTTGCATCGTGAAGGGTGCCTTGTTGCACACAACTGAATGCAAATTGTTATAAGTGCACGTCTAGGAGTTGCCGAGCTCAAGCAACCTTTATGGAGGAGCAGGCTACCTACTCGCCGTAAAGCGAGCGCCACGTGTTGGAGGGTCCAACATGACGTATCCGGGCAATACTAATAGGAGGAGTAGGCCTGCGGAGTCAGCGCGTACAGCAATACAGGTTGCAGGATCCAGCCGTCCATGTTGCCTTATTTAAGCATCCTTTATTGGTGTAACAAGTTATTGATTGTTGACAGATTTAGGAATGACTGTCGACAGGAATGGGTTATGCGTAGTACTAGATAGATAGATCCAACAACAATCTGTATATTTACCTACACGACCAGACAACGAAAAAAACTGGAAATTTCATAAAAATGACGCATTTTGTGGTAATTTAATTTCACAATAACTTATGCGAAATGCATCAAATGAATTTAGATTTTGCAATCTGATAGTTATTAGGGTAGGTATACATACATCAATAATACCTGCATTATTGTGGAATAAAACAAGTTACACACACACACACACACACACACACACACACACACACACATATATATATATATATATATATATATATATATATATATATATAATTAATATACTAACATAGCATGTACCTAGAAATAAAATATTAGAATCTAACATTAAAATATTTATTTATTGAAGTAAAATGTGTAAACTATAACAATTCACAATAAAATGGAATATATTGACATAAACGTGATTGCAAACAAATGTTAACGTAACAATGAAACTAAGCACATGCATAGGGACACCAGTAATTACTTCAAAACTAGTTTAAAATTGGTTCATAAATACATACAATTAGTCAATTGTATTACTGATCCCAATAAATACGAATTTAATTATTTTTTATACATAAAAACACGAAGATTTGTATAAATTATGGCTAAACAATTAGTTGAAAATTATTTTCAAATGCACTTTTCTGTTTATTTCTTTGATTGTTTTTCATTGTATTGGATGAGTCAAATACGTTTTCTTACCAAATTAACAACATGTTCTAAAGTGATTTTAAATTTGGACATTCTCCAGGTAACAGTTATTTTATTAAATACAGACTATTCTGGATCGCTCCAAAATTTAGGAATGTATTCTTCGAATATTAACAATTTACACACACACAGAAAAATCCTGATTGCACCTTTGATTGTAATACATATACTATACTATAATTAATAATGCTTCCCAAATTATAGCAATTTAATATTCACATGTTCTATTTAGCCAAGGAAAACAATGAAACATGTTAAACTATACAAAATACATGTGCATACATCAGTTTGACACCTAGCATTGCGTTTAGATAGTTTTCAGGAAAATTCATATGTATGGAGGCCAAGTATTCATATGTATAAAATAATCAAGCCGCACCCTCCAATAGTGTTATAATCCAATAAAAATTTAATTTTTTATTATACACATTATTTCATGTGAAAATCTATACCCAATATTTCCAGAACTGTGAAACTCTTTTTAGTTTTTTTCTACTATCATTAGTGATTTTCTGAAATATGAAGTAGAGAACCTGGTTATAGCATTTTTACACTAAATTATTGGCTTAATGGATGTACATAAAATAGATAAAAGAATATTCTTTGGGTAATGTTGGCAAGCATTATTATCATTGAAACTGGTAGCTTATTTAATAAGTTAAGTAATAAATATATAGTTATATTGAAATTAGTATTTGGGCATGTGAGTGTGTCAGGAAAAAATATATTAAGTGAGCATTTCAAATCTAAGACTTGAAACTTCGCCAAAAAGTAAAAATATTCGTGGATCAAAAGAGAGAAAATGCGGAATTTGACCTCACATTGGCTCAGATTTCATTTTACAAGTATGCTTCAATTATGACTTATGATGTAGAAAGAATGTTCAAAAACATTCACTTCTGACAAAGTAAGTTCCTTCAAATACGTGATCATGATCTTGATATGGAATAGGCATTTGGAGTTCACAATATCCATAATTATTTGCATCAATAAACCAATTTCCATCATCCATGCCAAAAACAACCTGAAATATAAATTATTTGGTTCATATATTTACAGCAGTTCACAAAAGTAAATACGAAATTAATCGTCACTTATTTCGAATATCCCTTTCAATCCCAATGAATTAAGACTTTCACTTCAAATACATAACTCAGACCATAAAAGAAATTACCACCAGATGCTAAATCATAAGAAATCACTGTGAAAAGACTGGCGAGTATCTGCAAAAACTGAGCGAGCACTGCTCGCTGCTGCTCGCCGCGCAAGCATGCAATATCAAACTCATGGGTCATTCTCTCTGCTGACGCCCGGGGGCCGGGCGGGGACCTGGCGGGCGCCCCTCCCCCATCAGCACAGGGCCCTTTCCACTTCCTGCCTCCCCTCCCCCGCCATCAACAAAGAGCTCTTCGGGGTCATCTGACAAGGTACCTTGCTGCTGTGACCTGTAACTGCTCTGCAACGTGTTTAGCCTTGAGGAGGGGTCCAGGTCCGTTTATGAAGCTTCATCACCTTTTCAGCAATCTCAGGCCGGCTAGTACAGCAATGTTGACTTTTATCTTAGATGCTGTCGCATCCACGAAAATAAATAACGCAACAATGTTTCCGTTTAGCGAAGCTAGGTTTTGTGTTACTATTGAAGCCTTGTTGAGATTTATTTTGGGTAATATTAGGTACTAGCGTACCCGTGCGAAAACCCTTGCATGTTAAATTCCACACTCTTCCCTAACTTTCCTTTTTATATTAAAAGGGGAAGTTGATAACGAAACGTATTTATTTGTTTAAAAAATTAAAAACCTAACGTCCAATGTACTTATAGAATTTAAAATGAAAATAACTTTGAAATTGACGTTTGTAACAAATTTTGAATAAATGCTTCTTCAGTGATATACATGTTCAGAAAATAATTCACAACACTTCCTTAAAAATATCATTTCAAGTAATTATTCCATTTTCCTTCACAGTTTTTCGCATTCCTAGATAGTCACAAAAATATTACGAAAGCTTTTTACTCTCCAGAAAGCTACTTAAAGTTTCCAATACTCCACTCTTCGGAATATTATTTAACTTAGTTAGCAAACGGAGAGGTACACCCGTGCAATTTAATCGCCTAGAATATCAAGTAATTAGTTTCATTGCACATACAGTAGCAAATTCGGTATGTTACTGATTCTGGAGATTCTGGAGATACAATAGGTTCATATCACAAACTTTTTACAGAAACAAGAACGTCAATCCTTACATTCATTAAATGAACGGTCGTACTATACATATAAAATGCAATCTTTATTGGTATCAAGCAAATATTAATACTTCTTGTTGCTGCGAGATCATTTAGGTTTATTTGCATAATCTTGAATTAATGATTATGCAAATGAACCTCATCAGTCGGCGCAAACCACGGTGTACATAGAAAAAGCATCTAAGTATTCTAGGCATGACGTCACAAAGATTGCCTCTACCGCCAAGCAATGTAGTTGGTATTGGATAATACCGATAAGTGCCGGACCAGAAGAAATGTAATAGAATGTCCAAGAATGTCGTATCCTGTAGATAATAGCGTAAAAAAGATTTATATGAAGCCTTTGATCTCAACATTTCAAGATTTAAGGCTCTAAAACGCTTAGTTTAGGTGTTATTAAATTATATAGATTAAAAAATTCTGACAAGTGATTCGGGTTGCATTTGGCGTGCATATTTAGATGCTTTCTTTTTTAAACAAGTCAATTCGTCAGGTCTACGTAAAATTCTCTTTCGTTAAAGACCTTATTTATCAAGGTTGGTTGTATGTGAGCTGCATGTATATTACTGAAATAATATAGGAGGCGATAATGAAAACTTTATGTTGTCTGTATATCCTAAGTTGTTTGAGATGTAAAAGTTGGGAGAACAAACAAGAGCACTTTGGAAACTCCAGATAAGTTTCTCCGAAATATCGCATTATACGCGTCCTTGTACAGCTGTGCCTCTTGTATCAAATGAATGTTCAGAAGTTTTATCAAACTGAAATACAAATACTCCTTACTTTCATTTTTCAAACAAGAGTGCATTTCTTACTTCTATTGATTCTTCAAGATGAGTTCAATATGCAAAATGGTTCTTACATTTCTTGTTAACTGCTGATTGATATATCTGTAATTTGAATGAGAACTGAATTCGGTTTTGAATTGCAATTACATACACAGTCATGGAGGGCAATAATGTATTGGATGACCAATTTGTGTATTGATGTTCCATCTTAAATCACTGCCGCCTTTTGTTCTGCAAAACGCCTTACCTATGTTTGAAGCGTGTGGCCTATGCTAGCAATGTAATTGAAACGTTTCTTTGGAGAATTAAGTATATAATATAAATACAGTGATCATCTATTTAATTATTAGATCAAATAAGCCTCTGAAAATCTAATTATTCTGAAAAATAGTTAATAAATACATACATTTAAAACAGTTTTAATAGAATTAGTATTCCAAACAATTAAAAATTAGTATCTCCTTCTTTGTTAAACATTATGTATTAATCATTATCATTAATCATATCAAATATTACACAAGACGTAAACTGCTTATCACGTAAAATTAAAGAAACTGTAATTAACAAAAATAATGTAGTGATTTTGTGCTTGCTTTAAAACATGCAAAGTGGTATCTTGCTACATAGCTGCTACAGACATAATTCCTCATTCTTGACTGAGCTTCGTCTCTCCAATGTATTGCAACTTTATTCCTGGAAGTTAAACTGTGGTGCGTTTCATATAAAAACAGTCTTAGTTACAAATTTGAATACCGGCAAAGAAGGTTCAAGTCATCAACTGATGTCACTGCAGTGCATCTAATCTTGAGGTCCTCGAGTTCCCCGTCCTAGGGAGCCCCGACGGTGGCAGGATTTTCGCCAATAGCTATAGAGCTAGGTTGAATTCAGCCGCTGTCTGGAGGAGTACTCTAGCGGCAGGATGTTCTGGTCTTTTCCGCGGTTTCTGCTATCACCGACCACGCGAATGCCGGAGAAGTACTCTCACAAAGAGACCACGGACCTCGCGCGATTTTTCCTTCCTTGTTCTATCCGTACCCCATCCGTATTTCCACGCATGCTCTGCATTACCACACTAGTTGGCAGACCGGTCGAGAGCTTAGAGCTGGTCCCGGCTGGGGAGCTGCCCGCTGGTGGGAGACACGTGGTTGAGAAAACGTTTCTCTAAGCCGACGTACGGTGCCAGCCGGCGGGGGAAGATCTTAGCTATTTGCAGGATTAAAACCTGCACTACACTTACGAAACTATTGACGCGCTCTGAATTATCAATCAATACACACACAGATGTATATATATATATATATATATATATATATATATATATATATATACACACACACACACAAATATCTTGATTGACTATGTATTCTATCGATTTAACATATCTTCACAGACAACATAAAGACAGTGGGAGGTCATAAACACATTGGTTCTTCACATTTTATAACATAACAAACGGGTCGCTCTAATATGCAATAATATGCCTTTTCACTTTTTAAAATTACTTCATGGATTGTAGCACCAATTTACTCACTTGCTTCTTAGAAATAATACTTTTCTCCTTTAAGTCTTTTGAATTCTGAAAATAATTTTGAATATTATTTTTATTAATGAAGATAATTGTTGGACTCTTCGAATACGGAATTTAAAAAAAAACAGTAGGGTAATTTAGTCGATTCTCTTCGAACAACGCGAACTGAATATATAAAATTTATTTCGTATTTACAAATTACCTGCTACAAATATATTTGGGCAAGAAAGGGATGGGAATAATTCAAGTCTCCTCAACGTTGCAAAATCATTAAGACAGTAATTTCATTAAAATCCGATTGAATTACAGATACATCTTTGTGTGCTTTGTTACACTGACTTCAGAGATGCACAGTGACATTACATTAACCATAATAATTTATCAATATTTGTAACACCTATTTCTGTACCGAGCAAAGTGGATCAAGGTCTAGCGAGGTTTCCTTCCGTCATCTAGGCGAATGCTGGGATGGTTCTACTAAAAAAGGCCACGACCGCAAAATCAACGTTAACAAGCCGATTTCATCAACTAAGTGAAGTCGCGAAGTTTGGTTCTCCGGGTTGGGGGTTGACGTCAGGCTGACAGCCGGTTGTAAAAATCACAGTTAAATCATATGGGTCGTATAAAACGATCTGAAAATGCCAACCCCATCTAACTGGGATAAGATTTAAAAGGAGAAGAAGAAGAAGAAGGAGAAGAAGAAGAAGAAGAAGAAGAAGAAGATGATGATGATGATGATGATGATGATGATGATGAAACTCGTATTTACGTAATTAAACACGTTGATGTTTGGGAGAAAAAGCTCGCAGCGACGACCCTGGATGCCACTTCCGGTGCAGTGAGAGAGGATCGACGCGGGAGGCGGGTGCGGGCTGTGGAATGTGGGGGTGACGCCGGCGCTTCTTTGAGGGAAGAATCCGACGTTTTAATTAATTTAATTTTGCTCCTTCATTTCTCTGAAAGCGTCCCGTCGAGATTCTTGCGGCTTCAGAAGCGCTCCCTCCAGGAGATCAAAGCGGAACATACCTGCCCGATTCACCTTTTGGGTTGCGACGCCACAGCGGTTTCCCTGTGGCTTTCCACGCGTTTTTTCTAAGTCCCCCGAAAGATATGGATGAATGAAGAGTGCAGATAAGCACAGCTCGCTGTGGGCTCGTAAAATATCCACCAGTGCAACGCCCACAGGAAAAAAGTGAAATGTAATCTACAAATGGGAATCTTCTCTAAATAGATATCGTTAACCTTTCACAACAGTCAGTATGAAATATATTTCGAATATCCTGGATTGGTGATAGGCTTCATTTTCAGAAATAATTTCGCTTCATCAACATTTAATTTTACATCGTAGGTGACTTTCTCAACACACTGCTAATGTGGATAGTTCTTTTTTAATATGACTAAACCAAAATCTTCGAGAATGTTTATTTTTGGATTCAATTTTTGTAACAGTATCCAGAAAGGCCACATTTTTAGCCATACAGAAAATCTCAAACAAAACTGTGCGTATGTGTGTCGCACATAGACGCAAAAGCTACCAGACCGATTTCACTGAAATTTTCACACTTTATTATTATTAGTAGTAATGGAAGTGTTTAAAGAGTGGTTTGAATAAAATCGGTCATGTGGGGGCGTTGTTGATGATTTATTAGTTTTTGACGTCTTAAGCTCCCCCTGATCTCTACGCAACCAGTCGCACAGTCAAGGGTTACACGCGTCTTCACTGCATACAAGAATTCTGCCCCTGGAATTGTGAAATATCGGCCAGAATTATTAACTGAATCTCGGACTAGTAAATCAAAGTTCTTCAAGATGTTGTCATAGCGAACGCAGGTCCAAATTTGAGGGAGAACGTTTTAACAATAGTGTACTTCACTGCCATGTCCACACCAGAAATTATAGGTCCATATTTGCCAGAAAGACTTTCATCTATTAGATGTTTTACACAGCGTAGCTTTAAACATGATAAACAATCACATGACCCATAGTGTGTGATGTGTAATACATTGTAATAGTGAAGCATGTAGTAGTTTATAATAAAAACATTACTTTTATATTTTACTAATAATAGAATGTAAAATATTGACATATTAATTCACACAATTATAATAAATCTAGGATAGTACAGGTCGTATTAATATAAAATCCAATTATTATACACAACGTATTACCCAATAACTTCGAAACCAATGCGCCTTCGGTTCGGTCTTTCACATTGAAATGAGTGAGTCCCAAAATCGCGTCGCAGCCAACCTCTCCACGTCTGCCACCAGCACGTGCTTCTCCCGAAGAGCAATCAAGTGGACGGTAGGCCACCCAGAAGAAACAATTTTTCATCTTTAAGATACCAGGCCGGTTTATGCACACCGCCACCTTCCGCGATAAGATATGCACTACACTTACGGGACCAATGATCTCAGTAGTTGACGCGCTGAATCACTAACAACCAACCATACAAACAACCAAACGGCGCATCTGCCACGCAGAAGTTTGACACGCGCCCTGCGCTCCCAACACACGCGTAGCTCAAATCTGATTGCCGATCGAAGGCAGAGTGGCCGCGTTTGAGCACGCACGTTTGCCCTCAGACCCCTACTAACAGGAGCAGTAGCTCAACAAGTAAGCTATGAAATAGGTTACGTTCAGTCGCTGACTGAAGGAGAGTTCTAGTGGACGGCAGCTCTCATCGGAAGTTTTCCGTGATATCTCCAATCAACATAAAGCGAATTTTGGAGAAGTACCCTGACAAACGGACTACGAACTAAGCGCAATTTTTTACTTCCTCTTCCTGGCCAGTCCTCACCCTCTTACACACACTTACATGCACTTACTTACACACACTTACATGCACTACACTACATATGTCGAAAGACCAGTCGGCAGCTTAGAGTTTGTCCCGGTGGGGGCGGTGCCCCGTTAGTGGGAGATACCTGGTTGGGGAAAATCTCCGCAAGCCGACAGGTCGATTGACACCAGATCTCGCCATCCAGAGGGGGAAGTTTGCCGCCACTTTCCGCGATGAAACATGTACTTCACTTACTGAAATGCTGACCTTAGCAATTGAAGGACCCGGAATCACTAATATATCAATCAAATTCGTGAATAAATGTAAGTTGTATATTTTGTTACGTCATTTGTGCACGTTAGTGTCCCAGCACTCTTTGTACCCGCATACAAGTAGTGCTTTCAACGTTCCCCACCGCGGCTGCTGCTGTGACACAGCCCAGTCGAAACTTTTTGTCTTTTTAAAGTGATTAAGTTCAAAGAAAGCTTCATTAATGATAATATCATCACTGTATTGATTTATACGAAGAGTTGTTCAATCAGTTCTATTTCAGTCAGAAAATGCTTCATGTATAAATACGAATGCTTTTCCCGTGTGGCATATTTTGTTTTAAGCATCCCTGAAAAGAATCACAACTTTGCCGAATATGCTTTCAATAAATAACACAACCACACAATAAATGTCCTTGGACTTATATTGTCTGTTACTGTCAATTTGCTTATATGAGTATAACGTGTACTTTCAGGAGAACTCTATCTCACACATTATAAGTTTGAGATAGAATCGAAGTTGAATTGCAAAGGATTTCGGCTCCCGATCTTCGTCACATACACATACTCGTACTTCCATATTTACGACTGTTTCTGTGTTTGTCGAGTCAGTTTTCAATTTACGTAAAAAATGTTTTAATATGAATGCGGAGGAAGTTTTAAGTCAACATGTGAATGCATGTAGTTACTTCGCATCAGTAGTGAGTTCAGAGCAACTTCCCAATGTCTCCCATTTGTCGAATCTGCGTGAAGAAGCTTCTGCGGGAATTTCGGGAACTGATAACGTCTGAGCGCCACGCATTTTAATTCTGTCGTTTTTCTCCATTGCTACACAATTCAAGAACCACTAAGAGATAAATTCAAAGCACTACAGGAAGTAATCGTCCCTAACGTCCCTCATTACCTGAAGAAGTTACAAAAAATATTATGGAGTTAATTTCATCTCGTGGAAATGTAAGAATAATTATTGCTGTTATAAGCCAATTTCTATATCGAAACTTTTAACGGACATGACAAATATTTTTTTTATGTTTAAATATTCCATCCATTCTTTTAACTTCAGAAATTAGCATTACTCTGTATCATGTGAACTGAAAAGTAACTTATTCTTGCGGTTTCTGGGATTTAATCCATCCAGAAACTTGTGGTGCCATGTACTTTCTGTATTATTTGTAATGGTCACGAACATCATTATACTACTTTAACCCGTAATTATGTTCGCAACTCACACACACAAACTATCGAAATACCTTCTTCCTATTAGAAAAAAAAATCATATAAACAAGAAATACCTATTCTTTGAAGAAGTGTAATCACGCTCCATCTTTCCCTGCAATTCTTTTATTGCGATTGTTTCGAACGAACGGCGGACCGTTAAATTAATTGACCATTCAGATTAGTTTTAGTTCCTATGTTTACACAAACAGTTTTAACAATAATTGTGCGACAAATTTGTGGACAGGCATATATTAAATTCTGATGAAATTTACAATAAAATAGTATTGTGTAATTGAAAGACGTTATTAAAATTTAACCTCTGACCAAAAAACACATAACGTTAATTTGCTTCTGATTATCGACTCTTTACCTTTCTGCCCATGTAGAAATATAACAACAATATTAAAAATAAAATTAGGTTTAATTCCGTTAATAATTATTGTCAAAATGACAAGGTAACAGTATCGAATTACGAAAAAAATCAAACACGCAATAGGAACACATGAAAATTACTGGGCCCGTTATTATGGCAAAGTCTGAACTTCTTTTGTTACTTCCTGTAAACTTAATTAAAACACTACAAATACAAGCTAGAAGCTCAAAAAATGAATTGGGAATTCAGTAACACTTGCCGGTAAGAGTTTGATGAGAATTCTTACATGGAAATAACAGATGTTTCGCACTTTGAAGAACTTTAAGTACTATACCATATCTTGATTTTCTAGCGTTTTAACTTCAAAAGCGGTACACCTATGTTATGGGAGTCGCTAAATTCAAAAATTTGAAAACGGTTCTAGACGTGGATTTTTTATTTTACTTGGTATGACAGTGAGTGCTTTTTGTTACAATATATTTTTACAATTCTCCGACCCTGCCGGTGCGGATCGCGGGTTCAAGTCCCGCATCGGACATGGTTGTATTGTGTTCGTCCTTTCACCCCCTGTCATCCTCACAGTTACCATACCGTTAATAGTGGTCGCTAATAACCTAGACGTTGATGCGACCTTAAAAAATCTCCGACCCTGTAGCAAATATCAGAGGAACAAGGGAGATTTGGAACAGCTTAAAAATGCATTCCCTATCTCAGCAAATGGCTCTGTGTTTAGAAACCTGTCACCGGAGACCTGAGAATGTTTCTCGAGCGTTCGCGAGCCTCCCTCGCGCCGCGACGTTAATGCTTCATCTCCTGCGTCGAAAGCCCCTCGGGCCTTTCTTACGTCTCCGCGGCCGTCGGCCAATCCTTCCTTTCGTCAGCCACGCTTTCGTCACGAACGCTTTTTAGATATAGACATTTTCAACTAAAAAGTCCAAAAGATAACTTAAAACTTCGACTTCGTAAATTTAAGTTTTGGTGTTTTTTTTTATTTAGCAAAATTCAATTAAACTAGATATTTACGAGTCAAATTCGTAGAAAATCTATGAATATCGGACCTTCTTATAACATATTAAAGTCCAAAAGATAACTTAAAACTTCGACTTCGTAAATTTAATTTTTTGTTTTTTTTTATTTAGAAAAATTCAATTAAACTAGATATTTACGAGTCAAATTCGTAGAAAATCTATGAATATCGGACCTTCTTATATCATATTAAAGTCCAAAAGATAACTTAAAACTTCGACTTCGTAAATTTAATTTTTTGTGTTTTTTTTATTTAGAAAAATTCAATTAAACTAGATATTTACGAGTCAAATTCGTAGAAAATCTATGAATATCGGACCTTCTTATATCATATTAAAGTCCAAAAGATAACTTAAAACTTCGACTTCGTAAATTTAATTTTTTGTGTTTTTTTTATTTAGAAAAATTCAATTAAACTAGATATTTACGAGTCAAATTCGAAGAAAATCTATGAATATCGGACCTCCTTATATCTATCTTATTATAGTTGTGTATCTAGTAGCGCGATATTCAAGGAATAAATGAAAATTAATATTTTTTTTAAAATTTATATTGAATAGAACAGTATTTGACCCCGAAATATCCAAGGTAACTGAAATTTTTAAAATACAGAACATCAAATATTAAATTAATAAAGACGAATTTTAAAATTATCCATTATTTTTCCCGAACTCCATAAAAATTCGTGAAAGAGAAGAAAATATGACGGAAACATTTTACGTGTATTATTATTTTATTCTCGAGGAAAATAAATGAGATACATGTAACCCAACTAATATAGTCTACAAACAACAATCCCTATTGTTTGAGCTATCTTGCTGAAAAAATTGCTTCTGCGACCAACAAGAAATGTATTTGAAGAGATGATGCAGTATTTAATACAATGTGATTTGCAATAATGCTTATCTTAAAGACACGCATATCGCATCGCCGAAGAATATTCAACTCACCGACTGTCTGCCCTAAATGTTCCTTCCCATCCCTTGTGGTGGAAGGTAGTGACATCTGAGATGCGCGGAAAGTGCCCTTTGAGACATTCGCTAACCCTCGCAGTACGTGACGCTAATGCTGCACCCGGCGAGTGCAAAGCTGCTCCCTCGCTCTTCCGACACCCACGCTCGCCTCGCAGACGTCGTCTCCGTCGTCGACGTCACGGCCTCGACCCCCCCTCCTTGCCCTCTCCCCCCTCCACCCCCCGCTGGGCTAAGCCGCGCCCTGCGCCGCTCGGCCTCTTTTGACAATTGGCGAGCGCTGAGCGCCATGCAGTCCGCCTCGGGAATTTGCTTCTCGAAAAGCAACACTCCACGACTTTTGTTTCCCCCAAGAAGTTTAATTGGAAATTTAAGATGTAAAAAAAAGTATTTCCTATACTTCCGCTTGCCGTTCTGGAGAGAGGGAACTTCCTGGCCGGGGATTATGAAATGTAAAGGAAGAGATATTTAATTAGTTTTCGTAATCCACGTCAGCAAGGAACAAGTTTTGTTAATTAAATTACAAACGGTGGACGCGGGGCCGGCGCGGGGCGCCGACAGCGGGCTGGGCGCGGTCGCGGCTTCAAGTCCCGCGCATGGCCCTCGCATAATTACTCCAAGTTCGAGACTCGTTTCACGCAATGTGCGTCTTTGTCTTTGCGGAAACATCGCGAATTTAGGTAGGTGAAGCTCACAGATACACAATTACAACTCTCGTTTGAGAAGAAACGATGTGCAGATTTCTACGACAAATTAAAACCATTATTAAGTCTGTTACTCCCGAGAAAATGTTCCAAGCCTCTATTCGGCATTGAAGATGAAGTAATTCTTCTTGAACGTAGTCATTTTGCCGTAATGTTATTGTCTTTTATCCACATCGGCGAGGTTCCCAAACGATCACCTATCCAGGGAAACTCGGAGTCTCGAGCTGCTTAGACGTCATGAGTTCTCAGAGCATGGTTAAGCAGTTCGGCTAGCGACACCGGCTTTGAATTGGATCTGCAATTTACAAAAAAATGAACATTAAAAACCAACAAGTTGGTTTCCCTTGCGTTGTTCTATTGTTTCAATTGAAAACAAACAAAAATGCTTGAAGTAAGAAACTTTAGGGACACTGCATCTTCAGGTAGAGGAATTTTCTGATAAGTGGACCTGTAATCTTACAATTCGAAAGATTTAGAAAAAATCAATATAACGTTATTGGACAAATGATACGGTGTCAAAAACATGCGATGTCCTGAAGACCCAAAGGAATGTATACCGGATAGTCCATTTAATTTGAGACATCAAAATATTTCGAGAAATACGCAGCGTAAGGAATAAATGTCTCAAATAAAATGTCAATATTTTTGAAGCAAAAATATACCCAACCCCACTAGCCAAATTTCGTAAATGGGGACAATATTGACATTTCAAAGAGAAACTTCCACTTTTATCACAGATTCAGTTTCTGCGGCCAAATAATACGTAACTATTCCCTAAAACGTATTTTTTCGCAATAAATGGCGCTTTAATAAATAATGCGAAATCGTAGTTTTACTGTTGCATACGACATCATAACAGCAATGTAGCAAAATAAATTCGGGTCGATAATGTAAAACTGAATTGCCATTTATTTCACGAAGATTAGACTACTATTCAAATGAGAGAATTAAAAGCGACTTTATCGACGTTCGACGCTTCTGGCCCAGTGAATGCGATTGCTATCCTCAATTTTTTTTAATACGTTCCTAGAAGGAAAGGAAGTGAAGACGAGATTTCAGTTGTTCGCGTTAATAATTCGCCAATAACGGACGACAGAGAAAATGCACAGGCTTTTAACGCACATTTCAGCTCGGATTTCAAGCAGAAACCTAACAGTATAGTATTCAGATATCAACGCTGGCAGATAGAAGTATTTTTCATATTGCAGTAAATACTTCGCGGGAAAGAATAAAATTAATGAAGAGAGGAAAATCACGAGGACCAGATTGTATTTCCACGGACATCATTAAATTAGGTGGAGAGGCTATTCTACCATATTTAATTAGATTATTTAATGTATCAATAAACAACGCTTGCGTACCGGAAGATTGGAAGCTGGCTCTCGTAGTACCAATTTTGAAGAGTGGCGACGAGACAATACTTCGTAACTATAAGCCGTTAAGCCTTATATCAGTCGTAAGCAAACTTACGGAACATCTAATTTCAATGTATCAGGAAAGAATGGGAAGGCAGGAAGTGGCTTCATCAGTGTCAGCACGGTTTCAGAAATGGTTTCTCATGCGAAAGTCAGTTAGTCTCACTTCTACA
Source organism: Gryllus longicercus (assembly GCA_038098605.1). Taxonomy (NCBI): domain Eukaryota; kingdom Metazoa; phylum Arthropoda; class Insecta; order Orthoptera; family Gryllidae; genus Gryllus; species Gryllus longicercus. Next base: position 2,648,999 of record JAZDUA010000149.1, read on the forward strand.
GGACCTGGCCGACGTAGTTGATGAAGGGAAAAGGATCGACGCGATAGTAATAGAATTTTCCAAAGCTTTTGATGTTGTTCCACACGATCGACTTATAAAGAAATTAATAGATTCGGGTATAGACATTAGAGTGGTAGCGTAGATAAACGAACTGCTTCGGAACAGGAAAAGGAAGGTCCGAATCGGAAGTTACATATCAACCTCGAGAAACGTCACGTCAGGAATTCCACTAGGAAGTGTCATCGGACCACTCATGTTTCTGGCCTTCGTGAATGGTTCGCCGATTAATTTAGCTTCAAATGTACGACTCTTTGCAGATGACTGCGTAATTTATAGGATTATCAACTCGGAGAAGAACGAGGATATTTTGCAGCGAGACTTAGACAAATTACACACCTCGGCAGAAACAAACGACATGGAAATAAACAGTTCAAAGAGCAAGTCCATCACGTTTGGTAGGGGTCGAAGTTACAATGAATCTGCGTACAAACTGAACAATAATGTTATACCTCGAGTCACGTCTTGCAAACATTTAGCAATACAGCTAGACAGTAAATTGAGCTGGGAAAATCAAGTCATTTTCGTTGCAGGGAAAGCCAGGAAATCTTTACATTTCGTTATACGGATACTGAAAAAGAGTACAGTGAGAGCCAAAGAACAAGCATATATGTCATTAGTGCGACCCATATTAGAATATGTCGCGGTATGTTGGGACCCATACAGAATTTTATAGCAAAGGAATCTAGAAAAGGTCCAGGGCAGAGCATCAAAATTTACTTTCAGGGGTACCAAGAATAAAGGGATATGGGAGCCACTCTAAAGGAGGTCATTAAAGTCACGTCTCTATGCAATGTATAAAGCGTACATTGGCCTTCGAGCGTGGAAAGAAATTCAAAGTCGATTAGGGAAACCTACATATTTCGGCAGAACGGATCACATGAACAAAATTCAGACAAGGATTCAGAAAACGGATGTTGGGAAATATTCATTCGCGAATCGAACTATTAGAGACTGGAACGGTTTGCCTGTGACAATCTTCGATCCCTTTCCTCAAAGCCTGAGAAAATTTAAAAATAAATTAGTTTTCTGAATGTTGATATGTGTTGTAAATATATTTATTATTATTCAGTGTAACTATATTTTCTATGTAATTAAGTATTAATTATTATTATTATTATTATTATTATTATTATTATTATTATTATTATTATTATGTGCAATGCAGTGGCGTGAAGTGCAATGGCATTGTGAAACTGAGGGAAACGAGTGTGTAAGAAAGACATTACAGCTCGGTGATTTGCAGAGCAGTGAAGTGAAGTGCGGTGAAGTGGAGTGCTATGAAAGATTGCACTGTGAAATGTTCACGTTAATTTGTAGTTTGTAGATTTTGTAAAGTTGTTAAGTTCTGTAATGTTAAGTTAGTGTATTCTGCCACCAAGTTCTCAGACTTAATTGCAAAATTATTAATAAATCTATCTATCTAAAATGCCAGCAATACAATTGAGGCGGTAGCTAAAAGGGCTTATACTCCAAAACTGTGTTTTGAGAACAACACAATGCTAGTTTTCGGTCAGAGCATTTTACACACTAGTCTTTTTAATGTCTCCACATGCATTGAAACACCGTGTAATTGTGAGGGCCTCTGGTGGCCTCACATGTTTTTCTAATAATTTTTCCAGTTTTCAATACTTCACAAAATCTAAAAATTCATGAATCACTTCCTACACAGAAATTGGGTATGCAAATGTTTTACATTGTTCATACTTCCATTATGATTTGTACTGGCACCTGGTACTGTACCATTATTTGTACAGAGTACCAATGGGGTCTTATACGACCCCAACATCTAATTCGTGTAACGTTGATGGTAAATTTTCTCAGATTACACAACTCATGTAATAATCAACTTTTAAGGCTAATGGTAAATATTGCTGGAGGCTTTCAAACCAAAAATAATACAGTAGTTTTTAGATTTTGCACAGGCATATAACAGAGTCTGGCATACAGGCCTAATGCTTAAACTAAGAATATTAGGTGTTCCAGATTATATCCAAAAATTGATTTATGGCTTCCTTCATGATCTTTCTTTGTAAAAGTAAATGATACCTTATTAAGACAGCGGAATATTTCAGCTGGAGTGCCTCAGGGTGCTGTATTATCTCCTACACTTTTTAATGTTTATATTTCCGATATTCCTAAAATGACATACAGTAAGTTAGCTTTTTGATGACGTCACAGTGTTATTTACATCACAGGAAAATGTGTTAATAATACTAATTGATAATAAACAATTTTTAATTTCGACTAATCAATTGAGAATAAAATTAAATCAAAATCAAATATGATATTTACACTGCCAAAGGAAATTCCACATATCAATATTTATAATAACTCCATTTTATGGAATAATAAACCTGACAAATATTTAGGTGTACTTTTCGATAAAATACTTAACCAGGAAACAACACATTTTGGCAATCATAAATAATACATATGGAAAATCTTAAAAAGTACACCCCTTTATTAACAGAAAATCTTCGTTAAAAATTGAATTTCAACTGTTATTATTCAAACCTGTATTACCATCTTTAACTAATGCATGCCCGATGTTGCTCAATACTGCAGATACAACAATAAGAAAATTAAAAGTCATGCAAAATAAATGCATTAGGCATATACTCCAAGCTCCTTGGTTTGTACCAAATTCACAAATTCGTGGAGAATTACATGTAGATTCAATTAAAAATCATACATTGAAAATAACACTTTTTTTTCTCTCTTTACTTAATTATTCTCACATAACTCAAAAATTTAATTTAGGCCGTAATGTTGTGATCCATAGCAGAGTTAAGTCCAAATGTCCCAAAGATAAATTGCGTCCACCTCAATTATTAGTTTTATTATAACTGATAGTCCAAAAAAAAAAATTTGTTAAATCAAATTTCTTTAAAATTAAACTACTATCTTATACCATATTAGTCATGGTGTAAATGAGTTAGCAATTAAGTGATTGTGCCAAAACCTTAATATAAACACTAATAAACATTGAATTGAAGCTCTTGAAAGGCCTTCTGGCCAAACAAGAAATAAAGAAAGAAAATTCTTCAGATGCTATGGTAAATTATGACAATCCTTTCGTAAAATCATTAAGTTGGTATCAATTGAAATTATTGTATTTTGCTTTGATTATGTTAGTCGAGTAACACTGTTTTGATACTACCATTCCTTATAAGGAGCAACTTTCTGTAGAGACGATAGGCAGCGTTTTACTTGAAGAAGCTGGATCTTCGGTAGATGCCATAGGCAGAGGTGCGTGATGTACATTTAAATATGTCAATGATTAAGAAATAGTTGCAATTGAATTGTGACCAAAGCGGTGAAAAAGATTTAGGAAGAATATTAGATTTACAGTTACTGGCTTTTATAGTTTAGAATTACATCATATTACAAAATTGTATGAATTTCCTCCATTGTATTGTCACAAATGACTGAGATAATGTTTGTCATCTACAGATCCGAAAATAAGGAAGATATATGGCATAAGGCACAGAGAATTGGGTAGAAAAGCTCGAAAATGTAACAATATATGAGAAAGTCCAGGTCTCACAAGATATGCAAAGAAAAATGTGGGTACGGTAACTCAGTACTAAAGGTGGATCAGCTTCCCAGTCAATGGCCATCTTGATCAGGTTTTTGTACATTTTTCCTCATTCATGGAACAAATGCTGAGATGAATATTTGTTTTGCATCTGGACAAAAATGTAGCTTCACTAAGCGCACATTTTGTTGAGCTCTCCTTTTGCTTGTAGTGGTAGGCGTAGAGCTGGAGGTAAGATACTATTTTGTTACTAATGCAGACAAATAAAATCTGCAGTTCATTTAGTAATTGTCAATAAGTTTTCTATAACTTGGGAAAAAATGTCTAGTTTTTTAAAATGTTGCTAATCTCGTGTCTTCTCCCCCATACACCACATACAGTTTTTAATGCTTTTGGACTAAATATATCAAATTAAATCAAAAAATTGAAATCGCAGAGCAATGCTTTGGCTCTAGAGTTGCACACGGATGGACGATTTGAAGTCAGCCAATTCTATTTTCTTCCACACTGCTTACGCAGCGGAAAACAAACTGCCATTTTTTCAGAGAACATTTATGGCCAAGTCCTGAAAACAGAGACTAGTCAAATCGTGTCTTTTAAGCGGTAAATTACTTCCTCTAACTCATGTAGTCAGAATCCATGTTTTGTGAGTCTTTTACACCGAAAATTGTTGACATTAAAGGCCCATTCACAGTGCTGTCACAAACATAGCATAACGCATAGACGTAAACATGAACATAAGTATTCACAATGTCTAACATAAACGTATAATCAAAGCAAAATAAGACTTTCTACGTTACGATTGGTAATATAATGAGTTTTAAAAGTTTTGTCAGAAATGTGTAAATATGATGTTAAGCTTACGTGTACATGTGTAAATATGGTCAGATATGGCTGTATTATAATTTTATATAACCATAGCTGTTACGAGAAGGTACATGGTGTTGAAGTACCACTTTTTTCGGTATCAAGGACTCTCAAAATGTAGATTCAGAGTTCACAACATATATGAGGAATTGTTTCACAACATTTAAGAACAAAATTTAATGACAATTTATCCCTTTCTCGGTAGCAGCGCTAAACAATATGAATTTTCTTCTGTCGAAATATCGCAGTTATGATGCAGTATTACAATTTTCCCTCATACTACGTACGTATTATGAAAGTAATATAAATCTTGCCAGGCTGATATTTGAAATATTATGCAACTGATTATATGAACTGTATATCACACATAACAAAAAAAATTTTCAACAAAATGCTTCAGTATCCAAAGGTTAACACAGGATTCATATATGAAATTCAAAGAATAATATTCACAAAATCAAATTAAAATAATTTATTCAACAGGCCTTTTGTAGGCTTTTAAATCGTCATGATCATATAATTTATGAATCTTGCTATACATATAACGGAAAAAGAATAGCAAATTGTCATACTGTCCACTATAAGGTTGGGAATCAGTTAAATTGTGAAACTCGAAAAGGAACTGATGGATGGCTTCAATGGTGGCTAAGTACCACCGAGGACTGCCACTCTGGTGCCTCCAGAAATGAGACAGCCTTCTTTCAAGAACAACACAAGGCAATGAATATAGCCGAGGGTCCTTAAACATCCCACGACTTTGATTCCATGTGCTGTCAATAAAAACTGCACGCAACACACACTCCTCTGAAGATGCAATATTGCTGCTATCTGGAGGTTCTCCAATAGGATCGCCTGCTCCGGTATTCCGCCTTTTGGCTCTCGGCTCTCCAGAGTCGTCTTTATTCCTGTTGATGAAAAGAAAACATGATGGATCAACTGAATCATGCTGAACAATTGGCATATCTCCTATCCTAAATAAGCAATTATTTTTTGTCTTCAACGCAGAGCTTTGTTTGTGTGCTGTAGCATTTCAAGATAAAGGAAAAGGGTCTGCGAGCGTCATTGCAGTAGCATGTAACCACCTCTGTATAGCAGCCCTCTGCATACAGAGAAGAAAAATCCCCCAACCCTCAGGGAAGGAGACACAGAAATAGAGGCGGAAGGAACAGATCATTTCAAGATGGCATACTGTTTTGAAGGGTTTCTCATAAATGCTAAACTAATTCTAATACATAAAATATATACTAATAACTGCTCAAATAATATATGGAGGAAGATTGATACTGCTGGGACTTTCAACTGGAGTGCAAAGGATACATACATTAGAAACTTTTTCTGGATATTTAAAAAGGCCAATTATGAACTTGAGCAGTAGAGATTAAATAAAACCACTTTTAATATTCACAGGGCAGTACATATGCCACCGGAATTACCTCCCTACTAATCAAGAGTTACCGGTACACAATGCTTAAGAAAGTATATACAAGGATACTTTAAACTCCATAAGCGTATAAATAATACATTGCAAATCCACAACCTCAAATCTGAAGGGTAAATACAAGTTTGAATTAATACTCTTGTTTAAAAGTTCCCAACACCCAATGGCCTTGCATGTTACCTCCATCTGGGATATGATGTGGTAATATGGAAAATTCAAAATTATAATTGCCGTACAAAAATACTTGCACGTATAGGTGGTGCGAATAGTAAGAATTTAGTGTCCACCCACGTACATTTTGTTATTGCTAAAACGCACATACAAGAATATATTTTGAAACATAGAAATTACACAAATCCAATGTTTGTTTTTTCTAGTCATGCATATTTATCATTCTACCGTCGATCTCGTCTGGCGCGACCGCTTCAGATATCTCAGAGGAAGGAAGTGCGTGTCGGCGATTGTGATCATTTTCACCTTTAGGTGTCAAAAGTATCATTGACGCCGGATTGCATGTTATTAAACCTCAATTACCCAGAAACTTTGGCGATCGCCGACTTGTAACACTTCAATCAATTCAACTCAAACTCAACGACTTCAAAGTCAATGCTGCAGTGATTGTTCACTGGTCGTAGATATCGCCTGTTTGCACGAGGACTTCTATTGTGACTATACTGCAATCTTTCCAACTCTGCCCCTGGCACGTATCAGCTGTTGACGGTGTCATACAATTAGGAGCTTGAACGTTACCATAGTGACGTTCAATTTCCCGACTGTATGAAACCATCAACAGCTGATACCTGCCACGAGCAGAGTTGGAAAAATCGCAGTATAGTCTGGGTGGCAATAGCCGTTCTGGATAGCAATAGGCGAAGCTTTTATTACCGACGAGAAAACTGTAGGGTGAAAAATGTGCATCAACTTGCGTTCTCGAAATGATTTTTAACACGTGTGCATTATTTTTAAAATATGTTTAGGACATTTTTAATAAACTTAATTCTGTATTAGGTAAATGTGTTTTATAATTAGCATATTTTAATATGACATCCGATTTCACAAATTTATTACATAATCGCACTGATTTCATTACATATTCATGTACAATTTTGACGTTTAATACTACATATTTTTCCGGTCTCTATTAATAAGTTTCAAGTGATACAGTACGTAGGGTTTTGCGAATTTTTAAAAATATGGTAATACGGATGAAACACATGAATAACATCATTGCAGCACAACAAATTGACAAGGTCTGCAGCGCGATTCACTCCGTGGCGCACGCAACAATCAGTGTTGACATCTCCATTTACGAAAATTAAGGTGTTGGAGTGAAAATGACTCTCAGGTACACGGGTTTAATCAAGCTAAGATACCCCATAGTTAAATCAATCTAAAGTCTAATAACTTAGGGGAAAAACTGGACTGCGCGTGCGCGAAAAGTGGCGGACGGGATGGTTCCCTCTCTTACACACACACACACATCCCCAACTTCCGCTCCTGAAGAACCACCACCGCCGCCGCCTCGGCCTGAGCGGGCGGGCGCATGGCAGCCCAACCTTCACCGTCCCGAACCCTAGAGTGTTGAAGGCTGGTATCTGTTTATTCTTTTAAGTAGAACGGGATTTGGGTGTAAGAAATGTCATGTAGAGAGAAATTCCCTTCTCCTCACGTACATTTGCCACAGAGGGCTCTTGTTTTGGAATTTTTCTCGCTCGGCCGTCAGTTTGTGAACGCTTCCTGCTGTGCGGAGTTACCACGGAGATTTGTTGCTTTGCGGAATTTTCATGTTTTTTTCATTTCTGATGATATGGATTCGACTTCAATATCCGCAGGTGTATCAGGGAGACCGTTGAGAGGCCAGGCTCGTGAAATAGTGTAACGAGCACCACAGTACTTTCGTCATAAGAAAATCGCATTCAATATAACAAATGCGAACGTTGGAAAAATGACCAGCTATGCAGCATGCGTTACGGAATCAACTATGAAGAAAATTCTTAAGGTCAGGAAAACCAAGCAAGGGTCGCCAAGAGATGACTATCTTGCGTATGACAGCAGCGTAGCCGTCAAGAGCGGGAGAACGAAGTTGCAAGAGCGAATCAGTTGTCGTTGCAAGCGGTCCTTGAGTTCAACTCAGCTCTCATTGCAGTGCAGGAGCAATGGGGAATGGCTTAACCACGCCTCCCGACCCCATGATGCTTTGTTTTTCGAAGTTGGCGAGCTATAGGTAGCGTTTGTGTAATTCCCGATCTACCCAATACTAGCACATACAAAAACCCGTTTGGGGAAATTTCTTCGAATTTTCTGGCCGGAAAACAAATTATCAGTTCCCCACCAGGAGATCGAGGCGCGTCCAATGGCGCTTCATTTGTCTCGATTGGTGGACGGCAGCTGCTCTAACCGTTTCCCCGGATATCTCCAAAATTTTTGAAACTAAAAAACTGTTTCAAATCAGTGAGAAAAAATAGGTCAAATAACTTGTTTTTTCAAGTTCTTTATCGGAAGCGAGGAAGTGAAAATAACTTTTTACTTTCCCGTATACATACGTATATACGGAGTACAGGGAAAGTTATGTAATGCTGCGCGAAAAAACGGAAGAATTTCGGCACAAAAAAATTCATTTCCGGGCCCTAATAACGAAAAAGGGGATAAATCAGGTTGCTAAATAAAGAAAAAAATCCTGTAACACGTGATGTAACCAGAATCACAGTTTTGTGGGTCCTTGATACCAACGACGGCAAAACGTCCGTTCGTCAGTCTGTGAACACCACTAACGCCTGAACTACGAGAAGGATTTCTTCCAAATTGAAGAAACCTCTGTTCATCTGGTTCGAGTCAGAGCATTGAGATTTCGAAAAACATTCTTTAAAATTATGGGTACTTTACGTGAAGCCCCCTGGACATTTTCAAAATTTTCTCAAAAACAGCTCCAATTTTTTCTTTAAATTACTTGTAAAAATAGAGTAAAATTCACTTATAAATGTGGCATAGGTCCGATTTTCACGGTTAATTCTAAATTTTCGAAAATTGCAAAATTTTGATTTTTTTCGGCGTCTTCCTACAACTACAAAATTCACGATGGAGATTTTTCTTTCATAAAAAAATTTGTTGTAATATCAATTTTAAAAAATAAGAAAAACAAGATTTTTTTTCAAAAACAGCTCCAAATTTTTTCTTTAAATTTTTAGTAGGGATAGTGCTAAATGTACTCTATGAGATGACATAAACGCCATGTTGCTCTATTCTTTTGTTGTTTTATCAAAAATTACAAAAATGTATTTTTTTACTCGTCTTTCACGTTGTTTATATTTACATTAGCGGCGATTTGTTCACTTGTTTATTCACATTTGTTCCATTTATTATATTTATGAGTAAAGTGCATTAAATAATGTCATATACGGTTTCTAAAGAACACAACAGTTTTCTAGGAAAACTAGCTCAAAATTCCGCATTTTCCGAAACGCTCAAATGACATTTTTTCATAAAATTCCAAATTTTGTATTCAATCTTTTCGAACGGATAGTGCTTATCGCACTCTTTGATAAGACGTTAAGTTAATTTTGTTTTTTGTTTTCTCACAAATTACAAATTTAATTTTTTTGGAAGATCTTTCGCTCCACTAATATGCACATATCCAGCAACTTGTAAACACTATTGTATTTGTGAGTTAAAGTGATTCAAATGACGTCTAACTAAGTTTTTCGAAAACTCAAAACTTTTCTGTGAAAAAGAGCTTAAATTTCGAATTTAAATAGCGCTTAATGCCATTTTCTTAAAAACGGCTCTAAATTTTTCAAATAAAATTGCCATTTATGACGAGATTTTACTGTTGTTTTTTTTTATTTCATTTTTATTTTCTTAAAATAATATTTCCGTCCTACTATTAGGAAACTGAAAAATTAAGATTTTTTTTTTTTTTTTATATATGCTTTGGGCGGCGATAGATGGCAGCTAGCAAGAGTATGTGGCAAGTCTGAATAGCTAGTCGAGACCAAAGGAAATAGAAAACTAATATGGGATAGTCTGTGCTATTCTGTAGCACTACTAGTTTAGACTAAAGTAGGGGTTTTAAGAGAGTAGGTTGCAAAGTTGGCTTCAAATAGTGGCTGAAAAGATGTCTTCAAAAACATTTTTTGTGGATAAATGAATGGACTACACATTTATTTATGACTTAAAAACAAATAAGTAGACCTACTATCGAAACAAACTAGTTTGCAAAATTTCTCAGTGTTTCCTTAAATGATTTTTCATTGTAAACAATTTTCTCTGTATACAAATTTTATCACATTTCATATAATATTGTAACAATAAAATAATTAACATAGTAATTTTAGATCAGCAAAAATAAGAACGACCTACAATTGACAATGTATTTCTCTGATAAGAATTTAACCAGCAACCGAATCAAAAACTAACCTTTGATATCCAAATAATAAATAAGGGGGCTCTGGCAAGCTATAAAAATGACATCTATTAGCTGAGTCACATATTAAAACATCAACATCTACAATATTGGCACTAAATTTCATTTTTAAAAATAAATAATAAAGCATGTGAGGTTACAGATAGTAATTACTAAAAATATACCAAATTACAAGATTAGCTAATGCCTGAATACATAAAATTGAATATTATAATACAACATGATGAATTACAATTTTGGTACTTAAATACCAAGTTGTCTTGAATATGCAAAAACAAAAAAATTATTTATCAGCTTAAAATTATGACTTGAGAATCAAAACTAGCACCCCTGCATTTTTTATGGTTTTGCATTCAAACTCCTTTTCAATTTAACCATGAAAATTTGAGTGGGAATGGAATTTTTAGTATTTTACTGATTTTTTTAGCTTTTAGTATATTTTATTTTTAGCCATTGAATCAATTCCAGAACTCTTTAAGGATATTAAGTATAGTCATTTTTAACTAAAAGTATTCAAAAAAAACTTAAAATGACAGAGAAACATTTTGAAGACAACTTTGCAACCCAGTCTCCTAAATGCCCCTACCTTAATCAAAAAAGCAGTTATTTTCACTTCCATACTTCCAATTTGTTTTAAAAACTTGGAAAAATGTTGTTTTCCCTAGTTTTCCTCAAATCAAAACTGTTTTCAACAGTTTAAATAAATTTAGAGACACCTAGAGAAATTCTCTCCAATTGGACATAGAATACCTTCATGAATTATGAAATTTAACGTCATTTTAACAAAGTTATCACATTATGACGTACAATACATAAAAAAAACTGATGTTTTTCGGCAATTTTTTAAATTTTAACTTAATTGTTTTAATATTTTATTCTCTAAACAATAAATTTGATTTTTTTCTTCATTTTTTGTTATTTTTTTTAAACTATTGGTACATTTGAAGGTCACATATATGTTCAGAACTCTTTTGCCAAGGCAAAGTTTAGGCAAAGTCGCTTTTTCACTTTCATAAAAATATTTAAAACTTTCATGTTGCAGATTTCGTCAATGGTGCTTTTTTTTACTTCCTTTCAGTCAACAGCAGTAAAATCCGATCAAGAATGAAATTTACATTAACTGCTCAGAAGCAAAGAAAGGGACTATCTCAATATTTTCTCAATGGATCATGGATTACTCAATGCAAACCCTGATAAAGATGCCAGGTCGTGAACACTGTACAACTGTATGTACAGGAAAGTAATAAGAACTAAATACTAAGTACTTTTAGAACTAAACAATACAAAAATGTAATTATGACATTAAATTTATTATTACAATAAATAATTACCTTCACATTTTTTTAAATGTATTTCAAAAGTAATTTTGAAGTGTATAATATATGAAGAGGTTCAATAAAGGTAAATAATATTATTTTGAAATATTTAGAGAAGATAACTGTTCATTTTATATTTATATTGCAAGACTGTAGTTACGCGGAAGAACATATTGATCTGAATCTCACCACTAGTAAATAATAATAATAATAATAATAATTTCAAAAATATGTCTTAACACTTTTACCATAATATTATTATTAAATTCGATTAGATTATTTATTTCATCCTACTGGTCATAACATGACTTATAAGAAGTCATCTTTACATAATACAGCACAATAACATAATGCAATATAATAAAGAAATAAAACTTACATTCAATAGAAGCGTATTTAACATTATACATACTTAACACAAGCAATCCTGTAACTCACTATATTCAATTAATATATCTTCAAAATACTTCTCGAAGATAACTAATGCTCACATATAAGGGCACAAGTGCAACTGCAGCCTAACCCACATTTTTGGAAGATTGGGTAATCACACCTTAATCTGCTTAACTTCAAAGTATAAAAATCTCAGTATGTTCTCATCACTAATATTCACAGTAATTCCAGAAAACGATGTTGTTACTCTCAGCTTACAATTATGTTATTTTGCGCTAAAGTGGCCTGTGTAGCATAGGCCGTCCTTTTGTCCAAACAATCACAATAATATTTGTTTATTTTATGAATAAAACTTAGTATTATTATTAATACTGCTCTTATAATAATTTATTTTCAATTTGCATACATTCATGGCCATAAGATTCTTCTTGAGATACACACTATGTTTAACACAAGAATTAATTTTACTTCTAAACTACCCGCTTACTCGTAAAGATATAGATTCTATTTTCCAATCTCAAGATCATCTAGATTGGAGAATGATAATTTTTGTATGCAATACAACTATTGAGTTTAAAAATTATGCTACATCAAAATTCCGTCAAGATTTTGCATGATAAGTGAAAGCTAGTTCATATTCTCCTATGATGATTGAATTGCACATTAAGAAATTGATTGTCAGTCAGCCACTAGTAAAAGTAGTATCTTTTAGGGCATGCACAATGTGTCAAAAATTCAAGTTTTAGTGAAATAAAGTGAACTAAGGGCATTTAACTGAAATAATGCTCAAATGTTCAGATTAAACCATGAGGGGGGGGGGGGGGGGGAGAATAAGAAAATGAAGAGGGAAAAAACATGGAACCGAAGTAAATGATTTGTATTCTTGAAGTAAAAGAAAAGTCAGTACGGCTATTTAAAAATTGTGTATGGCACAGGTGGTAAAAGTTATTTTATTTTGCTTGTAGGATTGCATTGTGATGAAACATTCCTAACTCACAAAATGAAATGACATTTTTACCAATAGTATCATGAATAGCTTATTTTGATTTTTCTTACATATTATTTGTAATAATTTGCCCTTAAGCAATCCTGAAACTTGCGAAAGCATTATAAATGCAGAGTAGTCGACATTCCATTCAGTAAACAAGTTTTCCAAAGATATTGCAAACAGTTTTTCTTGTCATAAGTAGTAAGAAGGAAGCAGGACGAGTGGAAGATGAGGATGACAATGAAGTAATCAAGTCTACCAACTTTACATGGCATACATAATTGTGTTCAGGACAGAAACCAGGGCAGAAAATTAATGCACAATATAACAAACAACAAAAAGACGGAGTTCCAGTCTGAGTGAGTAGTGAACGAATGGCTGGCATCCTATTGCTGTGTATATCCTGATAGGATAACGAGGGATCGCTTGTGATCTATGTACTTCTCCTAAGTTATAACAATATAGAATAACAAGGGACCACTTGCGATCTCTGTACTACTTCTAAGTTATAACAACAGAGTTTGGCTGAAGTCTAGTATACAGAACAACTTAAAGTTGTTTATACTGATCCTTCGTGCCACTCCGGTAAAATCCATGGTGGAGGGGTAGAGGGGAGTTTAGGGGATTATGAGGGGAACCTTTTGATGGGAAGGGGTGGTGAGCAATGTGTAACTTAGTACATACATATAAAATGCAAAGCTTGTGCGATTTTGCCGGTCGAGCTTTAAATGAAAACAAAAAAAGTTTTGATCTACCCAGATAAAACACAGTGAGTCTCTTGCGATGGGGAAAAAAGTTTTGTTGATTTATAATAGTGATTTTTTACAAAACCATTTGACGTACATCAATTAATTTAAATTGTTGAAGACCTATTTTTTGAATTAGTACTTAAAGATTAAATTACTATCCAACAGTAAGTTTCAAAAAAACGTTTAAAACTTACAATACTTTCTTAACTATTGAACATTTTAAACTTTTCTTTGGGTGAACACTTTCATTGAAAATTGCCTTAAAAAATTAAAAGTTTACAAAACGGTTTCAAAAATTATGTTAAAAACCCACAAAGAAATCCCAGTAACTCTACCTGTTTGCACTAAAGTATTCTGCAAGAGTCATAGCATTTTTTCCTGGATACACAACCACAACCTGTGGACAAAATTTCTATTAATATTAAACATTACATTTTTGATAACATTCATCTTCTTCTCATTTTAATAAATCATTGCAACACACCTTGTCTGATGGCTTGTAATCAGGAACGCATGGAAAAGTATACACAGATACATCATTTCCAGCTAGGACAGCTGCATGTGCAGCTGTACTCTTTCCATCTATCTCTCGAGAATGCTTAATGATGTCAATTTTAATTGGCAACTGTAACAAGAATTTGTATTTCAATTTAATAATGAATAAAATGTATATTAAAGTGAATAATGGAAGTCTCGTTGACAGTGTTGCCCGTGTTGATGTTACCTTCAATTGTGGTATCCTACCATTCAATGCTTCTACTGGCACATAACAGGTATAACAAAAATACTTTCTTGATTTCTTACAATTAATACACTGGCTTCGATTATCAATGTCGTCCAGGAAAGAAACATCATCTATCCTTAGATCTCTGAAAGGATTTTCGCCTTCTGCACCGAATTCCTGTGATTTTGGATTCATAAGTAATGCTAACACTCCAACAGGAAAGGCTAAGGAAGCAAATATTAGACACACTATTATATTCGTTGTTCGTGTGAAACCATAACCTTATCTATCACGCCAATACACGTCTCTCCGTATGCTGTGGGCGCTTTCTGTTGTGTGTCCAGACGCAGGCTGGGAATCTTGCAATTCTGGAAGGATGAGACACCTAAAGATAAAAGAATGCGTTGCTATGGTTGTGTGAAGTGGACCACGGTGTTGGCAATACTACTATACATTTTCTCATGTTTTCTCTTAATCCCCTTTGGCAATTGGTGTTTATTCTTTGAGTTAAAATTGTTTGGCGGCAGTTCGTCGTAATGTGCAATGGTGCTAATGGTGGTACAGTAAATGGCCAGGGCTAGCGTTGGTTAGTGTTTGAGAAAACGTATTTTGTTATTTTATGCGGAACTGAAGCATTTTTACGTCTAAAGGGAGGTCTTTTAAGATTTATATTTCAAAGTTACAGCATACAATGTCATCTACAAAGAGCAGCAACGAAGGCAAAGGAAGAAAAAGACAAAGGGTAGAGTCGCGAAAGACATCGGAGAAAACTACTGTTCTCACAGAAACACGAAAATCGGCAAAGAAACCATCGAGTGTTGTGAGTTCAGAACATCGAAAGTCTCAAGAGGCATCAGAATCGAAGAAATCATCGGGTAAAGGAATCGATACTGCAGAATCACGAAAATCTACGGGAAAAAGTGAAACTTCAGAATCGCGTAAATCTGCAGGAAAGTCTAATGAATCCCACAACTCAAGAAAGTCTGTGAAAACGAGCGAAGTTCTTGAACCAGATCCGCCAGCAAAGAGTACTAATGACTTACCTAGATCTAGTACTTCAAAGCCTAAACGAGAAGTAGAAAAAATATTTGGAATTACAGATCAAAGAGGTCAGTTAGAGTTTAGCATCAAATTTAAGAAAGAAGACACTGTGGAACTGATTCCAACAAAAATAGCAAATGTTGAATATCCCCAGGAAGTTATAAAGTTTTATCAAGAGCGATTGGTGTGGAAGCCCAATGGAATTAAGTGTTGATTGAGTTCTTAATAATGCAAATATTCATGATCATTTTGTGCCAAGTGAATGTCATTTTCAAAATCAATTTGTGTGACGGATCATTATTGTGCAATACATAAGAATTTTTGTATAGACTTGTTCTGTAGGTGTTGCCTTCTTTGTGTTTCTCATTATGGACAAATATTTATTAATATATGGAAATGTAAGTAGAAAATAATTTTAAAATATTCTTTATACTTTTTTTTTTTTTTTTTAGCACCTATGAACCAAAACAAAAAGAGAAATTTCACTTTGTATTATATTAACAATTGTTTGATGTGTTTTCAAGACTTGCCATTGAATGTTCATATCTACAGCATTTCTTTAATATTAGGTAGTTCATGCTAGAATTGCAATACCTGTATACATGTGGTTGCTACTCCACTGTCTTTTTAACAGAAACTTTAGTAATTGATGTTTGTTTGAAAATGGTATTGTCTGTATGTGTTGTGCTGCTATTTTATCTTAAGTGTTGATAGAAACTTTGTCTCACAACACTTCTACCATAGTGTTTAGGTAACTCAGATTTATGTTGTCATAGCATTTACGCTTCTAATAGTTAAAACAGTCATTTGATATTGTTATATATATAAATACATGAGTGGCCATAATGTGAATTTTGAATTTTACTGTTCAGCACACTATTCAGTGAAATACCTTCAATATTTTTGATATGTACCATATGTCCTGTCACTTAGTTTTAATTGCAATGCTCTCTCATAATAAGTTTTTAAACGAATTTACATGCTTGCCTGCTAGTAAATTATTATTTTATATTGTATTAGTATTATAATATATTTATTTTATTCTAGTAATAATTTGAGTGATGAAATTGCTTTATGTAAAGTATTAATTCAGTTCTGAACTGAAACTTAATTGATATAATTAATCAATTATATTTCTTTCATTGGCATTTTTAATAAAGGTCAGAAGTTAAACTTTTATTTTATTTTTTCTCATAATATTATGAAAGTTTGTTGCTTCTAGAATTTCACTGGAGTGTTTATCTATAAACACTAAATTTAACTCTACTTTAATGTATATACTTAATATCCTATAATTACAATTCAGAAAGCTCAAATAAAAGAACAAAATTGTCCCATTATCACACTAATTTAATAAAAAAACAAAAACATGCCTAACCAAATAGGGCACAAGAGATTATGGGACCATGAGATTAAATAATTTATGATATTTGTTGTTTAAGAATTAGTGTTTCACATTACTGAAAGGTAACAAATTTACTCATCAATATGCACAAATAGAAAGGTAATTGTTTAGAAAGCTAAGTGAATTATTTTAAGGAATATTGAACATTTAAAATGATATAATTATACATTTTAACATGAAATACTCATTTTTTTAAAATTAATTTTTAGCTTGTATTAATTGATTGGTCGAATTAACAAATTAGTTAGGTGCTTATCTCTTTGTAATTTTATATGGAGGCCTAGGTGTATTGTGGCTGTCACAACTGCACTGCTTTGTGTGTGATAAATAAGATTTGGAAATAATGCTAATGGTTTTGTAGATCTGTAATGCCTAGTGGAGCAAGTGATTTATGCATGAAACATGAGATTTATTTCTTAATTTGTTGTGAAATGTAAATTAAATAATTTAACTTTTTTAATGAAAATGATTCTTATATTTATTATGAATAAATTAAAAGAGATTGTGATTTTTCAAGCTGTAATTATTGATTTATAAACTTTGCTGATTAAAAAATTTTATTTTAATGTCCATTATGATTTTGGGTGACTTTGTATATATTGTGTAGAATTGAAATAAAAGATATTTATGAAAATCATGATGTATTATTCTTAGAAGAATCTGATTAAGTTCATAGGGACTGGGCCCAACTGTGGATGCCTTAGGGGCTGTCCATAAATTACGTAACGCGAAAGAGTGGGGATTGTGGCATAGAGGCAAGCTGCGTTACATAGCGGTAGGAGGATATTCCAATAGTGTTATGTAACAGACATTTTTTTAAATACTTTTTTTTTTTTACACTAAAACATTATTTAATTTGTTTTAAAACAAAATTTGAAGTTGGCAAGTGGTTACTGAATAATAATTTATTTTCACTTTTGCATTTATGTAGGGGGTTGTCACAAGCATTAAGTAACTATTATGGGGGAAGGGGTATTCAAAATCCAAATTTGCCTTACATAATTTATGGTTGGCCCCTTAATTGCATTTAGTGTGAGCCCTCCCTAAGAAAAGTCTTTATTTGAAAGTTTAGGTTTTCAATAATATGAAGTTTTGATTTGATGACATGTGGCACCCTGAGGCTCTTGACAACTGACCACGTTTCTATCTTTTAAAAGTACTGGGTGTATTGTATTGTCTACGGGCTCTGACAGAAGTACGTCATGCTTTCAACTGTGTGCTGGCTGCTCAGCTTTGTATTACATATTTGCAATGTACTGAACAAAATAGGTGTTAAACAATGTCTGTGCACGAAAAGGTCAGGGAAATTTTTATCTTCAGATTATTTTGACTGAGTAGCTCGAACGATTATTTTGCTACTTTGGAGTTAATTGAAATGGTGGCATGTCAGAAAAACAACTTCTTGAGAAATAATCAGCGAGTTTTTAATATGCCCTAGTACTGCCTTGACCTATAAACAATGAATGGAATTGGTATATTTCCATCATAAATGCAATTTCAGTTAAAGTTAATGAACTTTTTAATCAATATTCCATGAATTTGTAAATAAAAATGTGGAATTAAATGTTGGCAGATTCACAAACAGATCATGAGTTTTTAGTATCTGTACAAGAGTACAATGAGATACAACTTCAACTATTCATCCAAACCCAATATTATTTCTATCCAATGCTTAAATTTTCTTGCTCAGAAATGTGAATTGTTTATACATGAGTAATTGACTTCATATTAACAATAATTATCCATTGTAATTATTTCTCCATGATATGTAATGATAGGGGCCAGGGGGAAAGTCTTACTGGGAGGTTGAGTTCACACACAGAATAAGCTGGAAAGTGATCTGGATATTATAGTTTATCTGTGCTTCTTTGAAACTGTATAAGGAATTAACGTTTCCTGAGAGAAGAATAATGATTTTTTTTGTTATTCTTTCCAAAATTAAAACAATACATCCAACTTCTTAATTGAATAAAATAATAATTGTATTGCTTATTAAAATGAAGCTATTCCCTATTGAATACTATGAGGTCTTGTTTTCATTTATTATGTCATTTATCATGTATTAAATACATTTCAGTAAAAAGCTAGCCTATTGTAATCAGAATCTAATATGCAGTAAAAATGGGATTTCCATTTCAAATTATAAAGTTCCTTGTCCCTCAGACACAGTCAGGCTAGTGGTAGCATAGGTATATTTCCTTCTCAAAAATATAAACTTAATATTTCACACAGTTCCTACAATACAAATTTCTTACATTTTCAATTTTTTTTATTTAAAAAAATGAATAAAAAGCTCAGCTATTGGGACCCTCTTAGCATCCTTAGGTATATCTGCACCTCTAAACTTACTTTTTTTAAATTTCTTTTGCTAATGAGCATTAAAAGCTAAGAGACATACATGGGAGATGTACAAATTCAACCCTAAATAGTTGAATGATGAATAAACATACTAACAAAGGGTTGCCATGCCTGCTTCCAAAATATTGCAGACAAGCAGGGGGATAGTACAAAAAACAATTACTATTAAATTATATATTTTCTTACAAATTCCATATCCTTATTCTGTTAGACCATATAGCTTTAGTTTACATACCATTTCATGATAAAGCCTTTGAATTTAAACAATGTCCACTATTTTATGAATAAATAACGTGAAAAAGGTGAACTGTCTGCTCAAGTAGTGGGCACCTGGCAACCATAGCAAGGTTAGTAACATAGAAAATGGACATTTTCGCTTGAGTTGAGTAGTCAGTGTTTATAAGAAAGTAGTAATCTGTACCCCCGGTTCTATTCCTAACACAACTAGCAAGAAGAGAGCTCAACTAAATGTGCTCATAGTGATGCTATATTTTTTAAAGAACTATCATTGGAATTCCTATGGTAAATAACAGAATACAATGCTGTAACTTGTAGTTATTTTAGATACGATCTAGAATAATAATTTTTTGTTATAGTATTTGACTTTACCACAAAAGAATATTAACAGACTTCTTCACAAACCATACAGTCCAAAATCACTTATTTTCCTGGATCTGCAGGTAAAACAGAAAAACAATCTCATGGATAAGAACTTATATTCATTCATTTAGATAAGTTTGGTTTTTTAAGGCCATTATATGGCAACAGCTGAAAATCTAGATGATTGACATAGTATTCTGAAAAATTGCTGTTTTGGACGAAGCGCATTTCCACAGGATATCCTCCATAATATTTTCTTTTTGGCCCACATTCTGAAAAATTTTGTCATGCCTTAAAAATTATATTGTGAAACAAATCAGAGGCATTCTTTTTTCTTGGAAATGTGTGTGTAAAGCAGGCAGTGTAAATAAAAAATTAGATTAGAGTTCCTAATTAATGTTCTCACTAAATGGCAGAAATAAAACGTAAAACTAGAGTTGACTAAATTTTCCTGTTTGCAACATAAAGCATCAGCTTGAAATCAGTCTGAAATTCCATCTACAATAAGTAGCATTCTAGAGGTGAACAAAATTCTTATATTCAAAATAAATTTTAAAAAAATAAAATGACTACAGCTCTCTTTCTAGATTTATCAAATGACTGCTACAGTGTGTTGCATGAACTTCTAAAGAATCTTGAAACCATTGGCATATGAGGAAAAATCATAAGTTCAACATACGTTTGGGGGATACAAAGAGATCAGAACTTGTCAATCAACCAACATGCAGAACACTTGTGCAACAAATTGAACACACTCATATTTTTACTACGGTATTTCTCTAAATATTTATCATCAAAAGTGTTTCTCACACTATACTACTGAATAATTTACTCCCATCTTCAATATGGAGCAATACCTCACAGACTAGTATAATTAGATTACCAATTGTCCAAAAGAAATCTGATATGCATCTGCAATTTATAGCCTCACAAGACATGGGGAAAGCACTTAAAATTAAATTTTAACAGTAGTTACCCCGTGCCCTAACAAAGGTCTCACATTTCCACTTGCTATTAACAGTTTCACATACAAAGTAATAAAATACACGACTGTTCTACTTGCTTTATAAGTTCAGCTTGGTTTTATTGCTGAACTACAGTACAGAGTACACACTAGTAAATAGGAATGAATGATACATCTTTCAATGCAGCCATGCTATTTAACAAACTTCTATATCACATATTGATTGCTTGTGACAACATTCAAAAAGTGAATTAAAAAATATTTTCAAGAGAAATGCTCCTATAGCCTTGCTGGGTTATAACAGCTTTTGTTTACAGTATACCATTACTGTGATTTTAATATTTAAACTCAAAAAAAATGTATGTATTTTTTAATGTTTGGTACATTATACAAAGAATTTTATATTCCCGTTTTATCTCTGTTTTTAAAAATTAAATACATAACTGAGTTTAATAATTTAATATGTAAACTTGTGTTTTACCATAATTTAATATGTAACCTGTGTATTAGGATTATAAAAATGTATTACAATTGGCTAAGTATCACACAAAATCCTCCACATGTATAAAACTGAAGCTCTAATGTGGCTAACAATGCCCTCTTGCCAGGAAATTTACATTGAACTAAAGTTCATCAGTTGAGATCATTTTGTTAATGAAGTAGTTTTACTCATAGGATCTTCAAAATAAACATAGAAATGTAAACGAAATATGATTATTGCCAAGGATAAATAGGGTAAAATACTGAAATTCTTTGGTACCAGAGACGTAACAATGTAGTAAATTGAGAAACGTAGTGTTTATGCCCTGGTGGGTAGGTTGGAAAATCTACATAACTTATAAGCAAAGTTCACCAAATTAATGCATTTTAAATATCAAAAACCCGAGAATAAAATACAATATATTTTTAGAGATACTGTAATGTAACTTACCAAGTTTAGAATGGCGGATCATACATTCCTAATACATAGGCACTCTTTACATGAAGTGCAACTAAAATATTGGTGCTACTGAAAAAAAAAATTCCCATAAGTTTTTGTACCAAATAATTGGATGAACACTTGCTAAGTCAAGTAGAAAATGTCATGTTATAAAAAGGTGTAGACAAGATTTTATTTCAGTCTACAGATGAAATATATAATCCAAAAGAATGTTAAAGTTATTGGAGTTATTCTGTGGTTTTGCTTTGGGAAGAGCATACCCACACACTTCTGTACAAATAGACACAGTACGAAGGTTGGTTAGCTGTTAGTGATTCTGAGTATATCAACTGTTAGGTCAAGAGTAGTGCATTTTTCTCCCTTGGAAGGAGGCAGTGAACTTCCCCCACTGGATGGCGAGATCTGGCACTGACCTACCATCGGCTAGCAGGGTTTTCCTCAATCAGAGATCTCCCACCAGTGGGGCACAGGTCCAGTCAGGACAAGCTCTAATATCCCGACCAGTCTCTCGGAATGTGTGGAAGTGTAGCGCATGTAAGTGTGTGTGTAACAAAGGAGTGAAGATAGTGCAAGGAAGAGGAACGAAAGATCACGCAAGGTCCATGGCACTTTTGTTATGGTACTGTGCTAGCATTCGCCTAATGTTGATCGGAGAAATCACGAAAAAGTATCGACCACTAGAATTCTCCTCCAGGCAGCAACTGAATTTGATCTATGGCTGACAAGCTAGTGTCAAAACTCCTGTCACCATCAAGATTTGAACCTAGGACCTGGGAATTGATGAACTTCATACCACCAGTAATTAATGTAATAAGAATTACTTCAAGGTGGAATTTAAATTAAAGGCAACTCACAAAAACACCTAAATGCTACTACTACCAATGTTCATATATGTTAAAAACTTGTATCAGTAGTTAAATTTATATTAAACATTAGGAATATTGCAGTAAGTCCAATTTAGTTCCTAATCATATAAATTATGAACTAAATTGCTTTAAAAATCAATACTTTGTTGTTGTAGAATCAAATATTTCATAACAACAAATGTACATCTTTAACCAGTTTTAAACGGATCACAAATAAGTTATTACACGTTTTAGTAGTATTATGTTTCTCTTAATGTGTCTTAAATTCTATAAAATATTCACAACAACAATAGAATTGTGAGGTAGAAAGCAAGTCATTCGCATTACAAAAATATATATAGCAATTGCTCACTCCATGCAATTTGTATTTTTCTTATATAATTACTTCTGAACTTGCTTCAACGATTGAGAATTATAAATAAAATGTATGCAACTTATCTCCTATGTCTGATCTCCAAGAATAAATTGCTTTAAATATTCATTTTTTATTACATTCATAAAATAGACACAAATAGTTAACACATGTAGCTGCTGGCCCATCTGCTATTCACAGAATAACGGCACGTAATCATTCTATTTTAATCACAGGTTGGTTTGCTTTCCATGCAAAATATATATTCCATAAAACAGCGACTGTTTGTGTAACTAATACTTGATAATTAACAGGCACGAAAGAAAAATTAACAATCATCACAGCAGGCCAAATCTGAAAAAAATCAAGACAGTTTTTGATTAATTTAAAAATTTGATTACAATAAAATATGAACACTAATACTTGAAAAATATCTCTATTCATGAAAATACAAGTGACTAACTTTATAATTTGTAATAAGAATGTCTTTGTAGTCCTGTTTTAATTTTTCCTTGATAGCCTCGGGTTTCTCTCCATTTATTCCCATCAATATTGTCAATATAGATGCAATAAATGCAGGAGCAAATATACCTTGATCAACTAATACTTTCTTGTATTGTAATTTGCGGCCACTAGACGGAAACATTTTGTCAAGTCCTCCGTACCATATTCGCAATGATGGACCCTACGCATTGTGAAACATTACTAGTTTGTTTTATGAATATCATTTTTCAGATATCACCAATTCTTTGGGCAGTCCAGTGGCAGATCCAATGGGGAAAGGGGGCACAGAGGTCATAACTCTCCTCCCATCTTTCTTTTTGTATTTTTAATGAAATTAGTCAAAATAATTACCCTATTTAGATCTCAGCTTATGTATTATTTTGAATATACTCAGATTTTCTATATCAAGCTAACAATTTAAAAAATATTATTTCAAACATTTATGAAGGGTCTGAATTAAAATTGACCTCCCCTTTCTCCCCAAACCCTTGAAACACTTCCTGGATCCACCCCTGGGGCTTTCACAGTAAATTTTAACTTACCACATACACTAACCCCACAAGTGAGTAATTAAATAACCTTTTAACATTAAATTCTTCCAGAGGTTTCTTTTCAATGCAAATCTGTGCAATTGTATCTCCAACACCCATTAATAATCCAGACTGAATAGCTTGAGTAGAAACTGGGTAAGTTTTCAACAGTATTTGATATTTTCTTAAAACCGTTCTTAAACTATTCATTGTTATAAGTCAAAAAATCGCTTTCCACTAGGGCAGGTCCACAAAATTCCCGGTTAATTATACTAATGCAGAATTATATTTACACCTTAAAAACACATAACATAAACATAAACTGATTTACTTAAAACATACCAGATCAGAAAAAAAGTATCATAACCGGTCGAAACTCATAAGAGCAACTAACTTTGAAATAAAGAAACGGAAACTGATTTCTAATATCTGTAACGGAATAATACCTGAAATTCGTTAATATTATTTTTATTAATTGTCACATTCCGGAACACGGAGCGAATTAATTGGCAGTACTTCACACTTTGTCTCGCCGGTACATTTGTTACTACAATGTAGCCAACCCAACCTGAACACAACGTGCGCCAATCTCAACAAACCACACCAACTGGATTGTAATCTCTATAATCATAGTAGAGTAGGGAGCAAAGAGTTCAGATTCTTCGCCTTTCGATCACTGTTATCTACATATATTACTCTCAACTACAATGTATTAAATAATACAAGTAATTTTCGACCCAATTTATTTTGGCTAATCCTCGTAAGATGTTTTGTAAGTCAACTTTAGTTATTTCTAATCCTTTTCACGCACAAAGATATTTTTTTTTATTTGAAAATATGAAATACGCATACGTTATTCACCTGAATTAGGTATCAATTGAATTGAGAGTAACTCACGTCATTGAACTCAAGTAGAACAACTTCATTGAATTAGTGTTCATGTTGATATTGTTATCTCAAGAGTTCTCGTATATCTCTTTCAATGATATTGATAATGTTTACTATTTTATAATGACCTTTGGTGACTTCCACATCTTGAGTGGAGAAACGAAGGACTATTGTCCGATTCAAGTACAGTGACATTTGACATAATAAGGTGGACGCGGTATAATCGGGAGATTCGTTACTGCTTTAATTTGATATATTGAAGATTACGATTGAATAACCGCGTCACAGCTTGTGATATGACATATCCGTCATAAGCACTGGCGGGTCCAAGGAGGTGAGGCATGCCCCCTTCCCCAAAAAGCCTAGAGTTTTCCTTTACCTTCCTTTATTTGGGAAAATTTATTTAAATTATTTATGTTCGAATTATGTAATTATTTAAACAATAATATTGTATAGTATCATGCCTATAGTCCATAAATAATATACAATTATGTTTATTATTTAACGAAAATCTACGATGGATTCCCCCAAAATGATCGGCTGGATCCTCCCCTGAGTATTTTACTTAAGTGGAACAAATGTAATATCCTCTTAGTTTTTTAACGCTTTTGTATACCTTGCTTTTGTGACGGCTTTTACCGGCGCAAAGTCTCATATTCCTATTACAATTTCAGTGAAATCTGTGTTAAGCCTGTCATTGATTTCGAAGAAATATGGCCGCTGCAAATGGCTTTAGTACTGATAGCCAGTCAATGGAAATTATGAGAATATGGGAAACGGACTTTCAGGATAATCTTATTTGCAATCGCGTTAAGTAAGCGTGTGACAACTAATTTTATTTGCACCTGTACTATTGTCTCTGGTGTCGTTTTTTACTTTCTCTCATATTATTTACGTGGAATATAATGTAAGAAGCGGCGATGTTTTTGAGAGATAAACTCGTAATATGGAGCCCTGATACAGAAAAAGTGGATAAATCTTGTTCCAGGTATGTAGTAAATTACATAATATTTCTTCTCTGCTCGGCAGATCATTTGGACAAACGCATTCGATCCGTGGTGAAGTTTAATCCGCGTCAGAAGCTGGGCTACCAGATCGTGAAGATGCGAAACAAGTACATTTATATACTATTTAATATGAAAAAGAGTAAAATTCGTTGCTAATGGTGAAAGGCAACTTTTGATTTTAATTTTTATCATTTCTATGTACGTATTTCCAATAAAAAATTCATTGTTTATCCTCAGTATTTTCGGTTTTTGATATCGGCTTCTATAATTTTTTAAGCGCTGTATAAAATATCTTCAATTTTACTTTACCATTCGAGGGAATTAAGATAACATTTTGATTGATAAAACTTTTCTAAAACATGTTTTATTACTTTTATGTTACAGATTCGGGTTCATCCAACATTTATATAATATTTATTAAAAGTGTGAAGCTGAATAAAATTTTATTCAAAGCCAGTTTTCCAATACATGGTATAATTTATTATAGAAATTAAACACATTACGATATGCGTAAATAACCCTGACTCTTTTTTTGTATAGTAGTATATCAAGAAGAAAGTGGCTCAATGAAGGACTATGTGCTGTTCGTGATTAGGTTGTCCTACCTCCAGATAATCGTAAATGTGTCGTAAAATGTAAATAAAATAAATAATCGTAAGATGTAAATAAACGTCATTTAATGTTCGAGTAATATCAGTTCTTTGAAATCATTAATTTGAAATCAAAGAGCGCACTTTCACTCGAAAAAGTAATAAAAGTTTTTTCTGCCGAAAATTCGCCTTTTTCTTCGCAAAGCATTACATAATTTTGTCAAGCTGTAGCGAGAAAGTAAAAGTATCTATCAACAATATTGTAGTTTTGCGCTGATTAATTTTTCCAATTTTCTCAAATACAAAGGGTTCACCAAAATGGATCCTTAGACTTTTTTTCGCTGTGGTTTATTCTAGAAACTAAGCCATATCAGCAATCTTGTAAGAGTGTTCATTTAATTAACTCATTCTGTATTTATAGTGCTTCCGTCTTAAACAAATCCATTGCTTACATTTGGTAGCTCCTCCACTATTCTATGTTTTTTCTACTATTTGTTTCTTTCTACAAGAATTAGTCATGTATGAGAATGCATTATACAACAATAAAATGTTGCGTACAAATTCTGAAGAACATGTTTGTTTAATTTGTAACTTTGAAGATACCTCAAAACATCGTCTGACAAGTCGGTACTATGTTGAATGATTTATCAAAAAAAAAAAAAATAAATAAATAAATAAATAAAAAATCCGAAAATGTAGTAATTATAAAAATATAATTATATTATATTTTTTCTAACATAGGAATTTTATATATATGATAGTTTTTTCAAAATTAAAGTTTGATTCGTATATTATAAATACCTTGTAGTTGTTCAGTAAAATTGTTTTTCAATGTTCCACTCCCAATACTAGTTCATTGAAGGTATCAAAGAAAAGCGAGTGGAAACCATGACGGTTTGATCTTCCATCATTTAAGGAAGACTACGTTTTATTCAACGCCATCAAACGTGAATTTGTTATCACGGAAATAACACCATGTTGACATCAAAGGGCTCTGAAAAATCAAAAATATTACTTGATGTGTAAATCACATTTTCATGAAGAGTTCTATGCTGGGAAATCCTGAGTATCGGCGAAATGTTGGGACCCAAAATATTCCTTTTGGGAATGCTTTTCATTTGATATTTATTTTAAAAATTACTCTATAACTATATGCTAACATTTCAAGATTACACGTTAAATTACTCCCTATTATTTTGCATTATTCCTGTAGTCGAATCTATATCATTTTGGTTTCAATTAATGCCTGAATTCCAAATGTTTACAGATTCAGAAGTACTTTTAACAAAAAGGTTTTGCATCACCTAAAACTTTTATGACGGTTGCAAAACATTCTACCGTTTCTCAATCTCTTCAAGCTGAAGCTGTCATGGGGACAAAATATAACATTGCCAGAAATGGTAGTCAAGGAGGAGGGCGTCTACTGGAGGGATTTGTCTATTTATCGTTGCGGGTAGTTTGCAGAGTGATCGGCGTGGAAGCAAAACAAAATCAAATAGTGATGCTTTGTCTCAGATGTACGAGAATTCTTCTCTTACCTTTTTTCACATCAATCTTTTTTATCGTCTGTATCCGCGTCACTTTTATCCTGGATTGGTTTACCATTTTGTATATTTTCCTTATAAGATAAAAACGAATTCCATGCCACACTTACGAGCTGAACAACCAGGACTTGATATTGTAGAGGTGTGAGGGTAAAATTAAGCATCTGAGCAGCAGGCCATATCTGAAATTTGATGTGCGTTAGTATAACGAAAAAATATGATTCTTACAAAATCCATAATTATTTCACGTTTCGAGAAACCTTGTACGGATGTAAGGAAAAGGCAAGTGATAAAAAAAGAACGTCCAACGCAAATGGACGGAGATTAACAAGAAAGGGTTGTACAAATTGCACCGGTGTGGCACTGGATACCTGGACTGTCCTTTAGAGAAGTCATTTAACAATTAGTTGTCAGTTATTGCCTCAGAGCAATATTAATTATCACTTCTACTAAAACACAGAAAATAATTCATTAAAATGAAATTCAAAATGTTTTCAATTTGCTAATTGAGAGTAAAATGTAACATTTTGTCAGTCAACTAAGCAACTTCTTTGACGCCTATCACCTGACCAAGGCCCTTGTTTCGAAAATGAACTTCTGAAACTTTGGTTCGTAAACCATGCAATTCAAAACTGATAACAGTACAAGACGAGTATGTAAGCAATTTGCTTCTCACATGATGCATTTGTTCTCAGGTGTTCCCGGTTATACTTTAAGTAGTTTACGAACGAAAAATTTAAGAATTAATTTCCGTAAAAGGGCCCCAGCGAAAAGAATCTTGATGGCATTAAAAAAATAGTTTCTTCGCTGACTAAATTGTTAAACCTTAATTATAATATAAATCGTATATAATAGATACTTATGAATACGAATCGTATGACATCTTGTTTCAATAAGAGATTGGCGAATTATCAAACGAGGACATTTCAAACGAGACCGAATTTGATAACCAATCGAGTATTGCAATCAGATATTATGATACCACTACCGAACATTGTTTTATCCACTTTGAAAGAATTGCAATGTACCATCATTTTCATTTGACTATGATTATATTCATCCTGCAAAGCGTGTCAAACTAATATTGATAGTAGTTAAATAGGACATAGATTATTAGAACAGTTGTGTTCCGTTGTGACTATAAGATAGGTTGTAATTAGTAGTCCAATGATTATTAAGACACGTTTGTTCTAAAAACTCTTAACGACACTGACACTGTTTATTAAGATTGACTTGAACAATCAAAAGTGGTTAAATGGATTTAAAACTCCTTAATTGACCCTTGATCATCACAGTTACGAGCCTCAGTTGAACCTTTTGCTTAGAGCCTCAGAGAAACCTTTTCCCCCCCCTCTGCGTGCCTTTAATACCTGCAAGCAGTTCTGTGCAAATTTCATTACAGAACAGAACTTAGCCATTAAATAATGCAAGAGTGCTAAAGCTATATGACTCTAGATGTGTCCTAGGTTTATAGAAATTCTTACTTCTAAAATCTGATGTTGCAATAGAATAATTACCAAATAACTGTTAGCCAGAGTGCTTGGATACTTTCTTTCTAGTTCTTCTTTAAATCCATCCAATCCTCTCCCAACAGTTAATTCAAAGTATGACAATAAAACGGCGAGATATACAGGAGCCATCAAGGTTTGATCTGCTACCATTTTAACAAAGCTGCGTTTCAAACGTGGCCAGCAAAAAGGAAGTTTTTTGTCAAGGAAACGATACCATGTTGACAAAACAGGTCCCTGAAAAAAAAATTATTTTTTTCTATTTTTGTGAAGAGAAATGCTTGTATCAAAGTGGCTGGGAAGTTGTGATAGTACAGAAGATTTAAATATTGGAATTCTACAATAGTCTGTTAATTCAAACATAGTCTTATTGAATTAAATCACTTAAATAATTCTTGCACAAGTAGCAATGACATTGTAACATACCTAATACCTTACAGTGTCCGTTGCAGAAATTACTTATACGAATAATGTACGTTTTGAAGAAAATACCGTGAGTCGTTTAGATGTATGGTTCACAGTGAGTTAGTTATACGGACAAGCGTATTTGAAACTAGTGGTGCTGCAAGAGTACATACTTCCTGGCTTTATTTGTAACTTTTTGCAATTTTCGAAAATTCACATTTCAACGAATATTAAACCTGCGCCATTTTTAAGCGTCATTTGGCCTATGAGAGAAAATATAAAAGAAAAATTGGAATGAATTGTTGCATTTGAATTATGTGTCATTTGTATGCTATCCTTGTGTCGTGTCTGACCGGATAATCGACGATCGAGAGTCGATTTCTCGTTATTAGAATATTCATATCCAATTCTTCGACGTTGAGTCAAGTTTAATAATGTGCGTACTAACCGCAATGAATAGACCAAAACCAGTAAACGCAGCTAGGCGTTTTGTGTCTATAGTCTCCTTCTTTTCTAATAATTTTTGGGCTATCAAATCTCCGGTTCCCATGACAGCTCCGGCTTGTAGAGATTCAAAAATAGTAGGATTTTCTTGCAACCATCTTATAGCTTTCATGTGGGCCATTTTCTTCGTTTTAAAAGTATTTCTGAAACTGTAAACATTTTTGTAATTAATGAAGGAATAAAAATTAAATACTTAATTTTACACACATGGAATTGGTAACAACGTGTTGAGAGAAAGAACTGAAAAGTTTAAATGTAAGCAATTATTTTAGCATTTGATAAAGTTAACATTACATAGAGTACATGTTTCAAATAAATAGTACCAACCACAAACTCGGAACCAAAAGCAGCAACGGTAACTAGATGTTTAGTTTTCAAAACCTTTCATGTCTATCATTTTCCGGACAACAAAGTATCCTTTTCTTATTGCATAGGGTTATAGAAATTGTACAATATTTTCCCAACCATGTTGAAGGTTTATAAAATTTATGTCCATTTTTAGGAACAAAAGTGCTCTGAAAACAATTAAATGTGGCGTTTAATTAATGAATCACTAGAAAACAATAATATTTTATGTTATTAGTTCAGAGTACTAATTATAACTCAATAGTAGCATTGCGACAGATGCTGAGAGGTATAATTATAGGTTTTTACTCTAGGAATAATTACAGTTTTTTAATGCAAATCGATCCGAGTATCCGAGTAGTGTCGTAACGATCTTGGATCGAAGGATCGCGGATTCGAATCCCGCCTCGAACATGGATGTATTTGTGATCGTCCCTTCACCCTTCATCATCATTCTACCACTTCATTAAAGAAGGATTAATAATTTCCTGTGCGAGCAGGAGGTCCTTGCTCTTAATGGGATGTGCAGTTGGCTAATAATAAAATGGAAATTGAATCTATTTTATACACAATAGATTGATCCGATCGTGTTTTGCGGACACGTGAAGTGCTATGGTCAGTTGTGTGTGAAGTGTAGTGAGTGGTTTACTTCAGATGTGGCTGGATGTGTTCCTCCCCCGCAGGAATCTGGTGCCGAACTACACGTCGCCTTTCGGGGAATTTTTTCCTCCACGTTTCTCCTCCGGCGAAACACTGGGGTCTCAGCAGGGTCAATCTTTAAGTCCTCGACTGGTCTCCCGACAAGTGTGGCAATGTAGTGCATGTAGTGAGAGAAGTGTAAGAGCGTATAAGCAAGGAGAGAAGATTGGGGAAGGGAAGATCGCGCACGGTCTGAGGTCCGGAGATCGGACATCTTCCTGTCGCCAGCATCAACAGGGATCAGAGATGAAGAGCTGACGGCAAGCTGGCGCTCCTGATGATCTGATGTCGGCATTCGTCTAGAGATGCACGATGATACACATGATAGCTTTATTGCCGAGTCTCGCCGAATACGAAAAACCACATGTATCTACGCTACCTATG
This sequence comes from Gryllus longicercus, assembly GCA_038098605.1. Classification (NCBI taxonomy): domain Eukaryota; kingdom Metazoa; phylum Arthropoda; class Insecta; order Orthoptera; family Gryllidae; genus Gryllus; species Gryllus longicercus. The sequence goes on from JAZDUA010000149.1 coordinate 2,680,926, forward strand.
AGCGGTAGAAATTCACAGCAATTTCCCTTAAGACTGAAGATTCCTAAATGACAGAAGGTGGTTTTCAGACGTTAGGCCGACCGGACGCCCTGGTTCGCTGAAAGCAGACGGGTATGCCAAAACCGAGAGGTAACCCCGACCCAAGGAAAATATGTGTTGTTTTATGATTACATTTGCTGCTGTTTCCGCGTAAATATTGCTGTGAAGTGTATGGAAAATGCTGTCAGGGAGTAGCGAAGTTTGGCTGTTATGAAGAGGCACATGTGAACACTGAAACTTCTTCCTCGTTGCAAGACATTGGCTGTATCGTAAGTTACACACTAAGTAAAATTCGTCATTGAGTGAAATGTTTTACGACGGACGTCGCTTGCTTTCAGTCCAGTCTCTGCCCATTGGCACCCCGATGCACGTGCCCTCTGCCCCTGATACATCCCATGGCAGAAGCCCGTAGACCCTGTAGCACTTGTGACATTTTTACAAATCAGTCTTCACGCATACTGCAATAGAGTACAATAGAACAGTGTTATCCAACTGGCAGCCGGCGGACCGCATAACGCCAGCGAAAAGTTATTAGTCAAGGTGAAAGTCTCTTTCATCCACATCGGGCAAGAATATTGTGCACCTAGCGCACGCGCCCTGCTAGGGTCAACACATCCTTTAATATAAAAATAGGTTAAGTTCAGATATAAGAAATATATTTCAAGTAAATTCAGAAATTCAAAATCATACCAATGTGTTTCACAGTGTTACGAATGCTACTGCCTGATATCAAGCATGGTTCCATTTCCTACCTCCCATTTCAGGGCAAAGTGCTGTGAGATCAGCAATAAGGGGAAGCTACGTGTGGATCGCCCGCGTAATGAAAATACGGTCTTGCAAGTTGAAGCCTTGCAAGTTGGACACCCCGATACAGAATATACAATTACTGTATAATCGTTCTTGACATGCTAGAATTTAAAAGAAATTGCTGTTCATAATGCGAACAACAGTTTCTTTTATACTCTTTGTATGTAAAGATTCATCATTCATCATGAGATACGTCATCAATCAAAATGTCTGAAGATGTGATAACAAATACAAATAGTTAAAAGGAAATATTCGGAGAATTTTCTGTTATTTCAGTGTTAGTATCCTAAGATTTGAATACATCATTGAATATATTAATACATCACTTAATTGCGACCTAAAAATCTTCGATATTCACTTTTCAAAAGATATCATTTTATGAGGAAACTTAAAATATTAGTATCCACTTTTTGTGATGAAAGTGTGAGTAATTCATATAAAGACTGAAGTTAGTTCTTCACTAGTATAAAATAAAGAAATATAATGCTAGTAATGTTTTATAAGAAAACATAAATCTTGGGTAGTTTTCCCCATACTTTTTGTATTTCATTCAGCAAATTTAATGTATAGAATATAATTAAATAAGATAAAAGTATGTTTTCTTGAAATATTAGAAATATCGGATCTATTATGTTTCCACCGGGTGCCTTGTGTTAATTAAAACATTACTCTCATATCTTAAGTTCACTTATTTCTATTGAATTACATATTGTAGTTCGTGTTTGTTCCTTAATGTCATATAATTATCCCTAATGTGGATTTGAAACTGCATAAGAAATGTTTCTAGAAAAGCATTTCATGTTTATACTCTAAACATGATTTAACTCTCGTAAGACATTTACCTTCATCATCTTGCTGTTTTGATCATTTTTAACTGCCAATAATCCTTGGTCGGAAAGTGAAAGAATTTTACATTTTTTATGGCGAAGTTATGTTGTTATTGTTTACAATGGAGGAAACAAATGATGTTCGATATCCCGTCATACTCCGTACTCAAGTAGTAAGAATTTTTTATTTTATATTTTTCTAAACACCAATTCATTGTCAAAACAGTGCAAAAATTCGACATAAGTCGCAACGTTTTGAATATGTTTGAAAGGAGATTTAAAAGGTCACAATTCATGATACAATACTCTACTCAACATTAATTTCTTTTGCTAAATATTTTAGTACATTATAGTTATTAAATTTCTATCTTACATAGGTTGGATAAAAAGGAGTGAGAATTTTTCTGTAACTTAAATCCCGTGATTCGGCATGCTGCCATCTGTCGTGACAAAATGGAAGGACTAAGAGACGAGTATGTGTAGCGAGCGGGAACAGTACTCTGCTTGTGTACTGCAGTGTGTAAATCGTTGAACTTCCTAGCAATAGCGCAAGCGCTCTATCGCCATGTTTACAAAGGTAGAGTAACGTTCGTGTCTCAAAATTGAAGTGTCACGAGGTCGGAGAAAGTGAGAATGTGTTCAGGGACTGCGTGAAGCATGTGGAGGTGCAGCGTTGGCATATTCCACAGTCGCACGATGGGTTACAGCGTTCAGATTATGCAGAGACAATATGAAGGATAACTCCCAAACTGGACGACCCCACGTCGAGAACTGTTGCGCCGCTAACGATGAGATTCTGGAACATCCTCCTTACTAACTCGATATGAGTCCCGGTGATTATGAACTCTTCTACTAGTAAGCGTTGCAGAAATTTCTTGGTGTCAATTTTAGTAACAATAATTTCGAAACATCGAAGAATTTCTAGATTCGATTATCTGGCAGAACCCCGTAACTCAATACAAGTTCACGGTGGTTTTACAATTGACTTGAAAAAAGTACTTTGTTTAACAACGAAACGTTTAATATTTGCTTGATTAAATTATATTTTCCTAATCTCAAAACCCCACTCGTTGAAACTGCACGCTAAATTTCACACACTTTGTAGATCATTTTGTGCTGTTTTGACCGTCAGCTGGAGCGGGTTTTGTATTTGTACCGAGTGTTACTTAGGAAAGGGGAAGTTCTTTAAGATTCCTCTCATTTTGTATTGGATTTTGACATGTTTACTGGTCATTTTAATTATCTTAGAAGAAGTGTTTAAATTTTAAGAGTATTCTGAGGTACAAAATTTTCATATGCAGTCAGTGATGGCCTATGTGGGTTGTTCAATGGTTCAGTGAACCCCATATAATTCCGTGAGATCAAAATGTTTTATTTCAGCTGCATGAAGAGTTAATTATTAACCGCGCACGTTTTCTTGAGCCCTCGCTTCGCTAGATGCGAGAGGAGTGGGGAGGTTGTTTATTTTGACAAAAGGAATTTCACGTCGAATTTGTAGTTAATTTTTCCATGCAAAGTAGTTTTAACACACGGGAGCGAACATTCCTCGTCACCATATTTTGTCTACAACTCTCATTGCTATCATTTATTCTTAATGCAACTAATGTTGGGAAAGGAGTGGGGGTAGATATTCCTGGGCTCAAGAAAACGTGCGGATATAGTGGTGTATTTTGTTTCCTTCATTGGGGATCATCAGCTGAGAATTCTATCAAATATTCAGTTGGCAACGCGAAGGTCTGATTGGCCACGTCAAGCCTCCACGAAGCGGTTAAGAGGTTCAGTAAGCTGTAGAAAATCCCCGAGCGGCGTGACGTCCGGGCGAGGTTAGGCGTAAGGCAAAAGGGGACGATACGGAGAATATATGGCCCTTGTGCTCGTCTGTCGACCTGTGTACACTCTCCAAAGACCAACGCTGGTCGGCGAATCTCCACGACGCCCACAAGGGCTTCTTGGTCACGAAGAACCAAGGAAGACAGACTCAGGGGAAACCCAAGCTTTCTTCTCCGAACGAAAACTCGTGCCAACTAAGTACCATGTTTCTGTGTTTAGAAAACATTATTTGGGTAGTATTTTCTTCAAAAATTGATATAAAATATATTTAAATAATTAAAGAAATCTGAGTTTAATGCTTTGAACAAATATCTTATTTATCTATGAAATTTTCTCTTCGTTGCTTTCAGAGGTTTGCTATACTGTTAGTTGCGACAAATGTTTCGAAATCTCGTCTCTGGCTTAATTTAATTTTCTCCCATGACGCAAGACAGAATAAACAAGTACGAGTGTTTTTTCTACAATTGGTGAAATATCATCATACTTTTCTCATTCATCCCAGATAGTTTCTGTGTTAAATAAAGTGGTGAGTAAACCCATACGAAATGCTTCTGCAAGTTAGAATTTTGAATTGAGATCAGTTCTCGCGTTTTAAGAATACAGATAACCTATACTAGAATGTCTCACAAAAATTCAAGAAAGCAGCATGCAAACAGTTATTTTCAACCAGCCCCACGGGTTACGACTTTAATTGCAGTAGTATTTGAATTGTGAATTATTTTTTGTATCGAGTTATGCCTCATGTGGACATTTTGTATAATTAATTAACACGCCATACTAATGAGCTTCATTCTGTAAAACGCTGTATAATATACTTTGAAAACGAAATTACAAAAATGAGAGACGACGTTGATCAAATTTCTACAACAATGTCCCGAAGAAGATGGTCGAGAAAAGAGGAGGCGGGAAGACAAACGCACAACTAGATTCATTGCAGCGAAGGACGTGTGTGATGTAATTGTGAACCATTGTAAAGAAAGATTTGAATTTTGAAACCACTTGATATCTTCTATGTTATTTGATAATGTACAATTTCCATCAATCAGAAAAAAATTTCCAGAGAAATATATTTCAGCACTTATGGAAACGTATTTCTTTTTAACAAGCATCAATTGAAAACACAATTACAAGTTATTTACGCGAGAGGTCACTGAGAAACACGCTAGCGTGACTGCTCTTTTTGGAGTCTTGATTGAAAATAACCCCGGTGTGTTATTCAGCGGAGCTATTCGGTTACTGAAATTAGTTTCTTCAATTCCCATGACAATATCGGAAGCAGAAAGAGATTTCTCAAATCTGAAGCGAATCAACACATTCCTCAGAAGTATGAATGAGTGAAAAAAAGACTGACTGCTCTTGCCATGTTGAATGTTGAAAAGGACATGATAAATGAAATTAGAGACTTCAATGAGAAAGTACAAGCAGCAATACTATTATGAAAGTACAATAGCAATGATTTACCTGCATCATTTACAGGAGTTTTACTGACAGATATATGCAAGAGCTATTATTTCTTTCCCAAAGTTATTTATTTTAATTGTAAGTATATATTTCTAATTCTTGTGAACCCCGTGTTATTAAAAGCAAGCACCGCCACTGAGTACAGCAGAATGTAGAACAGAATCTTTGTTCAGGATCTTGAGATCTCCATCTCGAGATGTGGCTATAAAATGCAGACAAAAAACAAATAATGTGAACACTTACTTCGTAGTAATTCTAAGACTTTTTTTTTAAAGAATGAGACTTTATTCGTAGTAAAATCCGTGAAAACATATCCCGAGAACATTACTTTTCACTTTATTACTTATGTTACATCTCCTCTCAATTTTATTATTCTTCTTTAGGTTTTTCACTTTTATCTTGTGGGTCATTACCAATTTCTCTATTTTTCTCATATGATAAGTATGAATTCCATGCCACACCCACTAACTGAACCACAAGAACTTGATATTGTACGGGTGTCAAAGAAAAATTAAGCACCTGAACCGCAGGCCAGACCTGAAAAATATAAATGTTAAAGTACATTGAAGTGAAATCTTAGTAGACATGCATTAATTATTAATAAGTATATTAAATAATGACCCTACTACGTGGCGTTTTAATCATTCAAATTATTTTTTTCTTCAATTAAAGAGTTAACAGATATTTTATTAGTTTTTCTACTACAAAACAAAAAGTTACATGATTGAATTTTTATTTTTAGGATGATAAAAAAGAGTTAATAATAGTTTTAGATAAAAGTATTGGAAATACTTTCAGATCTAATAGACCCCTAATTTTTGTTACAGAATATAATTTTTCACTCCTAATAACCATTTTTCTTTTTCTATTTCTACATCGGCCTGCTTCTGTATAGAAATGAGACGAATACGGATTAAAAATGCCTATGAATAATTTGTAATGTAAACTGTTTCAACAAATTTACTGTTGAACGTCATCAATTGATGTCTGGTCCATCTGAAAGCATAGATTATACTGTCCCAGAATGAATAAAATATTTCACTTTTACTGACAAACTGCAAGTGAATCGGGGCCTGGATGGTGTGGTAGCGTAATCACACGAGTACATGTTTTAGACCAGGAGATGTTTTAGACAGGATGCTTTTGATTTGCATATTTAAATGAATCGGTCATGGCATTTTCTTTTTCAAGACGGCTAGTAAATGTCAGGTCAGAAATTCGTCCTAAATCGCATATCAAGGTATACGATTAAAACTATAATTTCGAATAGCTGTACATTGAACTCAAAATTAAATTTCTCAAAAAAATCAACAATGAACAATACTTTCAATATTACAAACTATATGATATAGCTCAACGGCAACATCGTTTGATCAACAGCAGCGGAGACCGAGTCGCCCTAGAATTTGATCCTTTTCGTTTATTCCGTCAAAATTAACGCTGTAACACTGTATTCGAAGCAACCTCACCATTAGCGCAATTTCGACATTAGCTAGAGAACTAGTTTGAAATAAATTATTGTCTAGAGGAGGATTGTCAATTTCAGGTAGGCTTCTACTCAGCAAAGTGCAATTGTTAGAGAATTCTGACTGACGCTATCCGATTAGTCCCTGTTACTTTAGCGTTCCTATTATTTTCAACTACGTATGTTTGAAATTTCATTCAATCGTACTTTTATCGTTTAAAAATATTATTTGTAAAACGCTTAACTAACTGAACCCTTCTGATTTCATCGCTTAAAGGGAGATGCAAAAATATTACACGGAACCCGAAAACCTAAAAATGTTGATTCATGTCACTAAGTAATTATTTTCCAAAACTGTTAAAATGAGGGAGATTTACAAATTCTGGAACAATGCAATCACTATTCATTGTGACCACAGAAAATGAAACATGTGACTACAGTTTCTGAAAGTGTAAATGAAATGTTTTATGTTTATCACGATGTTGCATCACGGGTATTTATTTCAATAAATATGCTACCGATAGAAAACTGCGGTGTCAGACCCTCGACCCCAGACAACGCAGATTTCCCGTGCGAAAAGAATTCAGAGATTCTCAGAAAAAAAAACTTTTCGTTGTCAACTGGGGACATGCGGACGTGCTTCGTGTGAGGACAAATAAACAAGAGCGAATATTTCATGGTCGCTGCTCTGGGCAATTAATAAACTTAACCGGCATCTGCAGACAATTAATGACGCAGGTGTAAATACCGCTTCACGTAGGAAAAGGGACTCGCGAAGCCAATCATAAATACAAACTCGCAGCTACCTCCATTTTCATCAAATCAGAGCAAGCGGACTCCAGCCAGGTAGAGAGCATAGAGCGAATGGCATGCGTGCTTCATCGTACAACGCAATAGCCTGGGAGACTGATAGGGGAATCAGGGAGAGATCGACACTGCAAATATATACTGCGGTGGAATATTGTAGGATATCCTTCTATTCACATGGAATTAAAATCTTAATGCATCATAAACAATAAAAATCGCTGATTCTTTTTACGTAAAGGAACACATATCAGACGTTTGCCGTTTTTTTGCATTTACCAATCAATCTTTGAATATGTAAAAACAGCTATCTTAGCTTAAAAACTAACCTCATGATACATGGACATTCTAATAACTTATGACGAAACATTGTTTTAGATACATCGCTTGCAACTCTCAAAACAAAACTACACCAATTGCATTGTAAATTATTTTGAAAACGTGTAATGAACAATGACGGTGATAAGCGTTAATTATATAAATTTTAATACATTATTACAATTAAATATTTCAACTCGAAAACAGTTAATATGGGCAAATGTAAATTTAGTAATTTTCTCAACATTTTTGCCTTACAATACTAAATTCTTAATGTGAAACTCAGTGACCTCTTTTATTATGGATCCCTTGTCTAACAATGCCATTTTTAATTATTTCTATTAATAATTAATTTAATTACAAATTCCGATTTTGTGCCAGTTGTGGCTACATTAAAACTGCAAAATTGTGGTCAAATACTCAGTCCAACAATGACAAATCAATATTACATCTAATGAACCTGTTTGAGACCAAAAATGTCCAGAAAAGTATCGATTCTTGTTACAAAATAATAATGTCATTTCAATTTATTTTTTACATATAAAATAAGGGAAAACAAATTATCTTTGTTCTATTCATCATCACAAAAAGGCATAAGTTCTACGTCCTACATGTGTGAAATAAGTAAAAAACCTCCAATTCTTATTTTTTTAAAACTATATGAGCACTACATACGCAATCATTGATGATGCTGTTACCGATCTTCAATGTTATCGTTAAAATATAAAAATATTTGTAATGCGTATTTCAGATTCCTTGAAAGCCTTTAGTTCTTAAGCCTTTCTTGTGTTTTTAGCATAAATACCTTGAAGCTGTTGATCAAAATAGGTGTGTATTTATTTTTTAATTCTTCTTTTACTCCAGACAAAGTTCCACTTCCATTAGCTAATTCAAGGTATGAAAGACAAATGGCTAGAATTGCTGGAGCCATGAGGATTTGATCTGCTACCATTTTCATAAGACCTCTTTGTATTCGAGGCCAGCAAAACGAAATTTTTGAATCAAGGAAATGATACCATGTTGACGCAATAGGACCCTGAAATAATACATAGTTAAACAATGTTATAGTTTTTCATGCATCAAGGTCGGTTGATTGATAGCGGCGCCGACCTACTGCCAGCTAGCAGGGCTTTCCCCAACCCACCAGCGGGGCACCGCCCCAGCGGGGCACCGCCCCAGTCGGGACAAGCTCTAAGTTCCCGGCCGGTCTCCCGGCATGAGTGGTAGTGTAGTGTATGCCCGTGCCACTGTGTGTGTGTGTGTGTGTGTGTGTGTGCGTGTGTGTGTGTGTGTAAGGGGTGAGGACAGGGCAAGGAAGGGGAAGAAAAGGTTGCGCGCTGTCCGTAGCTCGTTTGTTAGGATACTGCTCCGGCATTCGCCTGGTGCTGATCGGAGCATGAAAACTACCGTTAAGAGCAGTCGGACGCTAGAATTCGCCTCCAGACAGCGAATGAATTCGACCTAGCTGACAAGCTGTCACCGTCGGGACTCGAACCTAGGACCTCCTGGTCAGAGGCACTGCAGTTACATCAGTTTGTGACCTAAGTCACCTCTTCCGGACATCTAGGTCTGAAACGAAATATTTGCGGAAAAGCAAATCCTACCCAATGTGGAAAGCAGTGGAACAGAGATTGTAAAAGAGGAGGGGCTTAAAAAAAATTTGGACCGGTGCATGCAAATGTCAAGTGTTAAGTAAATTCAGTTGGACGTAATGACAGTTGGTCTCTAGCAACGTCATGGAATATTTCATCAACACTGCAAATTACCGGATTACAATCGAATTAAATCATGGATAGAAATGCTTAATTAAGTTTAATATTGCGGACGGTCAAAGTCTCTTGACAAGCCTCGCGGTGGAACACAACATTGAAGCATGGCGATTGTTCATCGACTCAACCAAAACAATTTGAAAGCAATGTTATTACAAAATGCAAACAAATATACAACAGTACTGGTTGGATCTTCTGCGCACCTGAAAGAGGCATATGAAACTATCTCGCTACTTTTTGAAAAATTTGCTATGCTATCACGAGAGTAAATAGTGTATCTACGGTAATTTAAAAATTATCACACTTCTCATGGGAACATCTGACAGGGTACGTCAAGGACTACTATTTTATCTGCTAGTGTGATAGTAGAGATAGAAAGCACCATTACTACATAAAGGAAAAAATCGATGTTTTCTGGTGCACAACGTTCTCTTCTTACAAAAAAATTAAGACGCGAAAATAAAAATGGCCGATCACACATGGCCAAGAATGCACCCACGAAATAAAAAAGTCGTTCATGTGCCGTTGATTAACCCTGACAACGTAATCATGCCACCACTTCACATGAAACTGGGACTCATGAAAAATTTTATGAAGACACTAGACAACGATTCTGATGCTTTTTGGCGCCTCTGCACCTAGTCTTCAGAGTTGAGTTATGCGAAAGTGAAAGAAGGTGTGTTCACAGGTCCACAAATAAAAAAGATAATTGCTCGCAACCAAGACTTACTAAATGATACTGAAAAAAGGGCATGGATGTATTTAAATCAGTTGTAGCCAGTTTTCTTGGGAATTATAAATCTGCTACGTAAATATTGCGAAGAAGTGCATTAAAGCTTACAAGAAGCTGGGTGTTAATATGGCCCTCAATATTCATCTCCCCGACTCACATCTTAACTTCTTCACCGAAAACCTAGGTTCGGCCAGTGATGACCATTGTTTTCACCAGGAAATATCGAGGATGGAGTAAAGTATTGTATCAGGATAAATGTAGTGCATCAATGTTGGCTGACTACTCCTGGACACTTCAGCGAGACATGCTAAATGCTCAGCACAAACGCAAATTTACTGCCAAGAAATTCAAACCGAGTATACCTTAGATTAAGTATTTTCAGTGTGTATCGATTTTATGTGTGTATTATACCTTGATTGATATCTATATCTTTATCACTATTTTCTTAGCTAATGACACATTCATTAGTACTCGATTTAACAATTTTTTTGTAGTGAAATATAAATGATCGAACTGTATAACTAATAAACGGTGGGAGATAGAGACAAAGGGTTTGCATATTTTGAATCAGCGCGTTTCACTTATCTTAGAACAAGTGATAGATACCAAGATATCCGCCGATTTTTAAAATTTGTTTTTCAGTGCTGCTTTTGTAAAAATATTTAATTTATTGGAGAGTTATACGAGTGTATGTTATTTGTTATTGAAAGAAATGATTGTAAAGCTGTGGTTAGAAAAATTATAGGTTCCTCGCATTTTGACAATCAAATTATATTTATTTTTTTATTTAACCAATTACGTCACGATAATAATAGCCGTCACGATTTAATTAACCAAAAACGTCACAAAATAAAGTATTTTGTGACGTTTCGGGCGTGATGGTTCCATCGTCAGGCGAACTACAAATGTAATGTTTTATATTTTAGCATATGATATATCTTACATCATGAACTGTGGTGAGCATGATATCTATTGTTACGAGAAAAAACACCGAAAAGTTTTATAATTATTGGTTTACTTAACGTTGTGGTTTATTTATAACTGTGGTGGCAGCATGACAGAACGTCATGAAAAAAATAATTTGTGAAATAAAAACACGGAAATAATTTGATTGAACTTGTAAGTTTACTTGTTTTTTAGCAGAGGGCTACTTTCGGGAAACCATTTTGTGTGGTTTTCTGCAGTAGCGTTTTTGTTGCTGCTGGCCACTAGTCTCAAATCCTCCAACCAGACAACATATTCTTGGATAAAAAATAAAATATTCTTTTCCTGGAGATGTATAGTTCCAAAAACGTTCAATATAAAAGTATTGATTAAATTCATCGAGAGAGGAAATAAACTAAAAAAGGAAGTTATCATTTGGGTGATATTCGATTTTCTAATTGATATCTTTCTAGGTCTTTGTAGACGAGGTCGAAAGTGTAACATACGTAAAATTCAACATTAAAGAAGTGTATATTTTTTAATGTATTTATTATATTTTATGACGAGGAATGATTGTTTGATTCAGTTCATTTAAAAACAATGAAAAATGCAGCATTTTGAATAAATTCTACACAAGAAAATGAAAATATAAAAATCTGTAACACCATAGACCAACTTTATTAACATACATTTCAAAGAGTAACTAAATAATGCAAAAAATGTTCAACAACGGAAAACACTCCACAGGATAGTAAGTTAATGGGTAAAACACTTTTTAATTTTTCCACTTGTCAATGTCGTTGAACTCTAGAAGACAAACCTAAGTAAATTTTATTCACTCCGTAAACCTTTTTTGTATTTCCCGGCCTCTGAACCTTGTGAATCTAGCAGGTAGTGAGCGATTTAACTCTTCGAAAGAAATCAAAATCTAAGAAGAAGATTTAGTCCTATTGGTCTGCCTAGTCTTAAACGTATCATTCAAAATAATAAATATTACGCAAGTACAGAGCTTAATCACTGATAATACTAACCGCAATAAATAAGCCGAAGCTAGCAAACACAGCCGTTCGTTTAAGATCTACACCATCTTTCTTTTCTACCAATTTCTGTGCAATTAAGTCTCCTGCTGTCATGACACATGCTGCTTGCAGAGATTCAAAAACGGTGGGATGTTTTTGCAGCCAACGTAGAGCCTTTGCCATTTTCTTTGCATCAAAAATACTCCTGCATCTGAAACAATTTGCCTTCTATTTAGGAAAAATAAAATGAATAAGTCTTTTATAAGAAAACAAGTGTTATATTGAAGGGACTGATTGATTTTTGAAAGAGCACTTCAAAGTATGCCATTAGTTGTTGAGAAGAGAAGAATTGCAATCGAAATGTGAATGTGCGTAGCATAAACCAAATCCTTTGTATGGCATTTGATAAAATAAATGCATGAAATAGAACTTTGTCACTGTACAAAGTTCAGAATAATGTTACCAAACAGTACTAACTACAAAAAAATAGATTTTAGTATCCAAAGTATCTTTCTGTACCTCACAGAAGCCTTGTCCAATTTAATGTCCTGCAATTGCCGATACCTTAGAGGTGTTATTACTTCCAGTCATCTTGACGATTTAATTATTCATGCCACATTTTCATTTTTATGACTGTTCCTAAAACAATAAACACATTGCATTGAATCATGGAGATGGAAATTCAAAAATAACAATTTAATTACAATATACCCAGGTGTCTAACATGCCATTTACTAGACAAGTAAAGCGTCTCTGACATTTCATGTAGTTTTAAAATAATATTACTTAATTTGATTTTTTAAAAATTAGATTAAAAGATTGCAAAAACACGGGTAAATTCCCATCAGCAGCTGTAGACGTGTCAAATTGTCACCAAATGATGTACCGAAAGGGGGGGTGTTGAATGCAGTTTTGAGGGAAGTGCTTAAGAAAATGGGGCTAAGTGATGTATGAATTACTTTCCATTTTAACACTTGTATTTTACGAGATATTGAGGTAACTTTGTTATTTTGGAAACTGAACAGTACATATCATTTTAGTCTCTCGTGATGAGCGTAAAAACACAAATCTAATGATATACATAGTCTCCTATGTTAGATTAACATTTTTTGTGTAATTTTGATTTTTTTTGCGACAGGTCTATAATGAATATTTTAAATGTAACTTTCCACCACTCAAGGTCACACCGCGGTTTCCCTCCTAGGCGTGCTTGGGGCGTTACAATATCCATAAAAAAAACGAGTCGTAAAACATAAAAATTACTCAAAAAAGGGTTCACGAACATGGTGCACGTAGGGCATTGAAACGGCATTTTCCCCAATGGACGTTGCGTTTCTTAAGCTTTAACCTGCAAGGTAAGGCCGATTATGAAGTTCTCCCCTCTCCCAACCCTCTCCCTAATAAGGGTTGTCAGAAACGTTTGAATGGGAAATTTAGAACGAATCAATTTTCACTTTTAAAACAAGGCATGTCTGCATTGGAATAAAATGTGCAATCTTTGCACGGATTCGGCGAGACGTTTTTTTATACAAGTAGAAATTTAGATATAGTTTCATTCGCGAAGCAGAAGGAATAGTTCCCGAGGGCGATATCGGAAGAGACATTCCGAGTGAATGACGCTCAATTATTCTCCGAATTGTCCGAATACTCCGAATTCCGATTATACTCCGAAGTGGCACTTCAAGGTCACGAGCTAAAAGAAGAGGGAGACATTGTCATCCAATTGGAACCTCAGTACCAAAAATTAAATCGTAACGAAGCTCCCAAGTGGATGGCTTTGCCCCTTCTCCGTCTAGCTCGTGACCTTGAAGTGCCGCAGTTAAAAATCGAAGTATAAATCTCCTGTCAAACGAAGAATTTACTTCTGAAACTATTTCGCACAATCATTTCCGGAACCAATGAAATCGGCCCGCCGCGCCAACCTTTCCAAGAGTGAAAGGAATATCGGTTGATTGATTGATTGTGACTACGTGCATTAATTGCCAAGGACATTAGTCCCTAAGTGCAGTGCATATTGGATCGCGGGAGGTGGCGGGGTTCTTTCCCCGCTGTATCCGGCGCCGACGGACGTAAAGTCGGCTAGCGGGGTTTTCCTCCAAAATGGCATCTCCCACCAGCGAGGCAGCGCCCCAGCCGGAGCAAGCTCGAAGCTACCAAGCTTCCTCCCAACATGTGCGGCAATGTAGTTCGTGTAAGTGTAAATGTGTGTAAGTAATGGGTGAGAATAGGAAAGTAGAAGGAAAGATCGCGCGCGGTCCGTGGCCCGTTTGTTAGGGGACTACTGATGCATTCGCCTGGTATTCATTAGAGAAACCACGAAAAACTACCCTGCAGAACAGCCAGTCGCTAGAATTTTCCTGCACGGAGCTGCTTAATTCGACCTTGCTAGTAGCGAAAATCCGTCCGGACTCTAACGCAGGCAAGAGGTACAGCAGTGGCATCATTTGATGCTCTGAACCAGCTTTCCCGGTGGAAAATCTGAGATTGGAGGAATAAAAAACTTGATATAGATCGCTCTTCGGGAGATGTTGGAACAGATCTCGCAATTTCCCCTGTCTGCGCGTCAAGTGACAACGGAGCTACTTGTAGAGCTTAGCCGTTCCTGGTCGGGTTGAGTGGTTCAACCAAATTAGGTTAAAACATCATGATCGACAACGATAAAATAGAATGTTCTATTCTAAAAAACACGGGTGTATTTAATAAACAATATTTTTTGAGTAACTGACTGTTTAGAACACTCGTAGGTATATTATTCCACTTAATATTTAATTAGGGGTGCTTCAACAACACGTATTTTCTTGCATTATTTCTAAATTTCCATTTTTCGAAAATTTAGATAGTGATACCCGCACCATTATTTTTATACGTCCCTTCGTCTATCATTGGAGAAGATTGAAGAAACAATTTGGAGAGGTTTTTGAGAAAAGTTTCTTTTTATAAATTGCAATAGTTTGAAGTCAAAATTACTCAAAAACAAGTCGTTTTTTCAATAAATTGTGTCTGACCTTTTTTAAACAGATATTTCTGTGAAAAAGACTTTGTCTAAGGCAAAAATCTCTAACTTTAATTTTGTAGTTTTAAATCGTTTACCTTTTCCAATTTTCGAAAATACGAAGAGTGTACCGGAAATGGGACTATTACCATATTTTTTACCGTGTCTTGCTACGTACGAGGAGAAATTATAAAAAAAGCAATTGGGGCAGTTTTTAAGAAAAAAAATTAAAAAAATAAAAATTGCCTTTATTTTGCGCCAAGTTATTCGAAAACTACTCAGTTTCAAAAATTGAACATGACATACTTCTTTTTTTGAACATTCACATCTCTTTTCCTTTGAACACTGAATTTTCAGAAAATGCAAATTTAAAAATAATGCGTAGAAATATGTGCTGTTGTAGCCCCACTAGTCTTATGCTCTACTCTCTTCATTTCGAGATCATGTGATCAAACGTATCCGGACACGTCCAAAATGGTGTTATGGTGTGGTCGTGTTTCTCATGAAGGGGGGCTTGCACCCCTTGTTTTGTGTGGCACTATCACGACACAGGCATACGTTGATGTTTTAAACACCTTCTAGCTTCCCACTGTTCGGGGATGGCGATTGCATCTTTCAACACGATCGACCCCCTGTTCATACTGCACGCTTGTGGCGCAGAGGTTACACGACAATAACATCCCTGTAATAGACTGACCTGCACAGATTCCTTACTTGAATCATATCGAACACCTTTGGGATGTTTTGGAACGCCGACTTCGTGCCAAGCCTCACCGCCCTAAATCGATATCTCTCCTCGGTGCAGCACTCCGTCAAGAATGGGCTGCCATTCCCCAAGAAACCTTCCAGCACCCGAGTGAAAGCTGTCATCAAGGCTAAGAGGGCCAATACCCTATTGAATTCCAGCATTACCTATGGAGGGCGCCACGAATTGAGAAGTCATTTTCAGCCACGTGTCTGGATACTTTTGATCGCATTGTGTAGCTACTAGTTAATATGGCACAATCATTTACGATTAAAACTAATAAAAATATTTAAAACTAACATTGTTGAAAAATAACATTTTGGATATGACATGGGTTTTAACTGAGCTTTGTTAACTTTGTAAATTTTGCCTCCCCCCGCATTATCACTTCTGTAATCTAATAAAAATGACTGAATAAATCTCTACTTTAATTTCTTCTTATATAAATATCTATCTTGAAACAAACGTACTGCCTTTAATATGAATTTATAGAATTGAATGAAAACTGGAAAATAACATTACTTTAACTTCAATAAACTTTAAACTAAATGTATACCAAGCAAGTGAATAAAATGAATATTAATGTGGAAGATCATGAAGAGTATGAGGCTGAAACTAAAATCTATGACACAACGAAAGTAACTAATGCGAAAACCGATTTGCAATTCAGTAGTGTAAATGTCACTTACTTTTACTGTGGGGATTGAAAAGGAGGCTTTCCCAATCATATTGGTATTTTTTCAATGCCAGATTTCTCGAATCTACCATAAAAAATAAACAATTCATTTAAACATAGTATAAAATGTAAAATAAATACAACTCTTTGAACTATCGTTATCAATTACCTAATATTCTACTAACGTACCACGTAATTATCAGCACATTAAAAGCAGTGATCAGTGCGGAGAATTATGTAGGTGACAAATTACATTTTATACTGTACACAAAGGAAATAACAAAACAGATACTTATATGAAATAAAACACTATTTATAACAGTTATCCCTGCTGCTCTGTAAAGAAAATTCAATGCATACAAGTTGAAGTGAAATTTCTAACCTTCTTAAGTCCAATTTTCTTTTTGAAATAGTCACATATACCTACATATATTTTTCAAAAATGAGTAACGTATATCTTCAAAACAATGTTTTGATGCAATAAGATTGTTGTATCCTCAAGTTCACCTCTATCATCTTGCTGTTAAGCTATTTGATTGTCTTGTTCGGGAAATTAAAGCGCTCTACATATTTGTGTCGAAGCAGTGTTGTTGTTTACGATTACTGTAAAAATAAACAAATGATAACGCCCATATTGCGCCTTACATGGATTACATGAACCCCCTTTGAGATTTATTAGTAAATACTTTTATGTAACTTTTATATCGTTAATAGTTCAAGTATTAAGGCTTCCAACAATTATGTTTCAAAGTTATATTCACGAAAGTGAGAATGAAATTAAGGTTTTTGGCAACTCAAAATCATGATCTTTTTGCAGGTGCTTTGTATCATGTTCGCCTTTGATACAGTATGTCAATCTTTTCTGCGTCTGGCAATCTTATCATCCTTTATGTTCTACAATGGCTATTAAACGAGACAGTGTTTTTTTTCACAATTTATATTCTTCTATAAATATGGTTCAACTTCAATCTCTGTGAATTTAAAAGAAACTTAACACGCGTATACAAATAATGCCAAACTACATGATTTTGTGACTGTTACACAATAAATGTCAAACTCAAGTGAGAAAAACGCTTTATTTTAAACGCATTTTCAAAAGTAGTGTTTAAATGAGTTTCGCCTGTCACATTGTGTACTACATCAACTCGATAGTCAAGGTCCGTTTCTAAGCATGGGTTCCGCGATCTCCGTTCCCGGAAAATATTAGCGAGAAGTCAAAACACCTTCACAAATAATAGCAGTAACTTATGACAGCAAAACCGTGATACCGTAAAAACAATTGTTTTAATGATAATATCACAATATTTTCGATGTCTTTGATTATAATTTTTCTTCCTCTGCTTCTCGTTACCTAATTAATAATATCTTATACTTTTAATTTATCTGAGTATTAAATTGCGGTTTCAACAATCTCTGCATGTAATTACAAGACATGAAGGCTTGCTAAGATTTTCGCTGTATCTTTTGAAAGAAGATCCAACCTCTCTAAAGCCATTTGGCGCTGTATTTGCTCCCGAAACAAATATTGCACCACTGTCGCAAATAATTTCGTGTATTTGACTGGGTTTTGCTCTGAACAATGCTGCCAATGATCTGCGAATACACAATTTGATCCCATAGATGGCAGCAAAATGCATCGCCGATGAGTAACTTTCTGAAGAATAATACGATAATCATCTACATAGAATGGTAACATAAATTATTAATAATTAACTTAAATTTTGATAGAAATTTCAAATATCACTTACCTGGTTTTGTTCTGAGCGCGTCATCTTAGGGTTTTTATCTCAGGAGAACAACAATTGCCAAATTGGAAAAAATTTAGGATCAGAGAGCGTTCAAAATATCTCTTATCAATTGCACAGTTTCAATGTCCTATAAGAGGGTTCTTTCCTTGACTTGCACTCACATTGCTTTCTGCAAGAGACCAAGCTTCGGTCGCAAGTAATTGATTGCGTGGGTAATCCACAACCACCTAACTTACCTCCTCGTTTTCCAAATTTACCGGCTGCTCTGAAATATAGGAGGTGCTTCGACGAGACCAATTCATATCGTGCATGACTCATAGAAAGACGTGGGTTAAATGTAACATGCATTTGCTTTTTCTAAGAGAGGGAGTAATTAGCTGATGTATTGGTGATGGAAAGTTATAAACGATCGCAAACGCAACTAAAAATACTCTTACATCTAGTCTGCTCTTTGTTGTGCTTCGCGATAACGTGATGCAAATTTGGCACGCGAGTTCATACCAGCTTGAGCCCGATGCAATATTCCTATCTGCTCCTTTATTCGTTCTATCGTGGTGTATCTGCCCTCTACTGATTGGGGGGGGGGCAAGGTGTCTTACTGCGGACGTACGGACACTGGAAACTCAAATACGAATTAAAAACAAATACCCCTTCCTAAACACATTTGCTAACAATTATAAACACTAGTTTCTGATTGTAGCTACCTACCACTTGTTGTAATAGTTTTAAGACAGGAAATAAGGACGGTTTCAAGCCAACTAATGCTTTTAAAAAAGGGTAACTGAACTATGCATTACCAAAAGATAAATAAATATGAATAATAATTTTTTCTGACGAAATTTGGGTATTTTCTGGTGCACTATTACATGCCTTTCTCTTTTTACTAAGAATTTGTAAAGCGAGAAAGTAAAAAAAAAACCCACATTGGATAAACGAACGGCGGTTGCCGCGGTGGAGGCAGTTGGCGACAGTTTTGCCGCCTAAGGCCAGGGACTTAGCGTCTACAGAAGGTGCGGCGGAGGTCTGCGTAAGCGACTGAGCGTTCTTGATGCCAAAATCAGAAGAATTTTGCTCTCGTGTACAGCGATCTCTCAGGGTTCGGAATCGATGCGAGAATCTGGTGGCCTCTGATAGGCCGAGACACGCGTGTAAGGCAGACATGTTAGTAATTAGGAAAATCCTTCGGAAAATGTGAGATGTGTCGGTTGCAGGCAGAATGGCGGCGATAGCGGTGTGAGTAGCATTACCGCGGCACTGGCTCGCACCTCTTACGTCGCGACCTTTACTTGGTGGCGCACCGCCTCCCCCTCGCATATTTTGCTGCCATTAAACTCATTGATTGGAGTTTCTAGGTGGGTCAACTGATAAGGTCATTTTCCCGTAAGTGTAGTGAATGGTTATCGCGGGCGATCTTCCTCCGCTGGCTGGCGAGATCCGGCGCTCAACTGCACGTCGGCGTAGCTCTACCGCTTGCAAAAAAGTCATCATTGCTGACATGTAAAGTCTCAGAGGCTTCCCCCTGCGGCAGCTGAGAATTCCTCTCTCGGCGATAAGGAAGCGCGCAGGCGACAAAGAGAGGCGGCTGCGAGACGCAACGATCTCACTGACCGTCACTCGGCATCGCTGCCCACTTTGTCGGAAGAGGAACTCGCGCTCCCAGGAGTGTCCAAGGAAATGAATTCATCAATGTGTTGGTCCAGTACATTATCTTATGACTGAAACCGTTCTTCAAGACACGGCTTGTTTTCTGTTGATCGTTTGGACAACCCCTACTGCAGAAACACTTAAGCTTCCTTTTCTCTGACCCCTTCACCCTCATCATTTTGTCATCGCCAAACTCACAGTGTTGAATTACCCCGCTATCCACGAGAGAAAGAGAACAAGAGGGGGAGAGAGAAGAAGAGAGAAAGAGGGTGAGAGAGAGGGGGGAGAGAGGGGAGAGAGAGGGAGGAGAGGGAGGATAGGGGGAGAGAGAGGGGGAGAGGGAGGATAGGGGGAGAGAGGGGGAGGATAGGGGGAGATAGGGGGAGGGTAGGGGGAGAGAGGGGGAGGATAGGGAGAGAGAGGGGGAGGGAGGGCGGAGAGGGGAAGAGGGAGAGAGGGGAGAAAGAGAGCTGAGTTGTGACAAAGAGCGCAGGCAAGTAGAGAAATGTTTGTATTTTTGGAGGGGAAGGCCACTTTCGGGCATGCGCAGTGAAAGGTTTTTTGACTCTGGTAGAGCTATAGTGGGGTTATTCCCAACCATGTATCTCCCACTAGCGGGGCACCGCCCCCAGCTGGAACAAGCTTTAAGCTCCCGAACGGTCTCCCGACAAGTCTGGAAGTGTAGTGCATGTAAGTGTATATATAATTAAGGGGTGAGGATAGGATAAGGACAAGGAACGAAAGAACACGCGCGTGTGGCCCGTTTCGTAGGATACTGCTCTGCCTTGTGTTCATCGGAGAAACCAGAGAAAACTACCGATCAGACCAGCCTGCCGCTTGAATACTCCTCCAGACAGTGACTGAACTCGACCTAGCTATCTAGCAAGTGCCGAAAATCCTGCTACCGCACCGTCCGGACTCGTGCCATTAAACTAAGCAGGTGGCGAAATCCAACTCACGTGGTCATTATTTTAAATATATTAATACAAATATGACAAATGTTTATTACCAGTCTTCTCCCGTCCTCTAATGAGTGAGGAACAAACATTGTTCCATAAATTTATTACAAAATCCTCAGTGATTTCCAACTTGGATAAACGGAAAATAAATTGTATGTCTATATTACATTGTCTATATTCATTGTTTAAAACAAAAGTCATTCACAAGAGAAGATTGAATCATTCTAGGGCGTTTTTATCGTATATCATCCAACGAACAAGAAAATACTTTTGATGGGATAATGCTGTTGAATGACGTATTTTATCAATGAAAAATTATTCAGTATTTTTATTCATTCTAAGGAAAAAATACAGTGTGCTGAGAAGTCAACTGATTGTTGAGAAACAAAAACTTTCATGAGACTGATATATTTCCAAGTCTTAAGCTGTATGCAATTTAGTAAATTCAACCGAATTATTATTAATAATGTCCGAGAAATCTGTACATTCTTCGTAAACTGAAATGTTTATTTTTAATGCTTATAACATTCTGGAACATGAAACTGACGGAAAACATGGAACACGAATCTGACAATTTAGAAAATTGGACGAAAGACTTTCGTTTGAAACAGAATTTTAAGCTTTAAGTAAAAATTTGAAAATATCGTTACCATTTTTGTTGTCTACTCGTTTTTGCAAGAAATTGTTCAATAATGGTGCAGAGCAAAACTATTTTTGGAAAAATGCAGAGGCAAGAACAAATTGTTACAAAGAAGGCATTTTTTAACTGTAACATTATAAAAAATTGTTCTTCCGTTAAAAGACCGAGAAGTCTGGTTAAATAGCCATCGCTATTAAGCGGTCGCCTCAGATAAAAAACCGTTTTCTCGTGGGAGCAATAGATCTTCCCAGACGCATGTAACTATTCCCTCTTCTCAGCATTCACCTGGCTTTGCTGTCAAAGACCAACCACATTTCCTTCATTGACCTTTATTATCATTATAATACAATAAATTATAAAACACCTTTTCAACATTTTAAAATAATATTAATAATTTATATATTAATTATTCTTAAGTTCCTTGTTTTCTTTGGTCATAATTTAAACCATGTCTATTTTTTGCTGTTGAAAAATAAGCATTCCATGCTACTCCCACGAGTTGAGTCACGAGGACTTGATATTGCACAGGTGTGAAAGTAAAATTTAGAGCCTGGACAGCGGGCCATACCTGAAAAAGTTAGACTATTAATACAACTGCAGTATTGAAAATAAAATTATTTGGTATATTCTCGTTATTCATTAAAATTATAAAAATTTTTCAATTCCTTTTATTTCAGCATACACTTTCGTTTTAATTCTCATGATAGAATGAATAAATTTGGGAATGTCCATAGGTAGGAATAAGAAAATCTGTCTCTTTTTCTTAAGGTTCACTCCCTTATAACTGTTGCCTCCTTTCAAAGTTGAATTACACTTTGAAGAGTCAACGAGTCTTGTTTTCATGACCACACTCTCAAATTTCCCAAATAATGAAGTCGACTGAAAATTTCGAATTATTCACTTCAGTTCCTCTGAACGAGCTGCAATTGATTTCGAGTAATTCAGAGAATATAATTTTATTGCTTTTCATGATACGTTTCTACATTGACATCACTGATGTATAAGGTCTGGATTACGAACTAGGAATGAAACAAAACCATCGTTACAACTAAACAATTTCCTCATAGAAATAAAATGAAGGCGTGAGGTCTTTTATGCAAGAAGCAATGTATGGACGACTTAACCCGAAGTTTCAGTATAACTCTATGTAATTTTAAAATAATTTTATGAAATATGTCACTTCCTGTTTAAAGTTATATCTGCAACTTTTGCCTGCCATCATCATGGATCCTGGAACGCTTCTGTCTCTTGATATAGTACTAAACATTCAACACACCTTGAAATTTTAATGTCGCGTTTCTCCCATCTGAACTTAAGTTCCGTTAATTATCTAATTGAACTTAAGGTAATATTAGCATTATATGTTATTATACAATAACATCCAACCTGATGTGGGACATCTATTTTACTAGTTTCCAATGCGCGCAGAGATTGAAAGAAAATTATAGAGCCTCCAGTCATATGGGAGGTGTATGTGGTCTCGTTAGAGACCTCTCAGAATAAATACAGAAACAATTAAACAGATTCGATTTTGATTGAAAATGCGATGTAAAATTTTTGCAAAATATTTGATTGTGGTATTCGGCCTATTACCATATCAGCGTATACCGACAAGATTATTTAACTTACTGCGTCACTACAGTTCTGTGGTAACATAGTCGACATCATACGACAATAAGCGACCAAGAAAGAGGCTGCTCGCCATTAAATGTTTGCTATTCACGTGTTTGCGTTATAAGATAGCATTTTTTTCATTTTTTGGTACTTTAACTGTCCAACTGTATATCCGAATATACTGTACTATGTTATTGCAGTCTTCGGAAAGATGGTTTTGTTAAAATATTTAATTTACTGTTCGGTTATAACAGTGTTTTATTTTGTTGTTCATGAGCAGTGTGCGTGATTCTACTGGGGAAACCATTTTAATGGTTATGTTCAGCAGCATTTTTGATGCTGTAGATCTCTTATTTTATTAAAAAGTTGCTAATGAAATTCCCATATTAGCAACTTACGCTGTCGCCTACTTTTCGGCTAGAATAATGTTTTAACAGGGAAGTTTTTGTTATACATTTTTGAATATTATATTTTATGCTTAACAAAATTTAGAATACAGTTGATAAAATGTGTACGATGTTTCCCGGTGCTTTGAATAAAATTTGTCTTTTTGAAACATCATCTCCATGGTGGCTACAGCTTTTATACTAATGCCTCTACTCCTAAAATCACCAATTCGCAATATTTAAAACCTATTTAATCCTGGATTCGCCCATGAGTTCTCTATCACTTGCTAATTCGAGAACATCTAAGATAAAAATTTTCTTCTCAGAAATAATCGAGATATCAAAATTATTTTGAAATTCAGTAATGAACAGCCTTAACACACTATGTGACCAAACATTTCTCGAACGTTGAGCTACGCCAAGCGCATTTAAATTAACCTACAATGCACCAACATCAGAGGCCTTCATTGCTACAGAATGAGTCAACAGAGGGGAGTCCATGCACATCATGATTGTACGGGTCTACATGTATAGTATTCAGTCGGTATTCCACCAGGAATATCTGACGAGAGATACACGTGATCAGGTTCACGTAAGCGACGGCATAGCGAAATTCAAACGTCAGCACGAATTGCTTCAGCAAATTATCACCCTCCTAGGCCGGTGACTTTAAGTAATACGACTCTCCAAACTCTGGAGCACATGCACAAACCAATCGGGCAAAAATAATTTCCATCTATTGCGCAATACTTTCTTGAAATGCCAGGTGCATATATGAAAAACAGAGCGACGAAGAGTTAATAGGACTTAAATGTCAAATTCCTGCCGTTTCCAAACTGATTCTGACTGCAAGAACACTTAGGGTGTTACAAAAATAGATCTGGTTCAGTAAAAGGTGTCATGAATTAAAAGGTTATTTTAATAGGTTAGAATGCTTCAATCTGAGTTATGGGCATTACATCTCATTAGTGTCATATAAATACATATTTTTTATTTAAACTCTTGAAACTACATTTCTATTAAATAAATATGTATTTTATATGAGACTAATTAGATGTGTTGTCTATAACTAAGATTGAAGCATGAACATACGAGTAATGAACGTGTGGAATTTACTAAGACTAATCCACGAATGAAATTATCTCAAATATGTGTACAATGTGCCAAATAGTAATTATATTGTGTTCGCGCTCCAACATCACACGACAGAGCTTCCCACTATCACACCTTGGGATCAGTCAGCAAGGACAATGTGGTAAGGAAAAGAGGTACTTTTGGGGAAGATGCCGGCTATATTGGTGCATACCAGATGTATAGTTCAACGCAATTGGTGTTAATTTCATGAGTGGAATAGTTCTAATAAATAATCACAGGTTAATTGCAAATTACCTATACATTTTCAGTGCATTTGTGGCATTACCTCTGATAAGAAGAATACCTCTCATTAAGAATCAATCAATGAAGAAGGACCACTGCATTTTCTACGAAAAAAAGCAAGTAGATTTGCTGCACTTATATCCTCAAAGTGCTGACCAGAACTGCGACGGATATCTTGGGATCAATTGGAGGTCGGCAGAATGCAAGGACAATTCGCTAAACAAGCCAGGAACAGTTGTTCACCGTGCTTCAGGAAGAATTCAAAATATCCTCCTTTGGTGAAAAGTCTTTCGAGATACGTAAATGAAGTAATTGTAGCAAAGATGTGACTTAAATGCTATTAATTACTTGACTAGCGTCTTCGGAATACACAGCAATAGGTGTCCGATGTGTTTTGGTCACATAGTGTATTTATAGAAGTTCGTCTGTCGTACATTTTTGGCGGCGAAATATAAATTTTTTATCAGTCCTCGCTTCTCTTCTCTAGTCTGGATTCTAAGCATTCTCTTTTGTAACGTATGAATCTCGTAATACCGTATTCAAAAGAACTCTCGAAGAACTTCACGAATTCAGACTGGTGTCGTGTTAAACATAATTGGAATTGTTGATTAAAAACAAATTATTCGACGTCTTTAAATCTGTGGTCAATATCCATAACTCATGTATATTTAGTACTAGTATTTGATAATATAATGACCTTGTATCCGTTACCCATTATAGTTGGATATTTGTTCTGCAGTTCTTCTTTAACTCCACTCAGTGTTCCACTTCCAAGTCTCAATTCAAGAAGGGACATAACAGTGGCCACCATTGTCGGAGCCATAGTAGCCTGGTCCACCACCATTTTAACGAGGCCGCGCTGTACCGGGGGCCAATGAAAAGGCACTTTCGAATTCAGGAAACGAAACCATGTTGACTGTATTGGTCCCTACGAACAAGCAGAACATATTATTTAAAGTTCATTTTTTACGAAGCTGTAAGGATAAAGATATTTTTATAACCTTTAAAGTGTTTTGGGTTAAAATGAGGAAGAATTTGTTCTAGACGGCAGGTGTTTGACTTATCTCTTTGTTTATAATTAGTATGGAAATCCCAATATTGAATTATATTCGGATTGAATGTATGTTAAATTATACATGAAATATTGTTGAAAAATAAAGCACATGTAACAAATTTCTCAACATTTAAATATCCATTATTATTTATTAATCTGAAGCATTTAAAAACTGTTCTTTTTTAGAAAACATCAATTTAAACTGAACATTTTAAAAACTTAACTTATGGAGTGAAGTTTAAGGCAAATGTTTTCAGTATTAAATAAAATTATAATTATGTACTCCTATTATAACCTCAATACTAACCACAAAAAAAGTACCCAATCCAGCAAATGTGGCAAGACGTCTTGTATCCAAAACTTCTTTCTTTTCTACAAATTTCTGCGCAATAAAATCTCCTGTTCCCATGACAGCTCCAGCTTGTAGACAATTATAGATAATATAGTTTTGTTTTAACCATCTCAGAAGTTCCATTTTCTCTGAATCAAATGTACTCCTGAAACTTTATCATTCCAACGCTAAAATAAAAATTAAGAAAAATTAAAGAAAATACTCACCATGAAGCATATTTTTCACGTTGGATCTCCATGCATCTTATAATCTCTTCTGTTTATCAGCATCGTGTTTTCATGAAGTATATTCATAATTATATATTTTTTTTGTTTTTATATTTTTTCTTATAGACCGCCTGCAAGATTAATTTCAAGTTTGTAACTAAGTCATTGAGCATTTGATCTTACTTTCTCCTATAATATCATCATTGGGAAATGTCTACTGGTCTGGCCTACTGAAGAAACACGAAAGTAGTGAACCTTCTGGAGCCTGCTGTTACAAAAGAAATTAAATGGAACAATCATCCCAGAATATAAAGCATATTCTTGATTTATGTTTGTCCTCGTTTGTTCTAATTTTTATATTATTATATACGAAAATTTACTCAGAAAATTCAACAGTCCCAGACTGCACATAACAATACTGCTGGCAGAGTTTAGGCAGAAGTGACCCATACAGTCTTTGGAGCAAGTGGAGACAGTATCTGTAACTATGCATATTGTGGCGTCACCAATTAATTAGTATAATTTTATTGTGGCGTCGCCAATAATAAAATATTTTTTACATCTAATGATAGCTCCCGTCGAGGCAGAAGTGGGTCGAGGGACGCTGCCTTCGCCGCGAAGGTTCCTTTCGTTACGCAGCAGGGCTCGCCCCGACCGCATTCAGGCCCTTTTCAGAGGCGACCCGTTTATTGCCCTCATAAAAGACACACTGGTCCCCGGCCGAAACCCGGCCGGACAATGCACGCCCTCGCGCCCCCTCTTTTGCCACCACCCTGGGAAGGAATGCCAAGCCCCGAAGGAGTTCGCACGGGTGTCGATTAAGATGAAGACACATTTACAACACGTCGTGAACGAGACCTTTCTCAGCCGTCAACCCCCCCCCCCTTTCGAACAATGCCCGCCCCCGCACCCGTTGGCACGCGACTTGAGCAAGGCACCCGAACCCCACGGGGGCTATTTACAAATTAAATACAGCAGGCTGCCGATAAGCCTTTTAGCCGACCGTTTATGACCCGTGAAACGCGCTCCTGCTTGAACACGTGTCCAGACAGCTGCGAGGAGCTTCTGGAACATCTGACAAAGAGCTGCGAGAGAGAGGAGAGGAGCCGTGTCAGACAGAGAACGATCTACGGAAAATTACAGGAAAATTGCCACATGATTGGTAAATCAGAATCCTGCAACGCAGTTACCCTCAGCCAATGGGAAGCTTCGCCATGAGGGAAGGGATAAATTCGGAGTCGGAAACATTTTGGGAAGGGGAAAGGAAGTTCTTTTAAAAACGTGATGCACAGAGGAAAAGCTCTCACTCAATCAGACTCAATCTTACTTGATACTTTTGGTTACTTGATTACTTGGACTTGATTACTTGATTACTTGGTTACTCGGTCACTCAATCAGATTGCTTACTCAGTTACTTACGATCGGGACGCGAGTTGGGAAAGACTTTCCCAGAGTCTAATTAGTTCGAACGCGACTAGTGGACTTGTAGCGGAGGAAACTCGGGCTGGAGATCACTGGATCCCGCGCTACTTCCGCATCGGCCCGTCGGCCTTTGCCGCCTCCCTCGTCGGGCCCATTGATAGTCCACCGCATTACGTCAGCGCCCGTGGCCACTCGCCCGACTGAGCCTGCTCGAGTCGGCGACCTGAGATTGCCGCTGCCAGCTGAGAGGGGACGCGCCGCAGAAGGTCAGCGACCCGGGACTGCCGCCGCCCCTGCCTCCGAGGGCTGCCGACCGGCCCGCTCGTGGAGACAGCACAACCACCGGTGAAAGCTCCGAGGCGAAGCCGTCTCGCAGGACAATTGTAACGGCGAGAAATTGTTAGTGGCCGCGCTCAGGCCCTGCAGATCTTAAATGGTGAATTGCACGTTTCATCAAAGAGTAAGCCAAATATGTTAGCCTTAAGGGAATTAGCAATTAGTAATAAGGATAATGAGCTCACAGAGTAGAGTTAGTAAGAGATTTGCGTCGCCCTTTGCGACATGTAACTTCCCTGGCAGCTCATGGTGCCAGGAATAAACTATTATTTGTTATAAATGACTCTGTGCTATAATTCATAACCTCCCAACACTTCCATCCAGTCATATTTCAGGAGCTGAACCTGGCGCCCTCCCCCGTGCTCGTTTACATTTGGCTGGTCCCACCGTCGGGCTAGTTTAGTCGATTAGACCGCTTATATATATTACAATATCTAAAACTCTTTAGGCTCAATGAGAACTGGTAACTTTGTACAAGTTTCTGTCACTCGTATGCTTACCAGAATACTAAAATATTCATTTTATTGATAACTTTCTCGGTGATTGGCGTAAGAAGCAATTGTCATGTTATCAGAATCTCTTATGATAGTCTCACAAGTTTTCAATAACGCTTTGTGGTAACATGTTTTGATACTACCGCGGAATGTTCAATTTCCAAAGAAGAAGAATTGTTATGCTCGCACGTTTATTTGAGCCTTCACTGCGAGAGGAGTAGCGAGTTTGGTTTCTTTGACAAAAGGAATTTTGTATCAAATTTTTAGTTCATTTTTCGATGCAAAATAGTTTCTATTACGCAGGAATTAACATTTCTGGTAATCGGATTTTCTCTCCAATGCTCCTTGCTATAATTTATTCTTAATTCAACTAATTTTGGCAAAGGAGTTAGGGTAGGTATTCCGAGACTCAAGAAAACGCGCACGTATATCATTCTAGCTTCTTCCTCAAATTTATTTATTCACGTCGATCACTTTTTTAAATAATAATTTTACAAAGAGTAAGTGCAGGAATAGAGTTTCAGTGTTACGTTTCTCAAACCTTTTAAATGAAGAAAGGGCAAAATTCATTGACATCCGGAGGAGATAAGAGTTTTAAAATTAGATATGGATAGCAATTATTGAGCTGTTCATTTGTAATGACAGAAAATTTAGTCTAACTAATGAGTAGTTATTTGAATAAAATTTTTTAACATACTCCTTTGAATTTTCAGAAGATCGAACATTTACGATACGAGTGGTAAAAGCGACATTTTATTTTGCGACTAGTAAAGGTTGCGTCATGATTCCGGTAAACCGAGTGGCGCAATCCTACGAGTAAAATAAAATCACTTGTATCACGTCTGTAATATACTACTTTTTAGATTTATTATTTATACTATGTTATACTACTATTTAATATACTAGATTTAAGCGTTACTGACTTCCAATTTATTTTATCCAAGTATATCGTAACTGATGCGGTCAGATGACATTATTTTGTTTTCTTTATTGCATTCAGTTATATTTGGACATTTGAGCATCGTCTCACATTTAGAACTGGCGTTAAAAATTAAACTTTCGGCACGCTATGAGTGCCCTGAAAGAACTACTTTTACTTGTGGCTGTTTAAAAACATATTACAGTGCAAAAGAAGAAAATTTCTTAATTATCGTACTATAGTAAATGTTTTCTAAATTGAAAGTACTAACCTCAGTGTGTCTAATTTAGGCAATTTGAAATAAATAATACTCAAAATTATTATAATGAACAAATATCAAGTTCTACAAAACTATGACCAGGAAAGTTATGTGGCAGAAAATTTGAAACGGTTTCATCGAATGAGCCTGACGAAATGGAATTTAAAGCAGTAGAAATAATTTTTTATCCGTCACAGACTGGAGAGACGATTCTCACTTTCACTTAACAGTGAAAATCATACCTATTCCATCTTGATATGTGTATTTGCCTCTATTATTACCAGAAATTTAAAGAAAAAATTCGAAAATTTTGAAAATATCTGAGGGGTTTAATGTACAATGCACATAAATTCCATAATTTAAAGAATTGTTTTCAAACTCACAGGTGACGGGCCAGCTCGACCTGGGAGTATTCATTTAGGAAAATATCCTACGAATAGTATCGGCGCTAGTGTCGTCACAGACGGATCGACGGACGGACGGTTCGACGTTTTGACGTTAACCAATTTTTAGGTATCAATAACCCACAAATCGTGAATATTAACTTCGCAATGTGTTAGATGAAGTAATTTACTACATATTGAAACAATATTTATCAACGTTTTCTGTAGAAGGGCTCCATAAACGGGCTTTTCTGACGAAAAATCACATTTATTTACTGCAGCATTATATAACTTCGTACGTAGTACGTATACGAGAAGTAAATATATGATAGCTTACTTTCAATAAAAGTCAGAAAATGTCAGTCATCATCATTATGATCACATTATTCAAAGCTGAAAGGCTTTACTTGTGTACGATGTAGATATGTCAATGTGAGAATTAACATATGTCCCCTATTTGATCGACCTGTTCGAGGAAACACCACTTGATCAACGTGCTCGAGGATCCCCCACTTGTTCGACTTGCTCGACGATCCCCCACTTGTTCGACTTGCTCGACGATCCCCCACTTGTTCGACTTGCTCGACGATCCCCCACTTGTTCGACTTGCTCGACGATCCCCCACTTGTTCGACTTGCTCGACGATCCCCCACTTGTTCGACTTGCTCGACGATCCCCCACTTGTTCGACTTGCTCGACGATCCCCCACTTGTTCGACTTGCTCGACGATCCCCCACTTGTTCGACTTGCTCGACGATCCCCCACTTGTTCGACTTGCTCGACGATCCCCCACTTGTTCGACTTGCTCGACGATCCCCCACTTGTTCGACTTGCTCGACGATCCCCCACTTGTTCGACTTGCTCGACGATCCCCCACTTGTTCGACTTGCTCGACGATCCCCCACTTGTTCGACTTGCTCGACGATCCCCCACTTGTTCGACTTGCTCGACGATCCCCCACTTGTTCGACTTGCTCGACGATCCCCCACTTGTTCGACTTGCTCGACGATCCCCCACTTGTTCGACTTGCTCGACGATCCCCCACTTGTTCGACTTGCTCGACGATCCCCCACTTGTTCGACTTGCTCGACGATCCCCCACTTGTTCGACTTGCTCGACGATCCCCCACTTGTTCGACTTGCTCGAGGATCCCCCACTTGTTCGACTTGCTCGACGATCCCCCACTTGTTCGACTTGCTCGACGATCCCCCACTTGTTCGACTTGCTCGAGGATCCCCCACTTGTTCGACTTGCTCGAGGATCCCCCACTTGTTCGACTTGCTCGACGATCCCCCACTTGTTCGACTTGCTCGACGATCCCCCACTTGTTCGACTTGCTCGACGATCCCCCACTTGTTCGACTTGCTCGAGGATCCCCCACTTGTTCGACTTGCTCGAGGATCCCCCACTTGTTCGACTTGCTCGAGGATCCCCCACTTGTTCGACTTGCTCGAGGATCCCCCACTTGTTCGACTTGCTCGAGGATCCCCCACTTGTTCGACTTGCTCGAGGATCCCCCACTTGTTCGACTTGCTCGAGGATCCCCCACTTGTTCGACTTGCTCGAGGATCCCCCACTTGTTCGACTTGCTCGAGGATCCCCCACTTGTTCGACTTGCTCGAGGATCCCCCACTTGTTCGACTTGCTCGAGGATCCCCCACTTGTTCGACTTGCTCGAGGATCCCCCACTTGTTCGACTTGCTCGAGGATCCCCCACTTGTTCGACTTGCTCGAGGATCCCCCACTTGTTCGACTTGCTCGAGGATCCCCCACTTGTTCGACTTGCTCGAGGATCCCCCACTTGTTCGACTTGCTCGAGGATCCCCCACTTGTTCGACTTGCTCGAGGATCCCCCACTTGTTCGACTTGCTCGAGGATCCCCCACTTGTTCGACTTGCTCGAGGATCCCCCACTTGTTCGACTTGCTCGAGGATCCCCCACTTGTTCGACTTGCTCGAGGATCCCCCACTTGTTCGACTTGCTCGAGGATCCCCCACTTGTTCGACTTGCTCGAGGATCCCCCACTTGTTCGACTTGCTCGAGGATCCCCCACTTGTTCGACTTGCTCGAGGATCCCCCACTTGTTCGACTTGCTCGAGGATCCCCCACTTGTTCGACTTGCTCGAGGATCCCCCACTTGTTCGACTTGCTCGAGGATCCCCCACTTGTTCGACTTGCTCGAGGATCCCCCACTTGTTCGACTTGCTCGAGGATCCCCCACTTGTTCGACTTGCTCGAGGATCCCCCACTTGTTCGACTTGCTCGAGGATCCCCCACTTGTTCGACTTGCTCGAGGATCCCCCACTTGTTCGACTTGCTCGAGGATCCCCCACTTGTTCGACTTGCTCGAGGATCCCCCACTTGTTCGACTTGCTCGAGGATCCCCCACTTGTTCGACTTGCTCGAGGATGCCCCACTTGTTCGACTTGCTCGAGGATCCCCCACTTGTTCGACTTGCTCGAGGATCCCCCACTTGTTCGACTTGCTCGAGGATCCCCCACTTGTTCGACTTGCTCGAGGATCCCCCACTTGTTCGACTTGCTCGAGGATCCCCCACTTGTTCGACTTGCTCGAGGATCCCCCACTTGTTCGACTTGCTCGAGGATCCCCCACTTGTTCGACTTGCTCGAGGATCCCCCACTTGTTCGACTTGCTCGAGGATCCCCCACTTGTTCGACTTGCTCGAGGATCCCCCACTTGTTCGACTTGCTCGAGGATCCCCCACTTGTTCGACTTGCTCGAGGATCCCCCACTTGTTCGACTTGCTCGAGGATCCCCCACTTGTTCGACTTGCTCGAGGATCCCCCACTTGTTCGACTTGCTCGAGGATCCCCCACTTGTTCGACTTGCTCGAGGATCCCCCACTTGTTCGACTTGCTCGAGGATCCCCCACTTGTTCGACTTGCTCGAGGATCCCCCACTTGTTCGACTTGCTCGAGGATCCCCCACTTGTTCGACTTGCTCGAGGATCCCCCACTTGTTCGACTTGCTCGAGGATCCCCCACTTGTTCGACTTGCTCGAGGATCCCCCACTTGTTCGACTTGCTCGAGGATCCCCCACTTGTTCGACTTGCTCGAGGATCCCCCACTTGTTCGACTTGCTCGAGGATCCCCCACTTGTTCGACTTGCTCGAGGATCCCCCACTTGTTCGACTTGCTCGAGGATCCCCCACTTGTTCGACTTGCTCGAGGATCCCCCACTTGTTCGACTTGCTCGAGGATCCCCCACTTGTTCGACTTGCTCAAGGATCCCCCACTTCATCGGGGATCCTTCACTTTAGGCCTTGCTCGATGATCCTTCACTTGATGGACTGGCACCAAATTCCTCCAGTTCTCCCCAGCCGAGTAAGTGTTATAATGATTGAAATGTGATTAACAAAGTTACGACTTTTTTGGAATAGTGCAATTTGTTTTTGTTTTATTTAATACAAAATCGGGTAAGTTGTCCGGCGAAGTCTTTAGCGTAATGAAATAAGCTCCCAAAACTGTTATTGGGCCACCCTTTTTAAAAGTGTATAGCATACACAAGTAGTGTTAGTACCCTAGTGAATAAAAATATTTTTAAACAATTTGATATTTATCTGTCTATTAATTCTAATAAATCAGTGTTTTCAACAATGAATCTAAAAATCAATGTTCGGGCCTCCGGGGTCCCAACGTTACGGCACTGCCGCAAATCTGGGATGTTACCTCCATGTGATACGGGGAGTTGTGCTTGTTTGATACGAATCAATGCTATGGTGTGATCTCGGGTGGCACGCGTTTATTTTAAGTGTGTTTTAAATTATTATTTAAGGTCTAGAAGTGCATGAGAGTTAAGAAACGATAGATGAGCATTTCCAAGATTATAATTTTCTTTTGTTACCTCCTGATGTTGGTCTGTTCATCGATGAAGAAACGGGTGACGAGACTAAAAAGAACACGAATCATGTGCCGGACTGAAGTCTGGATTTAGTAGTTAAATTTCACGGAACGATGAAAGATGATTCGGGCTATGAAAACCTATCAACCAGATGTAGCATATGATGAAATTGTTTAGAAAACAGCAATTAAATCTTTTGGTTTCTTCTGGTAGGAAATATTACAAGAAGAACAATCCACTCAATCTCAAACATCTCAAATCTGGTAAAAGAGGCGAGGGCACTAAATGACGAACATTCTTTGCACCCAAAACAAGCATAATGCTGGGCTGGTGATTTTACTACAAGTTTTCTGCAGCTTGTATTACGGAAAGGCGTCTGGAAGTCTTCCCTGCTGGAGCCTTGAATGTCGAGAGCAACCGGAAGTAAAGAAAAGTTTCTGATTTAAACCATATTAGAATAGTTTGTTCTCTAAGAGGCATTGCAGTCTTTGTTATCAACGCACAAGAATCTTATGCCATAAGTGCAAAGTAGCACTTCATTTTCAGTGTTAGTACAAATTTCATAATACAAAATATTTATTTTCTACTTTAACTTCACTTGCATGTGTTATTTCTTATTTGCTGTGTAAAAATAACCACTAAAATTAAATTTCATTTGATGCATAGGAGGCAAATATTTGTACATCACTTTGTTGCATTTTATTGTCACTCAGTATCACCTACAGATGACACTCGTAAAACAAAAACAATAGTATTGATTTAAATAATAACCTATTCAAAAGTTAAGGGGATGGATAAGTAATATTCTGAATGGCAAACCAAAATCGCCCATATTATAACAATGGGATATGCCGAGTTAAATAATGGGTGAGGAAGGGCAAGAAAGAGGAAGGAAATATCGCGCGCAGTCCGTGACCCATTTCTTAGGGTACAGCTCCGGCATTCGCCTGGTGTTGATCGGAAAAACTACGGAAAACTACCGATCAGAGCAACCGGCCGCTAGAAATTTCCTCAAGGTAGCAACAGAATTCAACCTAGCTGTCAAGCTCGTGTCGAAAAACCTGTCACCGTCGGGACTCGAACCTAGGACCTACCGATCAGAGTCATTGCAGTGACATCAGGTAACACTGTGAACCATATCTCCCGGTCTTTCCCTTCCTCTCCTTGATCTTTTACTGAATGTGTTTTAATATGTAGTGAAAAGAACAACTGCATTATTAATACTAATATAATCATTGAAAGATTGGAAACAAGAAATAAAAAATCACGCCTCTTTTTACAAATAAATTGCAAAGGACAGTAATTGAAAAGCTATACGCCGTTTTATATAATATAATATAATATAATATAATATTATATTATATTATATTATATTATATTATATTATATTATATTATATTATATTATATTATATTATATTATATTACATTATAATTATATTATATTACATTATAAACTATTTGAACGGGTGGTAGTAGTAACAGAGGTGTAGATGTCTATTGTCGCGCATAACAGAGTGGATAAAAACATTTTTAACACCTGTGGGTGATAAAAAGACGTACTGTAGCAACGTATTATTGACCATTAAGAAGCCTTTTTAATTATCTGGATAAAACATAATAAATTTGCGTGTTAATTAACATGTCTATGTTATAACATGTTTATAATCATGTCTTTTTTTCTCTTTTCTTTTCTTTATTATTTCCTCTCCTTTTTCCTTTTCTATCTTTTTTCCTTTTTTATTTATTTTGTTTCTTTCTTCAGTTGCACTGCGGATGTTTTATGCGGCGATTGTCTAAACTTTTCGTCTGCGAGCTCTTTTTCTTGCCCGGAGCGAGTCTTGCGCCCGGGGACTTCACCTGGCAACCGCGGGCGCGTTAACCGCCCGAGGGTCGCAGGTCCCCCCCACGACAGGCGGGGGCTGTCGGTGGCTGCCGCTGCCGGTCGCCGTCGCTGGGCAACGGGCGGCGAGCGGGCACGAGGGCGGCGCCGCCCTCGCGCGCCGCCCGCCACGGCCACCATGGCCGCCTCCGCCCCCGCCCTCGCCCTCGGACCCGCCCCCGCGCCCGCCCCCGCCGCCGCGCGCCCGCGCTCGCGCCGCACGCGCCGCCGCGCCACGCCCACGCCCTTCAAGGGCCAGCCTCCGCAGCGGGACGAGGAGCAGGAGCAGGCGCTAGTGCCGGAGGCCGCCTGCCGCGCCCTGCACGCGCGCAGCCTCGGCGACTTCACGCCCAGAAAGGTGCCCCGCCCCCCACCTCACACGGCGCTAATGCCACGCAGGGATTCGGTTCAGTTGTCGGTGTATTTAGCCTTTTCACTCCTTTCTGGAGTCCAAGGACCTCTGTTTTTCATTTATTGTAGAAATGCGAAGTAAAATAAAACAGAAATAAAAAAATCAACCAATTCACACATTAAAAATGTTATTTGTAGCACAGAGACGACCAAGTTTAGTTCTATTGCAAAATTTATTGTTGTAGTAATTTCGAGAGCAAGGATGTATGTGATATGAACTGTAAAAATACAAAAATTGAATAATTATGTAATTATTCAATTCGTACGTTTTAGAAAAAAGTAAAAGTAAATATTTCCGATAATCTTTTACAAGATATCCACACCCTGAGTTTTCGTAGGATAGACTCCTAGCGGCCCACTCTTATGAATTTTCTTAGACCAAGTAAGTAGACCTTTCCATACAGAATTTAATTCGTAATTAATGAAAGAATAGAGCGAGTCAGGGAACATTTAAGTTAACAACATTAAAAAATTTCAATATACGTGAGAAAAAGGGAAGGCGTAGTAAAAATCTTGATACATATACACTATCATATCATCTAAATGTATCATCAAATATCCACCAAATGTATATAAAATATCACCTAACTAATATGGAAACAATATTATTCGAATGTTATCTTGTGATTATAACGCGATCATAATCTGAAATTAGTTTTTGGAACCAATTCAAATAGAAATGAACTTAGTGGAAAATATTATCACATCTTTACCTCTTTCATTAAAAAAGTAACAGGTATACTACTTGTGTTACCAATAAAATAGGGCCCTTCAGAACGTAATGTATCACTATAGTTCTGATATGATTGCCTAGAAGTCAAAATTAGAAAATGGAATACGGATTATTGAGTATAAACGTTTTGAAATTCACTTTCAAAAATTATTATACCAATAATTAAAAAGGCAATTATTTTGTGAAAGCTTTCATATATTTTGCACACACATCTCTGAATATTTAACACGTTAATTGGTATATCCGGAGTTTATGGTGTCGTTCACTGAACCGGTTCACTAGAGGGGAATCGACTCACTGAACTGAATCCTTGTTTATTGTTCGCATGTTGTAATGGTCACTATGTTATCGCAAGAATTATAATTTCTATTTAACACTCACATGCTACTTAAACTATCATTACTACTCAAAGCCAAAATTTAATTACCAAAAAAAGCATCTTATCTACTTAACACTTTTTTATACGCTCTAGAATTGCGCGGTTCACTTCAATCACATTGTCCCCGCCGCATTGTAATGCAAATTTAGTTTCAAAGGCAAGTTTTCTCGCTTCGCTCGCCCGGATCCAAGTCACGGCGAGGCTCGGGCCTTCGGCCCTCGCGTTCACTATAAACAACCTTGAGTCTATCCAACGCATAATTACCAATTCACTTTTATAAGAAAGCACTTTTCAAGAAAGCCTCCACAATTCAAACTGCGCAGATGCCGCCGGAGCGGCGTGAAGTGCCAGCAAAATTATTCTTTTTGTGAACCACGAGATTAGTGAACCGAATCAGTGAACCAAAGGAACCGTTGACACCATAAACTCCGGATCAACCCGTTAATTTATTAACATGATTGTTTTAAAAAAAGTAATTAACGAACGCCAAAGTGCATTCAACCCCGACCAAAACAAGCGGTTCAGAATAAAATAAAAATGTATAAACAAGATGGGAAATCAGAGAATAAAAAAATTAACTTTGTTAATTAATAAGGCCATCGGACGATTACATTCAAAACAAAAAGTGGATCGTTAGTGACTTCCTCCTCCTCAATTTCTGATAAAGAGAAGAAAACAAATGGCACGGATGGGCGTGTCGTGAATTTACGATAAGTGTTATAATGATATAAAAATCCCCCACCACTTCACCATTTAACTAACATTTCTGCAATGAAAGTAGACACGTATTCCATTACTCCAGTGATAATTTTAAGGTTAGTTTTAGCTGCAGCCCAACATTACCTTAAACAAACTCGACGTCAGTCCTTGCTTTAGCATAATCTTATCACTTGAAAGTCCTACTTAAATGAAACATTTCATTTCTGCTAATACGAATACGAGTAACGTAAAATTAAACGGTGCAACGTACCAAAGTGGCCTGGAGTCTTCCTTCGCGAGTCGACGAACGCTAGCATGACGTCACTCGTGCGCTCCGCGCGGGGTCACGCTCTTGACTGCGGGTCACTGGGTCACTGTAGTGGATTCGCCGGCACTCGACTCCGTTCACAGAAGACCCGTTCACCTCGATATCGAAGCACAGCGCCTCCTCTTTTTCCTTGATACCCGCTTGGAGATTTCTCCCTGGAACAGTAATGAAAGTGGGCCTGGTTGTGTCCTGGGTGTTGAAGAAAAACATTTGAATCATTTTTTTGTAAATCTCTCCTTTTGATGATTTGTAATTATTCATCGTATTAAGCAAAGAAACAATATTTATCTTTGGCTTAACCACAATTTTCATACAATACTCATCTAACTGTTCCTGAATTATACTTGAATTTTGAACATCACTCAAATATTTTTTTACGTGATAAATTTGAAGAAAACTGGTGGAGTCAATAATATTTTTGTTCAAATATCAGCAAAATACGAAAAATATGTAATATAGCACGTACTAATATGTAACAATAATGTGGATATTGTGGTAGGAGAAAATGATTTTCATGCATTTCTGACTTCTGTAAAAAATGAAATACAATACTGGATTCAAATTTCTAAGACAAAAGGCTCTCTTTTTGCAAAATAT
The DNA here is from genome assembly GCA_038098605.1 of Gryllus longicercus. NCBI lineage: Eukaryota > Metazoa > Arthropoda > Insecta > Orthoptera > Gryllidae > Gryllus > Gryllus longicercus. The sequence continues at coordinate 2,720,018 of JAZDUA010000149.1, forward strand.
TTCATTGTTTATAAATGTTTCGAACGATTTGTATTTGAATTACCAGACAACAAATAATTCCTTGGTGATATCTTGTCCTTAAATAGGATTGCTTGACAAAATTGTCAAGTAGAATATTTGAATGTGCATTTATATATTGTGTGATTGACATTTCACTGTATCATTTGAAAGTAAACTGTTATAGTTTTACATGCAAATGGAAATTCCGGAATTTTAAGATGATTTGGGAAGAAAAATAGATGCGAAGTCGGCAACTCTAGTGACACTACGATTTTAATTTCTTGATTAAAAAAAATTTGAAGTGCTAAAAGATTAGTAACCCAGCTTTAAGAAGTTTATTTTGCGTGTTTATGAGTAAAGGAAGTATTAACTTCGTGATCGAAAATATAAAATCAACATTTTAAAAAATGCGTTTCATTTAAATATACCTACATCCTAATTATAAAAACGTAAAGTACCTATATTTGCATTGTTAAAATTTGGTTATTTGAACTAACGTCTTGATTTTTTTTCAGATGAAATTACTAGCAGTTGTGGCAATGGCTGTGCTGGCATTATTGATTGTCCTATTAAAAAGTAAGTTAATGCCATTTGTTAAGTGCTGTTAATTGAGCAAAACACATTGTTTACTTAAGAAACACTATTATATTATTACTTCGCATGGTTTTTAGATCCAACGCACTTAACAGAATAGTCGTCAACGACAATTTTAGTCATAATCTAATTTATCCATTTCACTGCCGCTGTTCTGTAAACCCCTCTCTCATTTTCTTTTTATTTCTGACATATGATTATGGGCGCATTTCTTCATTTGAGAAATGTCTGTAATTTAATTTTGTTTGATATTCTTAATGAGTGAATTAATGAACGATTGGCATCACCACACAATAAAACTTGCGTATCGCATCCCTATCCCGCCCTCCCATTACGCCCTACATCCGCAAGAAAAGACAATACCTTAGCGAAACGTTTATTGGCATAAAAACTTTCTGCACATAACGTTCATTTTCCTTAAAAACTTAAAGTAAATTCATCATTATCAGACATTTTACGTGAGCTTATCCTTTCAGTTATCTGCTAATGCTTCCTGCTCACAGTTTTTTTTCTAAAAGTATTTAATATTTATCAAGTCAAAGTGCTACTTGTCCTCCGCAGAGAAGTATGTTTCATTTTACTCATTTATAAATATTTGTTGCATGTGGTTGCCGAAAAAGGTATTTATATTGTAGAGATATTTCAAATGATGATTGGGAAGTCTCTTTTTTATTATAACCAAGGTGTACATTTCGAAAGTAAGTAATTTGACATTATTTTATCTATGCCGAATTATTTCATTTATAGTCAATCGCTCACATGGCCACGAGGTAGACACCTCAACATCTGACCAAGTGATGTAAATGGTTTTAAAGAACACATTGACATTATACTCTTTCTAAAAAAAGTCAATGATTGAGAACAGTGATGGAATTTGAGGCAGGGTAAATGTGATGGAAAACGTGAAGTTTATTATTATTATTATTATTATTATTATTATTATTATTATTATTATTATTATTATTATTATTTTATTTTCTCATTTCATTGGTACATTTAAATGGATTATTGAACAGATTTACAAAATCAAAGCACAATACATCGATTTTTAAAAGTATTCATAGCACATCATTTCCCATGAATTTCAGGACTATCCTTGTTGTTGAGACTGCTTTCTGCAGAAGTTTGTGCAGATCTTCATTCAAACCTAGCTGCTAGAGATTCCACATCAGACACACAGGGATGACTCCAGTGCTTGAAACAATTATGGGGACGATGTTGACTCTTTCCATATTCCACTGTTTCTTAACGGGCTCAACAAGATATGCATATTTACTCATCTTCTCAGTGTATTTACTTTCAATATTACCTGTATTTGGGATAGAAGCATCAACAAGCATGACATATCTCTCACACTTGTTAATCACCACCAAATCTGGCCTGTTGTGAATCATTGTCTGGTACGTTAAGATAGTTCAATCCCAATTTAAGCGCCACTCTTCGTTCTCCATTACACTCACAGGTTGGTACTTAAAGTACGGTACCTTTTCTTCAGTTAGCAGACAACATTTCTGAGCCAACGCTTGATTTAAAAATGTTTGCTACTCTATCATGTTGTTTATATTCAGAGCCTACCAGATGTGTACAACCTGATGTAACGTGTTGAATTGATTCGACAGTTGGATAACCATAACGACATGAATCGTTCTGCACATTACCATCTTTAACAATACACTTCGTATAGTTACGTGTTGGGATACCTTGATCCTGAATAGCGAACATAAACCCTTCAGTTTCTGGAAAGATTTGTCCTGATATAAGCCAGTAGTTCGACGCTTTCGTATCGACATGCGCTTGGCTCATCTCGTGTGGGTGTCTTCCATGAAGAGCTTTCGCCATCCATAAATCTCGCCTTTGGTTGTCATTGCATGAGAAGTCCGCAGCCTCCTGCCGCGACAACTCTAACGAAGAATAGGCGTCAGCTTCACATATTGCCTTAAACAATGTTGATGTTTTTGCCGCAGAGTGGAAATACATTCTCATGCTTTTTACTTGCCGGTAAAGTTGGTTACCAATATCTACGAGTCCTCTTCCACCCATATTTCTCGGAAGAGTAACACGTTCGACTGCAGATTTCGGATGGTGTACACGTGCTTTTGTCATTAAAACTCTACTATTATTATTATTATTATTATTATTATTATTATTATTATTATTATTATTATTATTATTATTATTATTATTATTATTATTATTATTATTGGCTTATTATGGGTTTTATTATATATATATATAAATATATATATATATTTATATATATATATATATATATATATATATATATATATATATATATATTATTGGCGTATAGGCCATTACTGACCACGCTACACGATTAACGTGTGTAATTCTTCCAGGATCAGCTTTTCAGCTGTATCCTTGGATTACAACAAGGTTGTTACGCCTTGAAGTGCGAATTATGAGATGAAAAGATGACGATGATAGGTGAAGGGACAATCACAAATACGACCATGTCTACGCAGGACTCGAACCTGCAGCCTCCTCGGCACAGACGACGGCCACCGCAACCGTCTGCGCCACGGGGCCGACTTTATTATTATTATTATTATTATTATTATTATTATTATTATTATTATTATTATTATTATTATTATTATTATTATTATTATTATTATTATTTCGTGAATCGGCCGACTAGGACCACGCAAGCAAGCATCCTGCATTTACCGTGGCTCAGTTTTTATTTATTATCGCGGTGGCAGTTGCTTGCAACAATTCTTAGGGGGGACCAGCATTTAGCTGGATCAGATTTTTATCCCCCATGGTTGTTAGCCCGGGGGTATGGAAGATGAAAGATGTTAGGAATGGATTAGGAGGCGTGGACTTTTGGAACCATCCCAGCATTCGCCTTTATGACCGAGGGAAACCACGAAAACCCCGGTCAGGATGGCCGGCCCGGGAATCGAACCCGAACCTCCCGATTACGAAGTCAGTGCGCTACGCACTGAGCCACTTCGCTCGGTTTTATTATTATTATTATTATTATTATTATTATTATTATTATTATTATTATTATTATTATTATTATTATTATTATTATTATTATTATTATTTTGCGCTTGAGCTTTCTCGTGCGCGTGTGTGTGAAAGAGAGAGTGTGTTGGCGCAGGCCCGGGCGTGTCGCCGGTGGCGTCGTGGGGGGACACGCAGCTGGCGCGCGACCTGCAGGCGTTCGAGACGCTGCTTATGTCGCCGCGCGTGGTGGCGTCGCTGCTGCGCACCTTCGCGCTCGACCCCGACGCCGGCGACACGCTGCGCTTCATCGGCACGGCGCGCTTCCGGCGGCGCTGCCTCTCCGTCGAGGCGCTGCCCGAGACGCACGAGGTGGCTGCTCGCCGCGCGTCGCTCGACGGGGGCGGGGCGCTGACGTTCAATCGGGAGGGTGGTTACGATTTAAATTATGGGTTTTGGATCTACCGATTGGATGACCGTGCGCCCCCCCCTCGCCCCCAAATTGTGACCTTCAGGCGACGCTGCCGTTCAATCGGGAGGGTGGTTACCATTTAAATATATGGGTTTTGGACCTACCGATTAGATGACTGTGCCCCCCTCGCCACCAACTTGTGACCTTCAGGTGACGCTTCCGTTCAATCGGGAGTGTGGTTACGATTTAAATTATGGGTTTTGAAGCTACCGATTGGATGACTATGCCTCCTCCCCATCTACTTGTGACCTTCAGGCGACGCTGCCTTCGATCAGGAGTGTAGTTACGATTTAAACTATGGATTTTGGAGCTACCGATTGGATGACTGTGCCCCCCCTCACCACCAACTTGTGACCTTCAGGCGACGCTGTCGTTCAATCGGAAGGGTGGTTACCATTTAAATATATGGGTTTTAGACCTACCGATTAGATGACTGTGCCCCCCTCGCCACCAACTTGTGACCTTCAGGCGACGCTTCCGTTCAATCGGGAGTGTGGTTACGATTTAAATTATGGGTTTTGGAGCTACCGATTGGATGACTATGCCTCCTCCCCATCTACTTGTGACCTTCAGGCGACGCTGCCTTCGATCAGGAGTGTAGTTACGATTTAAACTATGGATTTTGGAGCTACCGATTGGATGACTGTGCCCCCCCTCACCACCAACTTGTGACCTTCAGGCGACGCTGTCGTTCAATCGGAAGGGTGGTTACCATTTAAATATATGGGTTTTAGACCTACCGATTAGATGACTGTGCCCCCCTCGCCACCAACTTGTGACCTTCAGGCGACGCTTCCGTTCAATCGGGAGTGTGGTTACGATTTAAATTATGGGTTTTGGAGCTACCGATTGGATGACTATGCCTCCTCCCCATCTACTTGTGACCTTCAGGCGACGCTGCCTTCGATCGGGAGTGTAGTTACGATTTAAATTATGGGTTTTGGAGCTACCGATTGGATGACTATGCTTCCTCCCCATCTACGTGTGACCTTTAGGCGACGCTGCCTTTCGATCGGGAGTGTAGTTACGATTTAAACTATAGATTTTGGAGCTACCGATTGGATGACCATGCCCCCCCTCACCACCAACTTGTGACCTTCAGGCGACGCTTGCGTTCAATCAGGAGTGTGGTTACGATTTAAATTATGGGTTTTGGAGCTACCGATTGGATAACCGTGCCCCCTCTCGCCTCTAACTTGTGACCTTCAGGCGACACGTTAACAAACTCAGCGGTTTTTAACAGGTTTTATAAAGTGGCGTGTGACGCGTGGGGGCCTGTTTTCACGAACATGGAATATCTCACACCATTTCGCGTCTTTGTCGGGCGTGCCGCTAGATGTCGCATGATCGCGACTGTATTAAGTCGACCGATGTGTCTAGCTGTACGACCGAGAATGACGCGAAATATCATGAGCTATTCCATCGCGACAGACCCTGACGCGTCACTTCATAAAAACTCAAATATACTTGAGTATTATTTGATTTAATCAACATGTCGGCTAAAGGCCACGAGCGAGACGAAAAGGGGACTCTGTCATCCAATCGGGAGCTTCGTTACGATTCGTTTTAAAGCTACCAATTGAATAAAATGTCCCCCTCTCCTTTCAGCTCGAGACCTTGAGGCGTCACGTTGAATGAATCAAAGTGTATACTTGGGTTTTTATAACGTGGCATAACAGGGCCTGTCTTCACGCTGGAATATCTCACTGCATTTCGCGTCTTTCTCGGTCTTGCCGCTAGACACATCGCACTGCTTGATACAGTCGCGATCATGCGGTATCTAGTGGCGCGACCGACAAATATGCCCAATGCAGTGAGATATTCCATCGTGAAGACAGGCCGTCACGCGTCACGTCATAAAATCCGTTAAAAACCATTGAGTTTCTTAACGTGGCGCCTCAAGGTCATGAGGGCGAGGGGAACATGGTCATCGAATAGGTAATTCCAATGCTCAGAATTTGAATCGTAGTAAAGCTTCCGATTAGATGACGATGCCGTCCTCTTCGTCCAACTCCTGGCTTCGAAGCACCACCTTAAATAAATCGGAGTAAAGCTGTCTCAGTGCACCACATCATGGCATTGCACTGCTTCGTTCCTCTCGAGTCCGAAACCCAACGGTGGCAGGATTTTTCACGCATGCTACATAGCTAGGTCCAATTCAACCGTTCTCTGGCGGACAATAGGCCGGCGGTTCTGATCGGTAGTTTTTAGCGGTTTCTCCGATAAACACCAGGCGAATGCCGGAGCTGTACCCTAAGAAATGGATCACGTACTGCGCGCGATCTTTCCTTTCTCTGCTTTGTCCTATCCTCACCCCTTACACACAAACACTTACACCTACATGCACTACATTACTACACAACGAGAGACCAGTCAGGAAGCTTAGAGCTTGTCTGGGCTGGGGCGGTGCCGCACTGATGGGTGATAACTGGTTGAAAAATCTCAAGCCGACTGGTGGATCTCCGCAACGCTCCGCGATAAACATGCACTGCACTTTTGGGACTAATGACCTTAGCAGTTAACGCTCCCGGAAACACCAATCAATCAAACCGGAGAGAAAATTCATCATCGTCATCATTGAAAGTCGTCATCCGTTACGCTGCCTTTTGACTTTTGCGGATCTTTTAGCGAACAATTCGCCCAGAGCGACATTCTGGGGCGTCAGGGTACGAGCACGCAAGGCGGCGATTCCCGACGCGTGAGGACCCGGCGCTGACAGTTGTCAGTCAGCAGCTTGATTGGCTCCGTTATCAAATTGTGGCTGATACAACGAACGCTCGCCGAAAGTCACTAATCAAAGACTACCAGTAACCGAAACTCCTAGTAGTTTTGGGTCGCGCTGGTTGCAAGCTTTGGCTCTCAGACGAGTTTCATGGTGTGTTCACAAGATTCAAGATGGATACAGAACTTTTTTGATATCAAAGGTGTTTGTGAGGTCAGCTAAAGGGGTAATGAAACACATGACATGCGAACAGAAATGTGGAAAGGTGCGGGAGAAAATTTTTCGGTTAATAAAGTAATAAGCATCTACATAACCTCGAATGTTATTTTTAAATACTTTTAAAATGTACTACATTTAGTAAAACATTAATGAATCAAATCTTTAGAAACAAAATCACACATTTTCAAATGCATTTATCTATTTTTGTGAGGCAACACAATTGGATACACGAGTTTAAGACAAATGTCTCTCATACTTGTTGATGTATTGGACGGTCGTACTGTACATTACCTTGTACAGTTATGTAAATCCAATTGACTGACTTTATTGAGAGGGCTATCAAATCCTATTTTAACAAAAATGGTGGCTTTTAAAACACAAAAGCGCTTTACAATTCGTTCTCGCAAGTTAATATCAGCCACTATACGTTGGGTTAATACTCTCTATTTTGAATTCAATATTCCAAACACCATTTAGTAGCACTTAGTATTTATTTAGTATTATCTTGTGACACGTTTTGATTAATTGATTTTCACAAAAAACGGAGCATCTTCTTGGATGGAATTAATTTGCGATAATGCACAGGTCCGCACTCCGCGCTCTACCACAGTAGCGATGCGACATCGATATCGATGTTTCCAAAACATCGATGTTTTAAACATTAATGTATTGACGTCGATGTTATTTTAACATCGCTGTTTTGTGATCGATGTTTTTTTTTCTTTTCCAATCAATTGTTTCTGAATGAAAAATTTCTAGGATCACACAATACTGTAACAGTAAAATATGAAATACAACTGATGGTATCACGGTTTCAAACCAAAATAACGCTCTTAGTACCTCTATGCCCTTATATTTCCTCTTTCTTTACATTTATTTCGCACCTTGAGATGTGGTCAACAAATACGCTCTGAGCTTAGAGTGTGCCCCTTCTCTTACCCTTATTTGGCGAATTGATGAACACGAACATTGTCAAATTAAATTTTAATGCACATGAATTTTATGTTAGAGGTTACTAAACCAGTCTAAAAACATCGATGGTTTTCAGTCGATGTATGTTTAACATCGATGTTTTGTTATCGATGTCGCATTACTACTCCACACAGTCCCACACACGTGGAAGTGGGGTACTACTCCGATTTTAACACAGTGGCACTCCAAGGTCAAGAGCTAGACGGAGAGGGCCCTGACATCTAATCGAAATTTTCGTTACGACTCAAATTTTTAGTTTTTGAGCTCCCGATTTCATTACATCTTCCACTCCTTCCAGCTCTTGACCTTTATGAGCCACTATGTTTAAATTGTAGTATAGGAAGTATCACTAGATCTCGCCACGGTCGAATCAGTACGTTACGTGTCCGCCCTAGCAGCGCTAGGTATCTATAGCGCGTCCGAGGTTAAGAATGAAGTACAGGTCCTTAAGGGTTTTCCGGTAAATAAACATCCTCCCCTCCAGTTCTTAACATTTCAAACCTGTTTTAAATACTCATTAACATAATTTTTCATATCAACAATTACATTAGCAAAATCATACATCGAATACATTATATATACCACAAATCGTGGTGAATATCTTTAGAAATTATTATTTTGTGTTGGAAGGGAGACGTTCGGCTGTTGGATCAGTCACAGCTGCGGTGCCACGTGCTTCGGCTGCCGTATCACACTGTGCCCAAAAAATTCGCGTTGTTTACTTGTGTTTAGTTGTTTTGTTTTTGAGATTTATGGTTTCTATCACGTCAAAATATGACGTAATTTCTTTTACTTTTGTTAATTTTGGTTTTTAGATTGTGATACATTTGTTATTTTACAATTTTTTTAAATTTAATTTCTTTTATTTGCAATCATAATTTAGAATGTATGAGCGTAAAGCGTAAGAGTGGTAAAGTGCTCCACAGTGGGGAAAAACAAATAGTTATTAATGTTTATAACTATTTAAGTATAATTGTATTTTCGAACGGGATTCGTACTCAATGCCTATCAAGAGATGACAGTCAGCCCCCGGCGCGAGGCAGCTCGGTTTCCTGTAAGTCAAATCAGTTTGTTCCCGTGGACCTGACTTATTTATAATTCCTTTGACGAAAAAATATGTTAAAACGGAAATGTAAAACCTGTTAAAACAGAAACAAGAGGCTTGGCCTTTTTGCAACTGCATGTAGTTGGCTTGAATTTTGGATATTGTATTGAAATAATGGTTCACTTTAAAATTAATTTTTCTTCCTGATTTCTTAATTAGATTTCGAAGCACAAAGGACGTGAAGAGCTTAACAGAAACGTTTTCAATATATCGAAGTCTCATAGGAATAGTTTTAGGTTTTAGGAAAGGGAAGAAAATACGTATTCATAAAATTGGAAAGGTTCGAGACAAACTACTTTAGCTCTACTAAACTAGCCCTCCACCCCACTGCGTGATTCGTCGTCACCATCAAGCGCGTAACTTGCAATTCATACACTACAGCATAAAAGCGCCACGTTTGGCATCATTGTTACCATAAAAGCCCGCAATTCATTCTTAACCTCGGTCGCGCTATAGTAATTCCAGCGTCCTACGTGTTTGTACCAGAAGCGCTGTGCGCAAGCGCGCGTGTGCTGCAACTCCCAGAACCGTTCGTTAAAAGGAAGCGGGTGAGACGTGTCTGTACCGATGGAGCACGCGCTCAGTTCACTACCCGTTGATTTGCTGATCCACATGTAACAGCCTTCCGCTGCTTCGCAATGCTGAGGTTCATAGACTAATAGCGACTTCTTACACAGCAGCCATGAGTTCCTTCTTACACAAGACCCATGAGTCCAAAGCAACACTTGAAACTGATTGTAGTTGGGGACGAAATGGAAAGATTACACACACAGCAGACCCATTGACAGTACATTACTTCCTCTGTCAGTAGGTAGAACAAATAGCCCTACCTCGCGCAACCAGGGGGGGGGAGTGAATATTTTTGGATGAGTTTGGTAAACGTCTGAGTGATAAAACATTGACATTTCGGTCGAAATCCATATGTTTTACCACTTTTTGATGTAGCCACTTCTGCTCAGAAATAATGCAAGCATAAAATATTTGTTTCTGCCCACATATATGCAATCCATTTTGCGTGATAAATGCAAATGTTGGAATGTTGTATTCTCTGGTTACCGGTGATCATTAGTTAACTATCGACAACTGAACCGTGTTCTGAGTATTACTGCGCATCTCATCTGCGCATTTTATCGAACTAGTCCATTAAATGTTTTTACTAGTCTAGTCCTAGAAACCCTAACTTAATTGACGATCAACAGTACGGAAATGGCTTCTGTAAGACGAATGAACAAAACAATACTTTTCGGCATTCCTTATTAAAATAGATTTAAGCTTTGAAAAGATCTAACACTTACCGCTTTCTAATGTACGATGTTAAACGATGACTAAATGTGCCGTGAATGCTAGTTAATCGCTTTCAAGGCCAGTCCTTTGTAAATCCTGTCTTCAAGACCCAATTCTGGAGGCGTCAGTTGTCACTCGTGTGTCTTCTATGCACGCCTTAGTGACACTGTGCGCTCGTACGCTGAACTGCCGCCTTTCTGAGCCACCTGTCAACCACTTACGTCACAACCTGAAATGTATGCACATGCATACTATCTGTGACCTCGCCTCATTGTATCATTCCTTATCAAAGATTCTACGGGTATTTTCATTCTATGTCAAGGACCGCTGTACATACGGCTTCGAAAAATTGTTACTGATAACACAATCCACTGAGTACATATTTTTACGTGACAGTTACACGAAGATACGTTACTTTATTTCTGCATTTTGCCGGAACAAGGATATAATAAACTAAGTGGTACTTCAGAGAAATATGGATTACATTGATTTTCACTGTAAATATGTACAGCACTGTCTTAAGAACTTTACAATAATGCCTATAGCATTAATGATACAGTTTAAGAAGGTTAGGTTATAATGTACATATACGACATAAACAGCTGCTTAAGGGGACAGATTCATAGAGTCAGCAGAATTTTGACGAAAAAACTTGTTTTCACGAAAGTATATAAATAAGTATGTATACATAAATAATAGTAATAATAAGTATATAAAAATTAATATGTGTAAACGTTGTATTCGTGAATATAAATTATATGAAACCGAATTCATAAGAATACAGTACAAGGGCTGTTGAATTTCAACTATTTTAATATCAATATTATTGAAATTTTGATTCAAAGTCGTTACAAAAAGGTCACAACTTGACATGGACATCATTAGAGGAAAGGTTTCTCGTAGAGTGATGCACATGATTTCGAGACGTGCAGGACCTTCGGGAGGCCTGTCGCCAGTACGTGGCTATATAGAGTATGAATAAATTGCGAGTGAGCAAGAAAATCCTGATAAAATTAGCTGGTCAATCCGCACAAGATTACAAAATCGAAATAATATTGTATTGATAGGTGCTTAAATTTGAATAGCTGCAAAACTGTCAATTATTTGACAGTGGTACTTCAACTCATGGCACTTCAACGAGTTTGAAATAAAGAAATGGCGTCATCTGGCTGTACGCCGATTTAAACAGAGCGGCACTTCACGTTCCTGAGCTGGGAGAAGAGAAGTACATTGCCAATCGGGCTCTTCAACACCAAAAATTCAAGTTGTAAGGAAGCCTCCGATTGGATGTCACTGTCATTTCCTCCCAAGTCAGGGCCTTGATGTGCCACTCTGTTGAAATGGAAGTAAAAATATGGTTAATTTTGCTGTAATAAAATGCCGTATATGTAGCTGTTAAGACGATCGATCGGGCAAAGAGCGCGTGGGGTGCGCAGCTGAGCGAGCTGCTGGCGGAGGAGGGCGTGGGGCTGCGCTCCACGCTGCGCATCTTCATAGAGAAGCTGGAGCTGGTCTACCGGCGCTCGCGGCGGCGCGCGCGCAAGCGACAGCGGGCCTCCATCGCCACCAACGGAGACCAGGAGGTACTCGCCCCCGCCCCGCCCTCCTCGCCCCCACCCCGCCCTCGCTCCGCCCCTCTCCGCCCCTCTCTCCGCCCCTCTCTCCGCCCCTCTCTCCGCCCCTCTCTCCGCCCCTCTCTCCGCCCCTCTCTCCGCCCCTCTCTCCGCCCCTCTCTCCGCCCCTCTCTCCGCCCCTCTCTCCGCCCCTCTCTCCGCCCCTCTCTCCGCCCCTCTCTCCGCCCCTCTCTCCGCCCCTCTCTCCGCCCCTCTCTCCGCCCCTCTCTCCGCCCCTCTCCCCGCCCCTCTCTCCGCCCCTCTCCCCGCCTCTCTCCGCCCCTCTCCCCGCCTCTCTCCGCCCCTCTCCCCGCCTCTCTCCGCCCCTCTCCCCGCCCCTTTCCCCGCCTCTCTCCGCCCCTCTCCCCGCCTCTCCCCGCCTCTCTCCGCCCCTCTCCCCGCCTCTCCCCGCCTCTCTCCGCCCCTCTCCCCGCCTCTCCCCGCCTCTCTCCGCCCCTCTCCCCGCCCCCCTCCCCGCCTCTCTCCCCGCCCCCTCCCCGCCTCTCTCCGCTCTTCTCCCCGACTCTTCGCCCCCTCCCCGCCTCTTCGCCCCCTCCCCGCCTCTTCGCCCCCTCCCCGCCTCTTCGCCCCTCCCCGCCTCTTCGCCCCCTCCCCGCCTCTTTGCCCCCTCCCCGCCTCTTCGCCCCCTCCCCGCCTCTTCGCCCCCTCCCCGCCTCTTCGCCCCCCTCCCCGCCTCTTCACCCCCTCCCCGCCTCTTCGCCCCCCTCCCCGCCTCTTCGCCCCTCTCCGCCTCTTCGCCCCTCTCCGCCTCTTCGCCCCTCTCCGCCTCTTCGCCCCTCTCCGCCTCTTCGCACCTCTCCGCCTCTTCGCCCCTCTCCGCCTCTTCGCCCACTCTGCCTCTTCGCTCCTCTCTGCCTCTTCGCCCCTCTCCGCCTCTTCGCCCCTCTCCGCCTCTTCGCCCCTCTCCGCCTCTTCGCCCCTCTCCGCCTCTTCGCCCCTCTCCGCCTCTTCGCCCCTCTCCGCCTCTTCGCCCCTCTCCGCCTCTTCGCCCCTCTCCGCCTCTTCGCCCCTCTCCGCCTCTTCGCCCCTCTCCGCCTCTTCGCCCCTCTCCGCCTCTTCGCACCTCTCCGCCTCTTCGCCCCTCTCCGCCTCTTCGCCCACTCTGCCTCTTCGCTCCTCTCTGCCTCTTCGCCCCTCTCCGCCTCTTCGCCCCTCTCCGCCTCTTCGCCCCTCTCCGCCTCTTCGCCCCTCTCCGCCTCTTCGCCCCTCTCCGCCTCTTCGCCCCTCTCCGCCTCTTCGCCCCTCTCCGCCTCTTCGCCCCTCTCCGCCTCTTCGCCCCTCTCCGCCTCTTCGCCCCCGCCTCCTTGGCGGGGTAGGAAGGCAAATAATGCTCGCGCTTCCTTATTTTATTAATGCACTTGCTCCTAAAGGTCAGAATTTGTAATATCTTTGTTGCTGTCTATCACGGGCCATTTTACCCTTTCCTCCGAGTGGCTAATTATAAATAGCAAACACTTATTTTTATAAAATTATATCGATGTCATTTTTACTTAAGTTCTTTAGGACTACTAAAATAAGATTATGTTTCTCAAATAGAACACAGACACAAGTAACAACACCACGTGCCAGATGTGGCAAGCATGTATACAAGTTACATTTCCAGCATAAAAAATAGCATGCTTGCTAATCTGTAGACGAAGTAATTAGATAATAAAGTTTAACATTAAAATTATTAGGCTTATTGACGGAACAAACTAAATCACTCATGAAAACTGTAACTACCAACTGCTCTCAGCGAACTGACACTCCTAAGACATTAATTGGTGTTGGGTTCAACTCGCTGTTTGAAGAATATATTTAAAAAACAATGCACAACTGATGTGGAATCCCACGATGAACAGCTGATTTAGAAGCTGTCAAAATAATAATAATAATAATAATAATAATAATAATAATAATAATAATAATAATAATAATAATAATAATAATAATAATAAGGCTTCAACCAAGAATAATTCCCGTAAGTGGAGCCGGTAGTTAAAAGGGAGGTCTCACAGGTTGAATCTTCCATACTGTATTTACTCAAATCTATGACTTTTTTTTTGTTCTTAAAAAATAACAGTGATCTAATTTTCGTAAATGTAAATGATAATAAAAAAATTGATATTAGTTTTTATTAAAGGTCTATCAAGGTAAATCTTTTTTTTTAATCAATGAAATTTCGAGTGATAATAAATTTGGAAGGCGACTTGTTGAGATTTCTTGGAATGTAATTTTGGTTCTAACAGTTTTAGGACTGAGGTCTCCTTAGTTTCAGGTACCGCCAAAGGATCTGCGAGAGGTTTTTGAGGAGCTGAAGAAAATTATGCCCGCCGCGGAACTCCAGAAGTTGTACCACAAGAAGATGCAGGAAAGCGAACCCTTCCGGAAGTTCGTGGACTTGCTGGTCGGAGAGCACGGCCAGGTGAGCCTTCTCGCAGACACAGCCAGCAGAGAATTTAAGGAATGTGTTGATGAGTATATTCCGGTTAAGTAATTGAATCTCAAATCTAAAGGGAATCTCATAAACAAGATGACCAACGAACTATGGGCCTCCATCACAACTTCTAAACGGTTCACGTTATAGAAGTGCAGCTTTTGCTCAACATTGAAAAATCATGGGGAAAGTAATATGCCGTTGAGATAGTGTTTGAAATATTTTTAGTTTTCGAGAAAATTAATTGTCTAAGATTTTTTAAATGAAACAACATAGTTTTCTTAAAATCATAAAGATCATAAAGGCCATAAAAAATAAATAAATGATGTATCATATGCTATTATTTTAAATAGTAATTTGAGTATTAATTAGATTTTACGACATGTGATTTTAAATTAAACTGACTATTTATTGTAGCAGTCTTCGCAGACCTCGCAAATTCTTGAAAAATGGAAATTTCGCCATTTTTGCCCCAAGTAAACATTTTTACCAGGCAGGAAAACCTTTGATTTGCAAATGTTCTGCTGTTTTCATTTTGTGTTATTATATTGTATCATGCTATTCGTTGGATACAGCAAAAATTTGATAAATAAACCCATAATGGAAAATATTTCAAGTGCAAAAAGAAAATATTATTATAATCTTAGTACAATGTTGCACTTTTCAAAATATAATCAATTTACTGTAATGACTACTGTAAATTGTTATATTACAATGGTTGCTCTACGCATTGTTATAATAATTCAAACTTTGTTCACAGGTCATTTTAAAGAAGGTGATGAGCTTTCGAGAGTACAGAACATTCGTAGAGACTTTGGAAAAGAGGGGATTGGATGTCTACGAACTGGCTGCATATGTACAGTGGCTTTTTACTGGAAAATCAAAAATCAAAAGACCTGAAAATTAAATAAATGAAAAAAATTATTGTGACTTTCTCGCGTTGTAAAAAATATTTCTTCAGTTATTTCTGCCACGTAAACTTTCCTTGGAAGGCAGAAGGATTGTGTCACGCGGAACTCATAATACCAACTACATACATCTTCATTTCGCCCGAACTTTTAGGATTTCATAAATATTATAAAAGTATTATAAAAGGCATATTGAAAAATTGAATTATTCCATTTCTTTTATCTATCTTTCTAATCATGTTAGTACCAGGCTCAATAACTGCAATAAATAACATTTAAATTACACACTAATTTTATTCTGTTTTTACTTTCTCGCCCTTCGTTCGTAAGAAGAGAAAGTATTGTAATCTTGCGCAGGAAGACAGTAAATTTTCAACCGAAAAACGTTTATTGTCGGGCCCGGGTAACAACTAAGTGGATAAATCTTGTTACTTCTGAACTTGAGTAAAATTCTTGTTAAAAGAACACAAAAATTACAATAAAGAATTACTCGTTTCTCACGTCGTTAATATTTACATGAGGGGGCGATTTGTTCACATTATTTCATTTATGAGTACATGTACTTCAAATGATGTCTTATAAATTATATTTCATTACAAATTATATTACAAAGGGATAAATGTAGTTATTTTCTGTTGCCTTCAATACGGAACTCGATATACCCTGTATAACTTATTTGGATCGTCAGCATCGTGTGTGTGTGTAGGATGAATTTCTTACGACTCCTGACAATGAAAAGTGACTCCAAAAACATATAGGTAACATGGTCTGCCCCTCGGTTAAATATCTTTAATTTTTATATTGTTTTGAGAACATGTCAAAAACCTGATGTGATGGAGTGGAATGGACACCAGATTCGGATTTAGCGACCACAAAAACATGTATTTAGAAAACAGTTTGATCCTCAGACACGAACACAAGTTTTTTTCTTTGTGGCTGTGTTATTGAATGTCCCTCGTATAAAGGAGTTAAATGTGTGACGTTTCTCCTGATTGTTAGGCTACTTTTATGCAGAGATGTTCTGCAAATCACGTTCTAACGCAGACAAGCAGATAGCGCGTACCTGCAGAACAGCTACGGATTTAGAGTTGCGTAACATTCACGGCAAATATAACGTGTAACTCCATAATATTAAATTCCCCGGTATCCGTTCATTGGCAAAATATAATTTTCGACTTCTCTACATACCCTACACGTTTTAATATATATGTAGATCATGTGTCATAATTTTCTTTGTTCTCCCTCACCTCTAAAGTTGGATTTCACAGACCACATGTAGCTTGAAGAGTTTCACCTTTTGCAGAATTTTTACAGAAATACATATATAACTTCAACTTACAGGAACAAAACGAAATATTTTATTACAGCTATATACATTTCTTTGATTGTTACTACATTTATGCGTTCGCATTTTTAAATTTAACACCAAGCCTCTAGATCAGCAATTGTAAACCCTCCTTGGGACCAATCAAATACAAGTTCGTGCATTGTTGATTATCGCGACTCTGAGAAATTTAATTTTCGAAACAATCGCATGCATTAGCAGGTAAAATTCCACCATGAAATCGTAAATTTCAAATTTCACGTTTTTTTTGCGTAGTAAATAACTGGAATATGTAGGCGCAATTCTGGCTTCGGATTCGGACTCAACGTGTCGACCTGCATAGAGAAACATGGCCAAGTCTTTGGGTCTGAACACTTTTTTTTTTGTCTGTGTAATGAATCAATTGGAGTCAGTAAAGCTTCTCTTTAATTGTTAAACCACCTTACACGAAATATTTCCACGCGTATTTTTTCCACTATCTCGTATTGATTCTGAAATATGTTACCAAATACTCAAAAACGAATTGTATACTTTTCATATATTTAACTAGTTTTGCAACATACTACGTACAATATCAAAATATCAAGCTTCGTTAAATTTGAGGCAAGTTTTGAAATTTCTTTAAAGCGCAGACATCCAGGTTTAGAAAAAAATTAAGCGTCACGGGTTGTCAACTCTAAGAACCAGGAGACAAGAATGTTACAAAACGTGGTTACGAAATCCATAACACCGGAAATTATGGCTATTAGCTCTTGACGCTACTATTTCCTAAGAACTGACAGCTGCTACATGATAAATGAACAGACATACATCACAAGAATACAACCACCCTGAGCAGGGCTGTCACATCGACCTTTGTCGAGTCTGTGCTAGGATTGCCTCTTCACTCTTGAACTACTTCGTTTACATTTTCATTAATCTACAGTGTGTTCCATTAATCTAATAGTTTTCATCAAATCTTAAATTTAAAGCTGTTTTAGATACGCCAACAAGTTTAATAATCAACTTATTTAACCAAGAAGTTAGTTTCGTTTTCTCTCTCAGTTGTCTCACCCAATTTTCAAACGCTAAACCTAAATTATTTTATCGTAAAATTAATCAATTTCCTTTTATTTTGTTTTAGTAGAAATAAAATATAAACTGACAGACATTCGGTGTGGTCGCAACGTCCAAATTCAATCATTGTGTCATAATTTAGTTCAACTAACGATCACGCCATGGAATCGACTTGAGCTTGTTATCGACGCAGATCCTGTTTCTTCAACATTGCATGAAGTGCTAATTTCGATGCTCAAGAATGCTTTTTTTTTATAATTAACATCTTTACAAGTACTTTAAAATTCACGTAAAGAAAAGTTAATAGAACCGAAAATTGGGTTTGATCTCCTGTACTTCAGCTTTCGAGTGATCCAAGCAACGTTGTAGAGGGCGTTCTGCGAAGTCCGCGAAGGACGCAGGTCGGTTTATAGCGACCCGCGGTCGGTCTACAGCGTCCCGCGGTCTGTCTATAGCGTCCCGCGGTCGGTCTATAGCGTCCCGTGGTCGGTCTATAGCGTCCCGCGGTCGGTCTATAGCGTCCCGCGGTCGGTCTATAGCGTCCCGCGGTCGGTCTATAGCGTCCCGCGGTCGGTCTATAGCGTCCCGCGGTCGGTCTATAGCGTCCCGCGGTCGGTCTATAGCGTCCCGCGGTCGGTCTATAGCGTCCCGCGGTCGGTCTATAGCGTCCCGCGGTCGGTCTATAGCGTCCCGCGGTCGGTCTATAGCGTCCCGCGGTCGGTCTATAGCGTCCCGCGGTCGGTCTATAGCGACCCCTTGGCGCTGGACCGAATGTGGCAACCCCTGAGAGGCAGGCGCAGGGTCGCCGAGGTGCTGTTAATGGCGCTGGCAGCGGTCCTGGGCCCCGAGAGGAGCGAAGAGGCGCTGCTACAGGTGAGTCCTCTAATGCGCCCGAAAACGCTTCTGATTCTGCGCTTGGCGTCCGCTGTTTATATCGCTCCGCAGTACCTCGACTGTGACCAGTGATAAGAAGTGCCCCAGCGGGGCCGTGTTACGGCCGTTCAGCAAGCGGGTGACTTGTTTAAATATCTCAGTGCAGTGAAGTGCATTCTAATAAGTGTTTTTTTACAAGAAATATCGGCACGAGGTGTTGTTGCCCCGGCGACGGGCCTTCTCGGGTCACTTAGGGCGATCTTTGTTAAATGTTCAATCCAAGAATGGCAGAAAACGCGAATGCACCATTTCCGCAGCGCTCAGATGTGGTGTCGTCAGCTCTATACGCACTTAACGACTATCATTATACGGAACCGCATCTAATTAATCACCTACAGCACCAGCGGCAGCAACAGCAACAGCAACAGCAACAGCATCAGCATCAGCAACAGCAACAGCATATGCAGATAGCCAACCTGCGAATTCAACCTTTACGCAGCTGTCTACACCACCCGTGGGATATTCTCAACCGTCTCCACAGAGAAGTACAGCGCAGTCTCTTAAGCGCCACAGATTGCAAGATGCAAGGTATAACCAAGCTTCGTATGTACAGGGATCCAGCATGCCTTATAGTGCAATGTGCCTCTTTATAACATCCCAACCGGCAATAGATATTCCACTCTAGATCCTGACCCCGACCCCGTCCCAGAGCAAAGTGCCTCAAACATCGATTCTCCTTCCTCACAACCGATTAAGATACCACCAATCATTATTCATGATCCACCTGTTCATTCGGAACTCTCGCAAAAAATTAAGGAATTGCTTAAGCATGAAAATGTTGTTACTAAAATCAGAGGACCTTATACTGCAATCAGAACGAAGACTTTACTTTAGTTCGTAAGCACTTGTCAACGAAACGACTGTACTATCATACCTACAGGGACCCGACAAGACTACTATTTCTGTGGTGCTACAAAATGTCCCAACATCCTATCGCGAGAAAGAAATACATCAAGAACTAGTAAACAAAAATTTACGAGTAATAACGGTTATCAGACTGACTGATTCTAATCGTAAACCTTGGCCTTTTTGTGCAGTTACTCTTACGAAATCATCAGAAAGCAGGGCAATATATATACTAAAAGAACTGTTCAATGCTATAATCACGGTTGAAGAGCGTCGTCATAGACTCGGGCCACTGCAGTGTCGACGTTGTCAGATATTAGGACACACAAGAAAGAACTGTGGCAATACGCCCCGCAAATGTGCAGGGCCGCATGCCACGGCAGAATGTTCTAGTACTGATACCAGTGTTCACTCTGCGGAAAAGCTCATCGGTCCTCTAGTCGCGACTGTAAAATTTATCAAAAAATTCTCCAGAGAAAATCACTCCCATCCCGCTACCCCATCGGACAACAATTCGCACAATCAGCGATACCCTATCATGCACGTTCATCAACCCCTACAAGGGCTCCCCCTGAAGCATATCCTCATCCTTCCCCTTCCATTCCTATCACAATGCATCAAGAACCATATCCCACCTGGCGGAGAATTCCACAGCCATCATTACCAAACCAAATGCCGCTATATTCAGATGTTTTCAAACAGCCCATGTACCCGCCCAATGGGCAGCCCTTCCAGTTGGAACAATTTATCTCCCAACAGGTAAAACATTTCTTCTCCAAATTTCTAAGTAAAATTATTCTTTCGCTTACAAACTCCATCCTCCAATCAATAAAATTATATTATCCATAAAATCACGCCTATAAGTAGTGCCACTCATTTCTCACTCCGTCTTATTTCATGGAATGCAAACGGTGTTAAACCTAATATTCATATGCTGGCCCACTTTTTGCATAATAATAAAATACAAGTAGCTTGCATTAAGGAAACACATCTTCGCCCTTCGATGAAAATTTATATTCCCGGTTATGTTTTATATCGCTACGACCTACCGCGAAAACGGTACAGCGGAGGGGTCGCCATATTTGTAAAAAAATCCGTAACACATCGTCAGCTACCTTTAAATATAAATAATACTTTAAAAAATATTAGTGTGGCTATTCGGCAAAAATTTCAATCTACCCTAATAATCACTTCTATGACAATCCCACAATAATCACTTCAAGCCCCTTAATATTCCATACAGATCAGGTGATACTGATACCTTATTTTCCTCTTGTCAACCAACATTAGTGATCGGTGATTGGAATGCTAAACACGTTGCTTGGGGAAGTGGACTAAACTCGCCTGCTCGTTTGCTGACATAAAAAGATTAAACCTGACTGTACATGCCTCTTATACACCCAGATACTATCCCTACCGCGCGTCAGTGCAAGCTAATATACAAGATTTCGGCGTTTCTAACAACTTTAGTTGTAACATTCAAGACGAGACTCATATCGCCCTGCAATCGGATCATCGCCCCGTAGTTTTCTCACTCGACACAACCCGAGAATAAATTCGCCCCGCTCAGCCTTATCATTTACGTAATGTCAAGTGGCCATATTATCAGAGTTAGTTAGGGCTAGTTACATATCTTCTACCTTCACTGCCATTACTCCGAACTACGCAGGAAATCGACAGCACACACGGCAAACCCATATGATCATACACTGTGGAATATAACCCGACGTCTTTTGCGCAAACCTACCAACCTACCCACCCTTGTTAGTCCAAATGGAGAAGCAGCTTCTCCTTTCGATAAATGCGATACGTTGAGTAATTATTTTGCATCAACCTTTACTTCTTTCCCTTCTCAAAATTGGCACCACGATAGTGATATTGAAGAAGAAATTGCACGACCAGAAATAACGGTTCCTGAATGCCCTAAATTTATTTCACCATCAGAAATCATCAAGTATCTTTCACTAGCAGCTCCGAAATTATCAAATGGCCATGATCTAATATCAACTTTTTTTTTATGAAAACGCCTTCCCATAAAAGTAATCTTACATATTACAGCAATATTTAATGCCGTTTTGAGACAATCGTACTTCCCTGATAAATGGAAACGCCCACATTATTCCCATTCTAAAGCCAGGGAAAGCTCAAAATCATCCAACTAGCTATCGTCTGATTAGTTTGCTACCCAAAAAGGGAAAGCTCTTTGAAAAATGTATACTCTCTAGGCTAAATTCATATCTCGGCGCAGTCAATGCCATACCACCTCATCAGTTTGTATTCCAACCCCTTTTGTCCACGTATCATCAAAACTTACTCCTAACTGAAGATATCATCCAAGGATTTCATGACCATATGCATACCGCAGCAGTTTTTCTAGATGTATCTAAAGCTTTCGATACCGTCTGTCACCCAGGGTTAACTTTCAAACTCCGCAGTGTAGGTACTCCACTATATCTTTACCGAATCATTGAAAGTTTTATTTCCAACCGAACATTTTCTGTGCGGCTCCCCGGGGCTCTCTCCACACCTTTCACCATCAAAGCAGGAGTACCTCAAGGATCCACCCTCTCCACCATTTTATGTAATGTCTACACTTCGAATATACTTCAAAATACCGCAATATCTCTATTTGCTAATGAGACAGTACATTACTTGTCAAATTGCAATCGTCAATCTGCCGTGAATGATCTGCAGCATCACCTTACATTCTTTTGCAACAGGGCCAAAAAATGGCACATTGAAATAAATCCTAATAAGAGCCAGGCAAAAATATTTATCCTTCGTAGACCAGATGTCTCTCCAAATCTCATATACCAATCCCAAGGCTTGATAAAAGGCTTACATGGCGACAAAATATAAAACACCGAATAGCGCTAGCGACTAGTAGAGTCCATCAATTATATCCGGTTCTGAAAAAATCATCCCCCCTACAACTACATGTTGCTATTCACCTTGATAAAGCAATGATACGACCCATGCTTTCCTATGCTTCCCCTGTCTGGGCTGTCGCAGCCAAAACGAACATCAAAATCCAAATTTTTCAAAATAGATTCCTACGCACCATCCAAAAGCTCCCTGGTACATTCCGAATGCGCAGTTACATAATGAACTTGGCATTACACCAATCTCCGTCCATTTCTCCCTCTTACCCGCAAAAATTATATTTCAAAATATCAAAGATCACTTCAGCTATGCACTTTCACATAGGTAAGCAAAATCCTCATCGCAAACGATTAAAAAGAAAGCTACCAAGAGAATTTTTTGATCCCCCATAGACACAAATCGATGAACCTTTTCCCATTATAAACTACTACTGTATAAAATTACTGTATTTTCTTATACATATAAAGCTAAATTACTGTTTATTCTGTTTGTTCTGTCCTCAAATGATTTTTGTATATAAATATTATCAACGTATCTATCGTATGCAGCTCCAGAGGGCCAAAGGCCAAGCAAGAATAAAAAAAAGAACGCTTCTCCTCATCTTCTCTCTTCTTCTTTTTCTTCTTCTTTCTCATGTTCTTCGTGTTTTGTTCTTCTTCTTCGTCTTTTGTTCTCTTTCTTTTCTTCTTCTTCGGCTTTTGTTCTGTTTCTTTTTTTCTTCTTCGGCTTTTGTTGTATTTTTTCTTCTTTTTCCCCTTTTCTGTCTTCTTATTTTCTTCTTCGTATTTTCTTCTTCTTGTTATTCGTCTTTTGTTCTTTTTCTTTTCCTTTCCTTCTCTTCTTCGTGTTTTGTTATTTTCTTCCCTTCCTCCTCCTTTTTTCTTCTTTTCTTCTTCTTCTTCCTCGGCTTATGTTCTTTCTCTTTTCTTCTTTTTTCCATCTTCTTCCATTTTAGGTATGTATGTATGTATGAATTTGACATTTTAGGGGGAGGGGTGATTATTCGGACGTTTGTCATACTGCGCTGTTCCCAGGCGTCTGTCCTGTTCTTATACATTATCTACGCCTGTGATAAAGGAGGCAGGTGGCGAGCCTAACGGATTCCTTTCGCCCTCTCTAGCATATTCGAACTGCCTGAGCATTTCTTTCGCCACACAGCTGTAGAGAGTGCGACGCCTGTGATGGAAAGCTATATTTGCTCTGAGCGACAATCGAACCCCGTATCGCACAACGGAAAGCTAGCACGATGTGCATGAGCCATAGGAGGATTCTATTTTTTAGGTGCAGGGTAATAACTAAATCAGACATTCAAATTTTTTACTTTATGTAAATCGCTGAGAATTTCCCTGTCGTATGTTTTACTGAATATTTATTTGTTAACAAACCAAATGGGAAAAAGTTTGTTTCTTCAATTACGCGCTGATTTTACTTCTATTATTTTTGAAGAAAATATGTATTTTAATTTTCAAAGTATTAATAAAAATCGTTTTCACATTGATAAATTTTCGTCCTGAATTAATAAGAACGGCATATTGCGACGTAACACTGACAACTCTGCCCAGTTATGCCGTCACGTGACATCAGCATTGTTAAAAATGAATTATTGGCAACATTTGCACCATTAATTAATTTCCACGCGTGATTTATTTCCCGTGCCATCTTAATTTGTCAACCGTATGCCGGGCCACATTGATCATGACTCTACAAAAACAACGTAAACGTAGTGGAGGTGCAAAGACAATAACTGAATGCCAACCAGCAAATAACCCCGTTCGTCTACTCATTTCTTTGTGATACAATTCCATGACAGTTGTTTGCGCCATCTTCTCGCAAACTGCCAACACTCAATGTGATATCTTTCATAATATCCCGCACAATGTAAATAGAATAATTCTGTTTCCTTAGTTCAATTCTGAGTGTGACCTATTTTGACTTAACGAATCAAGCATGCTTCACATCATTATTGCACGTGGCTCCGTTACAGCAAGGTCCCCACAACTAGGGTTATATATTTATTTGCAACCGTACTACGTGCGCACCTTACTTTGGAATCGTCGTGTAGAGGAAATTATCTCCACGTGATTACTTGATCACACATGTGACGCCTCTGCAGAAGGTGCCGACGTCGCGTTACGCATGATACATTCGATTCTAAATGAAGCCTCGCAGCGGCGTACAGAGGGGCGTAGCTCGGCAGAACCTCTTGCAAGTTGAGCGAGAATGGTGACACTTAGGCGAGAACGAGTGAACAATGTAGCCCGCAATAATTCTACTTGCTGTAATGTATTATCAGCACGGAAGGTTTGTAGTGAGTGCATGAAATACATTAAAAGTGCGTATATTTGTTTCACC
The DNA here is from genome assembly GCA_038098605.1 of Gryllus longicercus. NCBI lineage: Eukaryota > Metazoa > Arthropoda > Insecta > Orthoptera > Gryllidae > Gryllus > Gryllus longicercus. The sequence goes on from JAZDUA010000149.1 coordinate 2,744,711, forward strand.
TCATATCTGTAACTTGTTGCACATACACCCTATGCAGTACGTACAAGCACATTGTCTTCCCGACAATGGCTGCGTTGTTGATGATTACTAACATTACCCCCATAAAACATGTATTCCACCAAGACGGATCAAATTTCCATTTGTTAAAATATTTTCTGCATTTTAGCGGAATCAATATGCTAATGAAAATATAATTTCTAAAATAGTTAAAAATCCTTAATTTTTTGAAAAAATTTAACAAAAAATACGTGTCGTTCACAGAATGAAATGTCAGCATATTTAATCCAATTGTGTACGAAATCTCGAAAAGTTGATTAAGGAATTTGAAAGCGTCTACGATTCATATAATCGTACACACAGAGAAAAATTCTTATATTAGAACACTCACAAGTATGCATATGTTGTTGTTGGTTTTTTTGGGTGGGGGGAAGAGTTGTTTCTATATCAAAACCCTTGAAATTGTGTCATTCAACATCTGCAGATCGACTTTTTGCACGATTACAATATTTTGTTTGCACTAACTGCTGAAGAATAAAATCCATCTGTGAACACCTCTAGTGAATGGCTATTTTGCCAGAACAAGGCGTTTACACACTGCGAAGATCCAGGGAACTCAATGGTACTGTCAATCAAGCGGTTTGCAACCAGCAAGTAGAGCTCGAGACGGTCAGGTTGCCTTTGTAACTATTGCAAAAACAGTAGGCCTGGCAACGAGGCAAAGACGAAATAAAGAATCATTGCCTTAGGATATCTTATATAATCCGAGTGCGATATTTAGGCGTGCTACTTGTTCAAAAACTCTCATAGAAATAGCATATAAAAGAAATATCCAAAAGAATGTGTGAAAAGATCAAAACATTATCTCCTTATCTCATTATCATCTCTAGACTAAGCAAATAATGTGGAAAAATTTATTCAAAACCAGTTATTTGACCACATCTTACTTATGCTTGCCTTGACGTGGTGGAGCAGCGAAAAGAAACATAGATAAAATTCAAAATGTTCAAAGTAAGTTAATTGTCCGTAATAAATTAATTAGCGTATACCTTTGTTATTGACAACTAGCTTGTACATGGTAGAGTGATGACAAACGCACAAACTCTCTCATATCTGGGATATACGTGACCAATGACCGCATCACAAAACTCAACAATCGTTTCTTTCTCTGTGTGTTAACTTAATAATCATTTTATTCCGCATTCGAACTGGAAGATGTTACGACCCCTTAAATTGAATTCGAAACCGATATTTCAATTGGTGGGGTGGATACTTTACAAGAAGCAACTGGTACATTTTCAAAACTCTCAAAAAATGGCTCCATTGTTTTTGTTTAAATTTTGCTGTTGAATAGTGTGATGAACGTTTGAGAGAATGGTGCAGGTCTCATGTTCTATACAAAAACTGAATTTTGGAAAACTGCAAAAGATCGATTTTTTTCTGCGTCTTCCTACAACTAAAATATTTAAAATAGAGACTTTTTCCCCTTAATAAAATCTGTTTCTTAAAGATCGAGTTTGAAACAAGGTCATGTACAATTTAGTATTTTCTTGGCTATCCGGATGACGGGTCCGGGTAATGTGCATTACGCCCTGAGGAAGGTCGCAGAATGGCGACTGAAACGTCGACACCTTCGCCATGGACGCGGCGTCACCCGGACAGCCAAGTAAATACTGACTCCGGTCGCGGATGCCTACGCACTCATGTACAATTTGTCGAACATTTGCGTTTATTTCGCGTGAAAGCGCGGGCGAGAAATGACGCCCCGCCCCGCTAGTTTCGCCCCGCTAGTTCCGCCCCGCTAGTTCCGCCCCGCTAGTTCCGCCCCGCTAGTTCCGCCCCGCTAGTTCCGCCCCGCTAGTTCCGCCCCGCTAGTTCCGCCCCGCTAGTTCCGCCCCGCTAGTTCAGCCCCGCTAGTTCAGCCCCGCTAGTTCAGCCCCGCTAGTTCAGCCCCGCTAGTTCAGCCCCGCTAGTTCAGCCCCGCTAGTTCAGCCCCGCTAGTTCAGCCCCGCTAGTTCAGCCCCGCTAGTTCAGCCCCGCTAGTTCAGCCCCGCTAGTTCAGCCCCGCTAGTTCAGCCCCGCTAGTTCCGCCCCGCTAGTTCCGCCCCGCTAGTTCAGCCCCGCTAGTTCCGCCCCGCTAGTTCAGCCCCGCTAGTTCAGCCCCGCTAGTTCAGCCCCGCTAGTTCAGCCCCGCTAGTTCAGCCCCGCTAGTTCAGCCCCGCTAGTTCAGCCCCGCTAGTTCAGCCCCGCTAGTTCAGCCCGCGTGCGGTGTTGCGTTGCGTTGCAGGTCGTGGTGGCGCGGGCGGCGGGGGCGGGGCACGCGGGCGCGGACGGCGTGCGCGAGGTGGCGCGCGCGTCGGGCGGCGCGCCGCTGGCCGTGGTGGACCTGGGCCGAGGCGAGCGCTGGCTGGGGCCGCTGCACGCGCGCGCCGCCGCGTCGCTGCTGCTGAGCCGGCCGCCCGCGCGCTCGCGCCGCGGCGCCGCGCCCGCCTGGCTGGAGCGCCGCCGCGCCTACCTTTTCGCCCCGCGCCGCGCTCGCCGCCTGCTCGCCTTCCTCACTAACGACACGGAAGTGGCGGTGCACCACCGGGGCACGCAGGCGAGTGGATTCATTTAACTCTGCACTTGACGTAAATCCCATGTTCGCCGTTTTATCCAATCGGCAGCTTGAACATCCCCACAGTGTCGTCACCATAGCGATATATGAGCTCCCGGTTCAATTAAACTGCTACAGCCGATTTACGTGCACCACTAAATAAATAGATTTCAATGAGTGCAATTTTTATTTCGGATTTCCATAAATACTTTTGAATTTAAAAAAGTTATGTTGTGATGAATAATGTACGAGTATATTCATGACGGAAAGGCTGATTTGAAAATTGGTGATTATTTTGAATAAATTTTGTGAAATGACAAAAAAATATTGGTTCGTTGCCTGCGAGTGTGAGTATGTGCGCTGCCTGCGAGTGAATGGTGCACTGTCCTCTAAGTACATAATGCTCCCCGTCCAAGTGATTGGTGCGGCATCCGCGAGTGATTGGTGCGCCATCCGCGAGTGAATGCTGCGCTGCCTGAGATTGAATGGTGCGCCAACTCCGAGTTAATGGTGCGCCGCCCGCGAGTGAGTAGTGGTCTCCCTCCGAATGAATGATGCGCTGTCTGCGAGTGAGTGGTCCGCTTCCTACGAGTGAATGGGTGCGCTCCCTGCGAGTGAATGATGCTCTCCCTCCGAGTGAGTGGTGCTCTCCCTCCGAGTGAGTGGTGCTCTCCCTCCGAGTGAGTGGTGCTCTCCCTCCGAGTGAGTGGTGCTCTCCCTCCGAGTGAGTGGTGCTCTCCCTCCGAGTGAGTGGTGCTCTCCCTCCGAGTGAGTGGTGCTCTCCCTCCGAGTGAGTGGTGCTCTCCCTCCGAGTGAGTGGTGCTCTCCCTCCGAGTGAGTGGTGCTCTCCCTCCGAGTGAGTGGTGCTCTCCCTCCGAGTGAGTGGTGCTCTCCCTCCGAGTGAGTGGTGCTCTCCCTCCGAATAAATGATGCGCTGTCTGCGAGTGAGTGGTCCGCTTCCTGCGAGCGAATGGTGCGCCGCCTCCGAGTGAATGGGTGCGCTCCCTGCGAGTGAATGATGCTCTCCCTCCGAGTGAGTGATGCTCTCCCTCCGAATGAATGATGCGCTGGCTGCGAGTGAGTGGTCCGCTTCCTGCGAGTGAATGGTGCGCCGCCTCCGAGTGAATGGTGCATCACCCGCGAGTGAGTGGTGCGCCGCCCTCGAGTAAACGCAGGGCGCCGTGCGCAGCGCTCGGACGGGTCGGAGAGTCGGCCGCTGCAGCTGGCGTCGGGCGCCGAGGTGTTCGTGGCGCTGGAGCGCGGCTCGCCGGGGGCCACGCGCGCCGAGCTGCCCACGCTCACCGCCTTCCTCTTCCGCGACCTCTGGGCCAGCCACCAGGTCGCGCGCTGGGCGCTGCTGCTAGACACCCCAACGTGAGAATACACTGTGGATACACGCATTGTTTCTTTTGTGCGGGTGGTATAATTTTTTGGTTTGGGCAAACGATAATTCTGAATTATCTAGTCTATCTGCGATGAGCTGCGTCACTGACATGGTGGTTAATGTTTCGGCCAGCGTATTGTGGTCTTCCTCAGAGCGTACTACTTTTTATCTCTTTGCCGGCAGTACGCTCTGTGGAAGGCCACAATACGCTGGACAAAACGTTAGCCACCATGTCAGTGATGCGGCTCGTTTCAGGTAGACTAGATAACACAATTTCCGGCCGCGAAATCCTACGTAACCAAACGATACTTTTGGTTGACTGATTGGTTGGTTGGTTGATTGATAGTTGCGGGCACAAGGACTGCAGAGGCCATTAGTTTCGTCAGTGTAGTTAATATTTCGGGATGTTGCATTGGTTTTCGCCCACTGAATGGTGACTTCCAGGGACAATCGTCTGCTTGCGGAAATTTCCCTCTCCAATTATCTCCTCCAGCGGCGTCCCAACCGGAACAACCTTCTAGCTCCCGACGTATCTTCCTAAATGTGTTGTCATGTACATGTATATATGGGAGGGAACAAGGATGTGGAAGGGAAGATCCCGCGCGGCCGTTGCATGTTTGTTTAAATTCGGCTTTGTATAAATTAGCCATGTATCGATCAGTAAAATGGCCATTCGGCCTTGTACTGATCGGTGAAACCACAGAGTGCTTCTATTACAGCATCGAGAGCTGTCTTTCTTTGTGGCTAATAATATTCTGATATTTTTTCAAAATATTTTAATAATAATTCCCGCCAACGTTATGATTGACCGAATAGTTAACTTTTTTATCTGGTACAAAACTCGGTTGTACAAACGAAAAATTTCTGTTTAGTGTATGGTTTGTATTTATTTATAAATCCATCGAATCACTGTGTCAAGTTGTTAGCTGTAAAACGCTAACAACTACGTTTACTGAATAATCAGAAAAGTTCTGTAGCTGATTTGATTAATGTTCGTTAAGAAAATAACTGCTCTGAAGTGTACAACGAACCTCAAAGAAACAGTAGCTAATAATCAGGACTCGGATTCTCATGACCTGACAATTATTTGAAAGTGATCCATAAAATGACTGAAAAATAAGAGGAAAACGACCTAATTAAAAAAAAATTGTATAAAAATGTTGGAGCTGCACCCCACCAAACGAGCCACGGACGTTGCGCGATCTTTCCTTCCTCTTCCTTATCTTATCCTCCTCTATTACACACATTTACACTAATACGCACTACACTACTATGTATGTAGGGAGACCAGCCGGAAGTGCAGAGCTTGTTCCGACCGGCAGGCAGTGCCCCACGGTGGGAGAGATCTGGTTGGATCTCCCCACTACCCCTACAAACCGACGAGCAGTTGAGCGCCGGATCTCGCCATCCAGATAAAGAAGAAAACCTTTACCTTCAGAGATATACATCATGCGATAAACATTGTACAGACGCGACTTATGGCCTTAGACATGGACGCACCCGGAAACACCAATCAATCACCCGACGGCGGTACCGAATCGTGCGTGAATGCGCGCAGCGGCGGCGTCGACATGCATGTTTTTTTTCTCCTCGGGAAGTGGTGGAAATCTTCCCCCGCTGGATGGTGAGGTCTGGCCGTCGACCTGTCCGTGGGCTAGCGGGGTTTTCCTCGACCATGTATCTCCCACCAGCAAGGCACCGCCTCAGCCGAGACAAGCTCTAAGCTCCCGACCGGACTCCCGGCACGTGCGGTTGTATAGTGCATGTACGCGTGCTTAAATAAGGGATGATAGGAAACGAAGCGATTGCGCGCTGTTCGAGGCCCTAGGACCTCCCGGTCAGATGCATGCCCTGAGACACCGAAGCCGGAATACGAGTGTCGTTTTTTGTTTTGTGTGCCAGTGGTGGGGGTGGGGCCGAAATTGCATGTTTTTTTTCCTCGGGAATTGGCGGTTATCGGTCGCTTGAGATCCGTCGACGACCTAGCGAGGTTTTCCCCTACAAATCTCGCAACACCAAGAACGCATCAGCCGAGAAAAGCTCTAAACTCCCGACCGGTCTCTACAAAAGAATTAGTAACGTTTCAGATAAAATATACTTGTAGCTATCTTTGTACCATCATCATGATATTTATTATAATATATTGGCATAAACAAAATTGATGTTAAGATACCAGCACTCTTTGTATTGTTCCTTAAAACTGCCAGTATTGTGTTTAAAATTACTGTTGTTATTTGCTTATAGTGTATTGTGCTTTTCTGGTGTTAAAATTATTGTATATTTATGTAAAGTGCTACTGTAAACCAAAAGTAGCTTTCTGAAACGTTGCTCAAACAACTTCACTTTTTTCGCCTACTTCTTCTTCGTCCTTTTCTTCGCTTCTTTTCTCTTCCCTCTCCCTCACAAATGTTATCATTTTTGTTTTTTGACCCCTTCCCCTATACGTCTTTTCTTTTATCTTTCACGAAACTTTCCTTTCACTACTATGTACAACTTACTCAGTACTATTAATGTTCGGCCCTAAGCCGCCATCCTGATTGAGGTTTTCTGGGTTTACTCAATCGCTTAAGGCGTATGTCGGGATGGTCCCTAGACTTGTTCTCCCAGACGTAAATGTACAGCTTGACCTCCTCCCTTAAAATTTTACTACTCTATATGTACGTAAATTCAGTGGTTAGGCGGAAGAGCAGGCCCTATGGCCTGACCCTCGCCATTAATAAAGACATCACCATCACCACCATCACCACCACCATCACCACCATCACCACCACCATCACCACCATCACCACCATCACCACCATCGCCATCACCATCGCCACCACCATCACCATCACCACCATCATCATCATCGCCATCACCATCACCATCACCCTCACCATCACCATCGCCCTCACCATCACCGTCGCCATCACCATCACCGTCGCCATCACCATCATCGTCGCCATCACCATCATCGTCGCCATCACCATCATCTCCGCCATCACCATCATCGTCGCCTTCACCATCATCTCCGCCATCACCATCATCGTCGCCATCACCATCATCGTCGCCATCACCATCATCGTCGCCATCACCATCATCGTCGCCATCACCGTCGCCATCACCATCACCGTCGCCATCACCATCATCTCCGCCATCACCATCATCTCCGCAATCACCATCATCGCCATCACCATCATCGCCATCACCATCACCATCATCGCCATCACCATCACCATCATCGCCATCACCATCACCATCATCGCCATCACCATCATCGCCATCACCATCATCGCCATCACCATCATCGCCATCACCATCACCATCATCGCCATCACCATCATCACCATCACCATCATCGCCATCACCATCACCATCATCGCCATCACCACCATCGCCATCACCACCATCGCCATCACCACCATCGCCATCACCATCATTATTATTATGTCTCCCGCATGTGCGGTAGTGTAGTGCATGTGCGTGTGTGTTAGGAGTGACGGACACCCCAGTGAGAGGCATGCCCTGAGTGCGTACCTTGGCCGTGTGTGCGCAGCGGCGCGGGCGCGGGCGGTGTTGGGGCGGACCGCTGGATGCGCTGGCGCCGCGCGCCGTGCTGCGCGGGCTCCACCTGTAGCGACCTCCCCGTGGAGCGCGTCCTGCGGCGCGGCTGCCGCACCGCCATGCTCACCCTACACCACAACACCAGCGCCTACCGCACCTTCGACCTGGCGCCGCTGGGCTTCGCGGGCCGCGTGGTGTCGGCGGAGCTGCGCCTGCTGGCGGAGATGGAGCGCCACCTCAACATCTCGTGGGTGAAGGTGCAAGCGGCGTTCGAGGAACACGTAAGGGTTGAATTGACACGAGAGCATGCGCATGTTGTGTGGCGATGATAGAGGCGTTTCAGGAACATGTTGGGGTTGCTTTGACACAATTGCAAGCGCAGGTCGTGGCGCATTGGTAGCGGCGTTCGAGGGATACGTAAGGGTTGCGTAACACTAATACCGCCCTACTCCTATATAACGTAGCGAAACGCTGTCTCCACCCCACCCCCCTCTTTATCGTTACGTAAATTATACACTACCCCTTACCAACGTCGTTTCTCTTTCTGTAGGACAATCGCGCTTCGAATAAAACAGATGACAGTAGAACCCTCACCGCGGTCGGACATTGCAACCTCTTAAGCGACGGCCGAATCGAGTTCTACGCGAATTCGTTCTCCTTCCTGGGCGTGACGACGGCCATGTACGACGTCATCAGCGGCAGCGCGCAGCCGCAGCTGCTGCTGGTGGTGGTGCCCCGCGCGTCGCCGCTGCCCGCGTGGTCGCTGCCGCTGCGCACCTTCGGCGCCGACGTGTGGTTGGCGCTGGCGGGCGCCGCGGCGGCGTACGCGCTAGCGTGGCGCGCCGTGGCGGGCGAGTCGCTGGCCGCCAGCGCCGCCGCCGCGCTGCGCGCTTTCTCCTCGTGCGGGGGCGCCCCGCAGGACAGGGTGCGCGCCACGCCGCCGCGCCTGCAGCTGGCCGCCGCGCTGCTCGCCTCCGCCGTCGTCGTCGTCACAGCCTACCAGGTGACGCGCCGCCTCTCCTGGAACCTTTACTCGCATCCAAATTACAATTGACAGCACGTAAAATATCAAAATTATACCCTTTGTGAATAAAAACTTTGAATTACGTATTAGTTGTGGAGTCTTATTATATTAAACCATCATTCTCTTTCATAAGCATATCCTATTTAGTGTAATGCCTCTACTACCAATATCAAACTGTGTACCCGCCATACACTACAACCTCACCTCAACAGGCTATGCTCCAATGTGAATAAAAAACAGACACCCGTTTGACGCCTTCCTAAACACTTTCGTGAACAATTGTTAACAGTATGTGTAGATTTTAGCTTCCTACCCTTTCTTGTAGTTAAGAGTTAGTTTTAAGATTAGTCAATAAGAATAGTTGTAAGTAATGCATATGAAAAAGGGAATGTGTAACTGAACTATGTATTTCTAAATGAAAAATAAATAAGTGTTTTAAAAAAGGTGACGGGGGGGACGAACGCTCATGAAGAGCATGGGTGACATTTAACTACTTGTCGTGACTTTTATTACGTAATTTATTTTCTCTATAATGTAATTGTTGATTCCATAGCTCCGTCGGTTAGAGCAGGAATTAGCAATATTTTAAATTTTGGGAACCACTAAATTGCACGATTGTTTGAAAAAAGTACTGATGGTGACTCTAATTTCTGATTGTTCCAAGATTAATATTAACTGTAATATGTTAAAAAATTATACTTTATTAAAAATTAAAATGTATATTAATTTTTACCTACTTTTGTTAAAAGTTTTTAGAAAAAATATTGAACAACTGTGGTACTATGGTGCTTCGGCTAAAATGATCTAGAATTATAGCACGCTTCCATAATTCTGGTACCCATAAAGGGAATAAAAGGTGCGAAAATGTAATATTTATCATTTCAAAAGGTTCTATTGGTTCTTCAAAAGGACATTATTATGTTTCATTCTAGGGTCGTCTGTATACTCTGATGACACATCCAGAGTATCATGCCGAAATTGACAATTTTGACCAGCTCTCAAATTCTCGCCTGGAAATCTATTTTCTGCAGGACGGTGTCAGATTTTTATTTGAAAATCCAGATGCAGGTACTTCACGTATTCCAATATTCATGCATTCTGTCATAACAATATTTTAATATAAACATATGTCGTCACGTGTTTTGTAACAATCCAAGCACATTTTATTGCAGATTTTAAAAAAATATATATTTGATATTTTTCGCAACAGACGTGGGTCATATTAACCTGATATTATATCTTCTCCAGCTACTTTAAATGACCGATTGCAAAAATGTGTTCCTGTTATTATAAACGGATGAGTTTTGGGACAGGGGAACATTCCTGGATTTGCTTGAAACCATCAAGAAAAGTATTAGGAATGCGCAGCATTTCCAACCTTTTCCTCCTTTTAATACTAGTTATAACTCAACAACTATCCTTATATTTATTAAAAGTGCATGATATCATTTAAGAACACAAATTGAAGAATAAATTGCAGTACAAAATTCTCTTGAGTTAATAGTATAAGGGTAGAACAAGTTCGAAAATAAAATTAAACTTTTTTCAATTTTGATTACGAGTATTTCAGATATTTTAATGAAAATTAGAGCTCTATTATTTTCATAAAAGCATTTTCTTGTTTTCGAACATAACGATTAAAGAAAACAATTAGAGCCATTTCCAAGAAAATGTTAAATTTGTCACAGTGGGTTGTAGAAAAAATGTAGAAAGAAAAGAAAAAGGAAAGAAAGAAAATAAAAAAAATAATAAAAAAGAAAAGAAAAGGAAGAAAGAAAATAAAAAAGAAAAGAAAAGAAAGAAAGAAAATAAAAAAGAAAAGAAAGAAAGAAAATAAAAAATAAAAAAAGAAAAAAAAGAAAAAAAGAATCTGCCATATCCCCATTCAAAGTAATGATTCCCGAACATTTTAATAACCATCTTCTATTATACCAGAGTCCAATATACCAAAAGTAGATTTCTTCGTTCTGAATCTCATAGCTTACAGCCCAAAGGTAGTGTATTTCGCATAGAACGGTATGAGAAAATGTATACAGTCAAATATCCATTATTCTTGGTAGTGATCTAAACGTTAACTTCAAATCGATTAGTTGTATTTATCATTTAAACCAGATATTGTCAATTTTGAAATGAATAATGATATAGTGAGATTTGTATTAACTGCACTTTCTATTTTACTGATATACAGATGAGTCACGTAACTTTGCCACCTCTTGCAAGTTTTGAACGCTGAAGTTATTGCAATGCAGTTTTCTCGAATGTGCACGAGAAAATGGGGCTAATTGATCCATGTATTCATTTCAATTTTATCACTTGTATTTCACGAAATCACTTGCATTTTGAGAGTGTAGGCTTGCGCGGCCGGAATCAGTATGTATGTGGCTGTCCCGGAGACGCCGCGTCCAAAGCACAGTTGCTTTTCGCCCTGAGGAAGGTCGCAGAATGGTGGCCGAAACGTCGGCACCTGTGCTTCGGATCCCGCGTCTCTCGGGCAGCCAAGTACTTACAGTAGCGCTAAAACAAACCGCATCACCTTTCACACACTTGTAATCTGCAATATTATCCTGAAAATACACCATTTGATTTGTAAACCTTACGAAGGTAATCGAATCAGAAACATCATATAATCCATATAAAATAAATGATTACCAATTTTTACTAATGTTTGTTTAAATTTTTTGAGAGCAGATTGGATTAGAAAAATACAGACTGTCCATTTTCTTTCGATGATGCGGTTTTTTGAGCACCGCTGCACTTGCATGTTGTGACACGGCGCAGGGGTGTACAGCGGGCGGGAGCTGGCCGCGCGGCGGCGCGCAGCGAGGCTGCCGCACGCCGTCCAGGGGCTGCGCGCCGTGGCCTCGCTGCTGAGCCAGCGCCCCCGCCGCCGCTTCGGCCTCGTGCTCACCAGCTCCGACTGGGCCGGGATTGCGGTGTACGAGCGCAACTGGGAGCGCTTCCGCGTCATGCGCCGCACGCTCTACGAGTCGCTCAGCTTCGTCCACGCGCGCCCGTAAGCCAGCGCCGCACTCACGCGGGCGGCCACACTGACCAACTGTCTGGTTGATTGACTAACTGATTGACTGATTGGTTGACCAATTTATTGACTGACTGATTGGTTGACCAATTTATTGACTGACTGATTGGTTGACCAATTTATTGACTGACTGATTGGTTCATTAATTGATTGACTGGTTGATTGACCAATTTATTGACCGACTGATTGGTTGATTGACCAATTTATTGACCGACTGATTGGTTGATTGACCAATGTATTGACCGACTGATTGGTTGATTGACCAATTTATTGACTGACTGATTGGTTGATTGACCAATTTATTGACTGACTGATTGGTTGATTGACCAATTTATTGACTGACTGATTGGTTGATTGACCAATTTATTGACTGACTGATTGGTTGATTGACCAATTTATTGACTGACTGATTGGTTGATTATTTGAGTGACTGACTGATTGATTGATTGATTGATTGATGTTTCCGAGCATGTTAAATGCTATGATCATTAATTTCGCTAGCGGAGTGAATGTTTAATAACGGCAGGTGGCAATGATTCCTTCTTCGCTGTATGGTGACGCTGACTTACACGTCGGCCTGCGGGTAATTTATCCCTCCAGGTATCTTCTCTCAGCGGTGCAGAGCTCCAGCCGTCACAAGTTATAAACTCCCGACGTGTCTGGTCATGTATTTAAGTGTATGTATGTGTGTGATAGTCTGTGTAAGGGAAGATGGTAGGACACGGTAAAGGAAGGAAAGATAGTGCGTGATCCGTTACTCGTTTGTTACGGTACTGCTCCGGCATTCGCCTGCTGTTGATCAGAAAAACCATGGGAAACTACCGATCAGGACAAGCGGTCATTTCAATTTTCCTCTAGTCAGCGACTGAATTCGTCCTTGATATTTAGTTAAAATTGAAAATCCGGCACCGGTGGAGCTGAAGCCATAGGATCTCGCGCTCAAAGTCACTGCAGAGACAGAGGCCCTGACATCAACTCTGCCGGCACGGGTCAGGAGGTGGGTCCAAACCGTCCCCGAAATACTTAGGTCACTACTTATTTCAACAATTAGCGTTTTCTATTCTGAATTTCCTATAATTGTGCATTGAATGTGCGATATTTAATTGTTGTGAAAAGTAAATAATGTGATGACATTGATTGGAAAGCAAATTAAGAGCTTTCATTACTCTACATCAGCCTACTACCCCCCCCCCCGCAAAAAAACCCAACAACTACTGGATTCGGCCTTGCCGTAAGTACAGATTGTTCTGCGCTTGGCGTAGAGGAAGGACAGTGTGAGAGAGAACTAAAATTCGTCGTAACGCGAATTTGCGTAGGGTTTGAATCCCGACGGTGGCGGATTTTGGACCATAAACTGATACCTCGTTCGAATTCAAATATAGTCTGGAGGAGAATTCTAGCGACCGGCTGGTCTGATCGGTTTTCTGTGGTTTCTCTTCCCAATACCAGGTGAATGTTAGACACTCGCGCGCACACATTATTTTTCCTTTTTCCTCCCTCTGCCTTACACGCATACACTTACATTTACGTGCACTACACAACCACATGTCGGGAGCTTAGAGCTTGTCCCGGCCGGGAGAGGGGGCCACTAGCGGAGAGAACTCGAGGGGGAACCCCCACACGCGAAGTCAGAATTTACGTTTTATCAGGGACGAATACCACCCCCTTGCGCGGTTTAACATTCACAACACTTGGCAGTTGACGCTCCCGAGAACATCAACCAATGAAAGCATCCATTCAGCCTTTCAAAACAAGAACTTTTCAAGCCCATAACTCTAAAATGATTAATTTTATAAAACAAAATCTTATAGTAGATTGTTTGTATGAAATTTTCTGTACCTTAATTTTGTATAGAACATAATTTTCTATGAAATTGATAGTTATGGAGATATAATGTTATGCTATTAGCTTCATTATGCGCACGATTGGTTGAGCTCTCCTTCTCCTTGTAGTGGTAGGAGTAGAGCTGGGAGGAGTAGATTACTATTTCGTTAGCATGTAGAAAAATCAAATCTGTAGTTCGTTTACCGATGCAAATGTTTTCTATAACTCGGGAACAAACGTGTCTCGTTTTAAAAGCTTGCTAATCTCGCGTTTTAATTTTTTAATTATTATTTAGTTTTATTTTTTAAACTTCTTTTCGTTTTTCAATAATGTATAGTTAAAATGTTGGGAAGGGATTATGAAGCTCAAGAATACGTGCGCAGATGACCCCCCCCCCCATACAACTCATACGGTTTTTACTGCTTTATGACAAAATGATGAACCGTGGTTCTGGCAGGAACTGGCCGTGGACCGCAGCGACCAACGCGCTGTTCCTGCGGCTGCACGCCGGCGGCCTGTATCACTTCTGGATGAGGGACTTCCGGCGCAAAGTGCGCCTGCGCGACCTGCTCATCCTGCGGGCGCGCGGCATCGCGTGGGCGACGGAGGCGGCGGCGGCGGAGGGCGCGCAGCCCTTCGTGCTGGCGGACGTCCTGCCGCACCTGCAGCTGCTGGGCGCGGGGCTGGCGCTGGCCGCTCTGGCCTTCTGCGCCGAGCTGCGCCTCCGCCCGCGCCCGCGCCCACGCCCCAGGCGACGGGGAGCACCGGCAAGGGTGGCTCAACTGATGTCACTGCAGTGCCTATGACCGGGAGGCTCTAGGGTTCGAGTCCCCATGAAGGCAGGATTTTCGACACTAGCTCCAGAGCTAAGTCGAGTCCTGACGCTGTCTGGAGAAGAATTCCACCGGCCGGCTGCTCTGATCGGTAGTTTTCCGTGGCTTCTTCGATCTACATCGGGCAAATGCTGGAGAAGTACACTGACCAACGGGCCACGGGCCGCGCACGATCTTTCCCTCCTCTCCTCTCACCCCTTACTTTCACACTTACTTAGACTCACCTGCACTACTCTATCACACTGTCGGGAGACTAGTCGAGTGCTTAGAACTTGTCTCAGCTGGGGCAGTACCCCCTGGTAGTTCGCTCATCTTCAAGAGATATATGACGTTTTGATTTGATTCATTTTGTCATAAAACAGTAAAAACCGTATGAGTTGTGTGGGGGAGATCATCTGCGCACGTATCCTTGAGCTTCATAACCCCTTCCCAACATTTTAGCTATAAATTATTGAAAAACGAAAAGAAGTTTAAAAAATAAAACTAAATAATAATAAAAATTTCAAAACGCGAGATTATCAACCTTTTAAAAGAGACATGTTTGTCCCCGAGTTATAGAACACATTTGCATCAGTAAACGAACTACAGATTTGATTTTTCTACATGCTAACGAAATAGTAACTACTCCTCCCAGCTCTACTCCTACCACTACAAACAGAAGGAGAGCTCAACCAATCGTGCGCATAATGAAGTTAATAGTATAATACTTTATCTCCATAACTATCAATTTCATAGAAAAGTATGTTCTATACAAAATTAAAGTAGAGAAAATTTCATACAAACAATCTACTATAAGATTTTGTTCTATAAAATTAATGATTTTGGAGTTATGGGCTTCAAAAGTTCTTGTTTTTGTTTACGACAAGGCCCTAGTTAACTCTTATAAAAAAATGTTATGGAAAGTTCAATGTAGATTCACTATACGCACGTTTTTCTTATTATGCAAAAAATGTCGAAAAAGCACCTTCAAAAGACCGAGCCGCCCCCGACTCACCCTCCACTCTACAGGAGTTTTAGAAATTGCCACGCTCACTTCTCTATATTAAATCGTTTGCACCGGCTAGAACTTGACTCCTGCTGGTTACCTGCAAGTGACTAAAGGAGGATGGACGATCTTGCAGAGAAATGAATAAAGATATTCAGTGAAACATAATTTATCTGGTTAATGTCTATAAAAAAAGAACACGAAAAAAATTTGAATGAGCTCATTTCCCCCAAAAATTATTCTAATTAAATTATCATAATTCTTAAAAAATATAGTAACATTGAAAGGTTAAGAATTTTTCGTTCTCGCCATTGCGCGGCCCAGATTTGCGATTACTATTACATGCGATTTTTCTAAAAGTCTGTTTATAAGTTTTGCCTTAAGGGCTTAAACGTACCCAGCCTTGTTCGACGGATAACTTCACTCGTTTGTTGTCCTCGATGACGTTCACCTGGCCAGCTGTTCCGGCCTTTGAACACGCGAGAAGGTCGTCTGGCCGGGCAGGCAGCCGACTCGGCGTCTCCAAGCGGGAATGGAAACCCCGGCGGCAGGTAGCTAAGTTTGTCGGGCGCTTCCACAACTTCACGCCGCACAACTCGCAGCAGGCTCGCAAACGAGTTGCTTCCTCCGCGCACTTTAGTATCGAAGCAGCAGGTGTTCATAGTTAATGTTCCTTTTAACCATTCTCAATTTTCACGACAGCAAAGTTTACCGGAATGGTTGTGTTCCGATAGCAGCTTTTCGTAATTTATACAAGTTCAATAACTGTCCGTCTTTCAGGGAATTAGGCAAGCAGAATTTTATGACAATAAACAACACGTTTGTTTTTTGTTTTATTGTTGTTTTTTCAGTATCCTATAGGAATAAAAATGGAAAATTTTAGTATTTTCCTGTGGCCACTGACTTCACGACGCTAAGAACTTTAAAGTGCTCAATACGACAGTAAACCGAGATGTGGTCCCTCTGCAGCCGGTAGAGAATCTCCTCCACCCCCGCTCTCCCCACATTTGCTCCAGAAAGTTCTAGTTTGGCGCAAACTGTAGATAAATTCGCGATAGACAGCAGCCAACAGTGACAGCGGAGCGTTGACAATTCAGTGGCCCTGGACCCCGCGCATCAACGGAGAGATATACACATTCCGATTTGTTTACATCTACTTTATTCTCGCTTTGGGGAGCCTGTTAATCAACATGGCTGCCGCCTAGATTATATTGAGAAAGATTTCAAGAGTAAGTTTCCATGAATTTGTACTAGAAAATTATGTACGCAACTCACACGAAAATGAACTTCAGGTACAAACATTGAAGAATTATTGTTCAATGGTGGTAGGCCCTACTCATTTCAAAACGCCGTACTCTGTTCCTAACATCGCCTTGCCTGTCAACACTTTTTTCATAAGTCAAAAACTAACTTTCTGAAGTTGTTAGTAAATAACTATTGAATTTCTGTCAGTTACTCCAACAGGGAGCTTTCACAGAACATGTTTGTTGTTGTTGCTGTGTATGTTGTAGATAAATGTTTTTAATTTTGATGGAATGCCTGATATGTCTTTATGATTTTAATGAGTTTTTATCATAAGAAATTAAATAAAACATTTTAAATGGTAAATGAAATCACAGAATTTATAAACACAGGATTATTAATAGTTTATGTTGGACTGGCAAGATTCACCTAAGTCAGATTTTAATGATTGTAGTAGGTGAAATGTTTGCAGCTTTCAAAGTTTCCTTTCAGATGAAAGTAAATGCCTTAAATAATTGAAATATACCTAATTTAAAACTTAGTTATCATTTTCAAGTTTGTGCCATGATGAAGTGCTGTCCATGCCTAAAAATGATGTTAAATTAAATGATGAAATAATTTCTGAATACTTTATGTGACACTCCTAAAATGCAACATTTTATTAAGATGACTCTTCATCATAGAGATCATTTTCATTGCATCAAGAAACAAAAGTTCAAGTGAAAATAAATAGAGAAGTGAGCACTGCACTTTCGTCTTAAATTATCACTTGATTTGAAGTACTTTTTAAATGTGAGTATTTTTCTTAAAAAAATTTTAGTTGTTTTTCATGAGTTAATTGACAATTAGCCTACAATGGAATATTTTGAATTTGTTGGGAGGGGTTTCTAATGATTGAGTGGCAACAAAATACCCTATGATCTTTGGTCTAAGGGCATTTGTCACCCAAAATTTTGAAAAGCATTCTTTAAATTTTGCATGAGTAAATGAGTAAATGTTGTATATACATTAAAATATGAAACTGATATTGAATATATTATAAGACAGAATTTGGAGTATTTAATTTTTTTTACATATTTCCCTGATTTCCCCTTCATATTGCAGCAAATCAAACGTTCTCTTATAATATTTACAATTTTATAATATATTACAGGATTTCTCTATCATTACTCTCCCTGATTTATTTTGCCCGACTTTTGTCATGTTATTTTAGCAACTCAGAATTCTATCCAATATCATTTCCATTTACAATATTTTCTTAATTTAATGAAGTGGCTAGCTGTGGTTTTTATTTAATCTCTGGGCATCAGCATTCTAACGCTTTATCAGGGTAGTTTACTTGTCTTTGAGGGCATGAAAACACCGCTCATATGACCATTCGGGTGGTAAATAATTAAATTATCATTAGGAAATATTTGTTACTACTATTACTTATAAATTAAACATTTTGCAAATTTTGTTTATGAATTTCAATAATTACAATATATTTCTACTTATGGCTCTGACAGCTATCCATTATCATTCCTTTACAAAATCTGGATTCTGACCAAAATGTTCACTTTCACTTCCTATCTGGCCTAACCAGTTCACTTATTTCATTGTTATTCTTCATCGATGCGCTCTTGTCGCACCGCAACTATTCACCTCAAGCATCTTTTGTTTCCTATTAACAATGTCTTATATTAATTATCTGCTTATTAATATTTGGGTTTTCTGACTCATATCCTCAATGTCTCAGTTTAAATTGCATCATCGTGCAATTCCTTATATTTTGCAAGTTATTTGACATCAAAGTTTTGTTTGCAAATGCCAAAAATTCCACAATGTATTTTGCCTTGCCTTAACAAATATGTACATATTTTGCAACTTTATGTTACATTTAAATCCCAGAACAACCTAAAGTACTCTGTGTAGGTTATTGCTCTCCAGGTATCATTACGTCGCTCAGTTAGTATAGCTAGAGAACATTGGGAAGGAAATTCACATTTAGTAATACTCCTGTATCAGAATATAAAACTTAACAGCATATGGTAATATTTTCATAATTTAATTTATAATGTTTATCATAATACACAATGAGTAGGGTCTACATTTTTGCGTGTGTCAAAATAGCAATAGAACATTGAAGAGAATTGCACTAACAACAAAAATCAAACGTCCTGCAGACATTGTATGTAATAGGGTCCTAAAGTTCTCTTACTCGGGGGCACACCAGGAATTTCTAAGTTAGTTTTATGAATTCTGGAGAAAATGACATTCAATTATTAGGTAACCACTTTTATAAGCAGATTATAGTGACTAACTACTTTTAAACCCACTAAATGCATAGTAACACAAAATTCAAAGACTTTCTTTATGCTACATTACTTCATACATCATTTTTATTCTATAAAATATAAATCAATGAACGGTCAAAGAAGTAATGAGAGAAAGGCTTATTCTATTCAACCAAATAAATTTCCAGCCATTTTGTAGTAAATATATCAAACTTTGTTGGACAGACTGCAGATGTGTTAAGAAAAACTTCGAGCAGCTAACCGCTATCCTTCCATACCACTATCACGTGAAATTAAGATATATGTCAAAATCTGACTGTAACATAAATATAAATAAAAAGAATGTACAATAAACTTTATTACTCTGTCATTTATTGTCAAAATTTAATACTACTTACTGAGACAAACAGGATGAAGACCATACATTTGATAATTTCTCAATTTTTACTAAATAGGCATTAATTAGGCAAAAAGTGACAGGATTATCTGAGCCCTCTAATTATTTGTGTTATGTAAGTTAACTCTATTAACATATCAACTGAAATTTAAAATTATTTACGTTAAGTAACTGTGCTCGTAAGCAATGCTGGCAGGGGGAATGGTAGGCACGCATTCTCCTTCAATACATTTAAGTAATCCAATAGTTTTATTCTAATATGGTATCTTTGTTTTCCAAAAGAAATGTTCAGAATAACACATTGCAACAATGAATTGCATTTATTTTATAACATTCAAATGGTAAAACAATAGTATGGTGTACACAAAAATATTTTGCCATCCTTCATTGCCTGGAGTTGGTCTGAATGCCTACATTTTCATATCAAACACTAGAATGCTATTCACCATTACTAGTCTACGCTGCTGCCTATTCTCCATGGCTACCATTGTTTTCTTGGTTTATTCTCAGATTAGATTATTGAATTCAAGGATAGTTGTGACATGACTTGAAATTTATTAATTCTACTGCATATGCCGTGTTAACTTTAATAATTGAATAAAAATAAATTGTTGTGGCTTAAATTAAATTTCTGATGAGGTATGTTTTCTCTTTAATGTTTCCCACAAATTTTGTGAGCCATAGATATCCATGATTGCAAGGAGCTAATATGGTGTAAGTATACTTATGCCACAAGTGCTGATACATTATAGGTATTACAAATAAATATTAATTATTTTCAATGAAGACATTGATAGTGCTTTTTATATTCCTTAAAATAACAATGTGTTCTAGATTTAATGGTTTATGATAAATCATTTCTTTGAGGCACAAATAAAAATACCTTTGGTTCATCCAACAAACCTAATTTTGTATATTTTGTCGTTGCCTAGAGAACGAATACTGTCAAACAAAAAGCTTGTTAACTTTTACTTACAAAGAAACACACAACACAAGGTAAATCATGCACTCTTTAGAGAAAAAATGTTTTATATGTTTTTGGGACAACCAACCTAGCACACAAAAAGTACTACAAATGCTGGGAATTCCATTTTCTATTTGCATTTGAACATTTTGTAAATTAGAGAATGCAGAAAGAATATTCTTTCATAGTAAATGCATTATTTGAGGAAAGTTACCAAAAATAATATATTTGCAAAGAAAATTATTTAAATAATACAATGAATGCAAGAAATTAAATTATAATTCAAAATAATAAACATTATAAAAGATTTATTTTTAGAAAATAATTATATTTTTAAATTACTAACTACACAGTCCTAAAATTGGATAATATTGTAATAATTGTGTTACTTAACAAAAGTAAGCCAATATTAATGTATTTACTGATAGAGGTTAAAAGAAACAATAATGTAAAAATGAGTAATAAACAATGGATTCAAAACTATTTTTTGAAATTTAGCCCCTCCATTCCCAACAATAATGAACTGTGAAAAAAAAAGCGAGGAAGTTTGGCAAAATGCCTTTTGTTATTGTTACTATTTTATAACTTTTAACAATGGGTTATTAACAATCATTTAATGCACTGTTGGAGTTGTTTTAGTACTTTTTCACTTTGCCTTTTTGACTATTTCAATTTTTGATGCCAATTTTTGCTGTTTTGTCTTATTTTTGTCTTTTTCTCCTTATTTCCTTATTATTTTACTTTTTTTTCCTCCTGGCACTGACTGCGATCAAACTGGATGTATACCTATAAGCCTGGAGAACATGAAGAAACAATCGTGTTTTGTTTTTCTGTGGACGCAAAAGTTAAATTAAAAATTTAAATGAGAAAGAGAGATAACAATTAAGTTTTTTTTTATTGATGCTGACAGGCTTTGTTTACTCACAAGGAGTCCCATCCTCATTTTGAGTATGACCTCCAATCCCTTTCGAGGACAGCTCTGCGTCTATGATGTACCCTTCTCAGTGCTGGCGATTATACAACTGCTAAAAATCAAAAAATATAACTCCATTTTCAATGGTTCCATTTTTAGATTCAAACCTGAGTACACACACTGGTGGATCCAGGATGGCCCATGGCCCTCCCCAAAAGGCCTAGAGTTTTCTTTCACCTTCCTATATTTGGCAGAACTGATTTAAATATTTATATCTGTTTGAATTATGTAATTATTTATACAACAATATTGTGTAGTATTATAACTACAGAACATGATAAATATGCAATATAATAAAAAATATGTTTATTATTTAATAAAAATCAGCGACCCCGCCTCCCCTCCCCAAATGATTGGCTGGATCCACCCTTGAGTTCACTATACTATTTCAAAGAGATAGCATCCCGAGTAAACCAAATTCATAGCCATCATACTTATGTCTTGTGGATTAAGATTACAAAGAAAAGTTTGTGAAGTGATAATGAGGTTTTGGAGTTAGAATAAATATGTGACACTTTTAAATTTTAATTTTTTTTACACCAATTCCTTTTAAAGCTGATATTACATTACTTACATGACTTTTTGTACCCCTACTTTAGCTAGAATAAATGTCTTTTTGCATGTCTATTTTAGTAAATATAAATGCCTTTTTGCCAGCCAACTTTAGATAAAATAAATGATTGATCTCTAGGCTCTAGTGATGAATAATGCCCATATTTGACATCTTGAATTCAGTTAGCAAATTTTCTGTTATCACAGTTTCAAAATTATCAAAAATTCTTATTATCAAATTTTAAATGCTCATTACTATCATCATTCATGATTCATCTTAGCGTAGTAAAAGATCAGAGTTAGAGATCTTGAAGCTCAAGAAAACATGACAAATAGTCATGTTCCCAACAATAAATTACAATATTTTTTAGCTGATATTGGACATTAAATAAATAAAATTAAGCTAAAGAAGACATTTTTTTATGTTAAGGTAAAATCTTTGTTTATTTCATATAATATTTTCCTCTTTATTGTGGTAACAAAACAAGATATTACTATTATGCAAATATTGCAACATTACAAAAATTTGCATGAATTACATCTCTTATCTCTCCAAATATCTAGACTTCTTTCTGGAATATTTTTTTTACTTAGCACCATTAACTGCCTTCACCCAAACTATCTTACAGTGAAATTCAAAAAAAAGCCTTTGAGTTAAGGTCTTTTTTGTAATTTTTTTATAAACACAATTCTTTTTCAAACATAATTGAAGAAACATGTTATTAATTATGTCTATTGAAGAAATAAAATTTGCAAAGAATTGCAAAAGAAGTAAATTTCGGTTGAAATACCAGAAATGTGATTCCTCAAATTAGGATGCTGGACATTAATGGATTAAATTATTTTGTAAGATTATTCCAAGAAATTTTATTTCTTGAGGTGGACTGACATTTTTACCATCAAGATTCAGATTGTTGTAGATGAAGTTGTAGATTTAGATTCTATAGTTCTAGATGAATTATGTTGAAGTTCTAGATGTTTTGTATGAGTTTACAATTAGTTTATTACTTAAAAAACATTTGCGAATTTGTTGTCTTTGCAGCGCCAATTAAATCTTCCTGTATTATGGATTTTAATATAACAAGAGTGTTATCTGTAAAAATGATTGTATTAAGATTACCTATAACTTGTGGCATATTATTAATGTACATTCACACATACACTCAATGCCCTAAAGATAGCTAAGAGCTGTAGTTGCGAAAAAGACAATAAAGCACTTAAAAATTCTTAGTGTTGTGCTTCATGGTCTCCTGTCTGAGAAGCAGGCACATTGTTATTTTTTTCATTATTTTTTTTATGACCTCATTGAGTCTTTATATATTTTTTTTTTTTTTGTATATTCGATGAGGCACCCTTCATCAATGCCATTGACCCCACCAATGACAACTACTGTGCCCCTCTCAGTGTATCCAGAGCTCTGTCTGTCAACTCACTTGTCATCTGCCAATTTGGCATCAAGTTCGCTAGAACCCGATGAGAAGGGAGTTTCTCTCTCAGCAAGATCAGGTCTCACAAATGTGTTTATAATGTGGCCCCCTGAAAAATTCAAAAAAGATCCCCCCCCAGGTCCTGTATATCTATGTAATAAAACATTAATTCCATAAATATCTATATTCAATTCCTTATTTTCCCTTCTTTTTAAACTGACAATGGTACTTGGTACACATTAATTGGTTTCAGTCTCTTCAAACTATTTGGCAATCCTGTAAACAGTTCAAAATTAAATTAGTAATTTATTAATTTATTTTTTCATTAAAGTTAAAATTACATTTTCCTTGAAGTGTGGTAAATTTATTTTCTAGTAAAATGTGTCCTATGTAAATAAAAATGTTCCAGGAGGATCCAGAAATGTAGTACCCCCCCTCTTGTTTTAGGCTGAACATACCTATGATTATTCTCCTTTTTGCAATAATTATTATTGTCTGAAGATGGCATTATGTTTTTGTGCCACCATAAAATTTAATATTTCATAAGGGATCATTCAATAAATATGTTTGAGTTTTGTTTAAAATGCACATAACCTTATTTTTGTTCTAATTTTTAAGAACAAATTTAATGAATTAAAACTTACTCAAACATTATTATAGTGTTATTGCAATTTTCGGAAATTGAGAGTTCTCCAAATTTGGACACTAAGCCACTTTTAAAACCATAACTTAAACTATTTGATAAAAAATTAACAAAATATTGGTGCAAATTGTGAGAAAATCTTGTTTAAAGTTTATCTTGCAAAATTACATGAAAACTACCTATTTTTTGAAAAATTGTATCTAATCAGATCCAAAGATACAAGTCTTAAAACCAGATTTCTTTAAGGGGAGATGTTGGAGAAACTTTTGCATTTTTATTTTATATCAAATATCTATAGTATGTACTCACGAAAGTTCAGATCAAGTTTGTTGCGTAGTGGTATTAGCAATAGTAATAGCTAGAAGATTATGTTTACGTGTGCTGTATGTTTTTTGTGAGTGACTATATATACTCTTTCATTGGGATTACATATTACAAGCAAGGATGTTAATCTATGGTATAAGTCTTACATATTCTATACTTCGATTTTTTAAAGTGGCCGATGACGTCAGGTCATAGTTCCTCCTGCCTTATAAAATTAATCTTTTTTAATTAATTTGCGAACGTCCTTCTCAACAGGACTCGTGGCATCAAAGATGTGCTTATCACTGTCAAGAATATTAATTTTTTGAGGCAGCAGGCGTAACAATGACCTCATGTCATCGGTCACTATCGAAAAATCGAAGTATAGAAGGCTTGTTTGTTTATAAATTGTTGTACGTGTGCTGCATGAGCTGTGTGTTTCTGTTGGTTGCAGTCGTTTTTACTTTCCCGTATACCAGGCGCGGATCAAAGGGAGGGAAATAGGGAAATCCCCCCGCCCCGTCTAAAATTTTCAGAACTATTAATTTTAACTTGTCGCGAAATTTTCAAGCAAGAATATTTTCGGATTAAATCATCATAATCATTTTAATCATTCATACGAATAAAATCGTATCGCAGCATAAGCTGAGTGTAGCCTGCGACGTTTTACAAAATCTGT
Organism: Gryllus longicercus; assembly: GCA_038098605.1. Taxonomy (NCBI): domain Eukaryota; kingdom Metazoa; phylum Arthropoda; class Insecta; order Orthoptera; family Gryllidae; genus Gryllus; species Gryllus longicercus. Next base: position 2,769,390 of record JAZDUA010000149.1, read on the forward strand.
AATATTTGACGAAAATTATTTTGAATTTCCCCTCCCAAAATTCGTCTCCGGATCCGCCCCTGCGTATACAAAGGCTCGCTTTAATATTCGGCCACCCAGATGTACTCTAGCAAGAAAGTGAAACAGAATTGTTACTTTTTTAACGGATAACGGTATAAACAAAACAAAATGCCGAATGTAGTTGACGCATTCAATAAAAAAGAAAAAAGAAAGAAATATTCTGGATGTATTAGCCACAGTAATATTTGGGCACGTGATATATGAATTGGGTACATAAAATATATAAATGAATAAATAAATAAACGAAAAGAAAATGAATACTTTGTAGCATAAGCACTGATGTCAATGACTTGCTGCAATCGCTTTGACACTGAACCAATAATCCTGTTCAGGGATTATTGTCCAATTTGTACCCATTTTCCTTGATTCTCGCTTGCAGATAGGACTTTGACGTAATTGGGATTCTCCGGAATGTACATTTCAATTCAAGCCATACATTCTCCATTGGATTGAGGTCAAGAGGCTGAGGCAGCGTTTCCAGTACTATTGGACAATTGTACAATCATTCCCGCAGTGAATATGATTTGTGTTTCGGGTCGTTACCTTCATAAAATTTAAACAAGTTCCTGATGCCCAATGTGTCAGCAAGTTTGTGTAAATTCTCAGCATGTTGAGATACTGATGTTTGTCTATTTTATTTTTAATAAACACCAGCTCCCCCACGCCAGCAGCTGATATGCAGCTGCACACCATTGTGTGTTCACCTCCCGTGTTTCACGGTTGTCACTACATTTTTGAATTGCAATTCTGTATTTCGTTTCCGCCATATCATTTTCCTACCGTCACTGCCAAAAATATTAAACTTTTTTCTCATCAACAAAAAATACCTCACGCCACCACTCCTCTGATTTCGTCACATATTCCTTTGCAAACTGAAGTAGTTTAGCTCTATTCCCAGCATCGTAAAAGGGTTTCTTCCTGTCCGCTCTGCCGTGATATCCAGTCTCGTAATTATTCTACGCACTGTTTCGGGGTGCACAGATGTCCCTGACGCTTCGCGCAGTTCCGCTGCCAGCTGGACGGCACTCACCTTCAGATTTTCTCGTATTTTCCTCAAACGTGCTCTCTTTCGTGGATGTTCTTACGTTGTCCTTGTTGCGGTTTAGATTCAATTCCGTCTTCTTTCTCAAATTTCTTAATGATATCGTGCACCCTGCTCTTGTTCACGAGTAAAAGATTTGCGATCTCCCTGCAGGACCGTTCCTTTGCGAGTTGGAAAACCACAAGCTGCCTCTGCTCGAACGTCCAGTTCTTTCCCTTGCGCCCATTGCAATGTGTTTTCAGGCGGAAATATTTACAGCGGCTGACTGCAGAGTTTCGTTTGTCCTGGGTTGGGGATGGTGCGCTTATCGCCCTATCTAGGAGACTACCGAGGGATAATACGACATTTTCCATTACGTGGCGGAATATTCATGTGACTTCATATTCTTGCATATTTACACATAAATCCGTGTTTTTCAACGTATGTTGTGCACCAGAATCATTTTCTTTGTATTATTCTGTTTCCTAACAATAAGGAAACAGTTCCTTTGCATTTCCTCATATGTAACTTCCGCGCACGTATTACAAATTACAGTCAAACAAGAAACGCCTTCAGTATTTGAGGCTGACCGAATATTAATGTGAGCCACTGTATATATGTAGCATAGGGAAAGTTATGTGGTTCCACAGAATGGCACAGACATTCCCGTATTAGTTTTATATATCCTTTGGTCTCGGGTAGCGATTGAGACTTTCCATATACTCTTACCAGCTGCGATCTACCCCCGTTCAAACTACTTTTTTTTTAATTTCTTAATTTTTCGGTTTCTAAATGGGAGAACGGAAATATTATTTTAAGAATGTTTAAAAAACAGTATAACGTCGTCCTAAATGGCAATTTTCTTTTAAAAATTTGGAGCTGTTTTTCAGAAAATGGCGTTTAAGCGCCACTGTGAGTTCGAAATTTGAAGCTTTTTTACTCAGAAAAGTTTTGTGTTTTTGAGAAACTTCATTAGAAACCCTTTTGAAGCACTTTAACTCACAAATACAATAGTGTTTACAAATTGCTGGCAATGTGCATAATAACACCATGACAGATCTTTTAAAAATTACATTTATGTAATTTTTGAAAAAACAAAAGAATACAGCAAACTTAATTCATCTTAAACACTGCAATAAGCAATATCCCTTCGAAAAGTTTGAAGAAAAAATTTGGAGCGGTTTTTGAGAAAATGGCGTTTAAGCGTTTTTGAAAATGCGGAATTTTGAGCTAGTTTTCACAGAAAAATGGTTGCGTTTTCGACAAAAGTTATATAACATTATTTAAAGTACATGTTCTCATACATATAATAATGTGAACAAATCACCACTGATGTAAATGTTAACGATGCGAGAGACAAGTAAAAAATTACATTTTTGTAATTTTTGAAAAAACAAAAGAAATGAGAAAACTGATATTTATGACATCTCATAGAGTACATTTATCACGATCCCTGCCAAAAGTTTTAAAAACATTGAGAAACATTTTTGTTATTTTTTGAAAATTGCACCTATTGCACGAAAAGTACTGCAATGTTCAAAACAATGTACATGACCTTAATGAAAAAACTGGACTGCGGAGACAAATTTTATTTGAAGGAAGAATCTCTTTCTTCAATTTTGAAGTTGCAGGAACATGCCCGAAAAATTTAAAAAATTAGAAATTCAGATTTAACTCTGAAAATTGGACATATGTCACCTTTACAAGTGTATTTTCCTCTATTTCTACAAGAAATTTAAAGAAAAAATTTAGAGCCGTTTTTGAAAATGTTTGAGGGGTTTTATTTAAAGTATCCCCAAATTTTCAAGAAAGTTGTTGAAAATTGCAGCCTCTCGAGTCGAACCAGATCGACCGGGGAATATCCATTTTGGAGAAAATCCTTCGTATTGTTTAGGTACTAGGGGTGTTCACAAACGGACAGACAGACGAGCAGACGGACGGGCGGACGGACGAACTGACGGATGGACGGGCAGGCGGACGGGCAGCCGGACGGGCAGCCGGACGGGCAACCGGACGGGCAGCCGGACGGGCAGCCGGACGGGCAGCCGGACGGGCAGCCGGAAGGGTAGACGGACGGACAGGTAGACGGACAAACGGACGGACGGACGGATAGACAAACAGACAGGCGGACGTTTTGAAAAAAAATAATTCAGTATCAGGAGACCCCAAAATGATATTTCCGTTGAAATGTCGAAATCGATTTCTGCAGCATTACATAACTTTCCCTGTAGTGCGTCTATTACTCCGTATATACGTATGTATACGGGAAAGTAAAAACACACGTGTGAAAAATATATTATGTCAAAATGTGTGAAAGCATTATCAGTGAACACTGATTCAACACCACCTCACAGGGCATCTGGGCGGACAGTGGGTGAGCTGACAGTACGTAGCTGTAAAGAAGAACAAAACACAGGATTCCGAATTTCGAGTAGACATTTCAATTTTGATTGAGGTGATAAAATATAACAGTTTATGTTCTGTTTGTGTAAAATTTGGCCACAAAATGGATTATGGAGAAAGACGGTATTGTATTATATTCACTGCATCTTATATGGGACAGTTGTGGTTATGATGCATCTTTTAAGACATGTGCTGCAAATAATAAAGCTTTGTATATAGTCTGAGTGTGTTGGTGTTGGTCATGAAGATGGTAAATCAGTGTTAAGACGGCAAAATGATGTGTTACTTTTTTATTATATGAGACACATAATGGAATAAGTAACTCTTGTTCATTAATGTTTAGAAGTAGGAAAAATGTGCATTTCTCTTGTAGTTTACGAAAAAACAATGGTGGCAAATTTCAATAAGATAAAATCCTCAGAGTAGTTTTTCATGACATTTTGATGCTCAAATGACTGTTATGAATTTTTAAAAAATGACACATTTTGCCATCTCAGCATTGATTTATTGTGTCAAATGATTAGTGAGCCTGTGTGAGTGAGCATGTGCGTCACCTATTAAGGTCCTTAGTCCCGTAAGTGGAGTGCATGTTTTAGCGAGGTCCGGCGCCGACCTACTGTCGGTAGCGGAGTTTTCCCAGACCCACTAGCGAGGGACCGTCCCAGCCGGGACAAGCTCTAAGTTCCCGACCAGTCTCTTAGCGTAGTGCGTGTAAGTTTAAGTGGGTGTACGTAAAGGATGAGGATAGGACAAGGAAGGGGAAGGAAAGATCGCGCGCGGTCCGTGGCCCGCTATTTAGGGTACTGCACCTGCATTCGCCTAGACCACGGAAAACTACCGATCAGAACACCCGGCCGCTAGAATTCTCTTTCAGTCAGTGAATTCGAACTAGCTCTAGCTAGTGTCGAAAATCCTGCTACCGTCGGGACTCGAACCTAGGACCTCCGGGTCAGAGACACTGCAGTATCATCAATTGAAGCCTTGAGCGACCTCTCCCGGTCATCTTAAATACTCTTGCATTAATTTGTTTAAGAGAAAATTGAAAACAAAAGATACTCTCTCATTGTTAAGTATGTAGACTGTACAATGTGGACATGAAAGGGCAGATATAGTGTAAAATATAATTTCTTTAGTTTTTATTTATTTTATTACGGTTGAGAATGTTTCATGAATCTCTAAAAAAATTTCATCAATATCATTCTTTTATACTATTTTTTAACAACAAGAAATATAATCCGCAATTTTATTATGTTAATTAGCGTATTGAAACAGCATAAGCACGCTTAATCCATGCTTAGGGTCCCGCAGAAAAAAATATTTCAAAATATTTTTATAACATTTAATATTCATAAATATGTAAAAATATTTTAAAATAATGTTTAATGCAAAAAGTTAAGAGTTAACTTTCATATTCATTTTGAATATATTGGTTCAATATTTCAATAATCAATATTGAAATCCCCATTTTATATGTAATCCCTTAATGAAAATCGTAAAGAGAGTAAGATGTGTAAATTTACATTTATTGCATAAATGAAAGGAAAATCACATCTCTGCGTAATATATTTACATTGTTGTTTTTTTCAAAGAGTACAGTCTTAATTGGAAGACAAAAGTTTGTTTAGAAAATACTTAACTCTTCTACACTCTGGGAAAGCATTTAACTTTTGATATAACATCAAAATATTGGGGCATAACTCCAGTTAAAAGACTATTATACAAATAACTCTAAAATTAACATTGTACTGTAACATTGTACATCTAACATTGTAACACTGTACAATAACAATTAACTGTGTATTGGAGCGAATCTTCAGAATCATACGGCAAACATTGTTTACTTCTTGGAAACATGTTAGATGTGAATAAAAAAATCAAGAAAATAACGTTCAGTTAATACCACAAATAGTGAACTCGACGTGAACTTAGCTAAAGATGTGACCAGTAGGCCATTACATATGAAGGGCCCTATTTCGATGCAGAGAAAATATGTGATGGTAATTGGAAGGCTGGCAGGAGTCTCTCTCCTCTCACGCTGGTTGCCCCGATCCTGCTGTCTGCGCCGCTGCTGCTGTCTGCGCCGCTGCTGCTGTCTGCGCCAGCACTACTTCCTCAGGGCAGCAAGATCCCGCGTGACTGCCATAAGAAAAAATAAGTTGAAACTAGTCATTAGTATTACACACAAACTTAATAAGCAAATACACTGTTTAGTATGCAAAATTACCTTTTCACAATTACGTCTTTTGATTTCATATCGACACACTTGTAAACCAGACCTGCCGAAAACAGTAGCCCTGAGATCACCACCCAAACTATTATCTCGGACTTCCAGGTAAATAATATTTATGCCTTCTTTTCGTATTGCTAATTGCTAGATGATGTATTACGTTAGAGGATTAAGGTTTCTATTCAACAAAGACTTTAGTCTGATTTCGTTTGCGGGATTTTCAGTGCAACCCTTTCCAGAGTGTTCAGGAAGCAGTGAACGCTCACCGGATTGCAGCAATAATCGCGATTTCTGTGAGACGCAGAGGGGATGATAGATCGGAAGCCAGCAAGAAAATCCACGTGTGATAAGCTCAAAGCGAAACCTTTTCGAGACGTTAGCCAGTGTTAAAAGGTACAGGAAAACGCAAATATGGCGGCTTGTAGGTGTTAGCGTTGCTGCTGCATTATTTTTTAAATGTCTAGAAAAAAGCTATAGCCTTGGTCCGTAATTCTTGTTGAATATTTTTCGTTAGGTGGCCAAAGTGTGAAGGAGTTCTATGCCATACTGATGTGGCGTCTCAAGCTGTACGCCGTATTGAATTCAGTGTCATTTTAATGCTCTCTTGTATTACGAGCTTAATGTTTTGCTCTAATAGCAGAAAATTATTTTTCATTGCCGATTATTACCATGCCTTACCTTTTCTGAGTCTCTAAGTAGTCGCTATACTAATTCAAAAATGTTCAATTTGTCACTAGGTCGTGTATCACAAGTACACACGTGAGGAAAAAAACATTTTTTCATTGATTTTAATGTCTACAGGACAAATCTGTAAATGCCATACCGATTAGATGTCAAATGAAGCCGCCCCACACCTAGGCACAGGTGCTAACTTTTCGACCGCCATTTTGCGACCTGCGTCGCCTTTTGCCTTGAGGAACATCGCAGAATCTGACGCGGTTGCAGAATAGGACGCGGCGTCTCCCAATCTTCCAAGTAGTTTACGGGTTCGGTGGTATAGCGGTTAGCGTATCTGGCTGTTGAAACCCAGTTTGCGGATTCAAACTCAACCAAAGCCGTGGAATTTTATGGGCGAAAAAATCGTTCGCAGGCCTCCTTAGGAGGGGAAGTAAAACCGGCTGCCTCATGTAGTAGATTTACTGCATATAAAAGAACTTCAAGCCTAAATAAATCCTCTGAGCTAAGTTCAAAATCCACTGTTTTGTCGCTCGAGTAGCATCTCTCTGCTAGTTGGTGAAAGGAGCGTAGCGAAATTTGCGTGGTCAGACGAAAGAGCGGGCCCGATGGCTCGTCACATAATATAAGTGACTAACTTACCTCCCGAGTGCGCAGAAGAAGGGCAGGTAGTGGGCGACGTCGTCTGCGAAGACGCGCAGCGCGCAGCTGGGCAGCGGCAGGCAGCGGCCGGCGATCTGCGCGCCGCCCCGCGTCACTGTGCAGTTCCTCGCGCTGGCCGCGCTCACCGCCTGCGCCCCCTGCCAACCCGCAGTCAGCCCGTTAGAAGCCTGCAGCTGGGGCTCGCGTTGGAGCAGTCTACACGCAGCCAACTCGTACATTCATGTTTATCACGACATGTAGGTAACATGAATGTATAGTTGTGGGGTCATTTTTACGCATTTTGGTTCCTTTTCGTGTTCTTTGTGAGTTAATGTTTCATGAATTTACAATCGCAGTCTAGAACAATTTATTTATTATATCAAGAGTTCATGACAAAATTCATTATTGCAGTAGACTTTGTTTTTCGAAGTCTCGTAATTATACGGAACTTCGGTAACTTTCTTGACCTATCAAAACTGAGGGTTGAAAAATCAGATATAAGGATTACATTTTCTCCTAAAATAAAGTCTTTATATTAAATATAATTTTACATAAATACATTTTATATAAAATTGTAAAATTCAATGAATTAATAAATGTTCATTCAAATTTTTCAGTATTTAAAAAAATTAGGTAATTTCCTATTATACTATGTAAGTCATTTTAGGTAATTTTCCTTTTATTTTAAAGTCATAATATAGGCAATTTTTAAAGAATTTTTAGGTCGTCAGAATCCGAGCCCTGTCTACAACTAATCATTTCACCGCGCGGTGTGGCTCAGGGCGTGGCGCGCTGGCTTCGTATTCGGGAGGCCCGGGTTCCACCTCCGTGGAAACCCTGACTGGGGTTTCCCTGGGACATCCAGGCGAATGCTGGGATGGTTCTACTGAAAGCCCATGATCGCGAAACCGGCGTCGCTGGCCGAATTACTGAACTACATAAAGTCACAAAGGCTACGGGAATTCGAGACATTGCGGGTGCCTGGTTGGGTGACCGACTAGAAACCCCGGGATCTAACGGCGCCGAAGCCAATTGTCCTTTACGGGATACATAATGTGTAAATACAAATACAAACACAAACTAATCGTTTCATACTTTACTAGCTCGTTACTCTGTGTTTATGGAACTTGGTTGCTTGATTAGAGATTCCATGCGCGTCAATGTCTAGAGTCATTATTCCCGTAAGTGTAGTGCATATGTTATCGCCGGGGACGGCTGGCGAGATCCGCTTCAAAGGCATGAAATGCACTCTTCTCACACGACCCTCCCCCCTTCTCCATAAAACGATCTTAAGGTCACGCGATCTTGTTCAGAGGATGGAGCACTGGATCGACTCTCGATCGTGTTGGTTGTGTAGACCGTGCATTGGAAATCGTCGTTTTTTTACCCTTTGATATTTCCGTACTCTGCAATGAAGACTTAAAGCGCCATTTCGACATTCCCAAAAAGGGCGTTGACGATAACTTATAGTTTATTACACTGAGCATGGTGGTACGAAAATGATATTTGAATTTGGGACATCTGCACAGCAGAGTGTATTACTAAATAATATGAGATCTTGTTTCATACTGTTTTGACTTGAAAAATTTAGTGTAGAGAGTAAACTTGTGTAAAATATTGATTCTGCAAGATCGCGGGGACGTTCAATGGGAACTCACCGAAGGTTCGGCAACGATGTAAGGCACCAAGCCAACAATTTCAGGAATGAATACGTGTGATCCGTTGCCGGCCACACCACCACTCAGCCAACTCAATGACGATAACTGCACCACTGGAACAGATAAATAGCCTTCATAACATTTCACATGCTAAGAAACACATAAAACATCAACAACTAAAAATAAACGCAGTTTGAAATTGTGGGCGTTCTTACTGTTCTCTGTGTTCAATACGCAAGCTAAACTATATTTCCTGTATCCTCATTTGGTCCACTCTTAACTTTGCTATGTAAATCTCTCTCTCACACACACACACACACACACACACACACACTTAGTCTGGTTTATTTATAATATTTCTTTATACGAATTTATACGTTATTATACGAAATTTATAATAGTTCTGTAATAACTTAATTGTCCTGTCGCTATTACACTTCAAATTCCTTAAAAATGGCGTAAGCACTATTGCACTAAAAAGTTCGAAAAACACACGTGGCGTCAGAATTCGAGAAAGTTCTCATGAAGCACCCTCCACATTCGGAGGGTGGTGAATTATTCTTTGGAGAATCATCTTTCTTTCAAAGTGGTTAATCTTCCACTTTACAACTTATACAACTTACAAAACCGTAGTGGCAATGAGTGCATGTGGAGTTTATGTATGTGTTTATGTGTATTTAATATAAAATGTGTGTACATGTATGTTTGAAGTTTATAATATGAAATACAATAACAATAGTAAATATGTATATTCTGTACCATGCAAGAAGTGTGTAAATTGAGGGAGGGGCGAGGACAAGGAATCATCACAAGGAAGTGTCGCTTTCCGCACAATAACAATAGTAAATAAGTAGCAATTAAATGCTGTGCCATATTCTGTGCCATGCAAGAAGTGTGTAAATTGAGGGAGGGGCGAGGATCGCATCACAAGGAAGTGAGTCGCTTCGTGCCTCACCTTCCGTGAGCGCGGGCGGGGGCGCGGGGGTGTTGGCCCGCGGGCGCGAGCGCCGGTGCGCGCCCCCGTTGCCCCTCATCATGTGCGTGCGCGGCACGCTGTCGTAGCCCATCCGCGCATCCGGCGCCAAGTTCGCCAGCTGGCCCTGCGACCCTGCAATGCCAGGCACTTGCTACTACTGCTACAACAGCACGTACTTTCTCACTCGTATTTTCACGACAAAAAAAATACGTTAAAAGTAATCAAATTGTCGAAAAAATTAAGTTTATTTCTTCGAATATTATCTTTAAGAAACAGATTTTATTAAAAGAAAAATTTGTTTCTTCATAATTGTTGTTGTAAGAAGACGAAAAAAATTGAATTTTTGCAATTTTCGAATAATTAGGGTTTTCATCATACATGAATCCTGCGCCATTCTCTTAAACGTCCTTGACACTATCCAACAACAAAATGTCTTTGAAATTTTGGAAATGTCTCAGGGACTAAATGTTAAGTACCCCTCCACCCCAAAAAATTAAAATGACTGATTCAATTTCCTGGGGCCGTGACATCAGGTAGATCAATTGGGAAATATCAGTTGTGCAAAAACCTGCCGAACGGTTTAGCTGCTAGCGTTGTTCACAGACACGTTTTGCCGTCAATGGATTTTTCGGTATCAAGGACTCCATCAGAAGGAAGAGCAGGCCTCATGGTCTGCGTCTAGCCACGTAAAATAAGGATTCAAATCAATTCGAATCGATTCGATTCCATTCAATTCAATCAATTCAATTCAATTCAATCCAATTCAATTCAATCCAATTCAATTCCATTCAATCCAATTCATAAAACATGGATTCTGGCTACACCACGTTTAAGGGTCTTTTTCTAAAATTAGCAACTGGATATATCCACTTTTTCTTTACCAGGACATTGCAATAAGAGTTTTTCTTACGAAAATTCGCATTTTTTTCGCGCAGCGTTTCATAACCTTCTGCCTACTCCGTAGCGAGAAAGCAAGACGAAGCGCGCCGTGGCCTTACCTGACATCATGGCGGAAGCCGCGAACCTGCCCGGCGCGCTCCTGAACTGCGTGCTGCCCGGCGCGCCCATGGGCCCGCGCGGCGGCCCCGAGCGCTGCGGGGCGACGGCGGCGTCGGCGGCGTCGCGCAGGTCGGCGCTGCCCGTCGCGTTGTCGGGCTTCACCACCACCAGCGAGGTGAGCGGCGTGACGAAGGCGTAGCGCAGCGCCAGCGCCCGCGCGCGCGCCTGCGCCTCCGCGTCGTCGCCGTGCGCGCGCTCCAGCAGCTGCCGCACCTGCCGCACGCGCACGCAAGAGTCACTCTCAGCCCGCACACGCCGCCGCTCAGCGCCGCTCAGAAACACTCAGGGTCACTCAGCGTGACTCAGCGTCACTCAGCGTGACTCAGCGTCACTCAGCGTGACTCAGCGTGACTCAGCGTGACTCAGCGTCACTCAGCGTCACTCAGCGTCACTCAGCGTCACTCAGCGTCACTCAGCGTCACTCAGCGTCACTCAGCGTCACTCAGCGTCACTCAGCGTCACTCAGCGACGCTCAGCGACGCTCAGCGTCGCTCAGCGTCGCTCAGCGTCGTTCAGCGTCGCTCAGCGTCGCTCAGCGTCGCTCAGCGTCACTCAGCGTCACTCAGCGTCGCTCAGCGTCGCTCAGCGTCGTTCAGCGTCGCTCAGCGTCGCTCAGCGTCGCTCAGCGACACTCAGGGTCACTCTTCATTGCTCAGCGTCGTTCAGCGTCACTCAGCGACGCTTGACGCCGGTCATAACCGCTCAGGGTCACTCAGCGCCACTCAGCGTCGTTCAGCGCCACTCAGCGGCCCTCAGCGCCGCTCACCGGCCCTCAACGCCCCTCAGCGCCCCTCAGGGTCGCTCAGCGTCACTCAGCGACGCTTTACGCCGGTCAGAACCGCTCAGGGTCACTCAGCGCCACTCAGCGTCCTTCAGCACCACTCAGCGTCGCTCAGCGCCGGTCAGGGTCACTGAGGGTCAGTCTGCGCCGATCAGCACTGCTCTGCACCGCTTAGAACCGCTCAGAGTCGCTCAGGGTCACTCAGTGCCGCTCAACACCGCCTAGCGCCGCTCTGCACCGTTCAGAACCACTCAGCGCAAATTGGCGCTAATGGGTTAATTGACGGGCAGGGACACTTCAACGAACCTCATAACTTCATTGTACTAGTGTTTTCTGCATAAGCGATGCTATATTCAAACATGGCAAAAATGAGATTAGATCTTAGGGGTATGTAAATACTTTTGGTATCACGAGCTAAATCCCAGACCACTTTAACAATGAATGATTCACATCTGAATTTTGGGTGTGTGAGAAAACACATATGTTGCAGTAGAGGCTATGTCCAAGTTAAGCGGAAAATATTTTGAACTGAAGGGCTTCTCAATGGCTACACTATACCAAAGAGACATTTGGCTGAGATAGATTTAACTATAAAACAACCAAAATATTTACAACTGGATACACTTGCGTGGTCTACAATTGCACACATGCTTCCTAAGAAGATTTTCCTCCGCAAAGGGAATTACCTACGCTCTTTGGCCTTTATTCCCTCTGCGGGCGTAGAAACACGGCTTTGTGCAGCGTCCGGATTCGCCGGAACGCTGCCACGCATCGAAGCGCCTCCCCAATTGAATCGTTTATTTCAAATACCCGTCAAACGTCAAATTCCTCATTTCGAGTAAATTGAGAAAAAGTCTTCTATTTTTTTTTATTTCAAAATCTTTTTATTTATTTAAGTACTTTATAAACGAATATTTTCACATAAATGTGCACTAAAGAGGTGTCTATCCTCTTGGATCAATAAACCGCCGCTAATGCGTGTTTTAGATTTTGGCGTTTGACGGGCGTAAACAATTGAATTAAGCGTGGATGGCCCGCCCAGCACCGGGGCCGAATTAAGCGCCACTCAATTTTTCACCTGGATAAACCTACTCAATGCCTACGAGTATCGAGCACTGCCACGACGAAACCAATTACCCTCTTCGGAGCCAGCAGGTCAGAGGCCCTCAACCCGCCTCCCCACTGCACGCCCTTGGTGCAGACGACGTGAACCCACCCCAAAATCTAGAGCAACCTGATGGGAAATTTCGATGTTCTCGTCGGACTGTTTTTGGGTGTTGTGTCCAGTACCTCCCAGAATCGGGCTCCAAATGTCGGCGGGCAGGGGTCCAAACTCGTGGGTTACCATGTAATCCCGAGTAACTTGAGCAGCTTTGCTCCGCACTGCACTCGTTTTGGCGCCAACGACGTGAATGTCACCAAGAAAGTAGGGTCCGGGTAAATGTTTCCAGTATCCACCAAGAACCTCAGACCATCAGTCCGTCGGTTCCTCCTCGCCCTTCGGGGCATAACGGATGTTTAAATCGCGTTTTGGTCCAAACTATTACTATAGACATAACACCGGTGGTATAACGACGTAGCGGGCTGCTACACTCAAGTTCGCGGGTACAAACCCGATCGACGAGGAAGTAAAGCCGGTTGTCCCTTGTAGATTCAAGCCTAAACGAAGCCTCTGAGCTCAATTTGAATAGCCTCTTTTGACGCCCGAGTGATACCTCCTCTCTCAGATAGAGGGTGGAAGAAGCGCAGCTAAATTTGCGTGATCAGCCGGAAGAGCGGCTGATCAGCCGGAAGTGAACCCTTTACGCCTTGACGCAGCCAGCGCAGCCCCAGCCCGGGGTCCAATCGCGCTCACCGTGAGGTAGGCCCAGAGGCGCTCGACGAAGGTGGCCTGGTCGGGCGGCAGGCGCGTCACGACGGCCGGCCGCGCCACGGCGGCCGCCTCCGCGCCGTCGCCCACCACCGTCGCCACCAGCGGCTCCTCGCCCGCGACCTCGACCTCGCCCTCGCCCTTGGCCAGCAGCCCCTCCTCCTCGCGCGCCGCCGCGCCGCGCAGCAGCCCCGCCACGGCCAGCTCCGCGCCCTCCAGGTGCACCGGGAACGCCGTCTCCGTCAGCGACGTCTGGTTCACCTGCGGACCGCCAACAGCTCAGCACGGTCGGCACCATGCTAATAATTTCAAATTTGTCTCGAAAATACATTGAGAGAGTAATAATACACTGTCGGCATTGACTATTATATTATCCACATATACTACGTGGTCCATAGTATCCGGATACGTCCAAAATGGTGTTATGGCGTGGTCATGTTTTTCATGGAGGGGGCGTATACATCATGTTATTTTGTGTGGCACTATCATGGCACAGACCTACGTTGATGTTTAAAACACCTTGCTCACACTGTTGAAGAACAATTCGGGGATGGCGATTGCATCTTTCAACATGATCGAGCACTTGTTCATACTGCACGACCTGTGGCGGTGTGGTTACACGACATCCCTGTAATGGACTGGCCTGCACAGACCTGTGGGATGTGGGATGTTTTGTAACGCTGACTTCGTACCAGGCCTCACAGACCTACATCGATACCTCTCATCAGGACAGCACTCCGTGAAGAATGGGCTGCCATTCCCCAAGAAACCTTCCAGCACCTGATTGATAAAACTGAAGGCACTTTGATACCTGCGAGAGTGGAAGCCGACATCAAGGCTAAGAGTGGGCCAACATCCTATTGATCCATTACTATCCTACTATCCATTACTATCCTACCACTCACCCTCGGCGATATAATGGGAGACACTTGAATCTAGCGCCCCTAGAGGCCCGACCTGTCATAACCATTGTGATATCAAGTACAAAGTGTGTAAGTTTGAAATGTTTTTAGTTTACTTACGATTATGCTTACTTACCTTTCGCAGAGTCATTCGAAATGTATTATATATGTATTGAAAGTTGAATTAGTGGTCGATTTTCCAAGTCACGCCACTAGGTTCACTAGTGAGCAGTTGTCTCCCATTAAAAGTATGAGAAAGATACGAAGTGTCCTTTATTTGTAGTATTTGATTCGATCTAATTATATAGTATCAAAAATCCTGTCATCATAGGAACTTGAACATGACGTATTTATTTCTTTATATTAAAAACGGTTAAAAACTGTGTGTGACGTGCTATGGAAAGAAGTTAATTTTAAGTTTCATTTATGTCCAAAAGATAAACAAGGGGCCACTTCAGCATTTGCTCAAGGATTAGGGAAACTGGACGCAAACGTGATCGTGTTGGGGTCATTGACCTAGAAGCTGAAGTACAAAAATTGTTACAGGTTCTTTAGAATTATACAATCCAAATGGTAAATAATACATTAAATGTCATTGTTAAAACTCATATTACTTTCCTTTTGGATGTTCGCTATAGTCTCTAATTGTATAGAGACACTTGCGCAGCATAAAATATTTTACTTGGAACGTAAACTTTTGCATCGAATTTAATCGTTTAATGTCATCTGGCACGGTGTTGTTAAATAATGAACATGTATATTGTGAGAAATTTTGTAGTGAGCTGTTGATACTGTAATCTTATGAATATGATAACGACGAGTGTTGTAGTTATAGACAACGGCTGAAAATATATTCCCGCCCTTAAGTAAGTCACTTTTGACAAAACCCACTGATTCATGTATGAAGAGAGAAGGTAATGGTAAAATATCTAGATTAATTAAGAGAGACTTCTCAAAATAACAGAATAGTTCACAGCCAGCCCGAAAGCAAAAGGAGGCGCACCTGGTCGTCTGCGTACTGGAAGGTGACGTTGGCGAGCAGCGGCGACGCGACGCGGCGGTAGAAGTTGCGCAGTTGCAGCGCCGCGTCCGCCGCCTCGTAGATCTTGCGCGCGAAGCCCTTGCCGCGCAGCGACAGCTTCTTGAGGAAGGCGAAGTCGGCGCCTTGGCCGAAGGCGAGGCTGTAGAGCGGCGCGGGCGCGGACGAGGCGTTGGCGGCGGCGGCCACCGCCGCCTCGATCTCCTCGTGGCTGCTGTTGGGGCCGTTGGGCTCGCCGTCCGTCAGGAAGAACACGAGCGGCTGGCGCGCGGCGCCGCGGCTGCCCGCCCCCGCCGCGCTCTGGGCGCGGCCCTCGCGCACCGCCGCCGCGGCCGCCTGCAGCGCGTGGTACATGTGCGTCGCTGCAACAGAGCACGGGTGCGCAGCCTTCTATAACTCAGCTCCTGGTTGCGGCAACGAAGTTCAATTGTATCTTAACCTAATGGACGGCTGGGGTTCAAAACACAAAATTTAACTCGATCCAACGAAAACAGCCGCCAACATCTTCACACTTCGTCCACACTCACCCCCGAATGCTAAACAATGCAGTTATGAACTAGCTCCCTCCCAATAAACCAATCAGATATTAGGACTGAACATGGACACAAAATTCCATTGGGAGCAGCATATAGATACCAAATCAAGCTAATACAATAAAATCATTTAATATGCAAATCCAGCCCATTATCACACAATTCAGCTATACAAATATACAAAACAATAATAAGATTCTTGTTACTATACGCATGCTCAGTCGGATTAAACGCAGCAAATACCAATCAAAGGAAACTGCAAATAGTACAAAAGCAAATAATTTGAATTGTTTAACCTCCCTGGTATGTCATCAATAATCAGTTACACAAAGAATTCGACCTAGTGATTATAGACCATCATATCACTTATCTAGCTACCAACTACTTCTCAAACATATCATGAGTTCATAGACTCGGCTAAAACTCTTCACATAGCACCAGAATACAAAATAAAATTCCCTTTCACACTTTCCTCAAGAAATTCTACGAACTAGATCCCGACTAGAGAAGCCGGATGGTTCACAAAAATCTCACATTTTATAAAAAGGGTACGTCATTATTTAAAAATCAAATTTCGAAGAACAGCTTTAATTAAAAACAAATAACTACCGCAGTTTTCGAAGGTTATAATGAAAATCTGCCCACCAGAGGTTTTATAAGCGTATTTTACCGTGAAAATCTCCACATTTAATTTTAGAGCTTTCATCACAACGTAGTACATACAGGAAAAAGTAAAACTTTTTATTTTATCTAAAAATAGTTCCTTCGCGAAATTTTCGCTTTGATATATAGCCAACTGCTTTGGTACTTATTTTGGCTATTCTTGAAATGGATTCACTTGAAGCAACAATGCCCGGCGTACTGAAGCGCTTGCCAGTCGCAGCGCCCACCTCCAGAGGCGACGGTGTTGTTGATGGCGGCCACCGCGGCGTCCACGTTCTGCGCGCTGGCCGCGACCACCCCGTCCGCCAGCGCCTCGTCGTCAGCGAGCGGCTGCAGCCCGGCGGACGGCGTCCACAGCTGCGTGCCGGACGCAAACGTCAGCAGCGTGAACGTGTCGCTCGCCCGCAGCTCCGACAGGATCGCTGCCATCGCCTCCTTCAGCTGCGCACGGGTACGATTCGAGAGGTAGAAAAAGGAATCGAAACGACCTACAGAAAGCAAACACCCTTTTCCGTTCGTTCGTTTTGGCGGAAACGGAACGGGAAATAACTAAAATGTAAATGGTGTAATCTTGAAACATGGGAAGTCAATGAAGAAATATTACAGAGTACGGTCGAAAATCGTAAAATAAAAATAGGTATACATTTTGAATATTCTAATACGTATGGCGTGTTAAAATATTTTATTACATTCAATATTCAATCCACGTTTTGTTCGCTCAAAAATGAATACAATTTTAAATAAATACTCGAATTTTAAATTATTGCAATATGTCTGTATTTCAAGTTTTTGTTTTGTGTTAAAAGAAGATATTTCAGCTCGATCAGTGTGACAAGACACCACATGCACTTACAAATTACTTTGTGAATGTAGGTTTTGCGTTCAAAAAACATAATTTGGTTTAATTAATGTTTATAACTGATGCAAATATTATGTAAATTTATTTAGACGAAATGATAGGAGCTGTCTATGTGACAATCAATAAATAAATACAAAAGATATGTGTAACATTCTTGTGGAGCCTCAGCTGGTTGATAATTTTCAGAAGTATTAATCAGGGGGAGGAGAGAGCGAAGGGGAGTGAGGGAGAGGGACGAAGAGAGAGGAAGAGAGAGAGAGAGACAGAGCTCAAAGCGAGTTAATTTCAAGTGACAGTACACAGTATCTCGAGTACTGAGATGTAACTTCAAAATACGAAAGACTCACGAAAATCTCATGAAAATAGGCACGCGAAGCCGCAAACACTTCGCGACAGGAGAAAACATTTGCGAAGCGTTTCACGGAAACAAACGAAGCGCAAAGCGCGGAGAGGGAGGGAGAGCCTGAGAACGGTCGAGGAGCGTCCGCCTCACCTGCTGGATTTTGCGGCCGTACATGGAGCCGCTGGTGTCCAGCAGGAAGACGACGTGCTTGGGCAGCGGCGGCAGGTCGGAGTCCGGGGGCGAGAAGAAGTGGACGAAGTAGCCGCCGTCGCCGACCACCAGCTCCGACGCGTTGCCGCTGCGCGCCACGTCGTACTGGATCTGAGGAAGCCGTTTCTTCATTTATTTATCGGCCAAAAATGTAACAACAGTATGTGATATGTGAGGGAGATGTGTAACGAATTGGAACGAGTGTTTGGGCACTTCCAGATTAGTAACTCGCGAGTGAAATTTGGTAGTGAGAATGGACAGAAACAATAAATATATCATTTGAAATTTGATCTTTGAAACTAAGGTGAAGTGCAATACGTATTTATTAAGTGTTGAATTTATACCTTTTATGCATTTACTTTTTATTAAAATATCTTTTTTCGATATTGACAGAATTTTGGAAAAAATTTTCTGAAAGTTCACATATGGTATGTCATCAAAAAGTAATTGTCTATGTTGAATGGCTCTCGGTTCATCAACGGAATTTCTATAAAAGTTCTCAAACGTCAAAAACTTGCCTAGTTGTATAACGAAGTTAGACGTATGTTGTTGAGTGACTAAGTTACCTTTTAGCATTCATCATAACCTGTTTGTGGCCAGCATAAACTTGCAGGGGAATAAAGAATCATAACAGGAACCGAGGGAACCTTGCCTCCCTGGTGACAACCATAAATTTTCGATCAACCGAATTTGATAGGCATTGTAAAATGGTAGACATTCCTGAATCAAAGCCATTTATACGTAAAAATTCTTAAAATGGACTGTGAGTATGCGTTTCAAAATGCTTGAAACAGACTGTGAATATGCGTTTAAAAGTACATGAACTGCGAATATGCGATTCAAAATACTTGAACTGAGAATATGCGATTTAAAATACTTGAAAAGGACTGTGAGAATGCGTTCCAAAAAGCTTGAAACAGACTGTGAATATGCGTTTAAAAGTATATGAACTGTGAATATGCGATTCAAAATACTTGAACTGAGAATATGCGATTCAAAATACTTAAACTGTGAGAATGCGTTTTAAAATACTTGAAATGGACTCTGAGAATGCGTCTCAAAATGCTTGAAACACACTGTGAGTATGCGTTTCAAAATGCTTAAAAAAGGACTGTGGGAATGCGTTCCAAAACGCTTGAAACAGACTGTGAATACGCGTTTAGAAATGCTTGAAATGGACCTTGAGAATGCATTTGAAAAAACGTGAAATAGACTGTGAATATCCGTTTAGAAATACTTGAACTGTGAGAATGCCTTTCAAAATGCTTGAAAAGGACTGTGAGTATGCGTTTCAAAATGCTTGAAAAGGACTGTGAGTAAGCGTTTCAAATGCTTGAAAAGGACTGTGAGTAAGCGTTTCAAATGCTTGAAATGGACTGTGAGAATGCGTTTCAAAATGCTTGAAATGGACTGTGAGAATGCGTTTCAAAATGCTTGAAAAGGACTGTGAGTATGCGTTTCAAAATGCTTGAAAAGGACTGTGAGTAAGCGTTTCAAATGCTTGAAATGGACTGTGAGAATGCGTTTCAAAATGCTTGAAATGGACTGTGAGAATGCGTTCCAAAATGCTTGAAAAGGACTGTGAGTATGCGTTTCAAAATGCTTGAAAAGGACTGTGAGTAAGCGTTTCAAATGCTTGAAATGGACTGTGAGAATGCGTTCCAAAATGCTTGAAAAGGACTGTGAGTATGCGTTTCAAAATGCTTGAAAAGGACTGTGAGTAAGCGTTTCAAATGCTTGAAATGGACTGTGAGAATGCGTTTCAAAATGCTTGAAATGGACTGTGAGAATGCGTTCCAAAATGCTTGAAAAGGACTGTGAGTATGCGTTTCAAAATGCTTGAAAAGGACTGTGAGTAAGCGTTTCAAATGCTTGAAATGGACTGTGAGAATGCGTTCCAAAATGCTTGAAACAGACTGTGAATACGCGTTTAAAAGTACATGAACTGTGAGTATGCGTTTTAAAATACTTGAAATGGACTGTGAGAATGCGTTCCAAAAAGCTTGAAACAGACTATGAATATGCGTTTAAAAGTACTTGAACTGTGAGTATGCGTTTTAAAATACTTGAAATGGACTGTGAGTATGCGTTCCAAAAAGCTTGAAACAGACTGTGAATATGCGTTTAAAAGTACTTGAACTGTGAGTATGCGTTTTAAAATACTTGAAATGGACTGTGAGTATGCGTTCCAAAGGCTTGAAACAGACTGAATATGCGTTTAAAAATGCTTGAAATGGACTGTGAGAATGCGTTTGAAAAAACGTGAAATAGACTGTGAATATTCGTTTAGAAATACTTGAACTGTGAGTAAGCGTTTCAAAATGCTTGAAAAGGACTGTGAGAATGCGTTTCAAAATGCTTGAAACAGACTGTGAATATGCGTTTAAAAGTACTTGAACTGTGAGTATGCGTTTCACATGCTTGAAACGGACTGAGTATGCGTTCCGTACCTCCAGCAGCCCTCGGAGCCCCGCTCCATCCCCGGCGAGGCCCTGCTGCGCCGCCTCGTCGGGCTCCCACCGCACCAGCGCTTCGCTCGCCGTCGGCCGCTCGATCTGCACGCACACACACAGACACTTCGCTCTCCAGACAAACTCCAGGGGAAAGTTTCCTACCTCTTAGTGTCTCCAGTTTAAACTCAGACGGAGTGACCAGGAACAGGAATCGGCTCTTTCCGGCCGGCCGTAAATTACGTAATGCAAATTTAGATTTTTTTGATTACCGCCTTTCCCCCTGTAACACACCTGTAACGTGCGCATGAATCTCCTTAAATAATTACGTAACGCTTTCGACAAGATCATTAATTTACAATAAGTAAAAATAAAGTATAAAGCAGTAACAACGAGTGGTGCTAATTTTATTTGTGTTGTATACTACAATTTATGATAATGAAAGTCAGAATTCGTTGGTGATGCGGACTGCACCTAGCAATAAGATTGGGGACAATTTTTGAATGAAGGAAGGTCACATAGACTAGAATTTTCTGATAGCAAGTCACGCACAAAACGTCGTGAATGAATGGGTAAGAGCTACTGCGTCGATTTTAGTGGACTCCTCTTAGTGGACTCTAGAATAAACTATAAATCAATTTTCATTATTTTCTTTGTAATCTAACCGCTTCAATGAATGTAACACGGATGAGAAAATATTTCCTATTATTTTAACAATTTATACACCAACTTATTAATTTATTTATATTTTTATTTTAATTTCTTAATATTTTGATGATTTGTTATATAACTGAATAAATGAAATTATTTAGGCATATATTAAAAAACTAAAAATAAATACCAGCGTTACGCAATAGTAAACTTACTCTACTTACCCCTTTGCCTCCTCAAACCCCCTCCTCCCCTATTTAGCGTTTTGTAATTTAAGGATCACCCCTTAGTCTTCCGCAGCAAGTCAACCCACTTGCAGCTAACCCTTTCAAGTTCAGCTCAGAGTCGTTCTGTCTTCTCTTTAGATGTAAAATATCACGTTCATTGCGCTAATCATGGATTGAGTTCGACCATTAATGCACACCTAAGGAAAAATGTCTGTGAACATCTAAAGGGCGTACGGAACACTTTACGGTCCTAGCATTACCGATCGCTCAGCCCCTGATATTGATAATCGCAACTATCTAGACTTCATTGATCGCCGACCTCTTGTGGTTTGTTTCGTATCCTCAGCACCCTAGTTTCACTGTTTTCTCGCCTCCATTGAAATGGAAGTTGCCCAATAACTTTCAATATTCCGCTTTGCTCACAACTGTCACCTCTATGAACTCCAAATTCCACACTCCTATTCTTAAAGTCCCCCTAAGCTTATGTTTTATTACGTCACCGCCAGAGCGTGTTCGGCAGGCTCCGCGACCGCACGCCCTCTTCGGCTGCGATGTCCACTTCGTTGTCCGCCGCCCTCAGATTCGCCACGCGCACCAGCGTGAGGTTGGCCGAGTCCCGGATGCGCGCCTCCACCAGCAGCCGCTGCACCACCTGCGGCCGCCAGTCGCTGGTTTAGTGAGCGTGATGCGGGCGAGGGGGCGGGGTGGGGGCGAGAAGGCGGGGTGGTGACGAGGAGAATGGGCGTGGCGAGGGGGGGCGGGGAGAGGGGGCGTGGTGGGGTGAGGGGGAGTGGCGGGGCGGGCCAGGCTTAATGGTCGGGCCGGGGCGGCGCGTGGCGGGGGTGGAGGAGGCGGGGAGGGGCGGGAGCGGGGCGGGATCTGGGCGGGGCGGGGCGGGGGTGGAGGGGGGTGGGGAGGGGCGGGGAGCTGGGCGGGGCGGGGCGGGGTAGGTGCGGGGCGGTGCGGGAGCGGGGCGGGGCGGGAGCGGGGCGGGGCGGGGGCGGGGTGGACTGGGGGCGGGACGGGGCGGGGCAGGGCGGAGCGGAGCGGGGGCGGGGGCGGGGGCGGGGGCGGAGCGGGGGCGGGGGCGGGGCGGGGCGGCGGAACTCACCTGACCCGGGTCGAGCAGGAGACGCAGGCGGTAGCGGCCTTGCTCGCGCGCCAGCAGCTGCTCGTAGGTGAGGTTGAAGGCGGCCTTGTCGCGCGCCGGCCACGTTGAGCGCCACCGTGAAGAGGTTGGCGTGGCGCGCGCTCAGCTGCACGTGCGCCGCCGTGCGCCCCGCGCGCACCGCCTCCTGGTACTCCGCTCGCGCCTCCTCGCGGGCCCTCGACGCGCGCCGGGTACACGCGCCCGCCCACGGTGCTACGGCACGACATACACCACTCACTTCCCGAACAAACAAGTTACTCCGACCCCACATGCAAACGGAATATTGTAAATTCGATGCTACGACACGACACAGTGCATATACACACTCATATGTCCATAGTCGTCTGAACAGTATGAATATGCACTGGTAGCACTTAACACGTAAATGGTGTACTCGGGCCTGGAGAATACAATATATTGAAATTGCAGGTTCATTGCACTTGAGAATGAACTCGCTAACTTTTTTTATTCTTGTATACGTACGTGTATCTATGGAGTAATATATTTAGTGCTGAGAATGTCAAGTAATGCTGCGGAAAACAGACTTCAAGATCTCAACGGAAATACACGCCTGAGGTACCAAGATACAGAAAAAAATAAATTTACAATCTCCACCACTACTAGAGTCAGGCAATGCTGCGGAAACAAAGCGGCTTTCTTGGCCACTTTCGCTCACGAACAATGAGATGTGAAAGATTGGAAGCGGCGTCTCTCATCCAGTTAGATACTAGCTCCAACCGTCTCATGTACGCTAAAACTGAAGAAAAAAGAAAAATAGCTTTGAAGAAAATGCGCAAAAACGCTGTTTCAAACTCCTAGGACCGTGAGTTCAGCCAGATCAGTAGGGAATAACAATTTTGGGAAAAAATCATATTGTGGCGTCACCAATTAATTAATATAATTTTATTGTGGCGTCGCCAATAACAAAATAATTTCTACATCTGGAAAATAGCTCCGCGTCGAGAAAGAAGTGGGTCAAGGGACGCTGCCTTCGCCGCGACGGTTTCTTTCGTTCCGCAGCGGGGCCCGCCCCGACCGCACTCAGCCTTCTTTTCAGAGGCGGACCGTTTATTGCCCCCCCCTCATAATAGACATAATGTCCCTGGCCGGAGCCCAGTAGGACAATGCACACCCTCGCGCCCCTCTTTTGCCAGCGACCCGGGAATGCCGCCGCCCCGAAGGAGTTCGCACAGAAGACACATTTACAACACGTAGTGATCGAAGCCTTTCTCAGCGAGGGTCAACCGATCCCCCTTTCAAACAATGCCCACCCCCCGCACTCGTTTTGGCACGCGCCTGGGCTAGGCACCAGGAATTTCCCGCAGGGGCTGTTTACAAACTAAATACAGGTAGGCTGTCGATTAGCCCATGCCGACCGTCGAGGATCCGTCGAAATGCGCTTCTGCATGCGCACGTGTCCAGACAGCTGCGAGCAACTCCTGAAACAACTGACAAAGGGGAAGCGAGCGAGGGAGAGAGAAGCCAGTGTCAGACAGAGAACAATCGACGGAAAAAATACGGGAAAATTGCCACATGATTGGTTAATCAGAATTCTGCGACGCAGCCACCCTCAGCCAATGGAAGCTTCGCCATGAGGGAAGGGGAGAAATCCAGAGCTAGGAACATTTTGGGAAGGGGAAAGGAAATTCTTTTTAAAAACGAGATGCAGAGAGAAAACTTGACTTTTGTAATCGGAGCAGACGGGGGAGGAACTCTCCCAGAGACAGTTCTTGTAATCGGAGCGCGACGGGGGGAGGAACACTCCCAGAGAGTAGAAGTACGGGATACTTCTTAGCGACTTCCTGTTACTCCGAGATACTTCTAAGATACTTCGAGAAAATTCCAAGATACTTCTTGGTTGTTAAATTCGCTTGATTACTCAGTTACTTACGATCGGACGCGAGTTTGGGAAAGACTTTCCCAGAATCGAATTAGTTAGGACGCAACTAGTGGACTTGTCGCGGAGGGGAGACTCGGGCGGGAGACTACTGGATCCCGCGCCGTTTCCGCATCGGCCCCACCAGCCTTTGCCGCCTCCCTTGTCGGGCCCAAGTGACAGCCCACCGCGTTACGTCAACGCCCGTGGCCACTCGCCCCCCACTGAGCCTGCTCGAGCCGGCGACCTGAATTGCCGCTGCCTGCCGAGAGGAGACGCGCCGCAGAAGATCAGCGACCCGGGACTGCCGCCGCCTCTGCTTCGAGGCCGCAGCTCGGCCGCCCACGGAGACAACGCAGCCACTGGTGGAAAAAATACGAGACGAAGCCGTCTCGCAGAACAATCGTAACGGCGAGAAATTGCAAGTGGCCGCGCTCAGGCCCTGCAGACCTTAAATGATGAATAGCACGCTTCATCAAAGAGTCAGCCTAATATGTTAGCCTTAAGGGAATTAACAACTAGTAATTAAGATAACCAGTTCACAGAGTAGATTTAGTAAAAAACTTGCGTCGCCCTTTGCGACATGTAACTTCCCTGGCAGCTCTTGGTGCCAGGAATAAATTGTTATTTGTCACAAATGACTCTGTGCTAATTCATGACCTCCCAACTCTTCCATCCAGTCACATTTCAGGAGCTGAACCTGGTGCCCTCCCCCGCTCACATTAGTAGGTTTGTTTACAATATGAACGGTTTAATCCCTACCAAACACAGAAAGCCTCGGAGAGACGGCTGACAGACGTTTTGCCCGAAACTAATTTTTCAGTGTCAAGAAACCACAAAAACCTGTTTTTTGCCCACACAACGTGCTAGTGGAGGAAATGAACTGCCTACAACGATAAGGCGTATCCACTTTTTCGACCTCAGGACCCCACAATATTAGTTTTTCTGTCGAAAAATCGCTATTTTCTGCGGCAGCATTACAATACTTTCTCTTCAGTCCATCGTTTGCGTTGATGTAAAAAAGCGTATTTGACGTTTTCTCAACAAATTGGGATCCTTATGTAGATACAAGGGTTCTCGATTGCCTATTCATCATATGCATTATTATTGGCTACAGGATAACAAACAATTATACTTTTAGTAACTTGATAACTCATCAAAGCATGTACTCACATGGCAAAGGCTGAAACGAAGGCAGCATCGGGCAGAACTGCTTTAAATGTCACCTCCTGCGACGTGTTGGCGGGGTTGGCAACCCTGCTGTACACTTCGGTGCGCGCGTAACGATAGCGCACGTCCGACCGGATCTCGAAGGCGCGAATATCCGGGCGCTGCGAATCAGAGAGCAAATCGGCTATGAGCAACGAAAAATGATTGGATGAGACTTATGGTTCACGTACATTCGCCTACAAGGTTGTCGCCTACTTTTTGGTGTGGTGTCTCCTGCTTTCAGCATAATGTTTTCTGAATTCGTACATCATGATAGATAGCAATTTTTCCTATTTGTGTAGGATCGTGATATATAGTAGGCACAATGTTATGTCGCAATAATTGAGGATCACTTACATGAAGGCAAAAGTCTGATAGAACATTTAACAAAAATGAAAATAAGGTAACGACGTGTCATTAATGCAAGAAGTAAACTAATGGTGCGAGGAGGAACATATCCTGTAACCACGTAAAGGTGATAATTCAGGTATTGCAACTCAGTGAGCCGTCGACACTAGCTTAAGGTCGAAACCAACATGTTAAGTGTATCGTTTCTCTTGCATTGTTTCTGAAACAGTTCATATACGACAGTAATCTTTGCGTTTTTATAAATTGACCGTAATATCATTGTGAAAATATCATAAGCAAATCAAATAAGAGCTTATAAATAAAACAGCGCAGGAAAGAGTGGACGGGTTCTAGTAGATGTCTTGTAGAAGGGGTAACGTAACGCGAAGTGTTTATAACAGTGTGAGGCAACGAGCGTTCAGCCGCTTGTCCCAATGTAATTCTGAACGGGATGTTTTGCAATTTCGAACTTATGGGAATGCTCTCAAAATTCAAGACAGTTTTGTTTAAAATTGTATCAGAGAACTTGCAGATTAATAAACAGCTCAGACAGTAAAGGAGGTAAACAACCGCAATAATTTGCTTTTATTAAAGGCGTACATTTTAATGAGGAGAGTTTTCAAAAACTACCACGCGATTTGGAAATAACTTATGAATCATAATCGATAAATTAAATTTTCGGTCATTTCTAAACCACTCGCGATATTACTTATGAAAATATTTTATCCTGTGCATTGGCCTTAAAAACATTATATATTTAGCCTAATTTTTCTTTTTCGTTCAGGTCCCATAAATTCTAGTAGCATTCGAAAGACCATTGCTTTATAGAAATTAGTAACAGCGGAACTCCTAATCTTATTTAAAATACCAGTTTTATTATTGTTTGTAAATAGAAATTTAATCATTTTGAATTGATCATGATCAGATAATAGTTTAAAACTTTCTTACATTTCAGAATATCTACCACGCAACTATAACTTAAAGCAGATGTACGCTCTGCTTGTTTGCATTCAATGTTTGACCTTGACTCTTATCGTAGGTCAAAAGTAACCCGTATTATCGTCAGTGATATACTAGTTCAGTGAAAATAGGGAATCTCAGAGTTGGTTTGGGCATTTCTTCACAGAGCAAACAGTGCTTCGAAGTAAGTGAGCTTCGTCAAATTTCACTCCAGCGGCCTCTTAAAGAGAAGGCTCAAGTAGAACAGCAGTCTGCAGCACGACAGTGGGTAGAGTAACAACAGGTGGTTTGGTATGTCATGTGGCAGCCACTTTCGATGAACAACGGCTTAACAGAATAGTGCAGCGTTGGTACACTCGAGCCGGTTGATTAGCTCAAAACGCGGTGACACTGAAATAATATTATTCTTATATCTTATACACTAAGAGAATAAATGGTAATTCTTTACTACGACTAGTCGACACTCAACTCTGGATATAACTAATACGGTATGGGATTTATTTAAAAAGCAATCTTCGCTCAGATATCAAACTGCATCCTATGTTCACCGGTTCTACAGAAATATTTTGTTTTACTTATGCAATCACATATTTAATTCAATCCTACACTATTATCTCATCGTATTCTGAAGGTTGAAAGGTACAAATAGTACATGGTACATGATTTGCGTTCTTAGAAATGTACAGACCAATTTGTATTGCTTCTAAACGGTAACCAAAAACGCAATTTATGCGCTTCACTTATTTATTTATTCGCTTCACTTCAGGTTGTTTTAAAAGAATGACGCAATTGTATGCTTATCATTTCTGATAAATATTTTCATTGTCGATTTCTAACTAAGAATTAATGAACAAAAGAGGAATGATATTTTATACTCCATAATATCCACAAACAGTTCCTTTTTATTTGAACCAATTTAGTTGACAGGTTAAGAATAAATGCACACTGCACTCTGCACTCTGCACACTGCACACTGCATGGTTCAAAGATTCTTCTATAATGTGACTGTATCGTTCAAGATTTATGTCATTCCCACGTGGTACACTGCAAATCAAGACAATTATTCCTATATTTTTGATATTTATAAATCAGAGTAGGTTATTCCTTGGGTATTATAATTTATTTTTATTATTTACGAACATGTTTTAATTTTTAATAATATTTTTTTAAATTTATTTATTATTCACATTTCTTTAACTACAGTTGCCCATCAACATGATGAGACACCTCGGGTATTAACCGTCAGCAGCACCCACTTCTACCACTGGTCGAAAATTCTGATGAATATAGGTATTTTTTAACATCTTTCAAGAAACCACTCCTTAGGTGGTTGTATCAACTTCCTCCCGCCAGCCGAGCCTGGCTACCATCCAGACGCGGCCACCATGGCGATTACCAGGTCCCCCAGCCCCACAGCTAAGCCGCACTAAGCCCCCAATAGGACCCGCGCGGGAGGCCTTCGGTGTGGAAGTCCCTCGCTGTCAGTGGCGGAGGGAAGGTTGGAGGGTACGGCGCCTTCCAGGTCAAACGCGCACATGCGTGCTCTTAAGCCATTCAAAAGGACCACAAAATATGGGGGTGTTATGAGAAGGGTGGCGCATGGATTGTAGGACGGCCCAACGTGTCAGAACACAGTTAACAATCAAGCCTACGCGGGAGACGAACCAGCGGCCCGCCGAGGATTTTCGTCACTAGCAAGATAGCTAGGTCGAGTTCAGCCGTTGTCCGAAGGAGAATTCGAGCGCCCGGTTGCTCTGATTTTCGATCAACCCCAGGCGAATGCCGGAGCAGTACCCTAACAAACGGGCCACGGACCTCTCGCGATCTTTTCTTCCCATTCCCTGACCGATCCTCACTCCTTACTACACACACACACTTACACTAACATGCCCTACTCTATCACAAAAATCGGGAGTTTGCCCTGACTGGGGCGGTGTCCCGTTGGTGGGAGGGAACTGATTAGGGAAACCTCGCAAGCTGGCCTGTAGGTCGGCGCGGGATCTCGCGGTCCACAACCCGCGGAGGGACTTCCACACCGGTCCACAACCCGTGATAAAATCATGGACTACACTTACGGGGCTAATCACCTTAATAGTTGACACGCCCGGAAACACTAGTTAACAAATGAAGCGACCCGCCGAACCAAGCTCAGCGTTGCACCCGTTCCCTCAGGCACTGCCGGTCACCTCGGCGCATACGAACACGTATCTGAGTGTGGCCGCCACCGGGAGAAAAAGCGCTGCGCGTGAAGCGAAGCGGCCTCGAGGGCGGAGGCGACGAGCCCGCTGCGCAGCGCCGCCCGAGGAGGAGGAGGAGGCTCGCGATGATTGCGCGCCAATGAGCCAACTGGCGCAGCGCCAGCCGGCCCGCCCCCGCCGCTGCTGTTGCTGCTGCATCGCCCGCTCCACCCCGCTCCGCCCCGCCCCGCCCGGCCCCGCCCCGCCCGGCCCCGCCCGGCCCCGCCCCTCCCCACCCCACCCCGCGTCGCCACGCCCCGCCCCTGCCCGCCCCGACCAGCGCCGCGCCGCACCTCCACGCCCCGCTCCGCTCCGACCGGCTCGCCCCGGCCCGCCCGGCACGCCCCCGACTCCGCCCCGGCCCGCCCGGCACGCCCCCGACCCCGCCTCGACCCGCGCCATCCCGCCCGGCCCGCCCAGCCTCGTCCCGCTCCACCCCGTCCCTCGCAGCCGCTCCCGTAGTCGCTCGTCCCGCCCCTGTCCGCTTCTCCGCTTCCCCCCACCCCGCCCCGCCCCCGCAGAGTGGCCGCCTGCGCGCCACTTTCCATTAAGTCGTGCGATTCTCATCCGCTCAATTAGTGTGGGGACAAAGCGCGGTGCTGTAGGTTTCTTCAATATTCCCTACCTCTCGTTCCACCATTTCTCTATCATCCTTGATATAAACTCTTTACCACCATTTCATCAAAATCACCACAGCCTTCTCCTCAGGTAGGGAGACAACGTTTCAATGTCATTTTGCTAGGAAACGACATTTACGACATTTAGTATATTATTTATCATTTGGATTTTAGAATTCTAAGGAACCTGTAACAAGTATTGTAGTTTAGCTTCTGGGTCAATGACCCCCATCTCGATCACTTTTTCGTCCCATTTAGATAGTCCCTTGTTTTGTTTCTGGACATAAATGTAACTGCAATTTCACTTCTCCCCATAGCATGTCACGCAGTTTTAACTGTTTTTGACGTAAATAAATAAACGCTTCGCATCTACCCAACAATTTCCTTACGATTTCTCTTCCTCTATTACATTCAGAAGCTTGCGCTTATGGTGAGTCAAAGCTCCGACACTAGTTGTATTGCCGAAGAAAAAATAAACTTTTTTCGACACACGCGAAGAGGAACAAAAGGGAAATGGGTGCAGATCATGATAATCCTATATAGCGTCTGGCTCTGCAACCGCACTTCCAATTTTAGGTCGTCAGGATCTTAACCCTCAGACGGCCGTCATAATTGCTGTGCACTCGCTTATCGCAAATCTAGATAATGAACTCCCGAGTCTAAAAAACCTCTTCGAGTCCTGAAAATGAACATAAAGCTGCGGTGATATACATGCTGCGATGAAATTTTAAGATACCTACGGCAGGAATAGGTAGTTTTGACGCAAAACGGCTAAAGAATTATATATTATTAGTGTATATATTAAAGAATTATGTATTATATTAGTATTAATTATCATTATTGACCTCCTAGAAGTCTCTCATAGGTCTGTTCCACCATACGGGCGTGACGTGGCAATGGGTGGAGTGTTGCAATCAGACGTAACTCATCGTACGACGAGTCAAACCTTCCAGATTTTCGTCAGACGCGAGAGAGGCCATAACTGATATTTTCGTTTACTTTTTTTCGTTAGTATTATGACATGTTTATCTACAAGATTTTTTCTAGACAATTCAACATGCACTAACTGAAAGAGTTCGATTAAATCTTCTGGGGTATGACTCTTTCCTCTGGAATCAAAATGCGCGGAATAATATTTGGAATGCGATTGCTACATGATACATTTGAAAGCATATGACAACACGCTGATAATATTGAATGTACTGTGTCGTTGAAGGAACTCCTCAAATATCTCGTGATCCACAATGCACTAACATTTCGTACTGCGAGCAACGGAGCAGTTTCTTCTTCCTCAACAGAGTGCGCAACATTTTCTCGCATAATTAGCTTCAACACTAGCTTTTCAATTATATCTTATCTATTGTAATAAAAGTGAATTCAACATGTAATCGTCAAAGATTTTACAAAAAGGAGTGAACGAGTAAATAAGAAATATTTACTAGCTCTTCTTCAGGATTTGACGAAGTGTCTTTGCAAAGTTTGGTAAAGATTAATACAACGCAAACGTGGAAAATAAATTATTTAAATAATATGATGGTAGATGTACCACGATCATTATTTTTCGCCTATTACTATGAGTCAGGTTCCTAATATATTCCGTCTGAGACCAGCAGTGTTGCGGTAGAACCATAATGTACACCTATTACAATGTCTTTGGTGTACACTTACGGAGGTGACCGTGCTGAACGTAACACTAATAATCTGCGTTTTTGACGAAATATATTTTTTTAACGAATCACTGACGCCAAGGTGGTCAAACAGTGAAAGTAAATGGCGGACTTTCTCCTCTTCACTTTGAATAGACTACAGAAAGCACCCAAATATTCATATCAAATGCAACCCGCAGCACTCAGTCGGCTACATCGTTAAATAACTCCTAAACGAAGCGTTCTAGGACCTTAAAAACTAATATTTTGGGACCAATGGCCTCAAAGAAACGTTTCTCACACTGTAATATATAGGATGGGATATTCTTGGACATGTGATTTAATTTTTCTGGTTCGGTTCTTATCGATACTACCAATGCCTCCTATATTTTAACCCTGGATGATGATGGCCATCTTTGTGACGTCACTTTTAGAAGGCTTAGATTCCTCTATCTTATAATATTTATGCTTTCTGTGTACATCGTGGTTTGCGCAGACTGACGAGATTTATTTGCATAATTATTAATTCAAGATTCGCTCTTTCAGCAACATCTAGAAGTACGATTAATAGTTGCTTGCTACCGATCACGATAGTTTCTATTGCGTGTAGTGAAATCATTCATTTAAAGTTTTGCCGAGGTCTACAAGT
This sequence comes from Gryllus longicercus, assembly GCA_038098605.1. NCBI lineage: Eukaryota > Metazoa > Arthropoda > Insecta > Orthoptera > Gryllidae > Gryllus > Gryllus longicercus. The sequence goes on from JAZDUA010000149.1 coordinate 2,801,331, forward strand.
GCTGTGTACGTAATTGTGGAGGGGTGTGGATGTGTGTGAAGAATGAAGACGTGTCTTGTTAAGTTTGTTTTGTGTTTATTATAGCTGTACCAGTATTTTCGTTTTCAGCAGTAGTTCGGCGAAACTCTCAAGTGAACGTGTTCAATCACATAGCTTTCTCAAGAGTAAAAAGCTTTTAAATATTTTTGTGACTATCATGAAAAGCGAAACTCTGTCAAGGAAGATTAAATAGTTACTTCAAATGTTGTTTTCAGGAAGTGTGAATAATTCGAAGAACATATCTCTATAATATTGAATTAACCTTTATTGAAAATTTGTTTTCAACATCAATTGCATTGTTTTTATTTTTATTTGATATTCTGAAGTTACATTTACACATTTTTTAAAAATTAACACGTTTTATTAACAAAGTTTCTTCTTAATGGAAAAGGTGGGGGTTACCATTCGATAGTTCTCGCACGGGTATGCAAGTTAATAATAATAATAATAACAATAATAACAATAATAATAATAATAATAATAATAATAATAATAATAATAATAATAATAACAACATGAAGTCGCATCTCAGTGGAACTTCAGTAAAGTGACAACTGTGCCTATAATAATATCAGCTACAGGAGTGATCCCAAAAATGACACTTCGGGCACTGGAGTGTCTTCACTTGGATGCCAGGAATGTATATAATATGCAAAAGTGTGTAATTTTGAATACATGCCGTATTGTCAGAAGCCATCTGAACCTTCAGTAAAGCAACCACACACCTGGTCATCATTCCTGTGTGTGGTTGACATCCCGACCAGTAGATACTGTGAATAATGTATAATAATAATAATAATAATAATAATAATAATAATAATAATAATAATAATAATAATAATAATAATTTTTGCCTTTTCCCGTTACTACGGAGTTGGCGCTAATGGGCGCGGGTTATTTTTTTTATTAATTTTCACACACTCCATTTTTATACAGATTTGGCGAATATTTTACGGACCGATGCCCTTCCTGACATAAATCACAAGGGACGAGTAAATAATTCGGTTAATATTACAGATAAATATAACTTACACGGCCACCTTCTTATGTCTGCCTTATTTTGGTATTAAGACTGTTAAAAAATTTGCTTGTTGTGGAAGTAATATTAGCCTAGTTTCCCTATAAGTGGTCTTATTTCTACAACGCGTATCTGATATGATCCCAAACCGAAATCGGACCTGACGAAGTCCTTATCACACGTACGAGTCCTATCATAAGGTATTACTGGTTCTTTCAAATTTCGAGCTCACGTTTTAAATCAAACACCGTTTAGCAACGCATTATGATGGACCAGCTCTGCGAGTTCCGGTTACGTCAGCTCTGACTCGAGAGTTTCAGAGATTATTTAGCCGACGCCGTCGCAGCCCAACACAAAACCTGGCTCCAAGGACCTAGGACACATTGTTTTCGAGTTAGGCACGATGGTAACGCGTGGTGCAGTGCAACGTGTGTTTCACCCGTTCTCCTTATGTAATAATCCGTGAACTTCTAATTGAATTGGGCAATGAAAAACTTTTTTTAGTTTTGATGCAATGCGTGCGACGTAGATTGAATAGAATGGAAGGAAAACAAATTAAAAGACTGCGCGGCTTATCGAAACTTCTCTTCTTGGTGCCATATGTTATTATTCAACAACTACTCATACTTTTTTAAGAGCGTGACGTCATGTAATGATCTAAAAATTGGCGGATAAATTGCACTGGAAAAGAAACTCTGATTTGGATATTCGTGCTGAAGGAAAGGATCGAAAATAAATTTGAACTTTGCAAGTTCCAAAATTGCATAGGCTTTAATGAAAATTAGAACTAAATAATTTTTATAATTCCACTTTTGCCTGCTCCAGTAAAAAATTTAAAGTAAAAAAATTAGCATTTTTTCAGAAATGTTTTGCCACCGCATTACCCATGACCGGTTGATCTTGGGATTTGAGACCCAGCAGTGAGGATTCTTGACACTAGCTACCAGCTACGTCGAATGTAGCTGCTGCGGGGAGGAAAATCCTAGCTGCCGGCTGCTCTGATAAGTTTTTTTTTTTATATCCAACGCCCACCCTTGGCATGTTATCCATTTGGTGACGCACCGACCAGTATAGACGCGCAGGCTTTCCCCTCAACTTGCAGTGATCCGCACGCCCACAATGGTCAAACGCGTAGATGGCGAATTACTGTTGCTCATTTAGCGTTACCCAAGGGACACGTCTGGTAGACCACAGACGCGAGCGACTTTGAGAATAATAATAATAATAATAATAATAATAATATCATTATTATATTAGGAGGTGATAGGATATTGGTTAAAGGCGATCGTGGACTTATTGAACCATCCTAGCATTCGCCTTATGACCGAGGGAAACCACAAAAACCCCGAACAGGATGGCTGGCCCGGCAATCGAACCCGAACCTCCAGATGGCGAAGTCAGCGCGCTACGCACTGAGTCACTTCGCTCGGTGTTGCTCTGATAAGTAGTATTCCGTGGTTTCTCCTATTAACACCAAGAGAATGCCGAAGCATTGCCTTAAAAACGGGCCACGGACCGAGCGCGATCTTTCCTTCCTCTTCCTGGTCCTATTCGTGTAAGATACCCCCTCCCTCAATTAAAATATCTTTATTTACAGAATGGTACAATTAGATCTTTCTCTTGACTCATTTATCAAGCTCCATTTGGAAAGTTTCTTATCGAATAGAGCTCTGCGAGACACATACTTCCATACATACACACATCCGCATTATTGCGTTCAAATTGCTTGTATTTTTTTGGCCAGCTGCATCAATCATAACCAACACTGAAACAGTGCTAATGGACGTCAATCCTTGCGTTTGTGCGAAGTTACAGCTCAAAGGAACGGAAAAGAAAGGATTTTACGACTGTAAATTGGACATTGCAATGTGGAGGTGACATTTACTATCGATAGAATAGTATAGGGTGGAGAAGTAATAAACATTCATTACATTTTTGACGGATATATTTCAACATCATAAAATCATAGATTAATTATCATCAATTATTCGAATGAAAATCTTTTGCTAACAACATAAACTTCACAAGCCACAGAAAGGCTCCCGCTATTCGTAAAATGCACTACCTCGATATTGGCGAAAGTCTGACTTATCTTGTTACTAAAAATGAATTGTTCACATTTATGAAGGACTTGGAAAAGCAAAATGAGACACTCTTTGACCAAAACGGAGATAATATTTATGAACACCAAGAGGCTTTCTGATACCGATGTGGCTTATCTTGTTCATGCGTGTTGCGTGACGATCAATGTAAAGGAAAATATGACCTCGTGGTCACGGGTTCAGGGTTTCCAGATGCTTCGTACTTCTAACATCCGCCGTTAGATGGATGTAAAACCCCCAATTCCGCTCAATAAGAAAAATTCAACATTCCAAACGGGAAATTTGAATTTGCATTAAAATAATTGTATGAGAAGTCTTTTGAGATAGTGGCCCTTGGAAATGCTTGATTAGTTTTATTTTTTGATACGTGAACATTGTAATTAATAATATTTATGTAAATCTTATAATTGTAATAATGAGTTATATCTTAATATTTAACGAGTGGAGCTACAGAATGGCATAGACTTTACCGTATTAGTTTTATATATCCTTTGGTCGCGGCTAGCTAATCGGACTTGCCATATACTCTTGCTTGTTGCCATCTATTTTCTAAATTTTCTTAATTTTTCGGTTTTCTAATAGTAGAACGGAAATATTATTTCAAAAATATTAAAAAATAGTAAAACCTCGTTCTAAGTGGCAATTTTCTTTGAAACATTTGGAGCGGTTTTTAAGAAAATGGCGATTAAGCGCTACAGTAAATCCGAAATTTGAAGCACTATTTCACAGATAACTTTTGAGTTTTCGAAAACCTTAATTAGAAGTCATTTGAAGCACATTAACGCACAAGTACAATAGTGCTTACAAATTGCTAGAAGAAACACCACGAAAAAAAAAAAGCTTTTAGAATTCTCGAAAATTCAGAATCCACCGTGGAAATTGGACCTATGCTACCTTTATAAGTGTATTTTACTCTATTCTTATAAGAAATTGAAAGGAAAATTTGGTGCCGTTTTTGAGAAAATTTTAAAAATGTCCCAGGGTCTTCATGTAAAGTGCCCTCAAAAACCAATAAATTATTTTCAAAATCGCAGAGCTTTGACTCAGGACAAAGGGACAGAGGTTTCTTCAATTTGGAAAAATTCTACGCATGGTTTAGGCGCTAGTAGTGTTCACAGAGCTCAGACGGACGGACGGACGGACGTTAAAAAAAATGTCGGTATCAGTGAACCCCAAAACGTGTATTTCCGTTGAAATATCGATTTCGATTTTCCGCAGCATTACATAGCTTTACCTATACTACGTATATTACTCCGTAAATATGTATGTATACGGGAATAATTTCTCTTCTTTCCCATATTCACTCTCCTTGCTCCTCTTAAATAACGTGCTTAAAAATTTGCCACAAAAATGCTCTCATATGCATTCTTATTTCCTATGGTTTAACGGAAAATTGTGGCAGTGGAAGTGTACTTCCAAAAGACTAATTTTAAATGATGTGTTCGAAAATTAACTCCATTTTCTGTCAATGTGATATATTATATATTTATGTTGTGCAGGACAAATGATCACCAAAAAGAAAAATAAACATTATTTTAACAAAACAGTAATATATAATGAATTAGCTTACATTTGTATTTTATAATTTTTAAAGACTTAATATGCTTGTAACAAATAATGTACTTCAGCTTCGGGATCAATGATTCGTGATCCATTGAGCAAATGCTGAGATAGCCCCTTGTTTTGCTTCTGAACATAAATATATCTTCACTATGCGCACGTTTTGCAACGTACGTCACTCCCTTTGCTTGTAGTGGTAGGAGTAGAGGTAAAGGCGATTTAGTATTTTGTTAGCAAGGCAGAAAAATCAAATCTGCAGTTCGTTTCCGTTGCAAATAAGTTTGCAACTCGGCAAGGAAAATGTCTAGTTTTTCGAACGTTGTTAATCTCGCGCTTTTTTAAATTTTATTAATTTATCAATTTATTTACTTATTTTAAACTTTTACTCATCTTTCAACTATTTATTGTTAAAATGATGGGAAGGGATTCTGGAGCTCGAGTACGCGCAGATGACCTCCCCCATACGTCACATATAGTTTTTACTGGTTTCTGACTAAATAAATCTAAATCTAATGAAATAATCTAAATGAAATGAGTATGACTTTTAGAACAGAACCTCTACGAGAGGTCTAAAAACTAACATTAATTTTTTGCAAATTTCGTTATAATGTGAAAAAGCGCCAAAAACCGCACACGCTTTGATGCATTTCCGCCCATTGGGGGGTATTCCGCGAAATCAATTGTTGTCCCGCGAGAGAGAGCCATTTTCCAGCCCCAAAAGCAGAATTCCGCCCAATCTGGCAACCATGCTCGTGTTTCTGGCAGTAGAGGCGGAATATTAGCCGGCGTGCATTGTAAAAACTATACATTTCTCAAAAAAGTTGATAACATAGGACAATAGGAATATTTGTGAACTTGTCACTTCATGTTGTTACCATGGGTTTAAGAAATATATAAAGTTCCATGTAAAAAAAGCTATGTTGTTTCGATTCCTCTGCAATAAAAAGAGAGGTAGGATAATTTACTACAGGTAATCATGTGCCCCTCGCAATCGACTTGGTGAAATATGAGATCCAATATTTCCAACGATTTAGCAAATATTTGGGGAGAATATCTTAGGGGGTGCCCACTACATATACATGTTAAGTCATTGAGGTAAAAAAAAACACTCGCTGTCTTCTCCTCAATTAGACGTTCAAATGTTTATGTAATTTTGCCGAGGAACGCTTCGCTTCCACACAGCAATTTCTTTCCTTGTAAGCAGAGGTCATCACGTTTTCGCTCTCTGGAGCCAAGGCCAGTCGCCTCCGGCTTTCAGCGGTCGGCTGAGATCCGTTGGGAGCGCTTTGAGAAATTAAAAGTACAGATTCATAGGCGTAAGAAATGTATGGGTCAATCCACGCTGTGCTACTCATTACACATCAAGTTTCGTTCATAGACGACACCCATGGAATACGACCTCAGATATCCAAACATCTACTTGGACTGCCTTCGGATGCTTTTTTTTTTGCCTGTTCTGGCATTCCATAACAATACATAGTTAAACATTTCAATAAAGGAAGGTATTTCAACGGTTAAATATGGAAAAAAATATGGATTAAAAAAGTTTGTTATAAATCGTGTAAGTACATCTAAGAGATATTTCAATTTATCTAAAAGTACATAGTTGCATAGGGATTCGAAGTGTGATTGTTTAACTAATTCTCAATGATGAAAGCAGTACTTTTCAATCCACTAAGAAACTTCAGGAATGACACAACACTAGAATTAGAGCATTCCTGATTCGCTAATCATTAGACATCGTATTTTTAGCCAAATGACTATTTGACTGTTTTGACGTAAACATTTGAAATTAATTATAAACTAAATCACCTGTAATTATAAGATCTACCTATGTATAGCCTAAAAATGCCTATTTCTGCATTAGCATTATTCCTCCGCTAGTGATTGATTGTTTTGATACCGGGCAAGTTAACTGCCAGGGTCATTAGTCCCGTAAGTGTAATGCCTGTTTCTGATTGTGAGGTGGCGGTGATATTTCCCTCGCTGTATGGCGAGATCCGGCGCCAACCTACTGTCGGCTAGCAGGGTTTTCCTCAACCAGGTATCTCCCACCAGCGGGGCACCGTCCCTGCTGGGACAAGCTCTAAGCTCCCGACCAGTCTCCCGGCATGTTTGGTCGCGTAGTGCGTGTTAGTGTTAAGTTTGTGTGTAAGGGGAGAGGATATGACAAGGAAGAGGTAGGAAAAATCGCACGCGGTCCGTGGCTCGTTTGTTACGGTACCGCTACGGCATTCGCCTGGTGTTGATCGGAGAAACCACGGAAAACTATCGATCAGAGCAGCCGGCCGCTAGAATTCTTCTCCAGACAGCGACTGAATTCTAGTGACAAGCTAGTGTCGAAAATCCTGCCACCATCGGGACTTGAAACTAGGACCTCCCAGTCAGAGGGACTGCAGTGACATCAGTTGATGCCCTGAGCCATCTCTCCCGGTCTCCGATAATGCTCTTGCTGTCAGACTTTTATGTTATTTTGAGTATTTATCAGCTTGTTAGGTAGTCGCTTCATTTCACTGCGAGCCGAGCGAAAGGGTGGCGTGAAGAGTGTAGGAAGCGGGAGGAACGTTAAAGCGGAAGGGCAACGACCAAATGAAGCATGTGGCGGAGACGGGCGATGTTTGCGAGGTTGCAAAGTAGAAGATCGGGATAAATGAAAATTCCGGGCAATGTCGGGTAATCCACATGTAGCAGACAATACAATCGTTATGTAAAATTGAGCTGAGCAGAACCGACTAAAGCTGAGAAACTACAAAAGCTAAAATAAATGGGACTGGACCGCAATATGCCTCATTAAGTTAGTAGGCTCATGTGCGCCAGTCCCATACACAAGCACGTTGTTGCAAACATCTGCTACTCTTCTTTAACTTAAAACGAGCTCACCTAGAAGCGTTCAGGCGTATCTCTTTGGACGTATCCATGCATTGAGACACACACACACACACACACATTGAGTGGTGTCAGTGGTTCTGTTTGTGCTCGAAGCCTACTTCAGCACGGGTGTTGCCCCTGCAGGTGTCCAAGTTTAGATACATCACCATACTCGGGTGCGGCATTCGAATCCATTATTGACATTTTGAAATAAGATCGCGCAGCTCCATACAAACGGTTACACGGTGATTCGTGCCTTGGACTGGCCTCGAGATCATGTCTCGCCGCGCGGCGCAGTGAGTCACACAGACGACCATGCTTGTTTGCGGCCTGGTACGGTAGAGTCTTAGGCAACTAATCTGTACACAAAACAAGGTTCTTGCCCGCCTTGGAAGTCCAGCGTTCCTGCGAGTAACGACAACTTCCCCTGATTCTGCTCTCACTTCCCCTCCAAATCGAGAAAGGGAGTACACATGCCTGCTAAAGCCGGAAATGAACGAGCAAAGCGTACTCTAAATATCTCGAAGAATTGCTTTATACCAAAACATGTTTGTCGGTGTTTTTTAACCAACAATAGAGATTAGAAGTCTGTTTATGAACTTTATTCGTTATCATTACTAACTGAAACGCCTCATGTTGCCGGGTATTTTATTAATCACAATCTATGAATGGAATTAATGCATCAATAGTGCATCGCTGTCCTTACTGTGATCTGCCCGGCCCCGATCCTTGCCCTTGCCCCCTCCCCCAATCTACCTTCCACCGACCTACCCACCCCATCCATCTCCTTCCTTGTCTCGCTCCACGTCGTTCAGTGTCTCCTCATGATTGCTGCGAACCATCGTTTTTATGGGCAGCCGCTGTTGCCAACTCCCGGTAAACTTTCAGTAACAATTGAAACCATCAATTACTCGAAACTTATTTGCACTATTTAAATAAATCAAAATGCCAAAAATCATGCTTATAGTCTGGTTGTATTCCAATTTGTCAATATGACGGTGTCAATTTCAAACCTGCGAATATTTTCGCTCCTGGTATCTTTCTGATCATATCGTCTAACTTCGGCGTTTTTTCTCGATGAAGGATAGTTCTACTATTCAGCTTTCTAGCATCGATACAAAAAATCTAATTGTATTCTTCTTTTGGAAATAATTATAGGGCTAGAGAACGGAGTTATCGATTTTCTTATAATTTCATGGAGCATTTTTTTCTGTTTTCTCACTTTTGCTTTATACACCTGTGGAATTGGGTATTGTTTGCAATAAAATCAGTTAACTTTAACTGAAATTGGTATCCTATCAGCGATTCTTTTGAATTTTCAAAAACTTTCTTAAATTCTTCTATTAAATCCGCAATCGCTCGACTACAATTTTCTCCGTTTTCGTAGACCGCGTCTTCAACCGCAATGTGAAATCGGTTCAGGAATTCCTCGGATTGTTTCGCAATGTCACAAATGAGCAGAGTTTCATTCCCTTGGCCGCCTTCGATATTTAAACACTTTCGTTGTCCAAAGTCATTTTGTAACTTTATTCTCATGTTCCCTACATAGACTATGGCATTGTACATCTTTAGCCCATAGATTCAAAGTAAACACGAACGAAGAAAGCCCTTTACAACAATTGCCGGAAATCTTATCACTACTCCTTGTATTTCCAATTTCACCCATATTTTACGACTTAAGTCCAGGTAAAATTAATGATGCTGTCTCCTCAGTCGCGTTTACGCCGTTGATGTGATAATGGGATTTCCTTTTCTAAATCCATTATTTTATGCCTTAGTTCCATAGTTTCTACCCAGTTCTATTATTGACCGATTCTTTAATTAACTTTATTTCTTTCTGGATTTTTACCCGCATTATTATTTCATTATCACCGATTTTTGCGTCTACATTTCCTATTCTCGCACCCTGTTGCTGGGGCATATTACTATGTAAGCGATTCAAATTCGCTTAAACGCTGTCATTCGGTCATATCCGCGCGTAACTGGATCATTTCCTCCCGAATTTCGCCATTTATATTTCGCAATTCTTGTGCCATATCCTCATAATTCTCATTTAATTGATTAAATTTATCATTAACCTGTCCTTCCAATTGTGCGAACTTATTAGTGAGTTTACCGAAATCTTCTTCCCATTTTGCGTTTGCGCTTTCTAATTTAGAGTTTGTGCTTTCTTATTTTGAATCAAGTTTCCGAGAATCTTCTTTCATATCCAACAATAAACTTAAAATCAAACAATTCATATCTGAACTTATTGCTGGCGAATTGTTTTTTTTTTTTTTTTTTTTTTTTTGTAAGCCTATCGTACGGATTCCCATACTTCAAGTACCACTTCTATTTCTAGACTTTCAAGCGGATCCCCCTCAACATTAATATCCTCACCGATGTCCCTTTGTTCTTCCTCCCCAATAGATATCAAATTATTTTCCTGTACACTAGCAGTTTCTGATTGCGCTTCTCTCCTAGTCTCCGTATTGTTATATTTAATTATACTTGAATAAAATTTTAAACATACTTAAATAACTTCTAATAAGTTTACTTAATTTCTTCTTAATAAATAATCTACTTCTTAATGTTTCTTAAGTAAATGAAATGTTGGTGATTTCATTTACGTTTATTATTCGTGATTCGTTACGCTGATTATTCGTGTCAATTATTGAATTTCCAGAAACACTTTCAAATTTCAAATTTGCCCTACGTTGGGCGCCATTGCAATATTTTCTAATTTTATTGCTTCTAAATTACGCCCTGTTTGCTCGGCTAGTTCAATTCACGCGAGTTATATACGTAATTTTATTTTCCACGCCGCCACTGCAATTCTTGACGTGCCATTCGTACGAATGAGCAAGTTTTTCTTAAAATTCTCTTTGTTTAATATCTACTATTAAAAAATTGCACGTAATTATCAATAATAAGCATTTTAATCATTTGATATTTTATTTCAATTACTATATATAGTTCAACTAGCTGACCCGGCCACGCGTTGCTGTGGCTAAAGTTTTTGTTATATTACATTATAGTAAACAATCTAAGAGGAACAATAAGAGAACATCAGTCACGGAGTCCACTATGCTTTTTCACACAGATGGTATTTGTAAAAAAATATGGTGATCTCCTTATTTGACTTTCTACTACTATAACCCTTTAGTACAATGAAATTATTTACGAACAAAGACGAAAATATTGATGTTGGTATACAAATTCACTGGATTGAGATTTGAAGGGGAAGTACGTTGAACACAATTAATTAAAATGTTCTTACACTTGATATTAAGCAGAAATCAATAGGTACAAAATAAAAATTTATCAGATTTATTATTTCCATTTAATTTTATAACAAATATAAGTACTATTCAATTATAAATACTTTCAATTTCAATTTAATTTAACACCAATCGGTGCACAATGTTTTTGGTTAACCTGTCTTTAGCTAACACAAATAGATTAGACGGTTTCCCAACACGTGAACACGCAACATATAGTTGCCCATGAGAAAAACATGGATTTTCCAAATCTAAACCACAAATGGACATTGTTTGACCTTGAGATTTATTTATAGAAATGGCGAAAGCTAAACGAATTGGAAACTGTAGCCTTTTGAAGGGTATGGTAGAATCTGATGGTATCATCGGAATACGTGGCAGCAGGACCACTTTTCCTTTAAACTTCCCAGCCAAAATGGTTGCTTCAAGAATGTTTCCGGTGATCTTTTTGATGACCAAACGCGTACCGTTACATAATTGAGGTGGATTCAAATTACGGAGGAGAATAATAGGGGAACCAATCTTTAATCGAAGATTATGTGGTGGCATTCCAGGGATATCTAATGAATTTAAAAATTCAATCGGAAAATTTACACTTTCATTTTCATCAACAACAGTATCGATTGATTTAAAAGACATCATATCGCCTGGTAACAACTGTTGTATCTGGAAGTTAATTTCGTCAACATCAACGTTTTTGGCTGCCAAAATCGCCCGTTGACTAAGCCATTCATGATTCAAATAATTATTCTGTATATCCGGGAAAATACTCTGAATAAATTCATTTTTATCCTGAACAACAGTGCAAAAATTGTCTGGTAGTTTAATGCATTGCGTATTTGGTTGCAGTTCTATTTTACCGTTCCCAATATCTAGTAGTTGTTCGGAAAATATTTGTGCTGATGGATCATTTTGCAATTGTACTCGCATATTTATGGTCAATCGAAGTGTTTCAACACTTCGCCATAAGAATGATTGTTTCAAACATGCATTAATCTCATCCGCGAAAGTAGAGCGAGGTATAACCGGTAAGGTCTGCCGGAAGTCACCAGACAAAAGTAAGATAGCACCACCGAAAAGTTTATTATTGCTGTTTAAATCTTGCATAGTTCTGTTTAATGCTTCAAGTGAATATTTGTGTGCCATTGTGCACTCATCCCAAATTATTATAGAACTCTTCCGCAACACTGCAGCTATTCCACTATTCTTTTTGATGTTACACATTGCATCTGGTTTATTATGAACGTCCAATGGCAGCTTGAATGTTGAATGTGCTGTTCGCCCACCATCCAGTAAAGTAGCCGCAATGCCTGACGATGCTACTGCTAATGCGATTTTTTGTTGCGACCGTATTTTGGCAAGAATCAACGATATTAAAAATGTCTTACCGGTTCCACCGGGTGCATCCAAGAAAAGAAAAACGCCTTGTTCAGCAGCAACAGCCAGCATAATCCGATCATAAATAATTTTTTGTTCTGCTGTCAGTAATGGTTCACTGTTCATGATAATTGTTGCTAAACTTTCATGGTCATATTGATTTTCTCGTTGTAAATCGGTATTGACTAAGTCGGTGGCTGGACGATTAGGTGATGGCATACCATAATGATTAAGTGGTAAATTTGAAATAACACATAAATCCTCGATCAAGACCAATGCTTCATTGTACATCTCTGGTGTATAATCTATGTTTTGGCATTGATTTGTTTGTCTAATTCGGTGCAATATGTCTTCTGTCATACAATTTTTATATTTTTCCCACAAAGTTTGTGCTTGCGAGGGATAACATGTCGTCAAAATAATTGCAAACAACTGACGAATGTTATTCGGTGTTGATGTCAACGCAGCATCAGCAAGCGTTAAGTCCCAATGGTTATCGTCTTCTAGCAATTGCAGTTCACGACATGCATCCTGGTATGTATTGAATACTCGACCATTAACTGTTCGTAAAAATTCAAAAGACGTTGGTCCGGGAACATTCACCAATAACAAACGTAAATAGAAGCACTCACGTTGCTTTGGATGTACCGTGTAAAGTCTCCCCAATGTCTTAGCTTTGAATATGCCTGTAATGGAAGGATGTGGTTTTCCTTGTTTCCATGGCTCCCATTTTTTACTGGATTTGTTCCATGTGAAATAACGTGGAACATCACCAAACACCAATGTCTTCGCGAATTGGCCAAAAACATCAGGTTTTTGACACAATGTAAAAAATTCAGTTAGAGTCGTTTTCGGAGCTTCGAACGCTCTTTGGAGAACATTTTCTTCAGTGAAGTATACACGTTGACCGTTTTCAAGATGTATTGCCAGATGTTGGACAGCAGGATCTCTTTCGTGGATGGGAAAGCTGAGAATATGCCAAATAGCTTCATTGCTGCTAATGTATCTGCCCATTTGGTATCGTGCTATTTCGTCATTTTTATTTATGTTTTGTACTTCAAATATGGCCAAATCACTGCCTTTGTTTACATATTTACAAATATACTTAATTGATTTAACAGAACTGCAAAGCTCAACATTGATATGAGCTTTGTAAGTTTTTGAAAGTAGTGGTGAGTATGGTACCACCCACTGATTATCAAACTCAACTTGATTTGGAAAGTTCGGCAGTCGCATTGTAAATGTGTGGCCACCATTCTCAGTACTTCTGCGGCGATACATTGGATAACCATCAATATCCGTGATCGTGTCATTCGTATGCGGCTTTGGGAATTTTTTTTTTACATTTTCCATTTTCCATTCACGGTGACGTCATGTTGAAAGCACCGCATGGCCCATGTATCATGTGTTTGTGACAATATCAAATAATTCTTGATCAATTAATGGGTCTGGAATTTCGGCTGAAATTATTTGATCCATTTCTTCAGGACGGATTCTATCTTTAAGCCAAACCAAAATGTGGGCATGAGGCAAACCTCCCTTTTGCCACTCTATCGTATACAGCCAACAACGTGTGATACCAAAAATTGAATATTTAACAATAAAATCAATTAAGGATTTCAATTTTTGTTTAAACACACGTGCAGTTAAATCATGACGATGAATGGCTTGTTGTCCTGGCAATAGTAAAGTTTGTATCTCTTCCCAATTCGGATTACATGTGAATGTAATAAATAAATCCGGTCGGCCGTAATGACGTACGTAAGTCATCGCATCTGGTATGTATTCCTGCATGTTCCGTGGACTGCCGATGTAGCTTGAAGGTAAAATGAAAGCATTACCGATGTCAATGGGATTTAAATTTCCATCGATGTTTCCAGCAACAGCATCTCGTAAGTGAATATATTCTTCCGATCGTAGTTTTGCCTGGTTGAATCGAAGGAATCGCAAGCGTTCGCTTTCGACCTTAGCATACATATCAACAATGTATTGATATGCATTGTTGCATAGATATATGCATCATATGCATAGATATATAATTAGCAATAAATTAAAATTGCGACTATAATTTGAGATTTAAACTATCCTATCTTTCAAGTTGGATCGAACTGCACATGGTGTGCGAATTTTATTATAATCGGTTAAGTGGTTTAGGAGTCCATTGAGGACAAACATTGTGACACGAGATTTATATATATTAAGATTTGATATCTCTATTTAATATTTTCTAAAATTATTGAAAATAGTTTTTTTATTCATTGTACGTCATTGATCTTCGCGCGCTCTTCATCTTCTCAGGTGGAAGTCGCCACTAAGATCTTTTTTCTTCGTATTTTGACCGCTCCGATGACCTAATATTTCTATCGCACGTCCCACGCCGGCAAATTGGAACTTGATCCTAACTACTCCGCGTAGCTGTTAACAAACTTATTTGATTCTCCGACAAAAAAGTCCCACCATGAATAATCCTTCCAATATTTTAAACTCGACCGACGCTATCTTCCACGCATATTCCATTCGCTCAACGGCCCCCTTCTACTCTGACGTCATATTTATTTTTTCACCTCGGCGCCATTCTGGATACATATTACAAAAGGGTTAATATATTTATTGTCTCTTCCCAATATAATAACAGTCCCCAAATATTCTGATTAATTTCGGTATGTCACAGTGCATTACCTCACAATTCTTATTTGGTACACAACTACTAACACGCATTGGTAAAATAAATAGACATTTGTTAATATCAGAACATTATTAATTTACACACCTCTTGCAAAACTCACAAAATCCCTCTTTCCGCTGATGCACTATACTAATTCGCGGCCGCACCTTTGCGAGACCCCCCGCCCAGGAACCGGCAATTTTGTATGTAGGCCGGCGTGTGGTGAAGCGCTTGCGAGCATCGCAGAGAGCAAGTGCAGCGGGGAGCTCCTGGCACTTCGTCCCCAGATGCTCCGAATGCGGTTGCTGATACGCTATCTCGACTTGACCTCTCGGGCAGCCGATGGTCCACGCCGGGCTATACGTGTCATGGCCGTCACTTGGGCCTCCTTCGGTCGGGTTTTCCAGTTGCAAGATTATCGTTAAGGCCCATAAAAACATATTTTTTTCAAAAAAACATGTCTGTGCCGAAGAATATTTTGAAAATAATGTACTTAATTAGTGTCGTGTGTGAATTAGTGTCGTGTGTGAATTAGTGTCGTGCGTGAATTAGTGTCGTGCGTGAATTAGTGTCGTGCGTGAATTAGTGTCGTGCGTGAATTAGTGTCGTGCGTGAATTAGTGTCGTGCGTGAATTACTGTCGTGTGTGAATTACTGTCGCGTGTGAATGAGTGTCGCGTGTGAATGAGTGTCGCGTGTGAATGAGTGTCGTGCGTGAATGAGTGTCGTGCGTGAATTAGTGTCGTGCGTGAATTACTGTCGCGTGTGAATGAGTGTCGCGTGTGAATGAGTGTCGCGTGTGAATGAGTGTCGCGTGTGAATGAGTGTCGCGTGTGAATGAGTGTCGCGTGTGAATGAGTGTCGCGTGTGAATGAGTGTCGCGTGTGAATGAGTGTCGCGTGTGAATGAGTGTCGCGTGTGAATGAGTGTCGCGTGTGAATGAGTGTCGCGTGTGAATGAGTGTCGCGTGTGAATGAGTGTCGCGTGTGAATGAGTGTCGCGTGTGAATGAGTGTCGCGTGTGAATGAGTGTCGCGTGTGAATGAGTGTCGCGTGTGAATGAGTGTCGCGTGTGAATGAGTGTCGCGTGTGAATGAGTGTCGCGTGTGAATGAGTGTCGCGTGTGAATGAGTGTCGCGTGTGAATGAGTGTCGCGTGTGAATGAGTGTCGCGTGTGAAGAGTGTCGCGTGTGAATGAGTGTCGCGTGTGAATGAGTGTCGCGTGTGAATGAGTGTCGCGTGTGAATGAGTGTCGTGCGTGAATTAGTGTCGTGCGTGAATTAGTGTCGTGTGTTAATTAGTGTCGTGTGTGAATTAGTGTCGTGTGTGAATTAGTGTCGTGTGTGAACATAATAGATATGCATCTGAAAATATTAGAATATCAGTTTGAACAAGAATCGTCTTATGAAGGAAATATGCTAGGCATAAGAATTTTCTTGAAAGTAAGCCACGTTTCTCCATGATCATCTTACAGTGTTCTTAGTAGAGCGACTAACATGGAAAAAAAGTACTTTCAGGATCGACTTTAGTTCTTTTTTATTGATTTTGCCGAATTCATTCACGATTAACAAAAATATTTTCTTACAGTGGCAGGCCGGTTGGTACCTCCCGACCGTAAATCATCAAGTGTGCTCTTTCATCTCCGAAATTCCTTAATCGTCATTTCGATTTCAGGACCAAAAGGAAACTGGGAAACCAGTATGCAAAGCGAGGAGGAGAATGAAACGAGTAGATTTTCACTGTTCTTGGGCTGTAAGCAATTATTGTCTCTGAATTTCACCCCAAATATTTTCTTGACAATTTCCTCGCGATGCAATATAACCGTTTGAAGTGTACTTTCGTCTCAGCCTCTTCTGCACTCAGTGGTCGTATGTCTTGAAATGTTCCATTTCGTCCTCTTTCCTTGACCATTCTCTGAAGTATGGAATAATTTGAAGGTGGATTAATACTATCTAGTTCCGAAATTTATTTTTATCTTCCACTTATTTTCCAGGCCTTATAATCTGCCCTACGTATTCAGATATGAATGGGAGAATTGCCGAATTTAGACCATCAACTAAATTAGCCCGCACATTTATGCATAAGGACATATGGATCAAATAAGTTGGCTGTAATTCTTGACAGCATTAACTTAGGATTGCTATATACTTTTCTGTAGAGATCAGTCACTTTATCTATGAGAATTAGGTTATCAGTATTTTTGCAGCGTCTTCCTAATTTTGTACTGTATATTGTAATCTATTGTGTGCAAAAGGAGTAAATCATTGCAACTTTTATACTACACGTTACAAATATATTTCACTCACTGCCGAATAAGCATGGTAGGAGACATGTTGCCCTAGAAGTAGTTGTGCAGCAATACATGTTACTTTTATTTGGACAAGTTTCCGGAACTGGACCACTCAAGGTTGCCTTGTTTAAGCCGGTCCATGTTAGGGGTAGGTATGCATTTCGCCTTGCACGACAACACAAAGCAATGGAATGGAATGTTCGCAATAGAACGTGATGTATCGCGTCCGCCCGTCTGCCCGCCCTGCTGTATGTGCACAACGCTTACGCATAAACCGTTCAGGCGAATTTCTCCAAAATTGAATTCCCCAATCGTACTAGCTGATGTCGCGGCCCCTTGGAATTCAAACTAATACGAGTGTATTTGTGTACTTTACATGAAGCTCATCGGACATTTTCAAAATTTCCAAAAAAATGGCTCCAAATTTTTGAAATTAATTTTGTCGCTGAATAGTGCAAATGACGTTTAAGAGAATGGTGCAAGTCTCATTTTCGTTTACATCCCTCATTTTCGAAAATAAAAAAATTAAAACTTCAAAATTGAAGATAGAGATTTTTGTCTCAAAGTCTGTTGTACAAAATTAGCTCTTTCAGAAAGTTCATGAACAATTGTTTTGAAAAACAAATACTTTTTGCGAAATTAGCGATTAAAAGTTTTTTTTCTCAAAAACAACTCCAATTTTTTTCTTTAAATTTGCTTCTCTTAAGAGTGACGGTACATAAGAGACGGTAAAAACTATAGTGCTAGTCCAATTTTCGGGTATTGTTCTTCTTTTTATTAAAAACATTTTAAAAATACAAAATTGAAGATAGAGATTTTTGCCTTACACAAAGTCTGTAGTACAAAATTAGATCTTTTAAAAAAGGTCATGTATGTTGTTTTTTTAAGAAAAGAACGAGATTGGTTTTTTGCGTAGTAGTAGTTTGAGATCAAAATCCCCAGATCTAGTCAGCAACAGCCTCTGATGCTGGGCAAGTGAAATCTCCTTTTGTGGAAATCCCCAGTGATCACTCAACTGACGATTTGTCATAACAGATAAGGCGTTCCGAGATTTGTTTTGAAAACACAATTTTTATGGTATGGGCAGCTCCTTTCCTTGTTACTATTAAATAGAAATAAAGAATTTTATATTAAAAATTCTAGTTATTTTATTATTGGATATGTATTTTATCCCTAGTATTAGGATCTCTAATATGAATAAAATATTGTTAATTGTTACAATCGCTTCTGATATACTTTCATCGAACGTCTGAGTAGGTTGATTTTTTCCATAAAGTTGCACTGACATGTTAGTTAATGGTAGTTAATGCCTTATTTTACGTGGCAAAACATGGGCCATGAGGCCCACTCTTCCGTCTGACCACGCAAATTTTGCTACGCTACTTTCACTATCTAGTGGAGAAAGGGGGGTATTTCTTGGGATACAAAACAAGCTGTTTTAATTTAGCTCAGAGGCGTCTTTTAGGTTGAGTGTCTTTTACAAGCAGACAATCTACTACATGTGACAGCCCGCTTTACTACTTGACGGACGACCAGTCGCCCGTTTTAAAAATAGTATTTTCGAACAAGTTTGAGAGAAATATGAACAATATTTACAAAAACGACTCCACTTTCTTTAAAATGTATGTACAGAGAGAGTTAAATGCTCTGATTAACGCGCTAATTTCATGTATTCTTTTAATATTTTGAAAATTATCCAAATTATTTTTTAATGCCTTTCTCATCGTTACTATTAATTGAGAGTGATTTTTATACGATATTGCTTTTGTGAATACAAATGCCTGAAATTATTTCTTTATGAAGTTTCTCAAAGGCAACAGTTTTCTCTGCAACAGTTAAAAGTTGCGTATTTTCAAAAACGCTCAATCGACATTTTCTCAAAATTTCTTCACGTTTTTTCAACGAGAACTTGCGCTTTTGGCAAGGATTTACACTTTTATAATATTATTAGTCATATTTCAGTTCCACAATTATGGGCCGAAAATGGACATTTGAAAAAAATATTTTAGGCACCTAATGGCGCTAACCATTAGGTAGCAACCGTAGCAGCGTTTGAAGCATGGGAACCTCTCAAACATTTATCTAGAGGGGCTATAACAGCACGTACTTTTTCGTATTAGTAACGGTTATGCAATACTACAATACTGCAAATTCTCTCCATTCTAACATATCTCTGCTAACACTGGTAAAACTCCTTACGAAGGTGGCGTATCAGGTGCGAACTCGAGAAACATTGTTCCTTAACATTATTACACTAGAATAGAACAGACGTCTAAAAGTGTGGTTTTATCTCCTGACAAACTTAGTCACGGTCACTCACACAAAATCTACCAACAGGGCTATTTTCAAATAAAGGTACAATTCTTCTTTCTTGTGTTATCTGAAAAGGACGCGTAATACACGTATTATGCAATATTGCAAATTGCATCCAACTAACTCTACGGGCTACCTTCTGAAACTACATCTCGATCAGGTTTTTATCCAGTTTCCCTGATACACTGAGCGAATGTTGAGATGACCCCTTTTCTTTTCTTCTGGACATACATGTAGCTTCACTATACGCACATTTGTTTACCTCTCCTTTTTGCTTTTAGTGGTAGGTAAGGGTGTGTTACGATTTTGTTAGCAATGCAGAAAAATCAAATTTGCAGTTCGTTTATCGTTGCAAATAAATTTTCAATAACTCTGAAACAAAAATGTCTAGTTTTTCAAAAGTTGCTCATCTCGCCCTTTTTTAAATTTTACTTTTGTTTATTTATTTATCTTTAACTTTTACTCATCCTTCAACTATTTGTAGTTAAAATTATGGAAAGAGATTTCGGAACTCAAGAAAACGTGCGCAAATGATCTTCTCCCGCACCCTCACATACAGTTTTTATTATTATTATTATTATTATTATTATTATTATTATTATTATTTACTAAATAAATCAAACCAAAGTTCTTTATCACAAGAAGCGCGGGAGACTCGAATGTGCAATTTTTTAATGTTCAGATGTTTTAATGATAATTAGAATAAACGCATATCATATTTGTAAGCAAAAATTGATCTACTCGAGGAGACCATGACAAGAAGGAAATGTCCCATTGACATTTTAGATATATTCGCCAAAGTAATGAAAACTATGCGCATTTCGAAAAAAACTTTACATGAAATGATTTAAAGATGTAATTTTGAAAAATAGTTCACACTGCAAAAGAAATTGAAGGCATTGAACAGATGTTCCAAAAAATTAACTTTTTCATTATTAAATTCGAAATTTGACGCAAAAACTACTCAATTTCAAAAATATTTTCACGTACTTATTCAAAGATCAAAGTTTCATAAACAATTTTTTAAGGAAACATTCCCTATCGTAATATTTTAGTTTTGCAGTATTAAACTTTTGCAATTTTCGAAAATATGGAATTCACCGAGAATGAGTCCTGAGACATTTTATAAATGTACTTTGTATTCGATAAAAAAAATAGAAGCGTTGAGAATTGTACAATATCAGTGTCGTTTTTATAACCAACGAAGTTTGTTATTTGTGATATCGGCCGTGTGTCGTTTAATACTTTTCGTAATCCCATCTTCTTATAAGAAAAAAATAATATAAGTATGAAACACCTGTGCTTTTAACGGGTAGGAGTGCATTGCCATCTTCCATTTCAAGTCGATGCGATTGTTTTTTTTTCAGACTAGACAGTTACAAGAAGGGCAAGGTTTTATCGTAAAAACATAAGAGATTTTTTACTGGAAGCAAAAAGGTATCTAAAAATTATTGTACTTTTTGGTATTTTTAGAGCATGTCGACGAGACGATCTTGGGTCATTGACTGTTGATGATTTAGAAACAATTGTTGATGACAGAGCAATGGAGTACTAGTTACGCTGAATTGCACAAAAACATTAAACAGAATTATTGTAATACCCAAAGTGTGTTCTATTTTATACATATGGTTTATAAATAAAATACGCTAACCTACGTCCACCTAATCTAGAAACGAGATTTTCTAGATTATAGAAATGCGAAATCTACTAAAGAAATTGTGGGTATACACACAATAGGAGACACTTCAACAAATATAAATTTAACTATTTTATCCAATTTTTAAAACTAGACACTCTTGAGGTTTAAACAGGCAATTGTTTTCAACGTTCATTGGCCACAATGCTAGTCGTAAACGGTGGCGATCTTCTCTCGTTGAAAGAACTTGAAGGTTGGGAATCTTCGTCAGTAGTAGAAAAATATATTGAACAATCGGTATCGAAATGAATTAAAATTTCTGAACAGTGTTTCGACACCGATGAGCCTGCATCAACATCAAGCCCGTCGACGTAAGTACCTTCCACATCTTTTGAAGACTAGAAATTGGCAATAATAATAATTGTTCATTCAATATTAAGATTTACTATGAGAAATTATAAGTTAAATATAAGAATTCTATAATTGAAAAGTTGAGGATTATTTTTGTTGGTATTATTCATGTTGTGTTTGTATATGTTACTCATGTTGTTTGTCATCTTTTTTCGAAGTTTAATAAATAGTCTCATGATCACTTGGCTACTTTACGGCCATTAAGATCATTTTTTTCATTCCTCTATGGAGTTTCGTTATGCACATGTATTAACGGACAGTATTACGAAAAGTATTTGACTAATCAAAAGAAGTTAATGATCTGAATAAAGTCTGAAATTCCTAACACTAGTACTATTTATCAAAATTAATTGTCACCTTTTAAAGGAACAGTCTGTTGATTCATCTCATATATATACATACACATCCTGATACTATTTGATAAACCTTATTTCATTAGCATCGATTATAATAAGTGTGAATAGCGATCATGATAGCCACAATTAACGCCAATTGAACAACCTAAAAACATTTTTTTTACTCTAGTAGTAATATTAAAATGACCGCAATTTAATTTCTTTATCATAGCTAACACCACCAGTGCTTTGGAAATTGTCGATAAATTCCTGACTCGTGAAGCGAGAAAAGAACTGAAGTGTATGTTAAAATCAGAGGTTATATTATAGTGCAAACGCTGTTTATTGGACATAGACATTGCGATCGATGTATAACGTCTCCTCAGATAGATGAGTCACAGTTTATGATTAGCCAGTGGGTAGAAGTGGTCAGAAAAATCGGATAGAAAAAGCCATAAATGTTTTTGAGATACACCGCTCTATTTGGAACATTTTGTGTATATAGTTAAACACTATTGGTTTTAATTCCACGAGTGAGATAATCTTTGAAATCAAACATATACCGAACCCCCACCCGATCCGGCCGCCTCGGGTGGAAACGACGTTGCCAGGATTTTCGACTCTAACAACATAGCTGGGTCAAGGAGAATCCTAGCGGCCGGCTGCTCTGATCGGTAGTTTTCAGTGGTTTCTCCAATCAACACCAGACATTCGCCCGGGTCACGGACCACGCGCGATCTTACCGTCCTCTTTCTTGTCCTATCTTCACCCCTTACACACACACGCGCACTACACTACCACACATACCGGTCGGGAGCTTAGAGCTTGTTCCGGCTGGGATGGTGCCCCGCTGGTGGGAGATACCCGATTGTGGAAACTCTCGCTAGCCGACGGGTAGTTCGGCGGCGGACCAGCGAGGGAAGATCACAACCACCACCGCCTTAGCCATTGACACGCTCGGAAACTCTGACCAATGAACGAATCAGACGAAAGCGAAACCTGTTTCGACGCAGGGCACTCACCGTGGAAGGCGCCTCTCCCTCCCGGACCTCCTGCCCAGCCGCCAGCGCCGCCACCAGCAGCAGCAGCGTCGCGACCGTCGCCTGCGCCATCTCTGCCGCGTGTGCGGCGCTGCCCTGCCTCCGCCGCGTTTTGGAGCTTCCGCGCCCCGCCACTCCTCGCCCCACCGGACCCCTCCCCGCTCCGCCCTTCTACGAACGAGCCCCGCGCGCCGCGGAATCGATTGCGACATTCTCGAAGTGTGAAGGGTCGAGAGGTCGCGTGTTTGACTTGTGGGAATTACGATTGTTATCGTTATTCTAAGGAATGGAACGGACGGTTATTGAAAAAATGATTTCTTGCGTCGTAAATGAAAACAAGTTCGTCACAAGCATCATTATCTCTTCGGGGCTTTCTTTGAACAATATCTAGTTGGCTGTCCTGTGCACGGACGTCAACGTATCGGCCTTCATGCTAGGGAGAAATGAAACGAAAGGCTCAGGCATTTTCCCCTGAGGAATGTCGCAGATTACAAATGATGCGAGAAAGTCCGAGCTGGTGTAGCACCTCAAGTTTATTAAGGTGTCAGAAAAGGAAAGGAAATGTAATGAATAACGAAGTATTAGGATATTCAATTAATTGGTGTTGGCATGCAGTAACCATACCACAAAGAACACATCAATTTAATCTCGAAGTGTAAATATTGTTTCATTAATGTCGCAATTTCTTTTCTTATTGATTTTTCTTCGTACTGCAGATAACATTATTTTGACAAAAGTATTTTAACTTGCGTACTAACTGCACCTTTGGGTATGTTGCGCACTTTGTTTTTAAAGTGAAAATAGCTGGATTCAACATCTAATTGATAGTCCCTGAACTGTAAAATCATTACAAGCCATCATGATCCTGTAAGGCACACGAAAACTGGTTTTATTTTTTACTATGTATTGCTTTTGATTCGTACCTCGATATACGCTGCATTTAGATTCATTTAGTCAAAAAAACAGTAAAAACTGTATGTGACGTATGGAGGAGAAGATTATCTGCGCACATTTTCTTGAGTTCCAGAATCCCTTCCCGTCATTTTAACTATAAATAGTTGAAAGATGAGTAAAATTTTAAAAGAAATAAATAAAAATAGATTTTAAAAAAGCGCGAGATTAGTAATATTTGAAAAAATAGACATTTTCGTTTCCGAATTATAGAAAACTTGTTTGCATTGGAAAACGAATTGCAAGTATGATTTTTCTGCATTTCTAACAAAATAGTAACTCGCCCTTACATCTACTCCTACCATTACAAGCAAAAGGAGAGTTCAACAAAGCGTGCGCATAGTGAAGCTACATTTACCTAGCTGCATACCTTGTCTATATTGAGGGTATCGTGGTTACGAGGGAAATATGAAAACAAATGATGTAACATTGTTAGAGCGGGAATTATGAAATATTAAAGAGTAACTAAAAAATCTGAAAATTTTTATTTATTAGACTCATTAAAAACTTGTTTCGTTTAGTTAACAAAATGTCCATTAATTCCATGAAAAATCGTTGATTATATCTCCGTGTTAATAGCACTCGTTAATTAAAAATCCACCGCGCAATTAAAACTCCACACCTACCAATCAGAAAAAGAGCATGTACATCACGGACTACTTACCTGCAACAACTAGATACAAACAACGAATGAATAAAACTAAATTGGCGAAGTAAACGTTAAAATCGCTGACTAATGGAACAAGAAAATATTTAACGATAATACATTAAATGTTTTACGTGTAAAACATTTGGTCCTAGGATTACAAATGTAAACTAATGGTGCAACAGAATGCCACATACTTTCCAGTATTAGTTTTCTATTTCTGTTGGTCTCGGCTAGCTATTCGGACTTGTCACATATTCGTGCCTGCTGCCATCTATCGCCGCACAAAGTACAATTTTTTGAAATTTTCTTAATTTTTCGGGTTCCTAATAATAGCAAATATTATTTTAAGGATATTAAAGAACAGTAAAATCTTGTACTAAAAGGCAATTTTCTTTGAAAAATTTGGAGCCGTTTTTAAAAAATTGGTGATTAAGCTTAACTGTGAATGCGAAATTTGAACCTCTTTTCACAGAAAACTATCGAGTTTTCGAAATACACCAAAATTAATTCTATAACATCTTAAACAGTTCAATTAGCACTATCTGTGGGAAAAGTTTGAAGAAAAAATTTGGAGCCGTTTTTGAGAAAATCTTATTTTTGTAATTTTTTATAAATGCAAAAATTTCACGCAAAATTGTGAGGAAACTACTGAAATTTCCAAAAACATGCACAAGACCTTAATGAAAGAACAAATTATTTTGACAAGGTATGCAGCTAGGTAAATGTAGCTTCGCTATGCGCACGCTTTGTTGAACTCTCCCTTTGCTTGTAATGGTAGGAGTAGAAGTAAGGCCGAGACTATTTTGTTAGCAATGCTGAAAAATCATACTTGCAATTCGTTTTCCAATGCAAACAAGTTTTCGATAATTCGGAAACGAAAATGTCTATTTTTTCATATATTACTAATCCAATTTAATGTGAAGGAAAAAACTCTATCATTAATTTTGTACTTGTAGGGAGACCCCGAAAAAAATTCACTTTTTAAATGTTCGAAAATACAGTTAACCATGAAAATCGGACCTATGCCACCATTATAAGTATTTTACTCTATTCTTACAAGAAATTATAGAAACGAAATGGAGCAGTTTTGGAAAAAAAATTGAAAATGTCCCTGGGGTTTCATGTAAAGTATCCCCAAAAACGAATGATTTTCAAAATCGCAGAGCTTCAACTCACTTTTTAAAAAAGGACATTTCGGACGGTCGGGCATTTTGAAAACACTCAGTCACACAACACGTGTATTTCCGTTGAAATCTCGAAAACGATTTTCCGCAGCATTGCATAACTTTCCCTATACTATGTATATTACTTCGTATATACGTACTTACACAGGAAAGTAAAAAAGCAATGCTAGAAGATCGTCGTTAGTGAGCTTTCTAACATTATCTCAGATGTCAGTTCGGCCACTTCTGACGTGCTCTGAGCAAAGTGGACCCAAAAAATGCCTACGCATCATGCTAATGCTTGTCCCCACACCGCCCGTGCAACAATCGCTCAATTTTGAGGGGATTCACACATATCCTACTGCTCGGACATAGACCCAAATGACTGATATCTTCCCTCAATTGAAGAAACACCTGGGTGGAACAAATTTCAGTACCGAAAGTAGAGAAACTGAAAGATTTGTGCTACTTGCGCGAAGCGGTAAGAGAGTCTTTAGGCACAGGCATAGAAAAGATGCTAGGCCGCTTGCAAAAATGCGTCAATCGCAACTGTGATTATGCAGCAAAATAGGAAGAAGCCTAAACTTTCCAAAAGTGAACGTGTCAATGAAAAATAAATATTTTTTACTGTTTAAAATTATTGGAGACCTTATTTTACGGACAATCCTCGTACTTTTGTTTTTAAAACGAGCAATTTTCACGTAATTTCTGGTTGAAATGACAACAAATCATGAAAAGAATTTTCTCCTAAGTGCTCCATTTTTTTCTTTGAACTTTTCCACGTATCAAGAAAGGAACGTTTAAAACAATGTTGGAGGTCTCATTTTCGTTCCTCTGAATTTTCCAGAATTACGTGTTGGAAAATTGAGGATGAGACAATAAGCTTTTTAAGTGCCGGCCTGAGTTGAAACGTCATATCGTTTCCTTGGTGTAGAGGTCAGGCGCGAACTTAACTCGAAGGACCTGAGTCTCGGTGCGGAGAAGGCGAAGAGAGGAAAGCCTCCCTAGTGCTGTGTATCTACGTTACGAAGCTTTCCTTGGGTAGCAAAAGCGCTGAGACATAGCGGGGGAGAGGTCGAAAGTTGCTTCTCATAGTGATAGTTTTCGTTTTATTGAGTTTGAAAAAAATCCTACGTATATTAGTTTGTGAAAAATACTACGTGAATGAGTTTTTGGAAAGGCACGTTCTTCAAAGCCGCCGACGCCGTCTCCCCACAAGCCGCCGTCACCGGAGCAAACCCCTCCGCCCCCGCCACTATGGAGACTGCCTGTAGTTTGATCGCGAAGCTCGAGACTATGCGCAAACAAGGCGAAGAAAAACAAAATCTTCAGCACACATTTATGCCTTCTTTTCCGTCTTCTCGGGCAGGAGAACAGCCTGGATGTTAGACAGCACCCCGCTCTATGCACTGGTCACGCCCGACAAGAGTTTGTTCGACTCCTCGTCGTTACGGATGGCCAATTGCAGGTGACGCGGGATGATACGCATCTTCTTGTTGTCGCGAGCAGCATTCCCGACCAACTCGAACTCTTCGGCGGCGAGATATTCCATGATGGCCGGTAAGTAGACGGGCGCGCCGGCTCCTACGCGCTCAGCATAGTTGCCCTTGCGCAGAAGACGGTGGATATGAATCACCGGGAACTGAAGCCCGGTTCGGCTGGAGCGAGACTTACCTACCCTTCACCTTACCACCTTTGCCGTGACCACACAAGTCTATTTCAGAAAGGGCGAAAACACAGTTCTGCTCTAGTAGACCCTCGACTCGGTTGTACAGCATAACTCCAAGGCCAAGAGCTAGTATTTCCGGTTGCGATGAATTTTGCATTTTTTATCAATTACTCTTCAGAATGCTTGGTGAAGTGTGATACATTCAATACCGTCTGATCCCTAAAAAAAATTACTACGCATTGAATAACAGAAAAAAAGTACTTTCACCGTATAAAATCTTTTATACGTAACTTGAAAAAGCCTATGCCCGTGAAAGTTTTTCCATAAGAGTCTATACTAATATAAACTAGGCCAGAAGGGCCAATTTTTTTCTAACCGTCTAGAACACAGATTTTGCTCATTGTAAGTACTTTTTAGGGGTACTTCATCGTGGTCCATCTAACGAACATTCTACCTTAGTTGTACTGTGTTCTAAACTTCCGCCAAAAAATAAGTTATAACACTAGAGATGGATCGACTCTAAATAACAAATGGTGTTGCAGGCTAACTAACCCACTTGACTGCGATGGATTTTGAAGCTTCAACACATTATTGTCTTTATATCATATTATTTGTCATTTATTGTTGAATCTCTCTCTCTCTCTCGTGGTATTTAATCTCTTTAAATATTTTACCTCAAATATAACTTACTCCCTCCTAACTCTAAAAGACTCAGCAACAATGTTCAACAGTTGTTTTGTTTACTGTTTTTCTTTGCCACACAGTAGCTTTTAACACCATCTTTGCTAAGCATTTTCTCCTACTCTCTAAAATAATAAAAAATATAATAAATAAATAACCCGAAGGGAAGTAAGATTAGTTGAACCTGTGACTGGTCAATGGTACAATGTACACTCACTTTTCACAAAATCAACCATGTTAAATATGAGTTTGTTTTTTTTTTCCTTTCTTTTTCTCTTTCCAATAATAAACAAATATTTTATCTAAAATGTGTCTCACATTTTGGTAGTTTTCACTATGAAATAGAATATATATATAATTCAAGTTATGATATAAAATAATCCAAACAAAATACTTATTTTTGAGTGTTGCAAACACATCTTTTTTATACCCAACACTAATGAAGTTTTTCAAGAACTATCAAGACTTACAGCAGCTCTGGCAGCAGGAGTATAAACTAGGAATATCTGAAATTTATCAGTCATATACACTGTAACAAGAAGTGGTTAAAGGTACATCACTTTCCCCTTCACATTTCAATTTTGCTATAAGGTGCAGGGAATCGGGAGAGGAAAAGTTGTTTGAATTCTCATGCTGATGATAACTTTTGTTTTCAAAGTCACAGGGACAAAATTTCAAATGATCAAAATAAAAACTAGGTTTGAATGAAAAAATAAACATTTTTCGTTCCAAAGGGAAATTATAATTTTTTTAAATTTTTAAACGTGATTAAAGTGTGGCTAGTCACATTTTTTTCTATGTTAACCCTCAGAATCCAAAGGGGGTACATTTTGTACCCCACACCATAATTTTTACTAATATAATTTCTCACGTCAATTTTTACAGGTTAACGTCATTTTTTCTTGCATTTATACACCATTACATGCAACTTCTATGTATAAAATAATTACTGATAGAAAACAAATTTGTAATGTATTAATTGATACTCGGAAATCAGTGTAAGAGTTTAGTTGAGGTAAAATGATTTTCAAATAAAAATATTTGGGGTAGAAAATGTACCCCCTTTGGACTCCGAAGGTGTAATTTGGCTCCAGACTCCTTTTTCCCTACAGGGTTTAAAGTGGCACTATAATCCCTCCAGGATTTAAGTAACCACACTCACTAGCGACTCTCATTATCATTACAGCCTGAGAAAGAAAGTCTGAAAATAACGTAATAATGCAAATGAAGAAAAGATGTCACAATTATGATTTTGCTCTTACTTAGCCATGACTAATGGAATCTGAAGATCTTGAAAAAGGAAGTAAATGCAATAATGAGTAAATGAATGCACAGGAGACTGAAAAATCTTATTTTAGTCAGCCCACAAACACTTCCCTACCTAAAGAAGTACGTTATAATTAGGGGGTGGATTTGCATGACCTAAAATATTGCCAAAAATGATCAATAAAATGCTCTTCAAATGCTTTAAAAACGCCCCAAAACAAAGAAAAATTATATAAAAAATTTGATCAAAATCACTGCAGATGAACAACTCAAACTGATGAATATGAGGCTTCTTCCTTTTGCTCAAGTGAACTAACCTTGCAGGCTCTAGGTTTGAACTGCCTTTTAAAAGAAAATCTCTGCTTTTATTTATCATGAAATCGGCTGAACTGACAATGGCACTGATAGGCGCCGCAGGAAGCTTAGAACACACAGTACTCACAAAAGCTGACTTTACAATATATGAGCGAAGAAATCGAATTGGCTACTCAGGAATTCTGTGGTGAACACTAGTTGCACATCGTAAATATTTTTGGAAGCAAGAATCATGAAAATGATATTAAAATCAATGAAATCAACAAAAATGCATTAAAAATGACTTAGAGAGGTACAAAATGATTCATTAGGCGAAATCAACGAAAAATGCAAGGAAATAACATATAAAAATGGTTCATTTCATTTTGTCTTTACATAAAATGAATTTTTACACTAAATGGCATTTTTGTAAAGGGAAAAGAAAAAAGTTGAGATTTCATTAAAATCTGCCCCCTAGTTATGATGATTTACAGACACCGAAAGTGGCTCATGGCATAAATTTGTCACTGCAGTGTCTCTGACATGATCATTCCTTTCTCATCCTTGTCCTATCCACACCCGTTACTTGCACCATTTACATACAAGTAATGGGAGTACATACTGTTTACATACACTCGTACTTGCACTACACAACCACACATGCTGGCAGACTGGTGAGGAGCTATAGAGTTGGTTCAGCCTGAGGCGGTGACCAGACTTTTGGACAGGAGATACTTTTTGGGGAAAAACCCGCAAGCCGACAAGTAGGTGAGCGTCAGATCTCACCATCCAATGGAAAATTAACCACCACCTCCCATGCTGAAAAACCTGCATTACATTTACAAGACTAACGTACGTAGCAGTTGATGCGCCCGGAATCAATCATGATGTAGAGCACGTGATTATAAAGGGAGAAACCAAAGCCAGAAGGAGGTACAGATTGTGCAAAAGCACTGCAGTTTACAAATGAAAAAAGAAAAAAAAAAAAAAAAAAAAAAAAAAAAAAAAAAAAAAAAAAAAAAAAATAATAATAATAATATTTTTTTTTTTTAAAAAAAAAGCAATTTTCATCTCCATTCAAACTGTTTCTAGTTGTCTCATGTCAAGATGAATATAGAGTAAATACATAATAAATATAGAGTAAATACATAATATTATTAATATAGACAGGATTTCCACGCAAATGCACGTTTTTATTTATGCTTTGTAGAGTTCAGAAACTTTGTAAATATATTTTTCAGGGCATACTCATTTCAAAAATTGCATACTTTTTCTGTGCATGATTGCAGGTTTTGGTAGTTTGGGGAAGAAATTCATGCATAATGCATTTTTTGAGTTATACTGTTAGATCCTGACAGTACAGAGTTGCCTTTGCTTATTGTTATAATAGAAATTTTAACCCTCTAGTCCACATGCCAATTCTTGCAAAGTGGGTAGTTGCGCTGGGAGCCACAATTGTAAAATGAATCAATCACAAACGATTAAGTAACAAAAGATAATGAAGATACAGGAAGAAGTAATTCAATATCATTTGATAATTATTGACAATGGAAGAAAAAATAATCAAGAGCAGATTCTCAGTCCACTTGCGTTCATCACTATCTCTTGTATTGTCATTGCCCTGCATACATGTTCATTTGTTTCCCGACCTGTCAAACTGATACCTTCTTAAAGTACGTTCTTTAAAATGTAACTGTTACATTTTAGCTGTAACATGTAAGCTCTGTGATTGGGCCCTGAGATTAATATGTAAATTCCTGGACCTCCCAATTTTTCAGAATGAGGTCAATCTAAATAAGATTCCTTTGAAGACGCAATAAGTCAGCACATCTACTTTTTGAAACTGGGCATGATCAACCTTTATGCCAATAATATTCATCCATTATTCATATGCAGGAGAACAACATTATTTTTACTCTAGATAACTATTCTTTACAAAAATTTAATTATACATGTTTTTTGACATTCTTGTTTCAGATTTTAGTAATTAAAGTGAGTTGAAAGGTCTTCCATTACAACTTACTATTTGGCATAGGAGTAAATTCACACAGAAAACAAAAAAGAAATGTGTATCCAACATTAAGTTTAAAATACTTTAATTTACAATGATCCATTTTTTAGCATGCAAATGTAAATACATCTTTCAACATTTTCAGAACTTACAAAAGCATCTACATGTCACTTACAACATAACGCACAAAGCCATCAGAACGTACTTCCTTGATTCGCTGAGTAGAACGCAAAATATTTATCAGCTTGCTCACAGCCAAAGATGTACGAAGAAAACCAAACTTTTTTAGGTCATCTTCAGTGAAGAATGTCAGTCCTAAAAATTAATGAATATTAAGAAAAATTCCAAATTATTTCAAATGTCAGTGTTAATCTAGTAGGTGCTAAACTGCACATTCTTTCTTAGGTTACTGTTAACATTTAAAATACACCTGTCTTAAGTAGTCACCAATGGCTCTGGCTAAAATTGGCTATTAATAGACATGATTGTTTAATAAAGGTTATGGCTATTAATAGACATGATTGTTTAATAAAGGTTATGAAGTTGTTGAAAGCGTGAATCAGACTGTTCTGTATCTTATGAAATGAGTAGTATGTTCTCTTTAAAATTTTTGAAAACATTAAAGAAAAATACAATTTAAACAATTTATTTAGGGTCATTAGCACAGGATGTATGTAGATAAAACATCAACAAACAAAGATCCCTTTCAAAAAGCAATAATATTGTATAATAAATTACCTAATAATATTAAAAAAAGGAAAGACAGTTTCAAAAGATTATTAAAAACTTACCTAATTGAGACTTGCCCATATAAATTAAGTGAAATAAAACAAGAATTATTGTTACTATTATTAAAGGATATAAATATTATTAAAGTATTGATTACATATTTTGTACATTTGTACATTGATTAAAAATTTTGCAAATCTTATAATGTTACCCATTAAAGTTAATATTCAAGATGTAATTGAATGCAATTAAATTATATATGTAGTATATACTGACAATGTTTGATACTTATAAAACTATGAAACAGACAATGGTAGTGACAAACCAACAGATCACATTTTTAAAATTGTTTTTTGTAATTTTTGAAGAAAAATCGAGCAATACCCGAAAATGGAACTAGCAATGGAATATTTCTTACCACCCCTTATTACACATGTGCAGATAATTTAAAGAAATAATTTGAAGTGATTTTTGCGAAGAAAAAAAAATTGTTAATTTCAAGCACAAAATACCTCAAAACTACTAACTTCTACAAAAAATTACACATGACCTTTTTGAAAGACCTAATTTTGTACAATAGACCTTGTCTGAACCAAAAACCTCCATCTTCAATTTTGGAGGTTTAAAACATTTTTTTTTTCTAAGTCGAAAAATCGGGAAATCAGCAAAAATAAGATCTGAACCATTCTCTTATAACGTCCTTCGCACTATTGAACAACAACATTTTTTTACAAGTTTTGGAGCAGTTTTTGAGAAAATTTTGAAAATATGTTCGAGGCTTTATATGAATACTCTCAAAAATCAAAATATCCGTTTGAAATTTCCAAAGCGAGATCATTCAGATCGATTGAGGAATATAAATTTTGAAGAAAATCGGCTGAATGGTTTAGGCGCTAGTGTTGACCACAGGTGGACATTTGGCTGTCAAATGATTTTTTGATATGAAGAATCAACAAAACGTGTATTATGGCTACATCACAGGTAGAGGATTTTTTTTCTAAATTTAGCAACAGGATTTAACTACTTCTTTGTTACTAGAACCCATCTTTTCTGGTGACATTTCGGTCTTTTCTAGCATACAATTACACAACTTTCTCTTCTTACGAAGAATTCGTACAGCGAGAAAGTAACAATTAACTATACAAATAATTTAATACACAATTTTTGTTATATGATCTGTATATCTGTCAACTACAGATTCCTCCTGTATTGTTACAGGAATCCCTTGCAATTTTCCCGAAAGTGGTATAAGTCGCGTACCATTTCCAGAAAAATTAGTATGTGATGGAACATCAGCACATGTGATTTAGAAAATAACACATCTTTCATCTTGCGGCAAGACAACAAAGTTCAAATTTGTTGCACTGTGTTTTTAGTCTGTTTCTCACTTGCATCATCAAAATACATATCCTGGATAAGGGTTGGTGGATGTGGGAAAGTATTAATGAATATAATTAAAATTCTTGACATCAGTTGTTCATGATTAAAAAGCAGTGTACCACAGAGCTTTAAAACCTGGCGTTACATTATGATTATCTATTCTATAAAAAAAGTTCTATTCGAATCTTCTATTAGTACATTGGACACATGGAAGTTTGAAGAGCTCTTCTGGGTTTAGATAGAGTTTGGATCATTTCGAATCGAGAGACAGTGAAACATTGTAATAGAATTTGAAATACTGCCTAACACATCTTTTCTTTCATATGGATGTGAATGAGGAAAGGACATGGGAGGTTGGGTTTCTACATATATGGGTTATACAGATTCTTACTAAAAATGGCTTTCCCTTACCTGGACATAATCGTTCCTGTTGTTTATATATATTTTGTAATAGTTTATCTTCATATTTCAAATTATTACGATTTCTCACAATACTATATTTTTTTGATATCGTAGAATTCAGAGATGAAATAAAATCATTTACATCCTCTACTTTGATGCGTCCTCTTGTGTAACTGCAACAAAAAAAAAGCTAATTATATACAATAATACAAAGCAAAACTGTCACTACAGAAAGACTTCTCAAAATAATTTTTAACCACATACTGAACGTCCCAGCCATTGCAGTGCAGAGAAGGAAACATCAATGTTATGAGAAGAATGGTGACAGAAGACCCGCACCTGACATTTGCTGATGTTGAACTAACTAAATATTGGGTTCATTGGGCATCAACATTTAACTCACAAAGCATTATGCTTGCTGGGTACCACATTAGTTGACAGAGGAGCAAAATTCTATAGGGTGGACTGGTACAAATTCATATTACAAAAATTGATGGACAGTAATCTAAAGACATTTACAACATTGTAACAGATGAATGGATTTACCATTGCAAACCAGGAACTAAAAGACAGGCCAGTGTATGGTGCTTTCCAAGGTAAAGAGGGGTCGCAACTGCGAATAGAAAATGGTTGTATTTTTTGCACAAAGAAAGGACATGTGACTAAGTGCACTCTCAATGCACGGTGACTGCTGAATGGTACGTGACACAATGTTTGCCAAAAGTGGGGAAATCACAGGGACATCAAAGCATCTGAAGACCACACAAGGTCACATTTTGCTGCACCACAATGCTCTTGCTCACATGGCTGCAAGAACAACCAACTTTCTCACAATGATCATGTTGCCCCATCCTCCCTATTTGCCCGACTTGGCCTCTTGCAATTTCTTTTTCTTCCCCAAAACCAAGCAAAATTGTAGAATTCTCTACAACATGTTACAAAGAAATCAACCACATCCACACATTATGCTGTTCCATCATGTCTAACTCTGAATCAATGCATGGTTTTAAGATTACCAAAGGGGGCCTTGTGTACGTCCTTATTAATTAACGTTATCTACAAAATAAGAAGTTCTACAAACTTCTAATACATTTTTGGAGGCTTAGTTCTCTGCTCACAGTCTCCCTACCACAGGTGGTTGGACACACACAAAATCTTGAATTATATCAGGATGACCACTCACCTTCTGAAACAAATTTCCCTCACTTTTCCTAGTTTCCCGAAACATTTTAACAGTTTTTCACTGATAAGATTTGAAGAGTATTTTACACTATTTAAAGAAAATATTAAAGCAAGAGTGAAACTAATTTGTCAGTTTCCTGATTTTGCCATGATAAAATACAAATTTTAAAAAAAGCAACAAACAGAAATTGAGCAAAAAATAATGCTGGACACTGTTGTATAAATAATATCTCGTGTTATAACCACTGTTGTATACATAATATCTGGTTTTATAACCATCTCAAAATTTTCCCCGACTTCTAATGATTTTTCCAGTTCAATTAAATTCCTAGACTTTTCCATGCAGGAAGTGGCCACCCTGTATATATAAAATTAAATTGTTTGTTAAATTTTTTATGAAACCAGACAGGTCTTTGCTATTCTGTTTGTTAATTTTCCAGCAGATGTCAGCACTGTGCTGTATAATCAATTTTCACATAACTAATGGGTTGCATTTGCAGTTGGTGTTCATTAATATTATTATACCATACTGGAAATCAATTTTTAAGGTCATTTTTTGAGAGAACAGTATTTTAGAGCCGAACTGTTTGCTGCATGCACCCATTGATGGAAGTAAATTTTTCTTCCATTATTGACAAATTGTTG
Source organism: Gryllus longicercus (assembly GCA_038098605.1). Lineage (NCBI taxonomy): Eukaryota > Metazoa > Arthropoda > Insecta > Orthoptera > Gryllidae > Gryllus > Gryllus longicercus. The sequence goes on from JAZDUA010000149.1 coordinate 2,837,265, forward strand.
GAAATTTTTTCATGTACTTCACTATCGAAAAGCACTATACTCATAGAGTGGCTCATATCCATGAGAGGCTAATATACCTAGACTAACGTTTTGAATAGAGCTTTTTTTTACATTCAGTTTTAGATTTTTTAGATGGAAATAAGATGAGATTCATTCAGATCAAGTTATCAAACATTCTAAAATTATTATGAAAATATATTATTTCTTACTACAAATGTATTCTGAATGTTCCAAATTAAACACAAAATTCATTAAATAAAATATGTGGTTAATATCCTACTTTTCATTTCAATTCACACTTTCTAAAACTATAAAAATATACATGTAGTAACTGCAGCTCTGAGTCCTGCACATACCCTTTCATGCCCGTACCAATGGTGTGCCCACTGGAATTAATACATTCTTAGCAATATTAAAATTCTTTCCATGCAGAGTATTGGATCTACATTGTATAATACAGTTTTCAAATCTGTTTACACAATATTGGGTTCTAGTAACAAGCTATTTTTACTCTTAATGACAATGGCAACTATAATTTAAGAAGTCTAGATGCTTGAAAGGGTCCAGCTAATTTCATGAACAATCCTTTGAAGATGTATCTTCTAATGTCGCTTACTTTCAAGGTAGTTTATTTCTTTGGGAAGGTTTATTGCACAAAACCATTTTTTTATATAATGTCAATTGTTTAAACATTTAACATAATGTTTTTGAGGACCCTTTTCACCAATACACCAAAATCAAATCAGTGCAAAAGATTCTAAATAAAAAAATATCTAATACAAATAAACACTTACTATGGTACATTTTCAAGTTCAGCAATTGTTATCCCTGGGATTAATGAAACTGGTCTCTTGGATTGTCGGCTTTCTGACATTGGCACCATGGCAGGTTCCTGAATATATAATATAAGTTGAATGTTTACCAACTACAATGTGTTTCACAAAATTTATTGTAACACAAATTACTTAACAATAACAACAATATATACTTTACCAGTCCATATTTAATTTTGGACAGCCCCAATTAATACTGTGAAGATTCTGTTGTCACAAATAATTGTAATAATTGGACCTCATATTATAAAAAGTATGTGTAATTACCGAAAAATACTTAAGATGTTATCATGTCATGTCTGGGTAATCCATCTTTACAATATTTGATAACATTGGGTTTCTCAATCATTGTACTTTTTATGTTCATACTGTACCTGGATCTTAAATGTTGTAATATATGGTCATTGTTTTACAAATGGAATAACTACATTGGGTTGAGTTTGCATAGAATCAATAGAAAGATTGCCTCTCTTGGTTGGGTGAACTCTTAAAACTTTCTTTACACATTAGTTAATATAGATTAGTATGAAGTAGTGGTTATCCAAAAGAATTGTTTTCACTTTATTAATATTCTCAATATGGAACTGATGACATGATAATTTAATACTTCTATCTACTACATTACAGGTAACTCAAATTATCACAATGACCAGATAAACCAGATAAAAATATGGTGTTAATGCTGAAAAAGTACGTTTAAAACACCAATTGATTTTTAACTTGATAATGTTCATAGATAGTAACATCAAGAATGTAGATCTAATTATCTTCTACCAATTCAAATTGAATAGATTGACTGAATGTATGAATAAGTTATAATATGGAACAAAAATGTTTGCTTATATTAATACAATTCTATACGACAGGTAATGTAGGTGATACCTTCATTATTTTACAACATAATAAAATTACCATAATATTAGAACTTTAGGGACTGGAAAAGTATACACTATCATAAAGAGTCAATCAAAATCAAAATTTGTGCCATACTAATACTAATAAATTACCTTCTTCACAGAACAAAATATTCTTTGAAAATCTGGGTGGTCTTCTATATCATCCACAAATTTCTCTAGCGATTGAAGTTTACATATTGCAGCCTACAAATAAAATATATACAATGCACTAATTACATTTGTACTTACAGATTTTACCACAAGCATAATTCAATAACATTTTCTTTTCAAAAGAGAATGAATAATATTTTGATAGCAAAATTTGGCCATTATACAGTTTTAAAGATATAACTACTTTATCAATTTTTACAATTTTGTTTTTGAACAATACCCATTCCTGCCCATTGTCCCCAAAACAGGGCAGTCCACATTAAGCGTCTTTTCAGCAAAAAGTCATAGCTCATTAATTTTATATCCTCAATACACATGCTAAAAATGTTAGCCTAAATGACACACGAAGATTTAGCAGAGTTTGCTAAAGCATGGTCTACTCCTGACCAGAGCACATTCATAATTGGGCAGTTTGATTCTTCTTCTAAAACTTTAGGATTGAATGAACAAAGAAGGGGAGGACAAAATAGAGGCTTAACAGTGTTTAGCGGCTTATGGATGTGTTTTATTTGAGTGAGAGGCTGGTGTAAAGCAAACAGTGGTTTGTCTGCCATGGACAGATAGAGAAAATTTTTCTTTTGTGTTTGAAAGAGAAATTCCCCAAAAACAGATGTGATAATTGAAAAGTGGTTTTATAGGACTACTACTAAAAAAACATTCATGAATATTGCAAATTTAGAGGAAAGGTTGAAATATTTAGTGTTTTGCGTTTGTATAGGACATGGGATCTGCTACAGCAGTTGCTGAAAACAAGGAAAATTTAGGCTATAATATGTCTCAATATGATCAATTTCCTACAATCTCATTTGGATTACTTTCCTGAAACCCTGGGGCTACAAGCCATGAAACAAGATGCTTTCATTAGGATATTTCAAACATTGAAAAAGATACCAAGGACAGAAGAATTAAAATCATACTCTAAAATAATTACTAGACACTAAAAAGCAAAGTTACTAGGGCAAAATTCTCACGAAAATTAAAAGTTAATATGTTTCAAGTTCACTGAAAATTTATTGTCCTTAATGTAAATGGTGTAATTAAAATCTTTACCTCGCTGTAAAGAAAAGCCTTACATAAAAAGTTATTTTCATTATTTAATTCAAGAGCAAAAGTTCCCATACAGATCACCCACAAAACTCTTATCTCTTATGGCACAAAAAAATTGTAGACCAGAGTTATCTTCGCTCTCCCTAACATTAAAAGTACTAGAGGTTCAACTAGTACAAAAATTCCCTCTCACTATTTTTAATTATAAATGTTTACTTCAATTCAAACACTGTCAGAGAAGTCAACATTCTTGGACTTTTTTAAATCTGAGCACTGAACCATGTTTTCTTTTATTTCTTCTTTCCCAATATACTTCATTCAACAATATCAATGAAAATAGTACTAACACTGATTGACATAATCTAACATTTTTAGTGCATCGTTTTGTACGTGCTGACAAACAGACTATTTATGCATAAACACTTCATGCTTTAATCCTTTCAGACTAGAATCTTGTATGTAAATCCTATCAGTAGCTAATAGCCTAAATGTATCTGATAATGTACATTACTGTAGAAAAATGAATTCAATTAAAAAAAATATTATACATTACATTTTCATTAATTGTTTTATTCTACTTACTCACACAATAACCTTCAATGTGAAAAGTTCTTAGAATAACTACAAAGAAACAGATTACATTTTGCCACCAATCACCTGACTTAAATAAAGCACCTCTTGACTTTAGTAATTTTGGACTGGAATATGACTATTTCCTTGCCCATTCATTTACATATAAGATTTTGTTAAAAAAAATCTTACTTCACGCTGATAGTGACTTCATAGTTCATCCAATAAAAATATCCGTAATTACAATACACATCATAGAAATCATATTCATCAGGTGTCAATTTCAACAGCAACTACAAGAAATTCACAAATTAATAATATACATTATTTGAAAATATGTTTCCAGATGACATTAAACAATTAAAATCAATACATTCATTTAAATCCAATTAAAATATTTTCTACTGCATAATTGTTTCTGTACAATTAGAGATTATAATAATGATCATAAATGAATATCATCATTTTATATATGATGTAAAAGCCAGTTACCATTTGGATTGAATAATTCTAAAAGCCTAAATTTGCCTACAAGTTCTCTCTCATAGCTTCTTGATAAAATTACCCATCTCGATTAAGTTATTTGTCCATTGAACAAATGTTGAGAAGATCCTTTGCTTACATTCGGCACATTCACAAATTTTTGATGATTAATAAATAATTTATACAATTTCTAAAACATATAATGAAATGAAAGACCATGATGTAAATACATTATGTAAAATTATTGGGGAATGTCTAGTCAAAAATCTACTGTCATTTGTGGATGAACAACCACATAATCAAGAAAAGATCAGGAAAACAAATTAGATAAAATATTGGACACCCATAAATGGGTAAGGTTTCATAAATTATGTTTTCATAGTAGTTTGGCTGGCACATACTATACATGAATGCTGCATCATTTGAATATAGTGATTTGACGAAAATCTCACCTGCAGTTTTTCGTTTTCATTTTTCATTTCACACAAAACTATCCTCAAGCGACTAATTCCAGTTGTCATTGAACCAACTTCTTGGCGAAGTTCAGTCACTAGTGCACAGTTCTCGTCATTCAAACCAAATACCACGTCTTTAGTATTCTTCAGCAATTCGCAATATTGTCTTTGCCCATTGATAATATCTTGAATATCAGAATACTTACGTTCAGCCATAATTATTATTATTACTACGTTATGTACACTAAATTCACACTTCGATAATGATGTACAAATATTTCTTAGTGACAAAACAATCTGATCACCACATATGCAAGCGTAACAATTGGTAAAACAAACAATCTTATCGGTGATTACGAAATGTTCTCATAAACAATTAATATAACATAAGCAAGTACATGCCAGTTAACGCAACAAATGCGCAAATCCCGACTTTCCCATACACTCTTATACACCCATACACCCATATACCCTTTGGCCCTTCCCGCCTCAAAACAGGTTAGCCAAAATAACTATATCATATTCCGTTCCATGCTCTACTCCTTCCACTCAGTGTTGCCAGACGTACCATGATCCTGGTATTTGTACCAGGATTTTAATGAAGAAACATTGTACCAGGATGAAGACATTCTGGTGCGTTTAAAGTTAAAAATTTGATTTGCGATTTCCGGCCTTGTGTGACTTGAGGGAAAACTGTTTATTGGCTTAATGAACTTCGGCTCATCGTGGGCAAAACGATGGTATGTTCGAAATTCCCTCGTTGAGCTACAGATTAAAGGGAGTTTGTATCACCTCAAACGTAAAACACTATCGATCTTCTGCGCATACGCAGTTGACAAGTTTCGCACCACTTTAGTTCCTCTGCGTATTCGCACGAGATCGATAGTGTTTTATGTTCGAAGTGGCACAAACTCTCTATATTGCGATATATACAACTCTGCCCCTGGCAGGAATCAGCGTGACGTTCAAGCGCCCGAATAGATGAAATCGTCAGCAGCAAACATACATAGGGCAGACTTGCATAAATCGCAGTATAGAGCACTATAGAGCCTTCCAGAAGGATGTATGTGTGTAGTTCCATTACAAATTGGCCGTTAGTTTGGTTACGTTTTGGATTTGAGAGGTCGTGTTGACGGTGTTCTGGAGGTTGAACCGTGGCATTTACATTGGATAGCTAACTGTTTTAGTAAATTGAATCTGTGTGGTTAAGAATCGTTATGATAGAACAACAATTAACAACAAATTGTCCAGTTGATTTCAAAATTGATGAGTATAACGTGAGTTTCTTTATTCAGTAAGAAAATATCCGCTGGTTACCATAATTCCATTTTGAAAAAAGAGGACTCTTCTTATAAAATGTTTTAATGCAATAATTTATTTTTCTTAAAGACAAAATTACTACTTACAAAATAAATACTTATTTTGTCCTATACTTTTATTATATACAATTATTGTCATCACTTTCACAATCACTCAATAGACCTACTTCATTACCATTACAGTCTTTTCCACTTGTATATCAGAAGTATTTGGTAGATGATGAAATCTCCCTCAACAATTAGAACGTTATTTTGCTTTGGTACCATGGTACTTGGTACTTTGGTACCTGGAGTGCTACGCTAGTCAAATAGGATCAACGTAAAATTGCGATCCAATTAATTTAAATAATATTCTGAAAAAATGACTACTAATGAAAGGTATTAAAACTGTCAAGCATAATGTAATATTACATGCAATTTTAATGTCCACAACCGAACGAAACATTTACTAGATAGATTTTCAATGATTAAATAAGTAGTAATACTTGGTTTGTAACCTTCTCAGTGATTGGTCAAGAATCTATATCGTAATGAGTATCATTACGTAACTGGTTGCGGCCATCAAATTACAATGACATTGTACAATGCGAGAAGAAAACCGTTATTTCTGATAACTAAGAAATACACTTTTCACAAAACTGATCATATGTCTAACAATTGTTTAAAAATTAAACTTGCAAATATAGATACAATTGATTCTTTATGATTGAGACTTCTCCCTGAGTTTTGATGTCTAATGAAGCATGTGACGTCCGCTGCAGAGTTGTTCCTCGCGCGGATCGCCCGACTGCATCCCTCGGTCAGTTTACCCCCGCTTCACAGCTTTTACTTTTCGTCATCAGAAAAGTCGAATATAGTCCGACTGCAGTTCGTTTCCCTCAACCTGTGTTTCTGAAGGAGTAAATTTTTGTTTATGTTTCCATTCACAAGTAGCGCAAATAGAGGTTCTCGCACCTGTCGAGAAGAAACCTCGAACACGGGTGAACACGGCAAAATATTGGGAATTGTGTACGTTAAGTCAGCGGGGCAAGAAAATGCTCATGACAATTTCAGGGTTTGTTTTATCAAACTTTTAAGTGGTTTTGAACGTTTGTCAGTATTCTAAAAGGACATGCAAATGTTTCTTGCAAACAGACAGAACTAGATCAATTATAATAGATCAATACAAATAATGTCACGGTAAACGTAGAAACCAATCCTTCCTCTAAGAAGAAAAACGGAACGGGATGCAGCCGGGCTACGCCTTTCTGGGGTGGTAGGCAAACGGCTTAGGAAAAGTTGATCGCGGGATGCAGTCGGTATAAGCCCCCCCCCCCCCCCCCGGCGGTTGATTGATAGTGATTGCGGGCGCGTCATGTTTTCATCGAGATGATGGTGGCGGTGGCCATTCCACGTAGGTTGGCGATATCCAGCACCGACCTACGTAGGCTTGAGGGGATTTTTCCCCATCCAGTTATCAAAATGTCAAGAATAATGGAAACATAAAACTCAGCACACATGTATTAATGTTAATCTTTATACGCTTTGACATTCATAAAATAAATTATTGGACAAAAAGCATAGGATATTTCTAACCAGAGGGACACAAAGAATATATTGAATCAAATTATTAAACCTTTATTAATTAACAGACAAATATAAAACAAAAGTTAAAAATATTAAACCTTTAATCCAACTTAAAAGAGTATAGGAAGAGGAAGTAATGATACAAACATGTTACTTCCTCTTGTAAGTAGTATAGAGCTAGTTATGTTATGATGCAAAAAATTGGTATCAAGATGTTATCAGAAATTTAAAAAAAATCAAATTCTCAAGGTTTTGAGTCGGAACAGATTGGGAAGTATCCATTTTGGGTCAAACTTCTAGATATGCTTTAGGCGCTAGTAATGGCTACAGTCTGACAGAATTTTGAATAAAATCATTTTTTGGACATCAGGAAGCGTGTATTTCCGTCAAAAGCTCGACATCTATTTTTTGTAGCATTACAATACATTCTCTACACGACGAATTCGATAAAATAAAATAGATACGAAGATATTCATGGATATAAGGATATAATAAAATGGTTACGAAGATATAAAATGAATGCCTTAAAATATTATTTAATTTCACAAAATATTTACAATATGAAATCTGTAGATTTCGGGTTCCCTCTCCCGCATTCTTCCTTAACAGAAGCGCCCCGGTTAACAAAAGCCATTTTGTAAAATCAAGCGATGATCATACATGCACTTTTAAGAGTATATGTACATGTTTTTTGAAATTATATTGTCAAAGATAAAAAACCTGTCGGGCACAGACAAATTGAAAGGGAAGTTATAAAATGATGTAACAAGTTATGAAATAGTTTAATTGGTAAAATAGAGAATAATAGAAAGGACATAGATTTACACAAAACAATCACAAATATTCATTATATCTGCGAATTATTTTTATAATTCTGATTAAAATTATATAATACAAACATGAAACTCTAATGAGATAGTTGCACTTCTCACATCAACAAAAAATAAAATTATGTTTTATCTCGTGTGGGGTTTCATTCCATTCACTGATCTTCGACGCAAGCTATTGTTTTGTGTTTAACAAACTCATTACGTAACCATACTCACTATGGGATAACAAATACGTCGAAACTTTGAATTTATTTTTAACTTTTTCCGAAATTAAATCAAACTGCCATTACGCACCTTAACATCCAGTTATTTTCCGACCAATTTTCAACAATATTTGCTTGACGAGGCGAAAGCGAGATGTGGCAGCCATTACACCAACAAGAGACGAGCGTCACGTGATATTCGTGAGTGTCTTCGGACAACAGAAGTCCGGCCTCCCCCACGAACTCCTCGGAAGGATCGTTGGGCAGTGCGGGGCGTGACCTGGCGAGTGTGTATGGATGGGAAGGAGGGTGGGAAGGGGTGGGGGTGGGGGCCGCCGAGCAAAGCGAGAGTCGGCTCGCGCGCTGTTCACTTGGCCTTGCGTTCGGGAATCACGCCCAGGCTGTCGAGCAAGCGGCTCATAAGCGCGTCCTTGTCCTTCTGCGGCAGGAAGCTGCAGCGCAGCGCGTTGATGTTCTGCGGACAAGAAGAAAGCAGCACTGTAGTCTTCGGCAAACCAAAGAAGGAAAGAAAAAGAAGTCGATTGCTTGTCAATTGCCTCCTATTAAAAATTGGATTTATAATTGTAGCTTCCAGATCGCAGGGAAACAAGAGGGGCAGCACTTCCAGCATCTATTATGACTGTGGCGAGTGCTCAACTTACGTTATCAAGCCTCAGTGCGGCGATGGTGTAACGGTTAGCGTACCGGACTGTGGTACCCAAGTTGGCGGGTTCAAACCCGTTCAAAGCCGTGGATTGTTCAAGGGCGAAAAAATCCTTCGGAGGGGAAGTAAAGCCGGCAGTCCCATGTTAGTAGATTTACTTGCATGTAAAAGATCCTCAAGCCTAAATGACGCCACTGAGCTAAATTCAAATCGCCTGTTTCTCGCCCAAGAAATACCTCCTTTCTCTGCTAGTTGGTGAAAGGAGCGTAGCAAAATTTGCGTGGTCAGACGGAAGAGCAGGCCTCATGGCCTTAGTCTCGCCACGTAAAATAAGGGCATAATTCAATTCAGCTCGTACTACCAACATAATTTCAGTTGCAAGGTGAGACTATACTGGCGCGCTATATATTACAAGCGTCGACATGCAAATATCGCTCCCCTTGTTCGATCGTCCGGCAGCCCAGGCTGCGAGACTGATTGCATAGCATTGCACACGTCCGAACGCGTTCTGGCCCTTCTTACTGAAGTCTAACTTCATGCGTCGCCTGCACCCTATGACGCGTTTATTTTGCTGAAAGATGCGCTTACAGGTGGGAGGTACAGAGACCAGGACATCATACCAAGGCTGATTTTCTCCAAAAACGATTCCCCTTCTTTAATATCTCACAGCGCAGGAGTGGTGAAAAACCTCTTCCAGATAGTATAATCACAAGGAATCCAGACCAGAAAAAATTCCGAAAGTTTTTTTCATCGGTTCTGTACGATTATAGGGGTGCTGTATTCGAATTTGAAGTTTGTTCCTCGAGAAAGATCGACTTCACAAAGAAAATGGCAAAAGATCACACTTTGTTTTAGTTTCTCACCAATTATGCGCATTATCGAAATTATATTTATGAGATAATGGAGCAGGAAAGTATTTTCCCATGTTTTAACTAGAGTGCTAAAAAGTATCCATTTTTTTAGCACGGTCTAGCGCCTGAAAAATATACTTTAAAATTACAGCGAATATGTACATATGGTAGAGAATTTTGTACAAAAACAACTAAAAAGTGGGAAATTTTAAGTTTTTTTAAAGTTGTCTTTGTGAAGTCAACATTTCTCGAAGTGGCATACCTGAAATTCCAATTCAGATTGCCCCAAAAAAGTTAAGAAAGTTGAGAGAAAAATGCAGAATTGTTTTCCTGAGTCGGTCCATTTTGTACATGTGACTGGACTAGTTGCTTATATTGTCACTTTTTATATTAATATATTCGGAATGGCAATTTTATTATATTAAAGTATTGAATGGTTGAAAATATCAATGTATTCCCAATATTTCGGTTTTTGAGGAATTACACATATCGTTCAAAGGAACCAAAGCCTCACATCCCGGAAAGTAGCTTTCTTACCGCACGAATCACATGTGCTTCTGTGAGGCCCCAAGAGCCTGCTAGGTCATAGTCGTTCTGCAGGGTCATCCCGGTGATTGTAGTATCGTCGGTGTTCAGAGAGAAGTTTACTTCATCTTCGGCAAACCTGTAACAAGTTTTACAACGGAATTATGTGAATCTAAATTGGAATATCATAATTCTAGAACGAAAGTAACTTTTCATTATGAAATTGTTAATTTTTGTATGAATTTTTAAAATAAGTTGTGATCATTGGCGCAAATGCGCCAGAACAATTCGAAGGCAAACTGTCTTAAACTTGCAATTTCCTCCGTAACGAGAGAGTAAAGTTACCTGGCGATGGGATGCTTCGAAATGCCTGGGTTGACGGAACCTGTCAGCAAAGACGACCAAGGGCAGCATTCGAAGTGAATGTCGCGCTCCTGGCACATTTTGTACACGGAGTTATCCTTTACGACGTGGTACCCGTGACCTATTCGCTCCGCTAAGTAGTCGTCCACGGCCTGCAATCATATCATGTGATCAAAAATAAAGAGCAATTAATAACTTTTAATAATTTATAAACATGTACTAGCTGAATCCTTGCGATTACATCACCAAAAAAGAGAATTGTAGAAAAGTTATAATTATTACTCCTAATGACTGTCTTAATATTTTCGGATGAGGGTTGGCCTCCAATATAATTAAAGACAATCAAATCTCTTAAAACATTTATATTAAATACCCAATTTAATGAAAAATGTTGGTGAATACAATGTTTCGTGGCCCAGTTGGGACAACATCAGGTAGAAACTAGAAAAACATAAAATTACAAATGACAGAAACTTAAATCATAAAATTATCGTAAATCAATTAAAATAACGAATGATTACACAAAAAACAGAACAAATATTGTGTTTCAACAGGGAAATTAAAGATAACTAACTAATGGTGATACAGAATGGCACAGACTTTCTCGTATTAGTTTTCCATTTTCTTTGGTTTGGGATAGGTATTCGGATTTGCCACATACTCTTGCTAGCTGCAATCTATGTATTACCGCCAAAAGTCTATTTTTTTATTTTTCCTCAATTTTTAGGGTTCTCAATTGTAGAACCGAAATATTTCTTTAAAAATATTAAAGAAGAGTAAAAAGTCGTCTTCAATGGCAATTTTTATTGAAAAATTTTGACCGATTTTTAAGAAAATGGCGTTTAGGCGATACTATAAATGCAAAATATCAAGCTCTTTTTCACAAAAAGTTTTGAGTTTTCGAAATCTTCATTTGAAGTTATTTGAAGTACTTTAAATCACTAATGCAGTGGTTTTTACAAATTGCTGGAAATTACAAATTGCTGTGCATATTAACGGTGTGAGTGATAGTTCAAAAAGATATATTTGTAGAATTGAAATAACAAACAAAAGAATACTCCAAAATTTACGTTATGTCGTATTAAACAGTGCAATTAGTTCTGTCCGTTGGAAAAGTTTGAAGAAAAAATTGGAGCCATTTTTATGAAATTGGCATTTGAGCGTTTCTGAAAATGTGAAATTTTGAGCTCGTTTTTTAGACAACTTTTGAGTTCTCGAGAAACTTTATATGACATTATTTAAATCACATGTACTCATAAATACAATAATGGTAACAAATCGTCACTAATGTAAATATTAACGTCGTGAGAAACAAGTCAAAAGATACCTTTTTTATTTTTGAAAAAACGAATAGAGCAATGTCGTGTTTGACATCTTAAAGAGTACTTTTAGCACTATCGCTATCAAAGGTTTAAACAATAAATCTGCACTGGATTCAAGATCATACACTGTGCAGGCACAGCATATAATTTATAAAATTTCCTTTGTACTGTTTGTTTCTGCAGGTTGTAAAAATGTTTGGGGGAAAAATATTTCATTTTGTAAAAATCATAATACATATTAATGACATAATTCTCTGATGAATCACGCAAAGGCCATATTACATATTCAACGGTGTGCCTCTAGAGCTGATTTGTGAGACGAGTATTTAGTTCACGAGCGCGACCACTACTGAAGTCATTAGAACCCAAAGTGTCTTATATGTTATATATAAAATGGATCTTGATATATATGAGCGTAAACCTTGACACCGTATAACCTATCTCTATGAAAGTTTGCACATCTACGTGTTATTTTTACCCAGAAGGTTTATTGTTGTGTTAATGCTTAATTTTAATTGAATTTTCATTCGAACTGCGCTCCATCTGGCCTTTATTGGAGCTGAGCGTTGCTGTGTGATGCAGAGAGACGGAGACAATCAGAGTCATACAGACTGAATCAAGGACCGACAGAGAGATTCGGCGCCGACTTTCACGTCGGCCTGTGAATCCCCCTTCCAGACGTATCTGCCAGCGGGGCATCACCTTTGTGGAACAATTGATTTATACGTGTTTCCGGCTAAGATCATTATTCCCCTAAATATAGTGTATGTTTATCGTTGGAGGTGGAAGTGATATTACTTCACTCGATAGCGAGATCCGACGCTGGCCTACACGTCGGCTAGCAGGGTTTTCCCCAACCAGGTAAAAAGGAAACTTATTACATACAGCAGGTAGCGGGGGCGCGCCCCAGCCGGGCCCAGCTCTAAGGTCCCGTAGTGTAAGTGTGTGTGAGGGTAAAGGGGTTGCTCACCCTCTGCACCATGACGGGGCCGCCGGCCTCGCCCGCGTGCACCGTGCGGTGAATGCCCAAGCGCGCCGCCGTCTGGAACGCCTGCAGCTCCTCCGGCGTCAGCGGCACCTCCTCTGCAACAGCCGTCGGCCATCAGCCACCAGCCACCAGCCCCGCCCCTCATTCCCCCAAGGACTCGGGATGCCCCCCACACGACCAACCGAAATAAAAATATGAGAGCGTAGGCTTCCGCGGCCGGAGTCAGTATTTACTTGGCTGTCCGGGTGACGCCGCGTCCATGGCGAAGGTGCCGACGTTTCGTTTCGGTCGCCATTCTGCGACCTTCCTCCGTGGCATTACGCTTCACCTTCCGTGGCATTGCGCCCTGAGGAAGGTCGCAGAATGGCGACCGAAACGTCGGCACCTTCGCCATGGACGCGGCGTCACCCGGACAGCCAAGTATATAATGAAGGCTGATATCGGCGCGGAACCCTACGATATCAGAAATAAAAATACATACACGCCTTACGCGGGTTGCAGACCCAAAGACTAATCAACCTCGCAGATGGGTTGCTAGTGACTTTTGCAATTTTCGGAAATGAAGAGAAATCAACTAAATAGGACCTGCGCCATTTTTATATCGGTATTTTTCACTTTGCGAGAAAAAAATTAAAATCATTTATACTCATTTTTGAGAAAATTTTGAAAACAATTGGAGAATATAAATTTTGATGAAAATACTGCGTTGTCGCCGCGTTTTTCAGAGACCTACAGACGGACGGTCAGCTACGGGTCAGCCTGACGCTCTGCCGTAAACTGTTTTTGGTACCAAGGTTACATAAACCGTGGATTCTGAACAAGTGTAAGAATTAGGGGTGAAATATATTATTTATATTATATTTTATACAATATAATATAAAGGTATAATAAACATCATTAATTAGTAAATAAGTAAATGTAAAACATTAAAATTGGTAAAAATAAAAATCTTGTATGTACAAGAACTGGTTGGTGATATTGTGGGTTCTAATGATCTAGCGGTGCCAAAAAAGCTCTCTAGCTCAATACCCTTTACTTGCGAGACTAACTATTGTAACTCCTGACATCCTGACTACTTTTTATTGAAATAGTGACACCTATACCTTCAAATGTAAACCTCAGAGAAGGAAACCTTTGTTCGTCCCTCCTTTTTTTTACCAGTACATCTCGGCCTTGACATTTAACAGCCATATGATGAGGTCGCCGTCAGCGGAATCGTGGCAGTCAACAGCTGGCGGTGTCCTGTTACGGCGCTGCCTTGAACTCGGCGCGCAAACAAATACACAGCTGTGCTATCTTTCATTCTCCAGTGTAGATAACGCATCGTAAGATTAATTCCATTTTATAAGACAATGCAATTTTGAGGATTCGGCAATCCAGCAATCTGTAGAAAGTCCGCAAAATGGCTGTCTTTTCATTTAACGGAAAGTTTTACAAGTAGCAGAAATATTTAAAAGTAACTCAAGTGAAATGTTAATTTATAGTGTATCGTTTGCGAACATTTTATTAGAAATTTTTTTAGAAAACGTATGACTCCTGTAAATATTGTAATAAAAACCATTCTTATTTTATTTCCAAATCAACATTCGAGTCATTATCATATTTTTAGTTTAACTTAAATAAGTAGTTTTTTTCAATCAATGCTACATAAATGGCTAACAAATGCGCTGTCCATAACTCCTTCCCTCTCTTACACGCACTAGGCTGTAACACAAGTAGGGAGACCAGTCGGGCATGTAGAGCTCGCCCCATTGGGTGGAAAGGAAAGACCCCCACAAGCAGAGGTGCGAGTCTAGCGGAAAAAACACCGCCATCTCCCGGGATGTAGCCGATACAACACGTACACGCAATGAGCAGAGCATTAGACACCTCCGGACCAATCGGTGAATCACGCTATATTTTGAAGATTGAGCGTTGGATTCAACAGCATGGAGAAAGTAAAGCGAAGCATTCTCAGAAATGCACAGAAAACCATTCAATTCAGTCGCCGGACGTGTTTGCTCACAGCGACATCACTTGACGTTTGGCATCACGATTTAAATAAATGTATGTTCGGCCAGTTGATTTAGTTGTAGTTGTGTCCAGAGTTGTATCCAGGGACACCAAAGTGTAGTAAAGAGGCAAGGAAAAATATATTATGGTGATGTTCAAGCTCCCGATTGGATGAAACCTGCCAGAGGAGCTGATACCTGCCAGCGGAGCTTGAACGTCCATACCACCATAGTGATGACACTATGGTGACATTCAAGCTCCCGATTGAACGAAATCGTCAACAGCTGATACCTGCCATCGGCAGAGTTGCGAAGATCGCTGTATAGACACGGCCGATGGGCTGGAGCGTGGTAAAAATGTAGTGGTTGAAGATGGTGAGATATCTAGAAATGCGATGAAAATTTCCAAAGTAGTTATGAAGAATGTTTGGAAACCGATGACGCAGTGGACGACGGCGGTGTTTCGTCGACTTCTTACGGACGTCACCGAGGGGGACGCTGCGAGTGGAGCAGCCGGTGGTGAGAACGATCGTCACAACATCCAGGTACGTGGAAGCTGGGTACATTTTATTTTGTATACAAAGACGTTAAATGTTGGACACAAGTGTAGACGTCAGGGCGGGCGAGAGTGATAGATGAAGCATAATGTGTTCGCATCCGTACATAATGTAAGAACTTTTGGGACAATGCAATGTTTTTTTCTTTTTTTACTTTCTTTGCTTATCATTTATCTTATTTGTTTGGGAAATTTTACCCAATAATATCTGCTAATAATTCATTCCATTTTTGTAGCAGTGTTAATATGCCATGTTTAATGTGCTTTTTTTGAATACATTGATGTTTTGTAAATGTATGCATATTTTCCTTGGTATGTCTGTATTTTCCTGGTATATGAGCAACCCACAGGTACTCCCAGTGTGAAGAGCGTTAACTTCCCTTGGGGGCGTCGGAGAGGGGAGGTCTCGGCGCAACACGACGCGTCGCGTTGGCCTGTCTTTGGTAAACAAAAATAACGTCGCAGATATGGTACTACATATTTGCGGTAAAAACCTATTCCATTCCTGTGCGTACTGTCACAATACAAACCATGTAACCGAAGGAGCAGCCCATTTATAAATAAATTCTTGTCCGAGAGAGAGGTATCTTATGACCTATAGTGCCTGAAATGAAGGGTCCATGTGTGAATTTTCTGATTAATGTGCTTGAGTCGGCGTTCCGGCGACAAGCAATAATTTAATTTTGCCTAAATTCATTAGTCTTTACTATACAGTTATGACTAATGGATGTCGGCATCAATGACAGTGTGCGTTGCAGAAAATTGTCTGCACTCTTAAATGTCCGTTCAGCTCCGAATTTACGCGAAGATTGCCTTGGCTCACGACCTACAACGCATCGGGCGGCAAGGCAAGTGCGCAGGTGTCTGGCCAAGGCGTGAATCGAACTGCAGCGCCACAGATACGAAAGCGGAGTGAAGCAGGGGCGAATACAGAGACACATTTTGGCAGGGGAAATTTAAAATGTTGTGGTCACATGTGTCATATAACATATTTTGTAAAATGTCGCTGGCTACACTCAGCTCATCCTCAAGCTCAAAATATTTGTTTTTCAAAGTTTCGTGAAAAGTTAAAATTAATACAGTTAATTGTAGTTACTGGAAAAAAAACTCGGGGGGGGGGGATTTCCCTCATTTCTCTCCCCGTGGATCCGCGCCTGAGTGAAGTGAGTATCTAGTGTTTTCGGGCGCGAACACTATTATTATGATGCTAAATGTGATTATCGTTAGTCGTGTGAGTGCAACGCATGTCACATCCCGCGAGATGTTGGTGTTGTTCCTCAGGGGGGCTGTCGTAACGGTAGAGTTGGCGGGCGCTCACCGTAGTCCTTGGTGCGCATGTTGGAGGGCGCCGCCATATCTATGCCCACGACGCCGTCGTCTCGGAAGCGGTCGCACAGGCTGAGGATGTCGGCGGCGATGCCCATGCCGTTGAGCACGCACAGGATGCTGCGCGCCTTGATGCCCTCGGAGGCCTCCGCGCGGGCGAAGCCGCGGTTCACCGCCCGCACCACGTCACTCAGCTCTGCAACACACCCCTCCCCCTCTTAGGGCCTCGCCTCCACGCCACTCGCGTTCGAAATTTAAGGACGCTCGTGAACTGTATTGAGAAAAAATGGCTCGAATTTTGGGGGTGGAGGACAGATTCAAAATTGAATTTGGAACTATTTCACTTATGCCCAACAAACTGTACCACACTTATAAATCATGTTTTTTTCAAATCGATCGCACACTTTAAAGAGAAAAAGTGAAGATATTTTTCAGGCTTCACGTGAAGTTAAAATATGAAACGGAAAGGCACAACTAGATCTTGCTCCTGACTCATTTACCAAGTTTGAGCTCAAAAGCTTCTAATATGATAGTTATGCGTGACTCATACGTCATCAACACACACATTATGAGTCCATGCCACATTGAGTTGCTGCACTTTTCCGGGCGAAAGAAGGTCCGACACGATATTTCGAGGTAGCTCATGTCATTGGTACCTCAGTGTATAATTTCAATTTCAATGAAAGAAAACATTTTAAAGGATTTTTTTTAATCAATAAGCTACACATACATTATGAGTCCATGCCACATTGAGTTGCTGCAATTTCCCGGGCGAAAGATGGTCCGACACGATATTTCGAGGTAGCCCATGCCTTTGGTACCCCAATGTATGATTTCAATTTCAATGAAAGAAAATATTTTGAAGTATTTTTTAATCAATAAGCTACACATACATTTTGAGTCCATGCCAAATTGTGTTGCTGCGCTTTTCCTGGCAAAATAAGGTCCGACACGATATTTCGAGGTACCCAATGCCTTTGATACCCAGTGTATTATTTAAATTGCAATGAAAGAAAACATTTTAAATTATTTTTTAATCAATAAGCTACACATAGATTTCGAGTCCATGCCATATTGAGTTGCTGCGCTTTTCTGGGCAAAAGAAGGTCTGACACAATATTTCGAGGTAGCCCATGCCTTTGGTACCCCAGTGTATGATTTCAATTTCAATGAAAGAAAACATTTTAAAGGATTTTTTTAATCAATAAGCTACACATACATTTTGAGTCAATGTCACATTGAGTTGCTGCAATTTCCAGGGCAAAAGATGGTCCGACACAATATTTCGAAGCATCCAATGCCTTTGGTACCCCAATGTATGATTTCAATTTCAATGAACGAAAACATTTTAAATAATTTTTTAATCAATAAGCTACACATACATTTTGAGTCCATGTGACATTGAGTTGCTGCACTTTTCCGAGCGAAAGAAGGTCCGACACGATATTTCGAGGTAGCCCATGCCATTGGTACCTCAGTGTATCATTTCAATTTCAATGAAATAATACATTTTAAAGGTTTTTTTAATCGATAAGCAACACATACATTATGAGTCCATGCCACATTGAGTTGCTGCAATTTCCCGGGCGAAAGATGGTCCGACACGATATTTCGAAGCATCCAATGCCTTTGGTACCCCAGTGTACAATTTCAATTTCAACGAAAGAAAACATTTTAATGTTGTGTTTTCTTAAATCAACAAGGAACATGTGAGATGGAGAGGAAGGGCGGAGAGGAAGGGAAGAGCTCACCGTTGATCATGCCGCGGCAGTCCTTGGTCTTGAGCCACATGTGCGGCGTGTAGCGAGCCTCCACGTACAGCACGCCCTGGTGCGCCTTGTCCTCGCAGAACTCGTACGCGACGCGCTCCACCGCCGACAGGTCGCCGCTGCCGAAGGGAGCGGGCGGGTAGCGCGTTGCGCGACGGGAAGCCCACTGCATCAGCACTTGATTCCCTATCATGCCGCGGAGAGCAGCGCTCGCTTCGCAAATCTGTGTTACGCTTAAAATATACGGGTGGAACAATTGATTTTCGTTTTGGCGTGCACCTAGGTGAATCGAGTGTTCATTTTCATGGCCTGAAATCTGGTAAAGATCCCATCTCTAACCTACAGATGGGTAAAAATTGTTTGGCAAGAAGGTTCGTCACTTTTTTGATTATTGCGGCAGTCATCGTGTTTTTGCTCAGCCAATACAACGCTCTTTTATTGCGGAGATGATTCTAATACAGGTACTTTTCGTCCCTATTCTACAATATAGAGAGGAAAAGTAATAAGTTTATAAACATAATAACAGAAGTAATTAATTTTTCTACCTTTGGTCAGATGGTATCTTCCGGGGAGCTCGTCAAAACTACGGGGGAGGGGGATGATTTGAATGTGACAGAGTCTTACAGTTAGGAACTACCTTGACATCTACTGCTTTTAACAACACGTTTCCACGCCTATTATTCAATCTCTCCGATACCTTCGGCGCAGATGCTGAACGCAAGGAAAAGACATGCCAGGAAACAAGGGAGGAAAATTTATCAGTATATGACAAAGAGATATACAGCTAGGTATTAAGACGTGGCTGTGAAATACACTTCGATCGAGGAGAGAGAGTGTATCGTAAACCTCCTACGAATGTATTAACGTCCATTATATCATGTTTCACACACTACTTTTCCTTTGGCTAAAATAAGTCACTCACCCATACCTCTCGAGTAGAATTGGTTACGTATAAGTGTAATCCGAATTCATACGAGCAGTACCCGAGTCAAGTTAGGATTCAATTTATTAAAGAAACTGCATCAAAGCTCAGTATCCGTTCTTATTTCTTATCACCTTAATATCTGGCACAGACGTCAAAGGGGCAATCATTTGTTTTGAGTTTTGGAAACAGGGGAGGGCATACGCAGTTTACCGTCACCCGCACCGGCTGAGCCTACACTGTAAGATGCTCAACCCAACGCAACATTTAATAGAACGATTGATTTCTGTCAACCGTCAACGCGCCCGTGCTTGATCGGGCCGGACCCCTGCCCTGCTATGAACTCACGCGATGGCGCGTGAGAAGATGTTGAAGGGCTCGAGGAAGTGCGCCAGATCGACGGGGTCCCGCACCACCAGCGCCTCCTGCAGCGCGTGGAACGTGCCGTCGCCCGGCATCTTCATCTTCTTCGACCTGCACACACACACATACCGACACGTGCGGTTATTGAGTCTTACAACGCTTACAACGCAGCTTAAGGCACCAGGCCCTCCACACGGAAATGTACAGATTTTTTTAAAAAATAAATGTACTTCCAAATCATTTGTGTGAATTTAATGAACATTTTTAAGAATTAACGAATTTAGTATATTTCAAGTGTGTAAACAGATTAAATTTTACGTATTTATAGAAAAATAAAAGAACGAGTGGAAATATTAATTAAGAAATTGTTTTTATGTTTCATTTTCAAACTGGTTACAAATTAAAACGTACCAAACGAAAGTAGAGAAAAACTTGCATGTCGTGATTGGAAATCTACATCCTCCCGAACAAGGTTGACAGAGTGGCATCGATGATATTTCTGAGCCATCGCAGGCAGTGAATAATAGAAGTTTTAATTAACCAATCAATATACGATGATTTAGAACGTAACGTTAATGTGTTTTTAATTGATTAAAATAATGAATTTGACAAATACTTGGGTACAAATTCATATTTTGCCGTGTGTGGCGACTGACTTAGGTGACTCAGGGCATCGACTGATAGCCATGCAAAGCCTATAATCCGGAGGTTCAAGTGTTCGAGCCCCGACCGGTGGTGGGATTTTTGACACAAGTTATATAGCTAGGACGTGTAGAATAGAATATATAATTCAGCCGCTGCCTGGAGGAGAATTCTAGATACCTGATCGATAGTTTTCCGTGGTTTCTCCGATGAACACCAGGCGAATGCCGGAGTAGTACCCTAACAAACAGGTCGCGGACCGCGCGGGATCTTTCCTTCCTCTTCTTTGCCGTATCCTATCCTTTTACCCATGTATACTCACACTTACGTACATTACACTACTACAAATGACGGAAGACCAGACGGGAACTAAGAGCTTGTCCCGGCTAGGGCGGTGCCACGCAGGTGGGAGATATCTGTACGCGGAAAACCCCACTAGCCAAAGTGTAGGTTGGCGCCGGATCTATCCATTAGCGGGAAAATATCACCGCCATCTCTCGTGGAAAACCGTGCGCTACACTTATGGGACTAATGATCTTAGCAGTTGACGAAATAATAACACAGGCACACAAAAAAATGGTCAGACCCAAAGCCTTGACACATAGTTCTCTATGTATGTCGACGCGCTGAATCCGAAACTGAAGCCACCCTCCAGTTTTTTCTTTAAATTGCGAAAAGCTGGAAGTTGGTGGCGCAATTCTAGCTTCGGCTTCGGATTCAGCCCGTCGAGATCCACAGAGAACTATTTGGATGTGACAAGTTGTTCACTTGGCGCGCTCCACTCACCGCATGAGCTCCCAGATGGTCTCGTGGCGCACGCAGCCGTCCAGGTGCGCGTGCAGCTCGATGCGCGTGCGCGGCGCGGGCGCCAGCGTGCGTCGCCCGGGAAACATGCTGCCGCTCAGGCCACTGCGCATGCGCACACCACACACGTTAGCGCCTTAACACGCCTTTAATAATAGACAGTTAATAGAAGTAATCAATATAATTGTGAAGATAACGCATAAACAGCGTTTTGGAGAATCCTTTACGATGCGGACCCTAAACGTGTGATTTGTTTTCTAATGTTTTAAGGCAGCCCTGCTCATGCAACATCACACACAATCAGAGGCTGCGGAGCAGGCGACAGTAGACACGCGATTGTTGGTAATCATGGAAAACAAGACGAAGGCTCCTATAATACGCAAGCTAGGATCAATTAAACACAAAATTTTACATAGCTGTACAGATAGACTGACACATGAGATACGGAGGGACTTACTAATCACTCGTAAATCGAATATTACGTCCGGAAGAATAAGATACATTTTGATGCGATCCTCCGAGCTCAATGAAAGGTGAACAAAGCGAGATTTTTGTACAATTAACAAAAACAAGTAAATAAGGATAATATATTTAAATGCCTTAAGGTGCAGTTTACTCCATTTAGTATTATGAGGAGAAAGGTGAGAACATGTTGGCTTTCCTGAATGACCATACACTTCTACTTTCTCACCTTCGTGTCTAAGGATTCGCTAAGGTAAATTTACTATCCACTGTGTTTTTGTTGAATGGATGGTCGCGCGCTAATCTGCGCATGTCTTCGAGGTCGAGCACTCGTACCATAAGTGGCACTGACTGTCCTCGCATTCGTGTTCTACATCACCAGGCACGAAGGAAGTGAAAGCATTAGGGTGCTAAGGCCCCTACTAGCAAAACAAAATCTCGCTAAATGTGCTATGTATTCAAGGTTGCGTCTCTGGCGGCCGCAATCGCCAAAGGAACAAATTAAAATATTTAGTCTAAAAAATGCCCAAATAATATAATAGCCAAGACATTCACCACTAGAGGTGATGGAAATGTATCAAAACTTCCTTGCATTTTTTAAGTTAAGATTGTTTCCAGATTATTGAATGCTCTTCTCTAGAATGACTGCGTGTCGATCTTTCGCCGAAAAAATCTGATCGTCTTTTTTAATTAATGCATTAAAAACAATAAGTAAACTAGTGAGGTAAAGAACAAATTTCATCAAATACGTTTATTTGAGTGGCAACGGGCTGTGAGATGCAGCAATGTAAGACCAAAACACCTGAAGTCTTAAGAAGGTACACGCTCATTGACTCGTTCCACACTAATAAAGAATTATATTCTTGATTTCTTGCCTTTGTAAATCCAGGCCTCAGCTAAGAAGTGCGAGGCGTCTGTTAACGGCGAGCTTACTCCAGCGAAAAAGAATTGGTGCTCGGAACATGTTTTCTCGTATTTGTAACGGTTAACTAATGCAACATTACAAATTGTAATCTAATATTTCTGCGGTCTGTTGAAAAACTCTCTTAATAGAATAAAATATTTAAAAAATTGTCTTTATATTTTGAAAATTCGAACTTAATAAATTTAGTATTGAGTTATACATTTAAAAAAAAAATAAACCAACAATTTTGTTCCATTTTTTGAAACAGTTCATGTTCGAACCTAAAGAGAGCGAGGCGAGGCGAGGGAGTTACCTACAGTTCTGAAAATCTGCAGTTTGTTTACCATTGCAAGTAAGTTTTCTATAACTCGGGAACGAAAATCTCTAGTTTTCAAATGTCGCTAATGTCGCGTTTTTTTAAATAGTAGTTTTATTTATCTTTACATTTTACTCATCTATTTATAGTTAAAATGATGGGAAGGGATTCTGGAGCACAAGAAAACGTGAGCAGATGATCTTCTCCCCCATACGTTACATACAGTTTTTACTGTTTTTATTTGACTAAATAAATCTAAATCTGCCGATCCGTTGGCCGAGATTGCTAAGGCAGTAGTGCCGTAGCGATTTCAGACCGAAGGTTCGCGGGTTCGAATCCCGCCTCGGGCATGGTTGTGTTGTGTTCGTCCTTTCACCCCCTATCATCATCATTTCGTGTCATCCTCACAGTTACCATACCGTTACAAGCAATAGTGATCCTAGAAGTTGATGCGACCTTAGATAACAAAAAATCTAAATCTAAATCTAAGCCTACCTGAAGCGGCCGTCGGGAGAGGAGGGCTGCCGGCGCGAGGCCCAGGGCCGCACCAGGTGGTGCAGGTGGAGCTGCTTGGGCGAGAAGGCGGCGCGCGACGCCAAGCAGTGCTGCCTGGCGGATCCTCGGCAAGAGCTGTGCGCTGTGGTCCCAGATACGATCGCCGATAAGGGTTCCGACGAGACAGACTGAAAGCGGGGCGATTCTCAGAACACTTCCCTGGGGCTTCTCTGATTCCTAATCTTTCCTTAACACGATTTTTATTTTCAGAGCTGCTCGAGAAACAGAAAGAAAACTAAGCTCTCGAAAGATGAGGGCTGCCAATGCGAAATGACAATACGTGATTGTTTGTCAAGATAATAGTGAAGTATCATCGTTTAGATATCATAAGATAAAGTGATCAAAATACGTTTTCAATGCGAAAATATCTTCATCGATCACGAAATTCGATGCCTTTCAATAACCTCTATTAGCCCCGACTTTATTATCAATGTTTTTGAGGAGAATATTGTGAGATAAAATGATTACAAATGATATAATCGAACTCTCGAAGGAATTGTGTCATGGGAATAAAGAATTTTAACATTTGTTTAAAAATATAATGGAATTCAGAAAACAGAAAGGTTTTAAAAAACGCAAAAATTGCATTTATTTGAAAAATATTAATCATCAATCGCATAGAAAAACATTGAAAACTAGTACAACAGCACGTATTATTTGTAATTTCGTTGCAATATTATAATACTATCAACCCGCAAATGTGTTTTCAACCAGCAAAATACTTTTCCCACACTGGGATTCGATCTCCGGTACTTGAGCACGCCATTCACGTTGTCCATATACCACCGACCTAACGTGTAAAACCACCTTCAGGGAACTTTAAAAACGAAGTTGAACACTTGCATTTGCAATTTTCGGAAATTCGGAGACTTTCATTGACATTATATAAGATCAAATATTAAACAATAAAGAAAAATCTCTTCAGTCAATATTGCACTTCAGAATTACATAATTTGTTTGCAATATTGTTAACTATAAAGTGTTGGTCAAAAACGTGATCTATGATATTTTTAAGCGTAATTTTCTCTATTCGAACAGATTTCGTTAGGAAGAAAAGCTTAAATCTGTAGGTATAAGAAGGCGCGTAGTTTTTGATAGTCATGTTTTTTTCTCTTTCTGGAAAGAAGGTAATTGAAAAATTTGGAGCCATTTTCGAGAAAACGTTGAAAATGTCGTTGAAGCGTCGCATAAAGTAAATCAAATCATCTGTTTCAAATTTGAAGGGCCGCCAGAAAGATCGATCGAAGGATATCGATATTGGTGAAAATACTACCTATAGTTGAGATGCTAGCCTTGTTCATAGGCAGATAGGCTGACGTTTTCCTTAAAGCAATTTTCAAGGATCTACAGAACGTGGCTTCTTACTACACTATGCGTTGGAAGAAGTAATTTACTATATTCAAGAACAATAATTCTCCACTTTCTCGGTATCAGAAACATCATTTGTCGAAAAATCGCCGTTTTTCGTTGCAGCTTTACATAATTTTCTCTACTAACTAGGTAAGTACCATATGAGAAAGTAATATTGAAGATGAAAAACAAAAGAATAAATCACAACTTGCCACTTCATTCATTCATTCTATTTTGTTACATATATTGTGAGTAATATAAACCGTGGTTTTTAGACGGAGAAAGAAATTTTCACTGTAGTATGGACTGTAATACTATCTAGTCACTCATCGCTGGAGCAGATAATATTAAGATATGCCAAGTCAGAGGAATAACATCAAATTGAAAACCTTCTGCAAAGGCATCAAGAATACATCCCATCACATAATCTGAAATATATTTTAAACAACAAAGCCTTTTTTTGAAAGTTCATATTTTGGATTCGCAGCAGAAAGATGACGAGTGTCAAGAGTTAAATAAATCTATCAAATATTCATGTCAAAGGAATTATGGCTGAAGTGGTTAAGATCTTTACATGATCACTGAATAGGGCGTTGACAATCAAGGAAATGAGAATAGATGTAAGCGAAGCACACTGCCCTAAGAAATGTCTCATTAAAAAATATATTATTCGCAAGAATATTCAAAATTGGGAAAGATGTACTTCACTACAGTTCTCCATTCCTCCATACAGTACCAACAATGTTTTAGATAATTCGCTTTTGCAAGCATCACAAAACTTAAAATAACAAAAAACAGAATGATATGTTCCCTTTTACACATTTTGTCAGCAGGAATAGGTATTACCATAGACTCACTTACAAGCCTATCTTACCATTGCTGTCATAATAATGAGAGAAAAATCTCTCAAGATGTAAGTGTTGTAATTGTGTACGAATGCACAATGTCTTCAATCTAGATCAGGTAAAGTTCTAACATCACAAAGCGTCGTTTAAGGGAAGAATCAAAATCAATCATCTTCACAAACTCACGAGGTAAACAAGTAATGTCTTCTCTTTACGTTTATGTCATCAACAATGAGAACGGCCCTCAGACTCATTAAAACAAAAGACCTACTGCATTAAAAATATATAATGTACTACTACTAATTCGATTTGATTCTGAAAATGCTGAAGACGGAGTCACGATCAGTTGAAGTTTCTTTTAACATAATAATTAAATAATATGTATCTTTGAGGAATATCTTAGGATAGTTTCTATTAGTGGCACTTATACATTTAATACAGACAGTTCGCTCTATACGCAATACACGGGTTTCGAATTTCAAGAAAAATTCATATTTTTAAACAATACATTAGCAACCTCTTGATTCCAAATATAACTTTTTACACTGCCGTCTACATACGTACATACGGAGTAATATACGTAGTACAGGGAAAGTTATGTAATGCTGCGCGAAAAAACGCCGGATTTTCAGCAGAAAAAAAAATTCATTGCCGGGCCCTGATAACAAAAAAAATGGATAAATACAGTTGTGAACCCCTCCATAGTTCATGAGTTCTCTCATTAAGGTCATGCACATTTATTTCAAAATTTTAGTAGTTTTCACACAATATTGCGTGCAATATGCGCAATTTTAAAAAATTACAAGAACAAGATTTTCTCAAAAACGGCTCCAAATTTAATCTTTAAAATTTTACTAGGATAGGGCTAATGAAAATCTACGAGATGACATAAACGTTATATCGCTCTGTTACTTTCTTTTCTAGAAAATTGCAAAAATGTAATTTTTTGGCTTGTCTCTCATGTCGTTAATATTTACATTAGCGGCAATTTGTTCACATTATGGTTTTTATGAGAACCAGTATGAGTGAGAGGAAGTAATCTAAAAATAGGATTTTTCCATTTTTTTCGTTACCAGAGCCCTGCAATGGATTTTTAGACAGCCACTAATAAAAGCTTTCAGGCTGAAAGTGTGACGACGTTCAAGAGTTCTGATAAATCTGTGAATTCAACAAAGAAAACAAATTACTTTCCTCTGATAGCTTCAGCTACTACTAACCTTAACAACCCCAATTTGTGTACTTGAATTAAAATAAAATGAAAATCAGTAAAACTGTCTAAAAATAGTGTATGACACAAGTAGTAAAAGTGATTAAATTTTGCTCGTAGACTTGCGCCACTTGCCCTATCAACCTCGTGTCGCAACTTATCCTACTCGCAAAATAGAATATCACTGTTACCACTTGTTTCATAAATAATTATCCTGTCAAAAACTCGCCTTATCTAGGCGCACGATTGCAATACTTCCTTTCTTACGAAGTAATAATAATTAGTCTTTCAAACGTCCAAATTATCATTAGCACATATCCCAATATTTTCCGATTTCCTTGCAAGTGACACACGACACATATAGGTTTGCGCATTTCCTCGTTGAACACGGGCAAGAGGGTAAAGAAGTGTATGATGACTCATCATTATGTGCAAGAAGTAAGTTCTAAGATCCCTTGCGCGAAAATATTTTGTTTTTTTTCGGAATTCTTGGAAAAATCTAATGTATATTTATTTATTGCCTGCCTAAAATCGACCTTATTCATTTATTTATTCCAGTCTGATTGTGTTTTAACAGTTTGTCAGCTTCGGCGTAATAAACTAATACACGTACGCTCCCGAACCCCGTCATATGTTTTGCAAATATATCGCACTTCGGCCCTATTAAAAAAACTTTTTGAATCATTGTCTTTGACGTGTCCGTCTGGTCCGTCTGGACAGTATAGAGCTTATTTTGTAATGACACAACAAAAAGTGATCTCTGAAACTGTAAAAGAGGATTTTTCCTGATTCCTTTTTCTAAACGCCCTTCCGTCCGTCTCTGAATAACATTAGCACTTACAGTATTCATAGGATTTTTTTTTTCCAAAACAAATTTTCCCGATCGATCTGGTCTGAATTGAAGCCTTGCGGTTTAGGAAAGAATTCTTTAAATATTGGGGAACTTTATTTTAACTCCTTGGAATATTTTCAAAATTTCCTCACAACAGCTTCAAATTTCTCTCTAACTTCTTATAGGAATATAGAGAAATGCGTTAATAATGAAGACACAGATCCGATTTATTTTTACCACTGAATTATCGAAAAATACAGAAGTTTGACGTGATTTTACACATCCTCGTACAACTACATTATTGAAGATTACACCTTTTTTCCTCAAATGAAATTCGTTCTCCACAATTAATTATTTAAATAGTGTCAATGTATTTTTTTGTTGAAATATTAGTTGTTTTTGCGCAATTTTGAGTGGCATACGGGAAATATTGACAAGAAGATTTTCTCAAAATCGCCTCCGAATTTTTCTTCAAAATGTTACACTGGATAGTTCGATATGTACTGAATAACATTATATAAATACGATTGTGGTGCATTCTTTTCATTTTTCAATAATTACACAAATGATTTTCTTAGACGTCTATCGCATCGTTAATATTAGGTTACGGGCTTACTTTATAAACTATTGCATTTGTGAGTACAAGTGCATCAAATGTTTTCCACGTTTTTCGAAAACTGGAAAACTGTAAAAACTGTACAAAACTGTAAAAATGAATTCAAAATTGGTATTTTCAGAATCACCCGAAATTTCATGAAAAATTCCTCAAAGTTTATAAATCAAAATTTGCATTTATATCAAGGTTTTACATTTTTATAGTACTTTTTAGTCATATTTCAATTCCATTAATAGAGGACCGAAATATTTCAAAAATGTTTTTCAAAAACGTATTTTAGGTTTCATTTGGTAGGTACCAGCTGGGAAGAGGCTGGCCAGCAATCGTAATCTAGCTCAAACTAGTGTGATTAAGACACTAAGACGGGGAAGTTTATGTCATTCTATAGAAGGAATTCTAAAGAATACTACGTATGTAGTGTGAAAAAGTATCGGACTGCGGCAACAAAGGGTGATTTTTCAACAGAAAAACTCTCTTTTTGCGGATTCTCATGCGTGAAAAGTGGATATTCTTGTTCGTACATGTAGTAAATAAATTCCTCTACGTTGTATTGTTAACATCTGCGTTTTATCTGTCCTTGGTACCGAAAAGTCGGCTTACGTCAAAACGACTGTCTGTCTGCCCGACTGTGAATAACGCTAGCGGCTGAATCGAAGGTACGATTTTCACCACAACTGATACATCTTGATAGATCTGACTGATGAAGAGCCCTCTTCAATTTGAAATAAATAGTTTGATTTTTGAGTGTTTCTTACAAACCCTCTACGAAATAATTTTTTCTCTATTAAATTAAATTCTGGGAGTACGTTTATTAAAAAATTGATCATGTACGATTTTTGTAGGCTTCTCTAACCCCTAAGAAATTGAAAACGTTTTCGGTGACTTCCTTCAACTACAATATTAAAGAGTTTTAAAAATATAATCTGTTTCTTAAAAATATATCTTTAAGTAAGGTAGGGTGGAATATTTTAAAAATAGAGTAGTGTTGAATACTTTTGAGGGCAGTAAAGCAATTTTAAAAACTAGACTTTTTCAAAAACTGCTCCAAATTTTGTCTTTAAAGTTTTTCTCTGAAAGTGCAAATTATGCTGGCAAAAATGGCGTAGGTCTGATTTTGTTAAACTCTGAATTTTCGAAAATTGCAAATGTTACAAATAACGCGAGAAAAAATGTTATGTTGTGTCACAACTATCTTACTTTTTGCTCATTTCTCTTTCAAGAAACAATTTGTACTCAGGAAGAAAGTGTATTCTACTAAAGGGTAACTACAAAAATCAAATATTTGAGTCCTGCAAAGCTTGCTTTGTAAGAGAGGAACTTTGGTCCCCGACGCGAATGTTATTCCTATTTATATAACACCTATTCCGACCCTGACTTGTTGAAACGAAGAGCCTTCTAAACGTATCTGATGATTCAGGTCAACGAACTTACTGAGTAGGAAACATTGGCAAGGGGAAAAAATAACTTAGTGACGATCTTTTTGTGGAGGATTTCCAAAAAGGAAAAGGAATTCACTTTGACCAAATTAATCACTTTTGTGAAAACCAAAATACTGGATGTCAGTTTATATACTTACGAGGAAAATTATTACACTTCGAGTACAAATATATTTTTAATACTCTTTGACAAGAATAAAAAAAATTACGCCAAATAAAATTATTTACTTAATTTTCAATAAGTATAAAATACCTCATGAAATTCCACATTTTATGCTGTTTCATGGAAAAAATGATGAAAGCATTCTTCTTGTAGTTTCAATAAGTATAAATTTTAAGATAATGGAAGTCCATTGAATTTAACAATTACTTCAATTGTAAATATTAACAACACAAAGTAGATGAAAAATATGCTTAAAACATGGTAGCCAAACAAACATACAGTGTCAAAACTTGACGTTAAAGCCATTTTACTTGATCTGTTTTAATTTTAAATATGCGTATTTACTAATGTCTCCAACGATAGTTACACTACACACGTATTTAGGAGCAAATGATAAATGAAACAAAATTCAACCACTAAAGTATCAGAGCAGAAGTACGAGTGCAAGAATGCACTTTGCTAAGAGCAATTCTTTAATTTCTGCGGCAAAAATACTAATGCAAAGGGAAAAAATATAATTGAAGAAGCATTTAACAATCACGTTTATAAATCACATATTTCAGTCCGCTCCATATAACCACTGATATTAAATTTCAACACTGCTATAATATTACATCATAAAACCCAATTTGATTTTCCTGACACTCCCTGAAGAGTCTATTCGTTTAATTACTTTTAAAATGCATGACGTTTTGAATTAGAATAATGTATTTTTCATGTAAATTTCTTAGCGATAATGCTTTGACAAAGATAAATGGTATAAAGAAATGAAGAAGTAGCCGAGAACCATCTCAAATTATCCTCTGGGTAGTAGGATGTAATAAATGAAATTAACGTAGGAAGTGAGATACAAGTAATGCGGGCATTCACCTAAGTTTCAAAATCAAGGTTCCATGGGCTAAAAATAGAGTAGGCCAGCAACATATGTGGCAACGTTGGAATTCTAAATGGTCCTGCCCGATCCCTGTCTACCAGATATGAATCTCAAGTGCACGCCTGTGCACACATCTGTGTCCTTGCAGCTGAGATCAAAAAATGATAGACACAATAAATCTAGTCGCCATCTAAAGAAACAAATCTGCAACGCTTCATTAATAACACAATTTCCACGAAGTATTTCTTAATTTTCTACACTGTTAATGATTATTTTCTCCTTATAAGAGGTGTATCAGTGATAACACATAATGGTTAATGTAATAAAAAAATCTTAAGAAATAAATGCTTCATAAAATGTTCTACTTGGAGATTTACAGCTGGGGATTTTAAAAGACGGAAGTAAATACAATGGTCTTCTTTTCAGGTATTAAATTGATGAAGATTATTTTGCAATAAAGTTACAAAATTTGCCGGCCAAATCACAATATTGGTATGAAACATTTGTATGAAGTGGATGTCTACAGAAACGCTCTATGAGGCAAATGGAAAACAAGTTTATCCCTTGATCATAACAAAATAAACATTCAGCAAACGACTCCGAATACTTGAGGTAAATCATTACTTAATAAAAGCAAGACTAGAATATTGATTTAAATGAAAACCAGTAAGGAAACTAATGGTGCTAAAACAGCATGTACTTTCTGGCCTTTAGTAAGTTATGTTATTCTACTTGCATACCACCATTTCTCTCTGAATTATTTTTTGCAAAACTCATTTGAAATCGTAGAATATTTGGTGCAAAAAATAAGCAGAATGCAAGAAAGTAAAATATTTATAAGTTCATAAATAATACGATACTGATAGCGTTAGAAAACAAATAGATTGAAAAATATATAATAGTAATTATTAAACACTACGGTATGGTAATATTCTAAAAATATATAATAGTATTCGTGTTTATTTCCGGAATGTAAAGTAGCCGTCATTATCGTTTTATCTGTGCGACGCTACCACAATGGGTATCACGCAACAATGACAGCTCATCAATTCGTTTTCACATTTAATACAATAGAAGCAATTTAAAATTATATAACATAAATATAAGGTAAATAAAATTAATAAAACGAAATATTAAATAATATACAACGTAGGATCCAACTGCGAAAACTGGGAGCGGGCGACTGAAGATTTGTAATATTTATTTCAAAAAGGTTTTAAATAATTTATAAACGATTAATTTGTAAATCTATAACAAAAGCTCCAATGTAAGAAACGAACAAAGAAATATGATATATTAAACACATTCTAACTTAGCATCTGACAGCCTCAAAACACCTACAATTACATGAAGACGCGCAATATTTTCAGAGCAGGCGACTAATTTTGACGCTGAATTACTACAAAAATACTCATAGTTTCGAAAATTTTAACATGACTTTATTTGAAAATCTGTTTTTGACGAACACATTTCATTAACAAAAATGTATCTTCATAATTGTAGTCGTAGGAAGACGCCGAAAAAAACGAGATTGGCTCATCTATTCCAGGGAATAGAGCGTAACATGGAAAAGTATCGAGAAAAATACATCTTTAACAGTTCATTATATAATTAGAAGTGATGAGAAAAGTACGTA
Source organism: Gryllus longicercus (assembly GCA_038098605.1). NCBI lineage: Eukaryota > Metazoa > Arthropoda > Insecta > Orthoptera > Gryllidae > Gryllus > Gryllus longicercus. The sequence goes on from JAZDUA010000149.1 coordinate 2,869,920, forward strand.
AAAAAGGCATTGGGCCCGATTAGAGTTACTTGTCAAACATTATAATCAAGTACAAATTACATTTTCAGCATGTTCGTAATAAAACTACAATTACAATTACAAGTGCAGGTAGAGATACGTCGTTTATGGACGTATTAATTCAAACGAACTAATCTTTGTTCGGTGCGCTGATCTGGAGACACGGTGTGAATGGTGCCACGGAAATTCTCTTCCTGAACTAAGTGATAGTTTGTGAACTAAGTGTACTAAGTAATCTTACCACTCATTTCACGGCGAGCGAGGTCGTTTGCGAACGAAAATAACTAAATAGGCATATTTAAAAAATATTTATGAATACAGGCGATGTAACGATTACTTCAAAGTGACGAGTATAATTTTATATCGAAGGAGTAAATTACGGGAAAAAAGTGCATACTGTTATAAGTAACGATTGTATGTATGTACTTGGCGCGACAGCCCGTGTACAGTCTCAGGCCTACCGGCGACGTCCCTGCCTCGTGCCCTTGGGTTAAGGGGGTTCGTGGGGTTAGCACGTAGACACCCCACACCGTGTTCCGGTCTTCTCAAACTGAGAAGTGAATTTTCTCATCGCCACACGGCAACATACTCTGGGACATTGCAAGAAAAACGCACACTACGCTCTTGCCTCGACGGGAATCGAACCCGAGGCCGTATAGTGGAAAGCGAGCACGCTGACCAACAGCTAGCCACGAGGCAAAAAGTAATATTTACATGCTAAAATTACTAACAAAGTAATCGTTCAAATTGAATTACTTTTACTCAATTGCTCCCCAACACCGATATTTAGTTGTAACTATCATCAGGTGAGAGAGACAATTACCAAAGGGTTCCCGACCCTTTACGCCGGAAAGGTAGTGTACCGTTTCACAGCTGTAAGTGCCTTGTAAAGACATTGTTCTTAGTTTTCCAAAATATTCTAAAAGCTTCCGAGTAAAAATAATGCCAATCTATTTGTCATGAGAGAAATCGAAATATTTATTGGTCACGTACTTATGTGCCTTCTTATGCTCCTAACTTGGGCTTCACTCTCCTACGTGTAAAACATATTTTAGGTAGTAAAAAACACAAACACGGTTTTTCGATTATACTCTTACTCTGTTCTCTAAGGATCCGTAAAAAAGGGCACGTTTCCCACAAGTAGAGGGATATGCTGCGAATGACACCTCATTTAGACTGACTGGTGGACAGGAAGGGTGCTACCCGTAGTAATGGATTCTCCCCTCCGTCGAACGGGATTTTGTGCTCAAACCTAGTAATATTCGTGCAACTTTTCTTGAACGATGACCTTGATCCCCCTCCCTTGTGCAATAAACAGTTGAAGGCAAACCTCGCAGCGGGCACTAATGACAACCTTCCAAGCATTGAAACTTCGTTGGCGCGAAACAGAAGCTAGTCAAAGCCAGTTGCTTTCATAGTGCAGAACCCCTGTTCAGATTTATTGTCATTATCGAAAGAAATGGCTGAGTCAGGTCCAGGTTCTTCAAGGGAGTCAACTAAAACTCCCGAAAAAGTTAAGCACAAGATGCAGTTTTGACTTTCATTTCACAGACGTTGGCATTACTTAAAATACTCTAGTGGCCGACTTCGTAACTAAAACCCCCACTCCACCCGAAATCGTCAATCCATCGTTCAAGAAAAGTTGTACGAATAATACCATTCTCTCAGTGAATCTTTTATTATCATCGTTGAAATATTAGTGATGTAGCAAGTTCACGAGTAGTATCCGAAATGTGGGGGAAAAATTAAGGTAATTATTCCAGCTAATCGATGATTCGGAAACTTATACCCCGAACCTTTGTTAAACTACACGAAGTTTCCGCTTATACCGCGAAGAGATATGCACAGGGTTCGACGTTAAATTACATCCTGGTGAGCATAAAGCAGATTTAAGGTAAAAGTACAGAATTTCGTAGGAGTATGCTATGAAATAACTAGCAGGCGTACAAGCAAGTCTTAACACAAGTTTCTATTATCCAACACTAAAATCCTGAGTGTTTTATACCCTAGAAATTCCTTTTTCAGGTCTCCTAAGTTATGTTGTACCGTCTTCAACAAAATGGACTTTCAATTCCGTCTTACTTCTTTCCCATTCTTCTTATCTTTTCAACATTTTTCTAATTTTTAAATATTGCCTTCAAAAGTCCTCTAAAGGATACTGTTAGAGTCCATTAAGACTAACCTTATGTTGTAAATTCCAATGCTCAAAATACATATTGTTGAACAGAAAGTAATAAATTAAAAAAATAGTCTTCTGAGATGAATCTCCGTAGAAACGTACTCCTTGTCTCTCCGTAGAAACGTACATTTAAAAATATAAATAAAATTAAACAGTATACTTGCTATTTTGTTTAGTAATCGGTAACTATTTCAGAACCTTCAGTACGGTTTCTACATTATGTAACGCTCAGTTCAGGGTTTGATCTGAAGTTAAATTCTTAAATAACGCTATTTTCACTTTCAAAACCCTGATTTAGAAAGAGTGGAATACTCACACGGGTGTCAGACAATGCTGTAATATACTGCATTTACTAACTTTATCGTTATAAAGTTGACGTAATTATTATATTGACAATATTACAATGTTGTAATGGTTAATTCAATGTTAACATGTTGGGCTCCGTAGATTATTTCTCGATGTTTTATCATTTTCTAAATTCTGTTTAGGTAGTGACGCGCGCTAGCGCTTATTATCGCTTTTCTGAATCGAAACTTTCTAATTACAAGATAATTTTTATTAATTTAAAGAAGATATTAAATAAGGCATTAATAATTATTAAATAAGCAGAATAATGGAGAATTGATTAATTTTAGAAGGGATTAAATGCATTAAGGACAAAATAAAAGAATAATACAATTTCAATTTTGAAGAGAATCTTGTGGGGTAAAAATATAATAAAGAATCCGAAATTAAGAAATATTACGTAACTCTATAGGTCCTGTGTATGATGCAGATACCTGGAAGTTTAATCAAATTTAAAATGAAACTTGTTAGTTTAGACATATATTTTTTAAACGTTCAATAAATTATAGATTCGAAAAAATAGAAAAAACATAATCGATAAACATCGATTTTGTGTCACATATTTTCATTTAAGCAATTACATGCATAGGAAGAATTAAGGTGGCAAGATTGACCAGAGAATTTTAGATTGATTTCCACCTGCCAGAAGAAAACAAGGAAGGTCGAGAACATTTTGCACGACTGAAAGGGATACGTAGCAAAAATATGGTTGAGATCAGGAAATGTTGAAGAAAAAGTTTTGTGAATGCGCTTAGAATGTAGTTAAATACATCTCAAAAAATGTAAAAACAGACTTTATATTTATTTCACAATAAAAATGTATGCCAGCAGTTCAAAGAGATCAAGGGCACCTATAAAATACTGTATAAATATATTGACGTATTGAAAAAAAACGAATCATAAACTAATCTAATACTACCTCCGAATGATATTGATGAGAAAACTAATTCAATTTCAATCAATGGACCCTTACAATTATTCTACTGAGAGTTCTCAGTGGGATGTACAATGTAAAAATGAAAAATATATTAAAGGCTCAGGTACATCTGAAACATGCTCATTTCAAACTATTTTGGCCACTGTGAATTTCTTATTCATTTGATCGGGGAAATGGCTCGTATCCTTATTATTTCTAAAATAAATTCTTTGATACCTTTGCAATTGCCCAACTTTCCAATTCAACTACATTTGATCACAGCGAATTGTTAACACAACGACTGAAAAAGATGACCACGTAACCCAGATGATAAAACAAGATATATGTTCACGAAGGACGAAAACAACATAATAGTGAATCTGGTAAATGAATACTGCTCTACTGTATTTTTTTGGAGGTTCAACATCAAATTGTTAAAGATAAGGAATATTACACTTGCTCAATAAAATATTGTATTTCATTAAAAATCATGATATATTGAGTTCATTTGTTGTGTAATTTATTTATATTCAATGTGCATTTTATAATCACAAAATAAATTGATATAATAAATATATAAAAGAGATTGGGCTAAATATTTAAATAATTGAAAGCAAAGAGAGAATTTATCAAAGGGAATAGAACCAAATAGAATGGAATGGTAGTCATTGGCTTGTGGGGGAGCACTGCGTCTCTGGGTCATCAGTTCTATTATTGTTTTTCAAATACGACATATTTTAATAGTAAAAAATTACAAACACTTCAGGGATAATGAAATTATAAATTTAATGCTGAAAAACTACATCCATTTGATTTGATGTTGAACCATATACATGTTGCTTGGAGGACCTGTTGTTCATATGTGCATTTTTCCTCATATTGTCAGCTTAATAACTGAAAAACAAGGGAATTGATCATATTTATTGAAATAAAATTTACATTACGTAGGTATACTTTCGCAATTTCCTGGGGTCACACCCCCTCACGGGCACACCTATGGAGCTCTACATGTATACTGCCCACCACGCCGGAAATTAGGACCGACAGGAGCGAATCTGTTCCTGAAAAAGCGCTGACCCCGATCAGCTGGATTTCTCCGCCAGCCACGATAACTCGGCGGCGGCGGCAGCTTGCTCATGTCGCGAAAGCGTCCGGCGTGGCAACCAAACGCCCCCCCCCCCCGCACCGTGCCCGCCCGCCCCGCTCAATCCAGCCCCACTCGCCCCGCGCCCGGCTGCCGCGCGCCCGCCCGCGCCCGCCCTGCCCCCCCGCCCCCTCCACCCCCGCAGTCACACACCCTCCCCGCCCACTCCGCGCCCGCCCGGCGTCCACTCCCGCGCGCTGTCCGCTGGCGCCGCTTGCGCAAAAGGCGCGCGGGGCGGGACGCGGAGGAGCGGGGAGGGGCGGGGGCGCGGCGCCTGGCGCGCGCGGGAATCGCGATGACTGCGCGCGTTCCGCCACGCGCTCTCCCGCGCCGTCGGAGCTTGTGGGGCGGCCGGCAGCGCAACGCACACGTTGCCAAACGATAATACTTCAATCAAAAACCAACCATTTTTTTTTAAAGATCGTTTAAAACACATTTTTAAAGGTGGTTTGGTGATCTCTAACTTAAAATTCGTGATCAGCAAAATTTTATTTCATAACCATGTATATTAGTAAATAATTAGTATTTAACTGAAAATAAAGTTCAGAAACGCTTCTCATAGTGTGAAATATTGGGAAAGGCGAAGAAAATATCGCATCAGAATCATCGAGAGAGAGAGGGAGAGAGAGAGAGAGAGAGAGAGAGAGAGAGAGAGAGAGAGAGGGGGGGGGGGGAGAGGGAGACAGAGAGAGAGAGAGTGTGTGTTCGATTGAGGTAGTACAAACCGCATTTGTTTATTTCGAAAACATATCGCTATCATAGTAATTATTTCACTTTTAACCTTTACACAATTGTGATTCTGAGAATTTTTCTGTTCGAAAACGATAAACATCGTGCACAAAACATCGATCTTCAAAACACATCGATGTTTATAACGTCGGTATATTTTTATAGAAAAATCGATGTTTTGAAAACATCGGCATCGACGCCGCATCCCTAATCGGAACGTCCGCCACCAGGAGCGCTCACAAAGTAAACAAAGAGGTCTGAGGCAGCAGTTCCGCAAGAGGTTTGCATTTCAAACAAAGGTTGCGTTCACTCCAAACGCCAAGCAGAATGCATTTCTTCGCGCATCGGGAACAACGCACAGCGGATAACTTGAATTAAAAGTAAATACGTTTTTGTTTTGAATGAAAACAATTCGGGGCCCCAATTAAATCAGGGCCTGAGGTATGTTACCCCTTCCTCTTTTTCTGGGTACTTCTGATCAGCGCTGATGCACTGGTGCCAGCAACAGGTGCCGAAACCGCAGTAACACACTCGGCCAAACGGCGATAAGATAAGCGAAATTTTCTTTAGCAGTACACTGTATCTTACGGCCTGTTTATTGAGATAATATTTTTTTATCTACGTGGACGGCTAATTGGGAACGTAAAGTGAATATAGGGAGCTGTAATCCTTCTAGAAATAAAATTTGCATTGTGTGTACGTGGCGGTTTCACATATTTCGAGTATTAAATCTAAATATGCAAATTCAGTTTATTTCTTTTTATTAAGACTGAAAAGAGGAATTTGACATAATTTTGAGATTCATATTTGAAAATATTTTAAATTTTCTATGCTTTATTTCGCAGTAAAATTGGTTCCTGGGTTAGTAGCGGATAACAACAAAGCACTGTATCCAATTTTTGGAATTTCTAGATGTCAGCTAATGCCTTAAGAGTATGACAGATCTCTCTTTCTCTATTATTACAATTCTCTATCAGAGTAGAAAGTCCACTATGTTACATTTTCTCAGCACTCATATTTCACAGCAAAAGAGTTGAACGCCCCCGGGACGCATCACATGGAGAACCATATGTTCCAACGCGACACACTCGCTGTCAAACGGCTCCACACGTTGCGCTCGCATCCGAAGGCCACCGCAGCGAAAGGCGCTGCCAGACGAGCCGCGACGCGGGGCCGCGAGGAGAGCCTTACCTCGGCGCGACGCGGAGCGAGGCGGAGCGGAGCGGGGAGGAGCGGAGTGGAGCGGAGCGGCGGCGTCCGGCTTCGAGGCTGGCGCGCGACTGTGCCTTGCGGCGCGGCGCGGCGCCGCCTCGTGGGAGCGCGGGAGCCTTCCGGGGAACGCACGCGTGCCGCCCCGCCCCCACCCCGCCCCCGTCCACGCCTCCGCCCCGTCCCCCCTCCCGCCACCGTCCCCGCCAGCGCGATAAGTCGCACACTAGTCGCTCTGTTGGCCGGAGTTTTCGCCAGAGCGGGACGTTCAAAACTGCAAGACGGGATACCGGCTTAGGTGTCAATTGATGTCACTGCAGTGCATCTGATCTGGAGGTCCTCGGTTGGAGTCCCGACGGTGGTAGGATTTTCCACCCTAGTTACATAACTAGGTCGAATTCAGTCGCTGTCTGGAAGGCAATTCGAGCGACCGGCTGCTCTGATTGGTTGTTTTTTGTGGTTTCTCCAATCAATACCAGGCGAATGCTGGAGCAGTACCCTAACAAAAGTGCCACGGACCGCGCGCGGTCTTTCCTTCTTCTTCCTTGCCCTATCCTCACCCCTTACACACACACACACACACACACACACATGCACTACACTACTCACATGCTAGGAGACCGGGTGTAATTTGGAGTTCGCTTATTCTTTATAGATACATCTTTCTGTGAAGAAAGGGCACAGGTATACAATTTCTAAATAGATAACTTTAACTGTCAGAATTTTGGATGAGGGCAGGATACCTAGATCGTGTAGGACCTCTCTTCCACGGAATGGAATGAACAAAGGCTGTTTTGCACTGGTCACATAAAAGACCGTTCTACGACGGCCAGAGGGATGCCCAAAACACTTTTTCGATGTCAAGGACACTCAAGAGAAAGTCATTTACTTTATATATTGTTCATTCTGCAAGAATTATCCATTTTTCGGTATCAGGATCTACAAAACTAGTTTTTCTCATGTAAAATCGCATTTTTCCTGCAGCATTCAAATACTTTCTGTATACAACGTATGTAGTATGAGAGCATATGAGCATAATAGCAAAAGAAAATGAAAGTTGTAGTCAGCATAGGCGTTGCGAAGCTTCACCACACACGTTCACTCGTGCAGCACAATCGGTTGTTCCTCCTCTGCCACAAGATAACGCATATCCTGCAGGATGGATAGTGATTAAACATAAAATGTCAACAGATTTAATAAAAAGTTAAAGACTATGCACTAAATAAAAAGTTTAAGACATGCTCCTTGGCTATTGTCATTCTATTCCATTGATCTCTTCTAAATCTATTCTCTGATCTAGGTGTGATTATATCGCGCAAAAGAGCTACAAAAGAGATACAACAGATAAGTACAGAATGTGCACTACACGAAAAATTGACATCCTTCCCCTAAACTTTTGTTAGCTGTTCAATACGTATTCTCCATAAGTCTCATTTGAGGGGGAATTACAAATTATGGAACGATACAAATACTATACATTTCGAACACAGGAGTAAAATATTTCTAGTATCTTTCTAAAAATGTAATGGAATTATTGCACCAGAGTCTTTACATGTCGGTATCCACAAGATTCAGTACGATATCCTGCTATTTATCGTAACTGGAAAACGTAATGTTAGTAATTCTTCATAAATACCTCGTTAGTACCTCTTCGTAAATGATGAAGAGGTTTTTTTCGTGTATTGTTCTGCCAATTATCTTTTTTTTTGTTATTTAAGGTCACATCAACATCTAGGACATTAGCGACCACTATTGCTTGTAACGGTATGGTAACTATGAGGATGACACGATATGATGATAGGGGGTGAAAGGACGAACACAATACAACCATGCCCGAGGCGGGGCTCGAACGCGCGATCCTTCGGTCCGAGATCGCTACGTCACTACTGCTTAGCGATCTCGGCCATCAGGACCGGCGTCAATTACCTTCTTTCCTGTTAGAACAGCGAAACGTTCTTGAGAAAAAGAACAAGAAAAAGAAAAAGATAAAACAGAACGTCCAGGAAAACTTGCTTTCGAAAAGTACTAAGACCTCTTATTAGAACGTCTGGTGATAGTGTTGTGTAGCGACGTTCGTGAGAGGGAGTGGTTACACTTTTTGGCCAGACGCACAGAACCAGCAACTTTTACGAAGCAAAAAGAAGAGGCTTAGAGTGTTTACGCTTCTTATGAATTTATACTTATTTATACTTCCTAGGCGGAACACTTTCCCCCTCAATAAGTTGTACATTAACTTAAGAACAATCTGGTAAAATTAATTATTTAGTGATACCGGACGCGACAACAGATGTCAGTATTCCCGTAAGTGTAGTGCATGTTTCTATTATTATTATTATTATTATTATTATTATTATTATTATTATTATTATTATGGTGGTGGTGGTTGTGATGGTGGTGGTGGTGGTTGTGATGGTGGTGGTGGTGGTGGTGGTGGTGGTGGTGGTTGTGGTTGGGGTTGGGGTGGTGTTTGTGGCAGTAATGTTCCCCTGCTGGTTGGCAAGATCCAGTTTCGACCTACGACGGCTTGAAGGGATTTTCCTCAGCCAGGTGTCTCCTACCAGCAGAAAAACGTCCCAGTCCGGACAAGCTACAAGGTCTCTCGACATGTGTGGTACTGAAGTGCATGTGTGTGTGGGGGGGGGGTAAAGGATGAAGATAGGACAAGCAAAAGGAAGGAAAAATCTCTCGGCCCGTGGCCCTTTTGTTAGGATACTGTTCCGACATTCGCCTAGTGCTGATCGGAGAAACCATGGAAAACTACCGAATCTCGTAAGCCTTTTTTATTTTCTCGCATACTACGTACGTGGTATAGCAAAAATGGTAAATTTTCGACTGATAAAGGCGTGTGGTAGGTTCCTGATACCGAAAAAGTGAATAACTTCTGTTACTTTTTATATGAAGCCAATTAATTCCTCTAACATGTTGTGAAGACAGAAAACACGGTTGTAAGTCCTTGATACTGACAAATTACTTTACAGCGAACAGTTTGTCCGTCCTTGGACGCTACCGCCTAAACCAGAGACAGGATTTTCACCAAAAGTGGCTTTCTCCTGTTGATCTGTCTGATGTGGATATTCTTTTAGTTTTAAATGAATATTTTGATTTTTGGTGGTACATTAAAAGGAGTCACATGAAAAGTTTAAACATTTTATCAAAAAAGTTTTTTTTTCTTGCGGAGAGCAAAGTGCGTTTTAAAAAAGGGCAGTTCCGATTTTCATTGAATTTTCTGAATTTATGAGTTACAAACTAGTGGTGTTACAGCACACTCTTTCACGTATTAATAACGGTTACGTAATGTTGTATGTCGTTCTGTTGTAGCACCATTAGTTTCTTCTTGCAGACTCAGAGCCACATTTCCATCGCATGATTTCATGTATACTTTTATGTTACTGTTATGTTTAAAGTTAATTAAGTGATAGAATATTAACCAAGCAGCTCAATCTCTAGTTTCGGCACTGGCAAAACCTATATTGCTCTTCAGTGTGAAAGTCTTCCTGTCCTGTTGCCCTTCGAATTCAGTCACAAACAGTTTCTTTCGTCGTTCATGAGATGTGAAAGTGAAGCAACTTGAAAAATACGAATTTTGTGTTTTGAGTTTGTTTACTACATCTATGCCACTTTCATGGAGTATCAACTAAACGAGCCTTCCAAGTTTTTTTTTTTACCTTCTAATTCCTTATATTCTGCTGAACCGTCCTTCAGATGTACATTTGCATCAATAAACACATTTTCTAAACGAACAGCGGTAATAAATACAGCAGTATTGTGCTTCAATATGATTGTTGAAGAGACATATCAAAGACACCAAATTAGTTCATCGAAAAAATTAGTTCATAACTTGTAAAATAACCATTTTAGTTGTGTGTCATCATGATAAGAAATATGAGAAAGTTTGTACCTTGTTGCAACAATTCTAAGGTATTATACAGTGCACATTTATTTAAATCTTACTCAACAAAGTACATCACAACCAACTAAGACCATATATTTTAATAACAGTCTCGAGTCCGTTACAGGGTTGCGAAAGTTACGTACATACTCTCGGAAAGGAAGCAAGAGGGGGATACGCTTGGTTCAGGGTTGGGAGGTGGATGCAGCGTAGACTAATGGACGTAAGTGGTAATGGCATCTGTGTGCTTTGCGGTGATAGGGAAGACTGGATCCACATCCTCTTAATTTGCTGTGCAACCGAAACATGAAGAAGAAAATGGATGGGAATGGGAAATTACTTCTTCCTACTCAGGAACGTAACGCTCGCCCAAAACATTTTAGGTGATAAAAGGTCTAAATTGATGAAAGAATTAGGAACAATTTTGGAAAGGTTCGGACCATTAGGGAAACTGAAATTAGGGAGTGGGAAACAGCACTGGTTAGCTTGAGCGGAGCCTAGACTGGAGAGAAATAAATAAGTCAATAAGCTAACAATAAGTAAGTTAATCAGTAATTTTATGTTAAATTAGTACACAGTTAAGAAATAAGTCATAGGTCGTAGTCAATTGGTAAGTAACAGGTCAATATAATAAATAAAATAAAACTGGCATAGTAATAAGCACATTAGGGGGTGAAGGGAAGGGGGTATCGGAAATATAAGGGCAGAGGCGTTGGTGCGGACGATCTTTTTGGCGCTGTTTGATTTCAGGTGCTGAGGAGGCCAAGCACTGGAAGGAGACGGCGGGACGCCCGCGCCAGAAAATAAATATTTAAATTAACGTCGGATAGATTAGTATGTACTCGACTTCTGACGCCAGGTTTTTCCACCTTCAGAGTTTTTTTTCCTGAGCCGTACCTTACGGTCTCTTTTCCGCGGCTTTGATGCGACGGAGAGACCATTTGGGGTGAATACCAGAATTCGAAAGATTAGAACGCGAAAGGATGTAGATATTGTAATGGCGTAAAGGCCTTCGGCCTAGCCACATAGGATCAAGTAAGCTAATTTGTTTGTAATAATTACCTATTAAATAAATAATAAATAGATATATTTTAATAGGAAATTGGGACTCTCTCATTTGTAGGGAAGAAACAAAAAGTTGATTTATTTTAAATGCTATCCACACTTTTCTGGGATTCTTCAATTGCTGGCGCAAATGTACATTACTTCCTCAAGCTACGGCGTTTAATACCAAGATTTTCTAACAGCGTCTGCATGAGATTTGACTTCTCGATTGGTTGAAGAAAGCTGCTGCGCAAAGCATTGATGTTCTGTAAATTACAAAAAGATTGTAGAATCAAAGAAAATCTGCGACATAACCTACAAACTTCTATTAACGAGTTCAGTTAGTATAAATCAACATAAATGTTACAAGCTCTTCAGAGCTTGAAATATTACAAGACAGAGAAGGATCTCTAATTGTTAATTGAAGACTTTTTTTATGATGCAGAGTAGTATATTAGCATGCAGTTGATTTGAAGTGGAATGAAAAGTAAAATAATTCGATGTATACAAAATACGAATTAAAAATGCATATCCATTTTGTAAAACCCCAGAATTGAAATGAAAGCGTAGGTTTCCGCACCCGGCACAGAATGTACTTGGCCGTCCGGGAGATACCGCGTCCTAAGCACAGGTGGCAACGTTTCTGCCGCCATTCTATTACCATCCATAACGCGAAATGGCGTACGACGGACCTGCAAAACGCCTGCTTCCGCGGGTATTCTGCACTCAAGAGCTGGACGTCTGCCGACGTAGCTGCGAATGTGCAGGTAGTGGGGGGGGGGGGGGGTAGGCAGCGTTGCAGAGAGGGGAGCAGCCTGCCATTGCGCAATGGGAACGACTGGGCGCGTGGATTCAATGTCTGGGGTCTAATGCCTCCTTTTATTTTACCTTTCGAATTCCTCTAAAATCTATTTTGTAACAAATTGTGCCTAATTACAAAATGAGAGCAATCTTCCACATCAAGATTCATTTAAAAATCAAATATAGGCTACATCAAGAAGGGTAATGCTCCTAGGTCTGAGTAAATCAAGTCAAGGCTTGTTAGTCACTCTCACTTCGTAAATTCGGCGCTCGGCGATGAACACAGTTTCCATAACTGGATGAAGAAAACTGTGTTCCTCGGCCTGCTTTGTGCGACGGCACGCGAGAGTGTCGAGGCCTGTCGTATCAAAAAAGAATTGAATTTGCCTTATTTTACGTGACGAGACTCAGGCCATCAGGCTCGCTCTTCCGTCTGACCACGCAAATTTCGCTACGCTCCTTTCATCTAGCAGAGAAACTCTTTCTATTTCTTGGGCGAGAAACAGGCGATTTGAATTTAGCTCAGAGACGTCATTTAGGCTTGAAGATCTTTAACGTGCAGTAAATCTACTGTAAATCTACTAACATGGGACAGAAGAGAAAGGAGTCTGGAGCTCTAGAAAACGGGCGCAGATTATGTTTCTCTCTCATACAACACTCAGTTGTGACTGTTTTTAGAATAAATAAAGTGCGCTTACAGAGCGCACTAGGTGGACTTCAGAGAAACCCCACGAAGACACCAAATCGTACTCCTCCTGCAGTGTGAGGCCCGTGAGAGTCGGATGGCTAGTGTTCAGACTGAAATTCATTCCGTCCTCGGCGAACCTGTAAAAAAAAGAAAGATTGCACGGGAATTCTTACCAACCTGAAACTCCTGCAATTATCTCAAAAACACCATTCGTTATTTTCACAAACAACATATTCTTCTCACTTGTCTGTGACGTTGAAATTTCAAAACTTTCAGAAATGAGATGCTTTATAACTGCTCAAAAAATAATAACGTGGAAACCACATGTTCGAGAACGGTCGGTGAAAGATATTGTTCTAAACAACCAGTAATTTTGCATTTCTTGTATTTTTCCGGTGGAATTTTGAAAAGCCCCTTCAGCGACTTCGTGACATCATTATGCAAACAACTGGCAAGGTTCTAAATACCTCACAATATATCATGAGTGACCCACGTGACATGTGTAACCTTATTCATTAAGAAGCACCGTCACTGCAATACCTTTTACCGGGAGACCCTAGGTTCAAGCCCCGACGGTGGCATGATTTTCTACACTAGCTAGATAGATAGGTCGAGTTCAGTCGCTGTCTGGAGGAGAATCCTAGCCGCCGGTAGCTTTCCGTGTTTTTGGATCAACACCAGGCGAATGCCGGAGTAGTACCCTAACAAACGAGCCACGGACTGCGCGCGATCTTTCCTTACTCAACCTTCTCCTTCCTCACTCCTTACTGACACACACAAGCACTATCACACATTCCGAGAGCAGTCCGGAGCTTAGAGCTAGTCCCGGCTGGGTCAGTGTTACGCTGGTGGGAGATACCTGTTAGCAATGCAATTGTCACGCGATAAAGGAACTTCTTAAGGTGCAAGTTGTAACCTCTCAGCAAGCCGATGAAGATCGGCGCCGGACGTCGCCACTCAGCGGGGGAAAAGCACCGCCACCTCCCGCGATAAACAAATTCAGTACATTTGCGAGACTAATGACCTTAGTAGTTGACACGCCCGGAATCACTAATCAATGAATCACGAAGAATATACATTTATATTTATACAAAACTATATACATTTTCCTCCACATCTCTACACACCTGCTGAGTATAGGGCAGTATAAGTTAGTGCAGATTATTGCAAAATGAAATAAGAAAACATATAATGAAAACCCATTTTGAATACATTTTCAAACCTTTGCTGGAATATAAATATCCGTTGAAAAGTAATTAAATTATGAATAATTTGATATAGGTACATTATTCTACACAAAAAGTACAAGAATTGAAGGCGAGTTAATGCCAAATAAAAGTTTAAGCGTTGATCAATTTTATTCACGAGTGATTTGTCAAGCAACAAAATTGATCTTATAATACGGACGTTAACGTTGCTAAATATCTTTCATGTTTTGTATAGTAGTGTGTTTTAATACATTACCATTCAACAAAAACTAATCTGACTGCTGTAACAATAAAAAAGCTTCATGTTCATGCGAGTTTTTATTTCTTGTAATTTTTCCCTAATACCGTGCATTCGACTGCATTTGGCTTCAAGATGTTTATATATTTTATCGTGTGGATAATTTTGCCGGCGACACGACCACTGGTCGTAATACCGAAGCTGTGCATTCGACCCAGGTTTCCTTTGAAGTCTACCCGTGCGCGGGTCTAGGCGACCTTGGAGCAGGCGTCCCCGTAAACGCCTAGCTTTGACTCTTTCTCCGCCAGACGTCGGTCTCAATTCCCTATATTCGAGCTCTCTGGTTACGAGAACGTGAGACGGGAAATAACCGAAGGGATTCAGCCGGAATCGAATTCGCGCACTGGGGGTTCAGTAGGGCCACTCGCCCTCCGACGCTTGTCCCAAGACTGACTGACTGATTGATTGATTGATTGATTGATTCATTCATTCATTCATTCTGGATTCCGGGCTCGACAACAGTTTAAGTCATTAGTCCCGTAAGTGTCATGCATGTTTTTGCTCGGGGTTTGGCTGATGTCTTCGTCCTCTGGCGAGATCCGGTTACGAACTACCGTCGGCTGGCGGAGTTTTCCCCTACCACGTATCTCCCACCAGCGGGGTACCGCCCTTTCAAGACATGCTCTAAGCTCCCGACCGGTATCCCGGCCCGTGTGGTAGGCCTGGTGTCCTTGGGCCTCTGGCCGCTCACTCACTGGGCGATGGGGTGCTTGGGCTCGGTGGGGTCGACCGAGGAGGCCAGCAGCGACATCCAGGGGCAACACTCGAAGTGCACGTCGCGCTCCTTGCTCTTCACGTACAGCTGCGGCAGCTTCAGCACCTCGTACCCGTGGCCGATGCGCTGCGCGCGGTACTTCTCGATGCCCTGCTCACGTCCATGCCCACAAATGAATCGCGATCCCTCAGTTCCTCCTCTCTCCACGATTTTTCAGAAGAAAAAGAAACTGAATTCCTTTACACCCTGTTCTGCACCAAACGAAAACTTTAGCCAGATATTACACTCACAAATCGCGGGTGTTTTTTACCAGACGATGCGTCTGAATATATACACACACACACATTATTATATCATGTGATCAACACTTCTCTAAATCTGTAAACAATGAGCATGAGGGATTTTTGCACCAATCGATTAAAATGTAAAGTTAAAATGTATTTCCGAGTTCCAGCATTAGAAACGACGATATTCATTCTACTAAAATGCGTAGTGTACTTTACGATCATTAATATACAGAATGTTCGAATACCTATTAATACATATGCATTTTTCAATTTTGGCACCATATTTCTAGTTGTGGATTATAAGCCCTCCTTGGAACAAATCCGATATAAACCTGTGCATTCGTTTTATTTAAGCACGACAGAGAGACAATAAAGTCCCCCAAAACACGCGAAGATTAAACAAAAACGCACCCAAGATATATATATCTACATGAATAGTACTTCAGATTTCGCTCTTACGGCGGAGTGACGAAGCGAGTCTAGCGGTGACGGCGCGAAACTCCGTGTAGACGCCTTCGATTCCTTGGAAAACAGCAGCGTCTACTTCCAAGCTATTGTTGAAATGAGAATCTAAGCTAGTCGTTAAACGTGATCATGGAGAATGGATTTGGTTCACCGTTGACAAACAAATGGACTTTGGTTGGTTATGTACATCGTCCAACGACTCAATTTACAAGCTTCAACCGTAACTATACGTGGGTTTATATTTCTTGACGCGTGAGAGACTCTCTCACGGTATTTCGCGTCTTTGTCGGTCATCATGTCGCAAGATCACGTCGCATGATGACGCATGATCGCGACCGTATCGAGTAGTATTGGTGATCATGCGACAACTAGCAGCATGACAGAGAAACACGCGAAATGCCGTGAGATATTCCATTGTGAAGACAGGCCTCCACGCGCCAAGAAATAAAAATCGGAGTATACTAGAAAACACCCGATCACGGAACTTGCTAAAGTACTTACGCGTTGAACCATGTACGCCGAGCCCAGTAATCCCGCGTGGACGGTGCGTGATATGCCGAGATGCGCGGCCTGCATAAACGCCTTCACCACTTCACGTGATAGAGGTACTTCCTCCGTTTCTGCGACAAAGATTTCGTTCATGTGGAATGGAAAACATCCGTTCCAGCTACGCAGCTAGGTTGAATTCAGCCGATGTCTAAAGAAGTCATCTAAAGGTCCTCTTGTCTGATCGGTATATGTCAATGCTTACTCCTAATAACACCATGCGATTGCTGGAACACAACTCTAACAAACAGGCCCCGGGCCGATGTTGATTCTGGGCTCATCAACTGTTAAGGTCATTAGTCTCCTAAGTGAAGTGCATGCTCTTATCGCGCTTGTATCTTACCCCGTTAGATGGTGAGATCCTGCGCCGACCTACCGTGGGCTAGCACTGTTTTCTCCAACCGGGTATCTCCCACTAGCAGAGCACCACCCCCACCGCGACACGCTCTAAGCCCCCTACCGTTCCCCCAGTATGTGTGAAAGGGTAGTGCATGCATGTACAAGTATGGGTGATGTTAGGACAAGGAAGAGGAAGGAAAGATCACCTGCGGTCCGTGATCCGTTTGTTAGGGTATTGTTCCGGCAATCGCCTGATGTTGATCGGAAAAATCACGGAAAACTACCGTTTAGAGAGGCCGGCCGCTAGAATTCTGCTCCAGACAGAGGCTGAATTCGAAGAAAGGTTTATTGTGTCGAAAAAAAGAAAGCAGTAAAACTACTGATTTCTCATATTCATTATTTTCTTCATTGTAGCAACAGATATCAATAAATGCATGTCAGAATAAATTGTTCAAAAACGCCAAACTGCAAATTTTCCCTTCAGGTTTTTGCGTACGAAAATTCATATCTTGATCGGATACCTTACTATAAATTTTATTACCATGTTACACCAAAGGCTTTCACATTTATATAAAGATGTATATTAAGGTCCACGGCGCCACTTTTCTCCCACCCTTGCATTTGAAGGCGCGTCACTCACATACCGTATGTTATGTTTCCCAATAAAATGAATAAATTGTGAATCTCAAATTAATGTTTTGGTGCACCAAACTGAGAAAGTGTAAATAAAATAATGCCATTGTATTGATACTGACATTGTGTGTTTTAGACCGCTTAGAAATAGAACGTAAGGAAATGGTCTATATATAGACAACTCTCCTGAAACCGAAGTGTATATGTTATGCACTCTGCAAAGTTCTTGCAGAACATAATAAGCGTTTTGTAACGAATATTTCATCCCCTGCCGGAATTCGCTGCGCGGATTGCGTCATCTGCCGGCGCCGCCCTTCCCCCCGAACTGGACGGTTCCGAGTTATTCGCGAGTCGCGTAGAAGTGTGGCGCACGTTCCCGATGGCTCGAGGCGAGCGCTGGCCAGGTATAAATTCACCGCTGCCGGCGGCCGCTAGTCAGTAAGTAGTCAAGTAGTAGTAGTAGTCGGAAGTATGCAGTCGCGAGTCAGTCAGTAAGTAGTAGAAGTAGTAAGCAGTCAGTCCGTCAGTGTGAGTATGCAGTAGTCTGTCTTATATGGAAGCTGAGCTGTGTACAGTGTGCATTGTGATGAACAGCAGTGAAGTGGGTGAACAGCAGTCACTAGTCTAAAATCCGCAGTGGAAGCTGAGCTGTGAATTGTGCATCGCAGTAAACAGCACTGCTGTGGACCGTGGTTTGCGCAGTGTATTGTGGTCTGCGCAGGGAATTGTGGTCTGCGCAGGGAATTGTGGTCTACGCAGGGAATTGTGGTCTGCGCAGGGAATTGTGGTGTGCGCAGGGAATTGTGGTGTGCGCAGGGAATTGTGGTGTGCGCAGGGAATTGTGGTGTGCGCAGGGAATTGTGGTGTGCGCAGGGAATTGTGGTGTGCGCAGTGGACCGTGGACAGTACATCGGAGTGTGCAATAGTGTAGAAGTAAACAGTGTAAATAAATAATGTGAACAGTGCAGTGAACAGTGTAAATAAATAAACAGAAGAAATGAAGTATGTAAATAAATAATCAAGAGAACAGAGTTGTGTGTAAGGGAAATAATCAAGTGAAGAACACAAAGACTGTGTAGCATATCTGTAAATGAATCAAGTATTTTTAGTGTAGTATTGTTAACAAATAAACGTTGTTAAAATATTACCTCCGTGTTTTTAATTCACCTCCGAGAAACGTTACAGTTTTATATATAAAAAGGAATATTTTTTAACAAATCAGGCGTTACTATTCTAAAAATCATTTTATTGTTGACAGGTAAGTGAATTTCGCTTCTGAAGGGTGGCCTACATTCATTGCCGGTGTTACACACATTAGATTTAAACTCCTCTCAAACAATCGTTCACTTCTAATCCTCATTTGTTCATGTTAACTTCCTGACGAGGACATAAATACTGGTTGCGTATTTCAGCATAACAGGTTAAAAGAAAAATCGTGGAGAGCCACTCACGCAACCCCGGTAGTGCGGGTTCCTTCTGTGTGTTTTCGTAGGGCATATGCAAATCAATGCCTACGACTCCGTCGTCCTGAAACTGCTGAACCAAACTAATTACATCGCTGCAGCCATTCTTGCCAGCGATTAGAGAGAGGATCGTTCGAACGACGATGCCAAATTCGCGCTCGCCCACTCTGAAGCCTCGATTTATGGCCATCACCACCTCGGCGAGATCTGTTAAGCACATTTGACGTATGCGGAAATCATTACTAGAGTAAAAATTGAATAGCAGTACTTAGAATTGCAAATTTAACACTCATTACTTTAACTTAATTTAATTTACTTCATACGATCATATAAAACTTGATAATCGCATAGACGTGTTTGAATATTAATTATTACAATTTGAACATGAGAGTTGTGAATAGAATAGTGGCAACACGGGACGATGTTACAAAGAACCTCGTGCACATAATTTGTATTGAAGTCTTTCGGGAAATGGAAAATTGTGGATGAAATAGAGTATAAAAATGCGCATTTTCAGAAACGCTCATAAGACATTTTCTTAAAATAGGCGCCAAATATTCCAATGAAAATGTACATTTGTATTCAAATTTTACCCTTCAATAATTTTATTAAAGATATGGTACAGTTCTATCATTAGAGAGCCGAAACATTGAGAGAATGTGAAAAATAATTTTGAGGCGGCAATGAATGGCAGTTAGGAAGAGAGTGCAGCAAAACTGAAAAGTTAGCCAACACTAAAGAGATTATAGAATGTCTAGAATGAAAAAGACTGCACCATTCAGTAGCAAAACCTGTTCCTTATAATTTTCAGCTACGTAGTATAATCTATACAGCTGTTTCGATGGTATTTACGTGGAGTACCGAGTAGCGTCGGAGGCGCACGTGTGAGGAGGCATCGACGCACGTCGTTTGGTGACGTGCGTTAACGCAACGCTCGTGTAACTCCGGCCTAACACGTGTTTACAATCCTCCAACAGGAACGGTAGTTCAAAATATTTAAGACCTGTAGCAAAAATGCATGGGAATGTCGTAAGGACATATGTGAGGCATGTGACATTAATGGGCAATACGATAGTGGGTAAAAGCAATCCTAGATAGCAGCGAGTGTTAAAGATTTTCACATACCGTATACATGTAGTCCATCAGTTTCCAAATATCAGATAGAGGTAGAAAGATATCTCCTTTCTATAAATGGCTGATGAATTGTCCTACAATTGTCTTTAAAAAATAAGATTAGTCATCAATTTGTTTGGCATTCGACTAACATTCTTTATAAGGAAAATAGCTGAATCACATTATATTCCACTGACGAAACTTCGAAAAAGGAGTATGGAGCCAAACCAAAAATGCATGAAGCTTTCTCAAATTTTCTGTTTAGATATTTGATTTGTTCCTACAAATTATGAAGCTTCTCAAAGACATCAGGCTTCGCGATAGGCTTCAGAGGCATCACTAGGATCAACAATGACAACTTAACTGACGATCTCTTTTGATTGCCACTCATTTCGCAGTATAACCAGAATATAGCTGTTCAGTGAATTTAAAAAGGAAGTATTAAAATTTTACTGATGATATAAATAAATCTTAATAATAACATTGTTGCTATTATTTTATTTACAACCCTCGTATTTTACAACAATAATGAATGGCTACATTTACTCTCAACTCTTTTTATGAGATGCTGGCTAACAAAACTTTTCACAATAGTTAAACTCAATCATAATTACAAATGTATATTACAAAAAGAACAAGTATAAACATTATTAGTTTCTCTTCTGTGATAAGGTTTCTGAAATTTTATTGCTTAGAAAACTCACAAAATGAAATAAAAAATGTGATAAAGATTTACATACTCGATTCTTTTAAGCACGCATGGCAAAAAAGCGTCGGAACTTCAAATAAGAAATAAAAATATCAGTAAAAAGCAATGTAGCATAATATTTAAGGCATGGAAATTACAATATTTGGTTATGTGTTCTAAGTCAATGATTTTAAACCAAAATCGTGTCAGCAGCGATTTTACCTTGAATGGCTCGAGCTCGTGGAACCGGTAATTTCTTCCCCAACAGCATACGGGGAGAATAGCGCACTTCAACGTAGAGAACTCCCTCCCGCACTTTGTCCTCACAAAATTCATACGCGATTCGTTCCAGCGCGTTTAAATCTCCCCTGAAGTAAAAACAACGTATAAAAACCAAATCATTTCTTAGCGATAAGATACTACGCAAATACAACAAATGAAGAGAATACGAACTCAATAGTATATAGCGGCTCAAAAAAGTATTTTAAAATATAAAATGAAATGAAATGGGATAATACATTATTATACATTCAAATAAGAATTATAGAAAGAGAACTACTAAGGATCCCTAACATTAATACTAGTGGTGCTGAAACAACACGCGGCATTGTTTAAAGACAAACGGACGAACAGACAGACGTTTTGTCGTTCCCTAATCTACATGTTAGAGAATTTGTTTTCGAAATTTATCCACTGGATTTATTCACTTTTTTTGTTACCGGGGCTCTGTAATAAAGAGTTTTGCCGAAAATGGGCCGTTTTTTGCATTACATGCTTGTTACTTTCTCTCTATTGCGTAAACGGTAGGGAGAAAGTAAAAGGCATGAAAAGAAATGATTAGAATATTGGTGTAATTTATGTATGTATATGTATATATAAATAAATAAATAAATAAATAAACAAACAAAACAAACCCATGATGTGAAATCGTTCCAGCCAGTTCTGTGAGAACAATACGAATTTAAGACCGGGCCACGAGTTTCTTTATGACGAAAAAGCGAAAGCAAATGGATAAGTGTAGTGCGCCAATTAATGGATATGAAAGAGATATGGATATGGAGAAAAGAAATGGATATGAAAAGACAGCTTTTAAAAAAAATAGTCATTTGTATAGGCCAATTTGAATCCCTTTGCTGGCGCATTTTCTTGTCAACGGCGGTGCTCCGTCTTCGGTAGCTTCAGTTGACATCAAAGATCTTTCCCGGCTGAGGTGGCTCAGGGCATCAGTTGATGTCACTGCAGCGCCTCTGACCAGGACGTCTCAGGATTCCGGCGTTAACAAGATGTTTCACAATGGCTAGATAGACAGGTCGAATTCAGTCTCTAGCGGCCGGCTTCTCTGATCTCTTAAAGTATTCCTCCATCTGTTGTAGTCGTAAGAATAGTCATAACTATTTTTTAAATGTGAATATATAACTCATTATTACAAAAAATGTAATATTTTAAATAAATATTATTCATTACGATGTTCACAAATAAAAAATAAAAGTAAGCAAGCATTTCATGGAGTCACTATTAAAAAAATCTAATACAATTATTTTAATGCAAATTCCAATTTCCCGCTTGGAATGTTGAATTTTTCTCATTGGACGGAATTGGGCAGATATACATCCATATAACGACGGATGTTTGTACGAAGCTTCTGACAACCGTGATACACTTCAATACGTACACGATGCATTGCATGTAGATGGGGACAGGTTCGAAGAACATGGCTGGAGGTACGGGTTCCGTCAGCACTATCGCCTCCTTTATCGCTCTCACAGAACCGTCTCCAGGCAGCGTCATTTTCTTTTTTCTACCGAAGGTCAGAGAAGGAGCAATCAGTACAAACCACACTGGAGGCAAACAATTTGACATTCTCTCACCCTCGACAGTCTGTCACGCTCGATTGGTGCACGGGGTACCGTACACCAATCGAGACATACGAGGTGTCAATCGAAGCGTCTCGGACTCCGAATGAGAAACTGGTAATTTGTTCTCGAATCCAGCCTTGAGATTCTAAGAAATTAACAAGAACGTGATTTTTTGGGTTTTGGCGCTGCAATCTTGATGAATAAGTCGGGAATGAAACCAATGCCAACTAAATAGATCCAAATTGTGGTTCTAAAACAGCCCGTACATACTCCCCCGCACTTTCACACAAAATTACGCGAAAAGTACTCAAATTTACGAAAATTTGTTTCTTGACTTTATTTCTAAATCTATCTTTAAGAAACAAATTTAATCAATTGGAAAATCTCTATCATTAATATGTTAGATGTAATAAGACGCCGAAAAAAATTTGAATTTTTGTAATTTTCAAAAATTAGGGTATTTAGCAAAAATAAGACCTGCACCATTCTCTAAAATGTCTTTTGTACTATCCATAAAAAAATTAATAAAAAACGATGGAGCCATTTTTTTGTAAATTTTGAAAATGTTCTGGGGGCTTCATGTAAAGTACCCCTATTATAAATTTAAGTTTCAAATTCAAGGGGCCGCGGGATCAGCCAGACCGACTGAGAAACATCAGTTTTGGAGAAAATCGGCTGAAACAGTTTTACCGTTAGCTCTGTTTACAGACGGAGACGTTTTGACGTCAATCGACTTTTCGGTATCAAAACGAATTATGGCTACACCACATATTAGAGAATTAGCATCTGGATATAACCACTTTCACGTTACCAGAAACCTGTAATAAGAGTTTATCTATCAAAAATTTGCCTTTTTTCGCACATAATTACATAACTTCCTCACTTCTTCGTAGGGAAAAAGTAAAGACTATCTAGAAGTACCCTTTCAATGATTGTACAGAGAGAGATGGTAGTGGAGAAAACAATGAGGTTATAGTTGTGGGCTGACTTCATGAGCTGCCACGAAATATGGATTCGTGTTACACCACGTATTATATAATTAGCATCTGGATATATCCACTTTCTCGTTACCAGAGCCCTGTAATAAGAGTTTATCTATCGAAAATTCTCCGTTTTTTCGCGCAGCATTATGTAACTTTCTCCCTACTCCGTAGGGAGGAAGGAAGTCAAAACCACTAGAAGTACCCGTTGCATGAACGGTAAAGAGGGCCATGAAGTGAAGAAATCTAACAAGCACTAGGCACGGTCATCGTTGTGGGCTCACTTCATGAGCTGCCACAAAACATGGATTTGTGCAACACGACGTATTAGAGAATTAGCATCTGGATCTAACCACTCTCCCGTTACCAGGGCACTGTAATAAGAGTTTATCTATCAAAAATTCGCCGTTTTTTCGCACAGCATTACATAACTTTCTCACTACTTCGAAGGGAGGAAGTAAAGACAATCTAGAAGTACCCGTTGCGTGAACTGTACAGAGGGCAGTAACCGGAGGAGGCTAACATCCTGTTAACACCCGCCCAAGGGTAAAAAAACTTATCGTTCACTTCATGAGCTCCCAGATGGTCTCGTAGCGCACGGAGCCCTCGAGGTGCGCGTGCAGCTCCAAATGAATCGAATCACCTACGAAGTAGTTTTATCACACCAGGGAGAAAGCATAAACCCAACCCCTCCCTTGCACCGAGAGCTGCCTACTTCATGAGTTCCCAGATGGTCTCGTAGCGCACGGAGCCCTCGAGGTGCGCGTGCAGCTCCAAATGAATCGAAGCACCTACGAAGTGGTGTCCTGAGACTAGAGAGAAAGCATAAACCCAACTCCTCAATTGCACCGAGAGCTGCCTACTTCATGAGCTCCCAGATGGTCTCGTAGCGCACGGAGCCCTCGAGGTGCGCGTGCGTTAATGAGACCAGCAGGGGCGGATTAATATTTTTGCCGCCTGTAGGCACATCAAATTTGCCGCCCCCTGTTTAACATTAATGTTACATTTCAAGTTGTAACGTTTCAGTAACAATTCTTCATTAATTTGAACGTTTTAACTTTAAAAGTAACATTATATTTTGCACATTGTTTTCTTAAATTAAATATTTTTTTTTGGATTAGCTAATTTTGGATATAAACTGTATCTTCATAGCAAGTAACGTTCAACATTATTAACGTTTCAACACTGAAACGTTAACATTAAAAGGAAACTAAAACATGACAACTAGAATTGCAACATGTTTTCTTTCGTCAACAGGCCTTAGTTTCAGATTCATATACTTCTGAAATCATAAGGTATACTCTAATGAAGTAGACAAATAAATAGCTTGTATTAAATATTAATATGATATTTTTAAAATAAAAATATGATTTAAGCTGTTATAGTTTTTAGAGAACCTAAATTTGTTTTAGAAAATATCAAGAAAATTTTGCGCCTTTGAAAATTTGCCGCCCTTGAAAATTTGCCGCCGTAGGCACGTGCCTACTGTGCCTATGCGTAAATCCACCTCTGGAGACCAGAGAGAAAGCATAAACCCATCTCCTCAGTTGCCCCGAGAGCTGCCTACTTCATGAGCTCCCAGATGGTGGCGTGGCGCACGGCGCCCTCGAGGTGCGCGTGCAGCTCCAAATGAATCGAATCACCTACGTAGTGAATTCATGAGACCAGAGAGAAAGCATAAACCCAACTCCTCTATTGCACCGAGAGCGGCCTACTTCATGAGCTCCCAGATGGTGGCGTGGCGTACGGCGCCCTCGAGGTGCACGTGCAGCTCGACGCGCGTGCCGCGGCCCGCCGCGATGAGCGGCCGCCCGGCGAACATGGGGAAGAGCGGGTTAGGGCCCGCCACGCGCGTGCGCTTCAGCAGGCGCTCGATGGCGTTGGACGCCTGCGGGCCCGGCGCGTAGAAGCTGCGCGGCGGCAACGGCAGCGGCAGCGACCGCTGGCTCGGCGTCTGCACCGGCCACGCCCGCTCGCGGCGCCGCTCCTCCGCGTCGCTGCCGCGAAGAGGCACGTCACTCACACACACACGCGCACACACTCACACACACACAGACGCAGAGCCACTCGCACGAAGTCCCAACGCAGTATATAAGCGTCGCCGCCAAGCAGAGGCCGCACACACTAAGTCCCTACACGGTATACAAGCGCCGCTGCCAAGCAGAGACCACTCACACCAAGTCCCAACGCAGTATATAAGCGCCGCTGCCGAGCAGAGTCCACTTGCACAAAGTCCCAACGCAGTACCCAAGCGCCGTTGTCAACCAGAGGCCACTCGCACTAAGTCCCAACACGGTATACAAGCGCCGCTGCCAAGCAGAGGCCACTCACTCCAAGTCCCAACACGGTATACAAGCGCCGCTGCCAAGTAGAGGCCACACACACCAAGTCCCAACGCAGTATATAAGCGCCGCTGCCAAGCAGAGGCCACTCACTCCAAGTCCCAACGCAGTACCCAAGCGCCGTTGTAAAGCAGAGGCCACTCGCACTAAGTCCCAACACGATAAACAAGCGCCGCTGCCAAGCAGAGGCCACTCACACCAAGTTCCAACATGTTATCCAAGCGCCGTTGCCAAGCAGACGCCACTCACAGCAAGTCCCAACACGATATACTAGCGCCGCTGCCAAGCACAGGCCACGCACACCAAGTCCCAACACGGTATAACAGCGCCGCTGCCATCCAGAGACCACAAGTACTGCTGGAAAGTCCTAAGGCATTTTCCCATTCTTCCTTACATATTTTGTACTGTATTACATCTTTTGCTGTTTTCACACAAAAAATATTATGTCAATTCATTGATTGATTGATAAGTGATTCCGGGCAAGTCAACTGCCAAGGTCACTAGTTCCGTAAGTGAAGTGCATGTTTTGCTCTGGAGGTGAGGGTGAATTTTCTCCCCGCTGTATGGCGAGATCCGGCGCCGACGTATCGTCGGGTAGCGGGGTTTTCCTCGACCAGGTATCTCCCACTTGCTGGAACAAGCTCTATGCTCCCAACCGGTCCCCCGGCATGTGTGGTAGTACGATGCATGTTAGTGTAAGAGTCGAATAATTAAAGAATATTCATTAGGAAAAAATCTAGGAAATAGTTTAGGCGCTAGTGTTATTCAAAGGATGAGCGGGCAAACGGGCAGATAGAAGACGGTCGGATGTTAAAAATAACAATTCGTTATAAGAGGGCTCCAAAATGTGTTTCTCGAAATCTATTTTCCGAAGCATTACATCACTGTTATCTATTTTTTGTATTGTCCGTGTTAGAGGAAATAAAAATAGACTTTCGAAAAATATAAATGAATTAATATCTAACTTTTTCCGTGCTCATCAGCTATATTAGTTTCTCAATACAAATACACTACTTACTTCATTGCCGCAGCTGCATTCTCAGTTTCCGGTTGATTTAAAGAGGAATCTGCAATTAGATAAATCAGTTTACACATACACCTTCAATGAGTGCCTCATTGAAAACAGTTACATATACAAAATGGAAACAGAATCATTATAATTTCCGTGACTGTTCGAACTGGTTATCCAAACGTATAAAATCTCGAAGAGAAAGAGAATTTGGTGCACTGTCGTGAATAATTTCGGAGTTCCTCAGGGATGTGTTTTATTGCACATACAAACATCTCCGGTCGCGACATGTAAGAATAATTCAATTTTTCACAGATTATTGCATAATTTGATTGACGATTGATAGTGATTTCGGGCGCATCAACTTCTAAGGTCAT
The DNA here is from genome assembly GCA_038098605.1 of Gryllus longicercus. Classification (NCBI taxonomy): domain Eukaryota; kingdom Metazoa; phylum Arthropoda; class Insecta; order Orthoptera; family Gryllidae; genus Gryllus; species Gryllus longicercus. Next base: position 2,897,201 of record JAZDUA010000149.1, read on the forward strand.
TAATTCCGTAAGTGTACTCCATGTTTTATCGCGGGAGGTGGCGGTGATCTTCCACCGCTGGATGGCAAGATTCCATGCCCACCTACCCGTCAGCTAGCGGGATTTTCCCCAACCAGGTATCTCCTACCAGCGGGGCACCGCCTCAGCATTCGCCTGGTGTTGATCGGAGAAACCACTAAAACTACCGAACAGAGCAGCCTGCAGCTAGAAGTCTCCACCATATAGTCGCTGAATTCGACCAAGCCATCGAGCTGCAGAAGATCAATAAAATATAAGGAGAGTATGCGTAGGTTATAAACAGATCCAAACGTAATATAAAGAAATTTTGGATTTTTGAAATTAATATTAACAAAAATAAGAATAAAGCTATTAGTATCACTAATGAAAAAGCAGAAATTCTCCGTATGCACTTGGAGACAAGTTGATGCCCGACCTCAGACTATCGATCTGAAGATTAGAATTTTGTAGCATATTTGAAAAAGGTAGAGAAAGTCATCTACGCGGCTGGAAACGCATAGAAAACCGCGTTTCGAGATAAGAATTCTTTGACGTCGAACCCTTAAATCGCACATGCGTATACATTGCTAATAAAACAATCTTTGTATACTAATACGTGATTCAAATAAGCCGATGTGATAATAGTATATTAAGCAACTTGTTTACAATGTGATGCTTTATTGCAGAAGTACATGTGTCGTTTTCAACCCTACTCGTTTTCGAGCGGCGTTAGTAACGAGATTTGAAATTTGTACGAATTCAATAAAGCAATATTATAAACGAGTTGGATACGCAATTTTTGTAATGAAAGCATTATAAATTTATAAAATTACAAAACTTGGTATTGAAAAAATATTTTTATTTTTTTCTGATAGTTTATTGCTTGTTATTACCTTCGAAACGGAGCTCGATATACACTGAATAATTTGTCGCGATCCAGAGGATCGTGGTTACGAAGGAAATGCGAAAACAGTTGAATGTTGCTCCTTATGAAGGGAATTATGAAAAGGAATTATGGGAGAGATATGAAAAGACCAACCAAGTCAAGTTAACAACTAGTTAATTGGTAAATAAGTAAATGTGAATAAAATTAGGTAAAAAATAAATAATGCATGTACCACGCGTGTTAACGGGTTCTAATGATCTTGGGCGACAAAATCCCTCGGGCCAAAGGTCATTTTGTCACCGCTCAATAATTAGAATCCTTATGAGGCCCTTTGTGTATAAATAACTATTCTTTTCATTCTTGTTTCTGTTTAACATGCGAATTTCCTTGTATATTCCTCTGAGTTTGAAGTGATATCAAAATATCTATGTTCCTGTCAGGCACATTGATTGATTTCTCTGAGCTTGTAAACTTCTATGGCCATTACTCCCGTTAGTGAAGCTAATGTTTGTATTCCTGAATTTGTTTTCCAACCTCACTAATCGTGAAGATCCGGGGCCGACCCACACTCCCGCTTGCGGTTTTCCTCCTCCAGGTACCTTCCCCAGAGAAGCACCGTCCCCGGTGGATCAAGATCTTCACTACCACCTGCTCTCCCGTGTACTGCAGGTAAGTGTGAAAGTGTGTGTGTGTGAGAGAGAGAGAGAGAGAGAGAGAGAGAGAGAGAGAGAGAGAGAGAGAGAGAGAGAGAGAGTATGTGTGTGTGTGTGTGTGTGTGTGTGATATCGTATGCTTCCGCGGCCAAAGTCATGATCTGGGCTGTCCCAGTGACGCCGCGTCGACTGCAGATGCGCCGACGTTTCGACCAACATATCTGTTTTAGGGGCTGTTGACACTACAGAGGTGGCCCCTGAAAAAAGACCAAGATATGTTGGTCTGAACGTGGGCACCTCTGCCGTCGACGCGGCGTCACCCGGATCAAGTGTGTGTGTGTGTGTGTGTGTGTGTGTGTTTATAAGACAGAGGAGAGGGTAGGGCACGGGGCAATGACGAGGAAGGAAACATTGCGAGCGATACGTGGCCGTGTGAGAAGGGATTGCTCCGGCATTTGCCTGGTGTTGATCGGAGAAACCACGCTAAACTACCGATCAGAGCAGACGGTCAATAGTATTCTTCTTCAGACAGCGACTTAATTCGATCTATCTAGTGTCGAAAGTCCTACCACCGTCGGAACTCCAGCCTAGGACCTCCCGATCAGAGGCACTGCAGTGACATCAGTTGGTGCCCTGAGCCAACCCTCCTTCTTCTCTTTTCTTCTTTTCTGTTCTTTTTTTTACTTTATCGTATTATACACACGTAGTATAAACGCGAAAAACTGCGATTTTTTTTGGCGTTTCGGCACAAAAAATCGTATTGTTGGTGCCTTATTTGTATTGTAGGTCCATTGTTGTGGATAGTTCTTGTTTCTTTATCAAATAAATTAGTTCCTCTAACACGTGTTTAGCGATTCCGTAGTATCGAAAAATTGTTTTGCGGCAAAAAAGTCTGTCCTAGTGTCGATAGTTATCTATCTAGTGTCGAAAGTCCTACCACCGTCGGAACTCCAGCCTAGGACCTCCCGATCAGAGGCACTGCAGTGACATCAGTTGGTGCCCTGAGCCAACCCTCCCGATTCATACAAAAAGTAAATGAGTGTATCGTAGCCAGAGTATTTGTGAAATAAATATAATGTGTATTACCCAATGTGGTAACCATTAATAAATAAAATTCTTTCTAAGCAAATAACTCTTTTTTTAATTGGTCGCTAATGACCAAGAAGTGAAAAAGCTACCTAAGATAAATAAAATAAAAAAATTCTTTACAATATTGTAGTTTAACGGAATTATTCAGTGGGCAGTTTCAAAAGCAAATCTATTAGTTGGATAAACTGATTCGAGAGAGGAGTCGCCTAGCCCGCGCACTGACCGCGTGATCGCTTCGAGGAGGAGCTCCCGAAGGGCTGGTATCCGGCGGCGTCGTCAGCGGCAGAGGACTGCGCGCGTGACGACCTCCTAGCGGCCGACGAAGATTTCCTGTTTGCATCACACGCTTTTCGCTCGCTCAGTCAAAGTAACGTATATTTTAAATACTAATGTCTATGTTCTTTTTTTTACTTTATCGTATTATACACACGTAGTATAAACGCGAAAAACTGCGATTTTTTTTGGCGTTTCGGCACAAAAAATCGTATTGTTGGTGCCTTATTTGTATTGTAGGTCCATTGTTGTGGATAGTTCTTGTTTCTTCATCAAATAAATTAGTTCCTCTAACACGTGTTTAGCGATTCCGTAGTATCGAAAAATTGTTTTGCGGCAAAAAAGTCTGTCCTTTCACCTGTCTGTGAACAATACTAGTGGCTAAATTAAGCTGAATTTTCTCTAAAATTGATATTCCGCGATCGAACTTGTTGTTTTTGTGGCTTTGAATTTAAAAAAACATTTTAATTTTTGGGAGAATTGCACATGAAATATTAAGGACATTTTCAATTTTTTCACAACAAAGGCGCCAATTTTGTGGGTAAATTTCTTTCGGGTAGAACATAGTAGTCTCATAAAAAAGAAACAGGACCTAGTTTCGTTGAATATTATGAATTTTTAAAAAATTGCAACAAGATTATTTTTTCTTGGTATCTTACTACAACTACAATACTAAAGATATAAATATGTACCTGAAGTCATGTACATTTTTTCAAAATACTAGTCGTGTTATTTTGTGTGAAATAAAAGCATTTGTAAAAACATTTTTCATAAAAATGGCTTCAAACGTTTTAAAAATATTTATTTAAGAGTGAAGTATGCTTATAAAATGGGACAAATCCCATTTGCATTGAACTCTGAATTTTCGAAAATTATAAAAGTTACAAATAATGCGAGAAAGGCATTATTCTAGCACCATTCGCTTTTATTTTCATTAAATTAGTTCAATGTTCTCTAGTGGTGCTACAGAATGGCACAGACATTCTCGTATTAGTTTTCTATTTCCTTTGGTCTCAGCTAGCTATTCGGATTTGCCACATACTCGTGCCAGCTGCCATCTATCGCCGTCCAAAGTACATATTTTTTCAAATTTTCTTGTTTTCGGTTCCAAATAGTAGAACAGAAACACTATTTTAAAAATACTAAAGTACAGTAAAACCTCATCCTAAATGACAATTTTCTTTGCACAATTTGGAGCCGTTTTTAAGAAAATGTTTAAATTAAGTTTTCGAAAAACTTCATTTTGAGTCATTTGAAGTCATTTTGAGTCATTAACTCACAAATAAAATGGTTTTTACAAGTTGCTGGAAATGTTAATATCAGTGGTGTGAGAGATCTATAAAAATAAATTTGTATAATTTAAAAAACAAAACAATATTACAATGTCATATTAAAGATGTTATGTCATATTAAAAAATGCAATTAGCACTATCCGTTCAATAAGTTTGAAGAAAAAATTCGGAACCATTTATAAGAAAATAGAGTTTGAGCGTTTCTGAAGATGCGGAATTTTAAGCCAGTTTTCACAAAACTGTATTTAACATTATTTTAAGTACTTGTACTCATAAATACTTTCACGTGAACAAATTACCGCTAATGTAAATATAAACAACGTGAGAGACATGTTAAAAAATTTCATTTTTGTAGATTTTGAAAAAAAACGAAAAAAAATAGAGCAACATGGCGTTTATGTCATAACATGATTACTGAACATTTAGCACTATCCATACAAAAAGTTAACAGAAAAATTTTGGAGCCGGGTTTGAAATATTTTCGTTATGTACACCTGTTTTTTTAAATGTTGTTAAAATGTTTTTGTTGAAAATATTTCTGATTCATACATAATAAACGCCTTCTTTCATTAAGAAAGTATTACTTACTGTCCTTGTGAACTTTTCCTTTTCGAAGATGCATTTGATTGTACAGAAGGTCGCTCCTCTGCAACATGTAAAGAAGCGTCAAAATTCTTTTCTCATAATGCAAATATACTCGTTGTAACGTCGAACAAGAACGTTTGTCTACAGAGTGCTATGTAAATACTCGTACTAAAGAGAGCACAATTAGATGATTGAGATTCAATTTTATGATATCAGCGTCTCTTTAATAGCACAGAGACAATATATTATTATTTGTCTTTAATAACAGTTGAAGCTCTGTGCTATTTATGTTAAAAATATATTATTTTCATAAAGGCAAAGCTTCACTCATTGAAACAAGTAGCTAATCATCAACCATCATTTCACATATAGGGATTCTTAAATCTATATTAAAATCTATTTACAAACACAATCCATAGTATCTTATATATTAAAATATAATGTCGCGAAGCACATTTACATAGTGATACAAGTAGTTAGTTCTGTATAACCTTCTTAGCTGATTTTGGTTATTCAGAAGTTGAATGGCTTCTACACTGACTTGTTCGTGCAGTTGCTTTTCATGTTTATTAGCTTATCTTCTTATTTCACCTGAAACGTAAGGGATCCCAAAATCACGATGTAGGTCACTATTTTTAATCCTCCACGGCGCATTTACCATGCTTCATAGTATTTCATTTTGAAAGGTTTGGTTATAAAAATTGGCAAAACGTCTGTCCGTGCACGAAGCTAGCATATAAACCGTTCCCCCGATTTTCCCCAAAACTGATAGTTCCCAATCGTTCTAGCTGATGTCACGGCCCCTGGAATTTGAAACCGATATTTTAATTTTGGGGGATACTGTACATGAATTAATAAAATTAACGCTAATGTGCCGTCAATTGTTCATTACGTTGTCGGTTGTGTCATGACCTTCAAGACAGTCTTGTTCTATCACGAGCGAGCGTGATTGTGAGCTTGTAGATAGCGAAGCAAAGAAAAAGAGATTTTTTAGTTCGAAGATCGAGTGTGTTAAACGCAAAGATTAGCGATGTCGCAACGAGATGTACAGCAATCATTTGAAAGAGGTGTCCCTTACAAAAAACAATGCTAATCATGCAAGAATAGATAGATAGAAACGGTGGTCAATCAATGCAGGTATTACTATCTCGAAGACTAAATCAGAATTTATAGTGTTCACGAGAAGACGAAACGACGATAATGAAGAAGTGATTCTAAAACTGGGTGATCACCAACCGGAAAGAACTTATAAGTGCAAAATTCTGGGCATATTATTCGATTCGAAACATTCATGGAAAGAGGATAAAACGGCTCTTAAGGTTGAATGTAAAAAAAACGACTTAATATGGTCAAAAAGTTATTTCCCATTAAATGAGGAGCACAACTTGAATTCTTGATCAACCTGTATAAAGCTCTGATTCAATTTAAAGTAGTTTGTGGGGCAATAGCCTACAGCTCAGCTTCAAAAAACCATTTAAGCCTTGGTGCCTTTAGAAACAGCCCATGTAACAGCCTACAGTTAGAAGCAAGACAAATACCATTAGAATAAGGAAGAAACGTTCAGTGCATAACCTATGCCTACTCCACATTTAACATTCCCTCCAACCCCTCTAATTCAATTATATTTAACAACCTTTAGTCTAGCTTACATGAATCCAGCTCACAGCTCTCATTACCTCGCAGAGAGAGACTCCTTACACTTCAAGAAAAATTGAATATCGCCACTGTGTATTCCCAGACGCAATCATCCCATCCCATCCTGGCAGAATATTAATATCACTGATAATACCAATACCGATATCACAAAAACCCCAATAAACATCACTTAAACTATTGATAGGATAAGGAATGAATAGCGACTACTCCAAGAATATAACAACTTTTACCAAGTCTACACAGACAGGTCTAGGAGTGATGGAATTGCAGCCTGTGCTATATTCCAGTCATCAATTAATAAAATGAACTCTCACCGCCTTCCGTATTACTTCTTCATGACTACCTGCGAAGCGTGGGCAGTCCTCCAAGACAGCATCATACTCAGCTGTAAGACTCCTAAAGATACTTCCATTACATGTTTTTCAAACTCATTATCAACTCATGGAGAACAGATTCACTTCCAATCCAATTAGTCAACAAATTCTGAAGATTCTAGAAAAAACAAGCTATAAATGGCATCCAAATAGAAATAATATAGATCCCTTCGTACAATAAGATCATTGGCAGTGAGAAAGCTGATGCAGCCGCTAAACTGGCCACATCAATTACCTGCGCCGACAACCAAATTCAAGGCACTTTCCAAGACTAAAAAGTTTGTAAAAGACTCCCGCCTCGGTTATTGGAACTCAAACTATAAGTTGAATGTTACCAAACTCCATTTAGTCAGACAATTCATCCTTGACCCAACTCTCACTGGAAAACATTTTAAGAGGACAGAACATGTAATCACAAGACTAAGGATAGGTCAATTCAATCTCGATTTCTGCCATTTAAGAGATTTGATCCAGAACCCTGCCCAAAGGGTGGTGCAGCAGTCTCCACCTTTCACCTTAGTCTTGAATACCCTCCTACTGATAATATAAGAAAACTTCTGAAAATGGAAGGAACCCTAATTTACTCAGTTCCGCAGAAGGGTGTGCCAAAATAGTAAAATTCTTAGTAAACTGTTCTTCAAAACTGTACAGCCTTATTTAGTTGAATAATGAATTGGAACTTTAATTGGATTAAACCTCACATCTTGAGAAAATGTAACTAACTTTAACATTTATGTTCTTGTTATAATTGCAACAATTATGTTTGTTTATACAATAGTATGACAGGGGTCGCTGATGACCTAGATGTTATAAAGCGACCACAAATAAATAAAGTTTTAAAAATTGACTGTCATCTCATGTTACTTATTACGTTTTTAAAATAAGGGGGATAGTAGGATTGTTTGTTATAAATTTATATTATTAAATATACTAACATGATAAATATAAAACATTTCAATTTCATTTTGAGAAACACGTTTAAATCTGTGTTTATAGTGAAAGTTTATAGTTTATCATTGTTAGTCCTAGAGAACAAGGACTGAACGACATGAATCAATTCGATTTTCCATATCATGCATATGTTGTACTTTTCTTTAGTAAAGTTTCTACAGTTGTATCTTTCATGCGATGTATTCGGTATTCGTGTCAAAGACGAGATGAGTGGGTGAACTGCGTGATTGCCTTGCTGCCTGGGGAAGCCGAATGGTGGATAAGCTTGTTCCATAGCAGCTGCGCCCCTCTGTAGCGACGACGAGGGGCTGGTGAGGCTCCTGTAGGTGCTGCGTAGCACTGCTGTTTCAGGCAATCGCCTACAGGCAACATACGAAATCATACATTCTCGGCTATCCGGGAGACGCCGTGTCGTTGGCTGGGAGGCCGACGTTCCGCCTGACATGTCGCAGGCTTCCTCAGAGCAGTGACACTGCGGCGCTACGCGCCCGGTGAATCAGGGAGACCCCTCCGCCCAACCAATCAGGGAGACCTCTCCGCCAATCCGAAGCTTACGTCACAGACGTCAGTCACTGCCCTGAGGAAGTCTGCGACATGTCAGGCGAAACGTCGGCCTCCCTGCCAACGATGCGGCGTCTCCCGGATAGCCGAGAATTTACGGATTCGAGCCGCGGAAGCTTACGCGTGCATCATACGAAATCATAATCTGCGAGTTAGTGGATGGTTTGGAGCAATTGTTTGGGGAATTTAGTCGAACCCTCTCATCTGTTCAGTTCAATTTCATGATGTTTTTGCTTTCGCTTTCTCCAAGCTACATTTCATTAATTGTATCTTCTGCCGAAACGGCGGAAGAGAACATTCCTTTGATCGTCGATTGGCGCTTCTTACTGGTCAATGCTGTAGTGAAATGTTCTGAATTATCTAATTTCAGTGAATATTGCTTTGACGGGGCAGAATATGTGATTTTAAGGAATTATTTATGTACGTACCTACCCTCATATCTTAGCGTACACTACTGTGCGAGATAATTCATCTCACAAAAACACGGAGACCAGATATTATGATAGACAATTATATCAAGATTTCACACGAATATCATTAGTTAATATTAATCTACCACAGCCTCTTAGATGTCAAGTCTCACGTAAGCGGAAGATACTGAAGGCAGGATTATACAGAATCGAAGAATAATTGAAAAACGGCGCGCAACAGTGGTGTCATCCTCTCAGATGTTGAACTTGAGTTCACTGCGCAATCTATTTCATTAACCGTGAACAACGTGGCAGAACCAATACATATTTAAAATAATAATTATTTGAGTGTTTACAGCACTGATAGTTTTTGTTCTCAAAGTAAGTGTTACAAATTCTAGTGCAGCAGTAGTCCAACCAAATTCGACTAATTACAACTGGCCTATGAAGTCACGTGCACAAATAACCAATTCACTGAAGGAGATAAGATTGCAGTGAATGTTAGTAAAATTTCATATTTGAAACTTATTAAGAATCATCCATGGAAATTCTCCTTAATACATTATCTGTCATAACAAGAGAGTTACAGTTCAGTAAATGTCACTAAGTGCAAGAGAGAAATACACTTTTGATCTCGCACAAATGAATCTTCCTGTAAAATACAAATGTTCAAGGCCAAACAAAGAAAATAAATTGAAAGATATCAAAGAATATTTAAAATATGTACCATCCGTATGTCATGATTTCTTCAAAAGTCTCTATTCCGAAACTGATCAGAAAAATGAGGACCATGAAGCTGATTATTTCTTTGATATATCTGATTAGGTATAATTATAATGTTGTGGTAATTAATTTTATTTTGTTCGTAATATTTTATCCAATATTTAAAAACGTCTTGTTTGTTTGTGGTTCGTGCTTAATGCGTTGTCGTACCGCTTCGATAAAACGTTGTCTACTTATTGCTTGCACTTCAGGGAAGAATACAGGCATAGTACGGCGGAAATGTACATAGACGCGCGTTGATGATTTTATCCCTGATCCGGGCACTCTCTATGCAAACCCGTCGCACCCTGAAGTACAATTATTAAGACATCTTCATTGCGTATTCCGCCCTGCGATTGTGAAATTTTTCCCGGGAGAGAGAGAAAGTGAGAGAGAGAAAGAGAGAGAGAGAAAGTGAGAGAGAGAGAGAGAGAAAGTGAGAGAGAGAAAGAGAGAGAGAAAGAGAGAGAACGAGAGAGAGAAAGAGAATCCATGGGGCATATGAGTCATTTTAAGCAATTCATATATATTCACAACTATGGTCAAAAATAATTCAGCGTAATAGAAAAATAATGCATCTACTCTCCTATCATATAGCTACTATAATTCAATCTTATCTTCACAATCCTGAATATATGTTTTACTTCCTCACTGAAGGTAGAACGTTGTTACCAAAGGAGGGTGACACTAAAGACACTATGTTCTCCCACTTCAGTTTTATGAAAATTTCTTCTAGCGAGCTGGTAAATATTTTGTGTGATATGGGATCACCTTCTTTGACTCCTCTCTTCATTTTAAATACCTTTCCTATTATATCTGTCTCCACTTTAGCAGAGTTGCACTTATATATTTTCTTTAGAATTCTAACATATTTGATCAGGACGCCCTGATTTTGTACCGCGTTGAGTGCTGGCTCGTGTTATATTGTATCAAATTCTTTATAAAAGTCCACAAGAGCAATATATAAATTTTGATTATATTCTTGAACTTCTTCCAAAATTTGATTAATAACTTGAAGGTTGTCTATCGTGCTGTATCAGTTTCTACTACACGCCTGTTCTGGTGATAACTGTTCGTCAAGTCTACGTTTTATTCTTCTTGTGATAATTTTAGTAAAACGTTTATAGAAGTTGAACATGAGACGTTTGGGGCGACAAATGTTTAGTTCATTTCTTTTTTTTATCGATTGATTTTATCGTATTGTGCTCAGTAGCCATTGAGAAGGTATTTCTTTGTGTATCAGAATATCATTGAATATTTCTGTGATTGTCGTGTCAATTACTGGTGAACCGTATTACAAAAGTTCGTTAGTAATAAAGGATGTAGTAGATGCTGAGTTTGTCTCTTCCATGTATATTTTCGTTCACCACAATGTAGTTCTTTATTATAGACTGATTTTATCGTATCACCTATATTCCTAACATTACTTACCCTGATGCCTTTGTCCTGTCAGTAGATGATCTTCTTTTAGTTCCTTGTTCTGAATTATCTGCAATAATAAGTGAAAATATTCTTATGTCTTGAAATATTCAAATCAATCTCTATTAAATATCTTTTCCAGTTCAAGTAATTTACAGTTCGTAATCCAAATTGTTATGGTTCCAACATCATTCAAAAACAACTCTTTAAATAAAGTCACGTAAACTTTTTCAAAAATGTTAGTATACTTATACACATTGATTTTGCATGAAACATTGAAATTTTTTTGCAATTATTTTCTCAAAAGCAGCCCTAATTGGTTTCTTCACTTATTTCATTCGATCAAAATGCAGTTATAAAAATTGCGCAGATCCCACTTTCAATGTTTTCTCTGTATTTTCGAAAATTGCAAGAAATTAAAATTGCAAAACTGCAATATTGATGACAGATTTTTTTAATTGTTTAGGTCGCTTTTTGACAATATAGTGACCACTGTTATTGTTTTAACTGTAGAGGGAACTGCAGAAAGGCCACGTAAAGACAACACGAACACACAAACATTCATGCCTGAGGCGGGCTTCGAACCCGCCACACTTCCAGCCAAGGCAGCTATGACCCTTCAGCCTTAGCGACCTCGGAGAGAAAGTATTGCAGACGTGCACCAGAAAACGGCGAGTTTTTCACGGAAAAACTCTTATTGCTGGGCACCAGTAAATAAATTTGGATAAATCTTGTTCCTACGTGTAGCAAATTACTCTGACACGTTGTGTAGTCACTATGCAGCTTTTGGGGCCTTGATATCGAAAAATCATTGACGGCCAAACGTGTCGCTGCCCGTCTGTGGCCATAGCTAGCGCTTAATCCGTTCACACAATTTTCTCCAAAATCGATATTTCTAGATATATCTGGACATAATCGAGGCTGCGAGTTTGGAACGTACATCTTGATTTTTGAGCATAATTTACATGAAGCCTCATCAACATTTACAAAATTTTCTCTGCTCCAGGTAACAACTGAATTCGACATAGCTCCAGCTAAGATAAGGTGTAAAAGTACTGAACTAAATATGAATGTATAAATATGAATAACCTTTTACTAGGATTCATTACTTTAAGGGAAACAATGCGTTAGGCTTGGGAGACTCATTTTCCACTTACCCAGAGATGAGCTTCGCGTTGTCCGAGAAGTTGCCTGCATCACAATCTCATCGCTGTCATCTTGGAAGCTTCCCAGCTTTGTAATCCGTGGTCTGTGGGACGAGGTACATGAAGTTGAGGGCATGTAAGTGAATTGTGCTAACTGTATGCGCTGTTCTGCATTACGTATCTTGAGAGAAAGTGCGTGATTCACAACTACTTTGAAACAATTTGTAGTTTTAATTTTATAAACTAATAAATAGTTAATAGATCTCAAAAGAAAACAATTGTTATTCCCGATCGAGCTGAATGATGTCGAGGCACCCTTGAAATGACAACAGATATTTTGATTTATGAGGGTTCTTTACTGCAAGTTTCATCATTTTCAAAATTTTCTCAAAAAGAGCCTGTAATTTGGTTTTATTACACTTTACCTTCGAATAGCTTAAAAGAAGTCTTAAAAAATTGTGTCTGTCTAATTTTCCTTGAACTTTCTGAATTTTCGAAAAAAAGAGTAAGTTAGTAGTGCGAGAAACTATGTTCTGTTGCAGCCACAGGTAGTCTTTTCGGAATAAAATAAATTCTCCAATATTCAATCTTCAAATTTCATGTTCAGTTATTTTCAAAACATAATTATTATATCAATAATTTTTGAGTCAAATCGTTACCATTTTCAAAAATATATTATTGACAGTGGTACATGGCACTGCCCAGTAATGAAAATTGAAAAATCACAGCCGACTCCGAGTACAGTAAACCTCCTCACTTATCAGACATAGTGAACCAACAGTTTTGGTTCACTATATCTGATAAGTGACAATAAACTGGAAATAATGCTTTTTCTGTATATTTCTGTATGATTAACATTTTATACCCGAGGTTCATTAAAATATCTCAACGCGAATTTAAAAATCAATATTTTAATTTATATTTAAAGTAACAGAACTTTTATTACTGATTTTTCTGTATATTTCTGTATTTCTTATACCCGAGATTTATTAAAATATCCAAACGTGAATTTAAAATATCAATATTTTAATTTAGCCTTAAAATAATAGTACTTTTATTACTGTTTTCTCTTATATGTTTTCTTGAAATATGTTTAGAGATCATTCTCTAGTGTTTGAGCTTTCTTCACACGTGATCCTATATAGGCCACACTGGAAATATCTTAAACTATTGAATGACTTTCTTACTGATGTAACACTTTATTCAGTTATATCCTCTTTATCTTCTGATCTGAAAGATCTTTTTCCAATGTATTTGATGTTTTACTCAGGTGGGATTTAACTAGCTTTTATCTTGCAGACCACGTTGATGGAGGCTTCAGTATCGAGAGAATTTCCATAAATGAGGTGGAAAAAGTCTTCAGTGATACTATCTCTCAATTTCTGACATTCACTGTCAATGCCTAAAAGAGACTCTAGAGATTCTTCTCCTGCAAATTCATAGGTTAATTAGTATTTACAGTCGTGAAGCTGAGTATTTTTTCTGTACTGTACTATTTTCTACGTCCACAAAATACGATCTTGAGTTCCCTATAACCCAATAGTCTAGTGTCTATAAGTTTTATGTGGATGGAACTAGTGATATGGTTCAGTATAACCAATAGCTCACTATATCAGAGTTAATTATCGGCTGACAACTGCCACGGCAGCAACAATTGTCGATTGTATAATGTCACTGATCGAGAGGTCGTAGGGATCTAGTCCCGATGTTGGCAGATTTTTCACACAAACTACATCGTCGTACTCATCCGCTGTCTGAAGGAGAATTGCAGTGGCCGGTGGTTTTGATCGAGTATTAAGAGATCCCTCCTTAGGCGAAAGCCGGAACAGTACTTTGACTAACGGGCCACGAACCGCACGCATTCTTTCTTTCCTCTTCCTGGTCTCTCTTCTCCCCTTATCCAAACTCTCACACGGTGTACACCTACGGGTCCCCGGAGTAGGGCATGCACTGCACCTCCGGGACAAATGACTATAGCAAATGACAAGTGACGAAATACAATCGCCTTAGGAGGCTCACGGTATCAACTGATGTCACAGCAGTGCTCCTGACTGGGAGGACCTAGGGTTCGAGTCTCGACGGGGGTGGCTTTTTTTGACACGTTGACTAAGTCGCTATCTGAAGGACAATTATACGAATAGGGTTATATAAGGTAGTTTTGCGTGGTTTCTCTGTTCAACACCAAGCGAATGCCGGAGCAGTACCATAACAAACGGGCCACGGACGCGCGCTATGTCATTCCCCTTTCTTGTCCTATCTTCATCCCATCCTTGCGTGGACTAACTGCCGCACAAGCCGGGAGACCATTCGGAAATTTAGAGCTTGTCCCGGTGGGGACAGTGACTGGGGAGATACCTGGGTTAGGGAAAAACCCGCAAACCGACGGGTAGGTCAGCGCCGATTCTCGCCATCTAGCAAGGGAAGATTACCGCCGCCTCCCTCAATAAAAACAACAACATATGCACTACACTGACGGAGCTAACGACCTCGTTAGTAGCCACACATAATCCTTGAATCAGGGAAAGCCAAACCAGTCCTCGCCTGGTGGGGCGGTCGGCCTTGCTGGAGCGCGTCGCCTCCTGCGTGCCCAGGCCGAAGATGCCCTTCTGCCCCTGGCTCTGGCTCTGACCCTGGCCCTGGGCCTGGGTCTGGCGCTTGCTGGCCATGGCGCCGCCGCTGCCGCCAATGGGGAGGGCAGGGGCGCGCGCGCACCCGCCCGGGTGGCTGCCACGCGCCGGCGCCCAGCAACGGCGCCCAGCAAGAAAAGTCGCCCAGAAACGGCGCCCAGCAACAACACCCAGCAACAGCGCCCAGCAAGAGAAGTCGTCCAGAAGCGCCGCCCAGCAACGGCACACAGCAACAGCGCCCAGCAACGGCGCACGGCAACGCCGCCCAGCAAATGGCGCCCAGCAACGGCGCCCAGAAACAGCGCACAGCAACGGCGCACAGCAATGGCGCACAGCAACTCACCACTGGCCACGGGATTGTGCACATTGTTTCAATTAATTATTTTATTTACGGTTTAGTAGTTCATTGCTAGGCGTTTACCGGACCGGAAATAAATCACACAACGGCATTGTCAATACCCTTGTGGGCCTTTCTGATTCGTTATGCCCGCGCGCGACTTTGGAATACTTTATGGCCAGCTCTCATACCAACACAACAAATACGACAATTGGAATTATTATGGACCCCATAAGATATGTTCCCGGACCACAATTGTTCGCGATTGGTTTGAAGAACAGTGTGAAACATGCAAACGAATTATTTGGTCACCCAGATCACCCGACATGAATTCTATCGAACATACGGGGCATAATCGAGAGGACAGTTCGTACACAATATCCGGCACCGGTAACCCTTTCGTAATTAGGGGCAACTACTGAGGCAGTAAGGCTCAATATTTCTGCACGACACTTCCAACGACTTTTTGAGTCCATGCCACATTGAGTTGCTGCAATTTCCCGGGAGAAAGAAGGTCCGACACGATATATGGAGGTATCACATGACTTTTGTCACCTCAGTGTATATGCATAACGGGAGTTATGAAAGTTTTTGAAAACACTGAAGAAAAAATTTAAAAAAATACAAAAATTTTGTAAGAATTTAGACCCTGAGGGTTGAGTTGGCCTATTCCACACCCGGATGCGCCATAAACATACTATCTTTGAGGTAGTTTGAAATGAACATGTAGAATTATGAAGTAACGATAGGTTAGAACTTTGCTTAAAAGCGCAGTCATTGAAACGTAGTTTGGAGGAGTTATGATTTTTTAGTAATGGTAATGGTAATGTTAATGAAGCTTGTATGAAGAGGAATGACGTAAACTTACGTTTGACCAGATTCTGTTAAATATAACTTTCAAGGGTCTTCGTTACCCGTCAGCGATTTGCGCACCTGCAGAGATGTAGTGAAGGTGTTTTTTCTGTGAGTGTTCCATTATTTTAAATTTCAATTTCGTTAATGTTTTCTGTGATCATGTCTTGGTTTATTTTAAATGTAGATGTCTGTGTTTCCTTTTGGTTGCAAATCTGGAATATCGGTGTGTTCGCTATCAACAAATATCACAATATAAAATGGTATCCGTCAATAAGGAATTCGAGAAGAAGTTCGTTTCAAAATTCCTTGTTGACGAATACCATTTTTTATTCTGACATTTGTTGATTTATTGATGTTGTTCGTCACTAGACTAATACAAATACTATAGAGGCCTGAAAAAATCCTATCATACAAACCATTCGATCTGTTCATTTGTAGAATATCAATTAAATTGATATTTTCCTCATAGGATCTTCCTTTAAATGAAATTTATAAAACAGAAATAAAGACGTAAAATCGTGTTATAAAAAATAAAATTTTATTAAAAATAAAGTGTAAACTCCTTATAAAACTCAAGCCTATCGTTTGGCTGTTGCAGGCGTAGGAAATAAAACAATATATAATGCCCTTGTATCGTCTGTCACTTTTCCGCGTTGCGCCTTTTTATACCGATGTTCTCGAGCAGCGTCTGCATGAGCTGCCCCTTCTCTGCCGGTTGAAGGAAACTGCTGCGTAAGGCGTTGATGTTCTGAGGAAGACATCGAAAATCATTATTTGCTCAACCCTTCAGTACTCGCGAGAGGTATTTAGAAACCTCGTGGTCAACGTGTTGTTGTTATTGTTACTTCTCAGAGATGGAGTTATCGCATACTAGTTTATGTATTCCTCAATTGAATCGTTTCTTTCAGAAGCACGTCAAACGCCAAATTCCTTACTTTGAGAAAACTGAGAAAAAGTCTCCCAATTAATTGATTTCAAAACAGGTTTATTTACTAAAGCAGTTGATAAATGAATATTTTTCATATAAAATAATAATCCGTCGCTAATGCGCGTTTTAGATTTTGGCGTTTGACGGGTTTCTGAAATAAACGATTCAATTGAGGTGTAAGAAATACATTTTTGCTTTGTTGCATTCATGTATGTGTACTACGTTACCAGTTATATCTACAGAATATTGCATTGAAAATCTATATACCCCACCCGAGCATCCATGTAACTTCTTATGACAATGATGACAAATCTTATGACAATGCAGGCGCTAGGCAATTCTGCACTCGACCTTCTTACAATGTCAAATTCCTACGAAATTCGTGATACTAATCGCTAACAAAATACGTGGTGATGCTAACTAATAGCCAGTAAAATACGTGGTGATGGTAAATCATTGTATCGCAGAGCTTTCGAAGAAAGAAACAGATCAGTCTCAATTTGCGGTGCTGAAGTTAACTCGCGTTGCTAAAGTAAAGCTCGTATATTCGTGATTATTGGCATTGCGCGTAGAATCCTTATGAAAGTTCACTTTACGAAACAGGTATAAACTTATATGATTTTTATATCCTGTTTCTAGTTCCATTTTTTGCAGTTAGCCAAACGTTCCATACGAAATTACTGGGGAGAGAAATCTATGCGTTTGGTGCGTAACATTTTCAATTATTTTTTCTCACGCACCAAATCATGACACATGGAACAAGTATTTTCAAATGCATGTTACTATTTCTACATCTTTATGAATCAAATTAAACGATTTAATTATATTTTTAACGGCAGCAATTTTTAAAATGTCTTCCGATACTTTTATTTATATAGTATTTCGCTCAACACACTCCCCAAGCCATAAAATATCAGTCGAGTACCTTTACTTACCGAGCGTACCAAGTGAGCTTCTGTAAGGCCCCAAGACGTAACCAAGTCATATTCCTCTTGCAGCGTGAGACCAGTTATTGTCGGATAGCTAGTACTCAAACTAAAGTTTGCTCCATCTTCGGCGAATCTGAAATATGGAAATGTTGGGAATGAAATGCATACACAGTACACAAGAAGAAATTTGCCTGCGATCTGAACCCGCCATCTTGTGTTCATGGATGGGGAACTGTTAATAAACGAAGTATTTCTGAGGCCGACTACTACTATTACCACCAACTATTCTCAACAAAACACATTCTCCATTAAAAAAAATTTTTTTTCCAATCCCTCAAGTTCCCGATCCCCGCCCCTGAACGAGGAAGAGGACTCCTATCAACAAGTAAAAACCCAGAAATCAACTGCTGGAGCAAGCTTTCGAGATACTCGATTATAATTTTATATATCTCGACATGCACGTCTTGTTATGCAACAGTAGTCCTGCTTTGTACAATTCATGAAGCCAATTCGCCTCAGCGTCGGAAATTCCCGCGAAGCTGGTCTACGCAACCAATCGTGCAATAAGCGTCGCGATTCTCAGAATTGATACGAGATACGAGCAGCTTCGTATTAAATTTGAAAACCTCACTAACATTCTCAACTTTTAATTTGTCATGTTCTCATGCATTTCTTCTTTAATTATAATTCAGTATAACTCAATGCCTTCAAATTACAACAATCGAAGCTCACCGCTCATTGGTTGTCGTCGCCCGCAAGCGACAAATGCTGGCTTCCCCAAGCAGTGTTGCCATATCGGCGGAATTCCCGCCGTTTTCAGCGGATTTTGAACTCGTACGGCGGAAAAAAAATGAGTTTCGCGGACAGCGGAATAAACGGCGGGAATTAATAAAGTGTAAAGCAGTAAAATTAGTAAAGCATCAGTTTTCGTTAACCTCTATTAATAAGTTGTCTTGCACAGTTGTATATTTTTAAAATTTCTAACTCCATGTTACTAGCAAGAATAAATAATATAGTACTTATACAATAAATTATATACTACCTAAAATCAATTGTTATTATTTTGCAAATTTTCACCCAAGTAATGCATTCTATACTATCTAAAAATTGAATTACAGGTTGAATAAAGCCACTTTATTTCGCAATCATATTTTTGCTTTAATAGAATAAATTAATACAACATTTAAATATGGAAAAATCATTTATTTTACGATTTAGGCGGGAAATTTAAAACCAATTTAGCGGATTTTCGGCGGAAACTGAAACGAACATGGCGGAATCTCTCTAAACACATCTGGCAACACTGTCCACAAGCTACGGTAACGAACTGACGCCAGTCGAGCAGTGATCCTCGCAGCAGGCGGATTCACGTTCGCCCTGCTCGCGCTTAACTTGTAAATTGTGCTAAATTACCGCAATAACTGAAAATACGCGTGTGAACGGTACATTTTAGCATGTTAAGTATAATATTATCTCATTGCCATAGTGTTGTACGCAGTCGTGATCATTATTCGAACTCAATGATATAATATTAGCTCATAGCGAAACGGCAGTAAATCAAACCTGTATTTCTTTAACATAGCTTACATGTGTCGCGATAGTGCGACGCGACGCGCAGTCAATACAACCACGCGAGCTTATGTACTGGGTTGTGTTCGTGGCGTAGTGTTGTACGCCACATGTAGTGTTGTTCGCGGCATAGTGTTGTACAACGTCATTATTTGAACTCAATGAGCGCGTGAAATGCAGTATCGTGCAACAATCGGACTAATGCTCGTTGCAATTGCTTTCCTAACAATTAAGTTTTTTTATTTAAGGTCGTGTTAACTACTAGGTCATTAGCGAACACTATTGCGTGTAACGGTATGGTAACTGTGAGGATGACACATGATGATGATGATAGGGGTGTGAAAGGGCGAACACAATACAACTATGCCCGAGGCGGGACTCGAACCCGCAATCCTTCGGGCCGGGAACAATCAAGTTGTGCACAGTGACTTAATAACAACCAACGTTCGCTACAGTGGTAGCCTTCACGAGCCCGTGATGAACTCTGCACTAAATGGTCAGAATGGGAAACTTCGCGCTGTCTCGTGGCCAGGGGCGGTCGACACGCCTCCCGTGGTCGTCGCCTGAAAGGTCACCCCGGGCAGCTGAAACGCACCCTTCTCGTCAGCTGTTCACCCATGCTATCTGCAGGCGCATGGAATGACACTCCGGCACAGGCTCCTACATCGATGTATTCTTGTTTCAGTATATTCTACATATCAAGATGCTCTGTGTGTTTAATGTACTTCACCAATGTGATTAAGCAATGTCACGTCAATTTTATTTTTTAATGTGCCCTTAGTGTATATTGTAACATGTGTCAAGTCATAGTGTATTAAACTCACTCTTAATTTAATAACACCTGCGGTGTTTTTCAACTTGCATAAGGCATCTGTTTCAATCAAGTAATGCCATAGCAATCATCTGACTCTCAGTTCATTCTCTTAGGCTAAATTACAATTAATTAATTTTCAATCATTATACGTTTTGCAATAATTCACAGTTTCAATAATATTTCTTACATAAATTCTACTTTTTCTGAATCTCCCTATATGAGAGCTCCTGTCATTAGAATATTATGCATTTGCTATTTCAGATAAATCAAAGCGTTCACGTTAGATTACAAACATGATGATCCTTCGAATTTAATAACCTATGAGGTAAGTGGTTAACTGACAACAAACCACAGCACCCCCCACACACACACACACATACACACACAACAACCCACTGCTCAAAAGGCTTCTTTTCCTCCTACAACCTTGCATGAAGAGTCACGACTCTTCGAGACACGCATGCAGATTACAACATCACCGAGGCCAGGCGAGGCCGCCAAATCGGAGGGTGCACAAACGTGGTCTGAACTGAGTTGTTATAAGAAGAAGACAAAGAAGCGAGGTGTGTTCTTCGATGTAAATAGTTTTGCGCTCTCGATCATCAGAATCGTACGTGTTACTCATACGATACCTAGAGATATGTACTTTAAAACTGTGTATCTAAATAATATATTCCTTAAATAATAATTTAGTAATTCCAAATGGAAACTTGAAGTATCACAACGAAATTATATTTTTAATTTTTTTGTCTTTTAATTTCCTTCCTGGCATTTCCGAGCTACGATATTAACTGAAGCTAATTTATCTAGTTTTTAAAACATTAAGCAAGGTTTGTCCATGATTGCCCCATTTTGCGTGAAGGTACATTGTAATAATGCACATCTAGTTTTGTTAGTCTTTCTACCTGCAATATTCATTTTCTTAATTCTACCTTTATAATTTGATACTAGAGCGCTTTATTAACAAGAAGGGTTAGGTATGATGTAATTAAATACCCTGAAAAGAAAAAAACGAAGAAATAGTGCAATCTAGAAGAAAAAATTTCCCAGAACGGAAGCAATGATTGTTATTGGTACATTTGCTGATGTAAAATTACAACCAATTTTAAGCCACTCAATTGCGCATTTTTGCAAGCTTAGAGAAATGTTTTGACTAATACTGTTTTAGAAAATTCAGGAAAGTTGTGTTTGTTTACTTATTAAGGGGAATTTGAGGGATCACATCAATACCAATATAAGCAGAAATGTACTTCAAACACGGAAGCAGCAGATGTAAGTATTTTCATTATATCATTCCCCTCAAATTTAATTTTAAAAGCCCCAAATGAAATGAAACTATACAACACATACTTTCTCACATCATTGGAAACAACCTCGTAATATTGGAATAGAGTAAAGAGAAAAAATTATCACAAAGGAATTTTATCTAAACATTGTTACACCAATGTTAAAACCTTTAAAGTACAAATTCACTTCTTTAAGAAGAGTCACATGATAAAAGTTCTACTTCTGAAGTTATATAATTAAATGTTTGAATGTTTAGCAATTAAATAATTCTTTATTGAAATATTAAGTGTACGAAGGTCACTCCGATTCCGAAAACCTCCAAAAATAATTTTTGCCGACTTTTCCCTTTTCTGGCCTGACTGTGCGACGGTGGCAGGATTTTCTACACTGGCTACATAGCAAAGCCGAATTCAGTAGTTTCCCCGATCTACACTTGGCGAATGCCGGAGCAGTACCCTACCACGAACCGTGGGCCACGAATCGTGCGCGATCTTTCCTAACACGTCCTTGTCCTCACTCCTTACATGCACCACACATCCCGGCAGACCGGTTGGGAGCTTAGAACCTATCCTGGCTGGGGCGATGCCCTGCTGGTGGGAGATACCCGGCTGGGGAGAACCTCGCAAGCCGACGGGTAGCTTGGTGCCGGATTTCACCATCCAGCGGGGGCAGATCACCGTCACCTTCAGCGACGAAAACGTGCACTACGCATACGGGACTGCTGGCCTAAGTAGACTCACTGCGCCACCGGGTGCTTCTTGGCGCCGTCCACGGAGCAGGTGAGCAGCGACATCCACGGGCAGCACTCGAAATGCACGCCGCGCTCCAGGCACTTGATGTACAGCTGCGGCAGCTTCAGCACCTCGTACCCGTGCGCGATGCGCTGCGCCCGGTACTTCTCGATGCCCTGCGCCACTCGCAATGACCATTTTCACATTAATTACACTGCGCTGAGTTTCGTTTGAAAAAAATGATGTTTCAATTTTTAAACGGTTTTCATAGTAATTGACCACGCTGTACTCGAAAGTAATATTAGTGCTACTCAATCACGTCTAGTTTTTGTGCTATGGATCATATTGGCTATTAAGCATACTATTTTTACCATTAGGACACTTTCTGTTTCTAGAGGGTCAATAACTACAAAACAGACATGACAACATCAGTAGATTACATGAAGGTAAGTATTGAGTGAATAAAACACAAGATAGTATCAGCGCAATCTTTGTTAAAAGAAAATTATATAAAAAACATAAATATTATGGAAAAAATTAATAGTTTCGTACTACCTTTCAGTATGCATCCCTCGCGAGTAATAAATGTGTTCGATTGAAATAAATGTAGCTATTTCACCTTTCGTTTATCAAATTTTAAAGTTTTTCATATAAGACAACTAGTTTTATAAAATTATGACTTAAGCGCCTTTCGTTTATGTGCGACTCCAGGTTCACTTCTTTTCAGATACCGACAAAGATCAAACATCAAGCCCCGGCGACTTTGATATCTCTCTTCTATCGTACTGATGTCCTGGTGGGACCTTTTTCTTGTTCTTTAAATATTTCAGGAAACAAATCGTGAATGACGGCGTGAGCTTTGCAGTCAGCAATAAGGTGGGAGTTTGAGGATGGTGCGCCCGAAATAGTGAACATTTCTCCGAAAACCCGCGGCTTAGACAGCAAATATAGCACATTTCATCCCCCTTAATGTTTTTTAAGTTTTCTTGTGATTATGTGACTTTGCAATTTCCTTGCTCTAAATTTCATTTGCAACGCTCTCCCATAACCCTGATTTAGAGGCTAACTAATTGCGGGAGATGTTCTTTTCGTCGATAACTGCCTTTCAGTTGTAAGTTTTAGTAGGCCCTGGGCTACTTGCCGCTTTGAAAATTTGGCCCGCAGTCCAGAAATAGTGTGGAGATCCCCCCTGGTTTAGATAGTAGTTAATTGAATTATCCACTGTACTTCTGTTATTGTTATTTTATTTTTTATTCTCTAATATTTTGAAACGATAAATATCGAACCTGTAAGTCATTAATTTTGAGTCAATACAACTAAAATGTCTCACTAATTATGATCATAAACTTCAAACACATCTGTGTGAGAACGTGGAGCCAGGTTTGACGTGCAAAAAGTTGCACCCTTTGCATCATGGGTAGTTGTATTGAATTATCCACTGTAAATCTGTTTGTTATTCCATTTTCTTATTCACTAATATTTTGGAACGATAAATATTGAACCTTCATGTCATTAGTTTGGAGTCAATACATAAACAATGTTTCACTAATTATAATGAGAATTAATTATAATCAGATGTAATTATAACTTTAAACACATCTGTGTGACAACGTGGACTCCGGTTTGACCTGCGAAAGGTACGCACCCGCTGCACCATGTAGGCCGAGCCCATCAGGCCCGCGTGCACTGTGCGATGAATCCCCATGGACGTGGCCACGGTGAAGGCCCGCACCTCCTCGCGAGTCAACGGCACCTCCTCTGCATCGGCACAACATCATCTCGCTTTGCCTCACTCACCTCCTGTGTCGTAAAAGTTTTTTGAATACTGACAAAGTAGAAACAAGGATAAGGGAGATCGAGAATAAGACGTTTGCCCAACTTGTATCCAAAACTGTCTTATGAAATAGTTCTGCGTTCGAAAATGTGAGTGGCCACATCGTCGAAAGAGTCATTATTTGTCATCGCTTGTGACAAATAATGGAAAATATACACACGGACAGGGAAAGTACATAGGGGAGGAACTAAAATTAATGCCTCGAAAAAGTGGACAAAAAATGCAATACTCTGTTCAATTCAAGATTCTAATTAGAAAACAAGGTGATGAGTAAGTAGGAGACAGAAAGTATCTTACAATAAAATCGTACGATACGATAATTATAAATCGTCGATCATGCGATAGAATTGTACAATACGGATACAATCGTACAAATCCATACTCGTACAATCAGAAAATTTTATTACATTCATACTATACAATTCAATCTTACAAAATGATCAAACAATACGATAGAATCCTACATTACGATGCAATCACACAAGTCGATCCAATTGTACCATACGATGTAATCGTATTTTAAATAAAATCGTGACACTGTAACTCAAACTTATAATTTTATTTTCCAATCCCTTACGCACAAATACACAGATCTAAAGCAATAGTTCCCAACAGGGTCTGCATCGACAACCGGGGGGTCCATGATGATCCAAGGGCTTGTAATTCCAAATACACAGAGCGAAAGGACAGATAAAATAGTTATTTTTGTATTAGGTGAGTGAAGTTACTGTTTTTGCACGATTGAGATTGAGTTTCTTTTACCGAGATTAATAAGTCGAGGAAAAAAACTATCGATATTGAGAAAAAAACCATCATTTTACTCACGTAATAGAAACAAATTTCTATGGACATTTAAAAACGCTTCCATTACGAATTACGGTTTTTTCCTCTCTGCAGTTCATGGTTTATTCAAAATCTCTACCATCGTCAACGTTCGTATATCAGGAGATCTTGGTTTCCCGACCTACGGTAGTGAGGCATATGAGTTGTTTCTTACGCGTTCTTATTGTATAACTGGTATTATCCGCGCACGTTTTCCGGAGTCTTCGTTTCGCTAGATACGAGAGAAGTGGGAATTTGTTCATTTCGACGACAGAATAATTTTATTAAACCTACAACTCGTTTTTCGAAGTAAAATAATTTCTATTGTACGCGAGCAAACATTTCTAATAATGAGATTTTTGTGAAGCACGATCTTGGTAAATATTTATTATATCAATTAATGTTAGTAAAAGAGTGGGGTAGGTTTTCAAGGGCTCAAAAAATGTGTGGATGTATTATCTATTTCGTAGTTATAATTACTGAATTTAAACGATTAAAATCAATGCTGGAACTTCCCAAGAGCTGTTCAAATTTGCAAACGCCGCAGTATCTAATTTATTACTGAAAATGATTAAGGTATTTATTACTGAAAATGATTATTATTACTGAAATTTATTACTGAAATTATTTATTATTAATTACTGAAAATGATTAAGGTATTTACGAAACATACCATCAGTTGAGAAATTGGTGTACATCGAAAGGCGACTCCACACATTCGGCATTCGTCGAGCAGACAGCTCGCCCAATCCCAAACAGCTAATGTGCTCGGCGAGTGTTCGCTCCCTTTGATGTGTCGTAGAGACCGACACGCGGTTGGTAGGGTGAATACCGAATATTCGGTGCTCGGCGAATAGCGAGCAACTCGTCCACACTACTTGGTATTGGGCGAGCGGTTGTTCGGGATTCGCCGAATGCCGCATGTGTGGATCCGCCTTAAGAGAAGTGCAACGAGTTTCATAATAAACTATGGAATAATTGTTATTTGGAATAGTTTAAAAACGGTGGTATTAAAGTTGTTTTGCCAATAATGTGTGTTTTATTTTCTTAAACTACCTATCGTGCGTTAATATTTGGTTTTCCCTGTCACGTCACCGTGGAAAAAAAAGTTTTACGCACGGTGACACGTTTTTTAGATATTTTGAGAAAATATTAACTACACAATTTTCAGTGTATCAAATCACACTTTTTTTACGATCGGGAAAACAATATTTAGAGAAAAGAACTTACCATACGTTGGGGAAAATACATCTGTTTTATTGAATTCTTCATAGGACGAATGCAGGTCAATACCAACAATTCCTTGATCACGAAACTGGTTGACCAAGTGTAAAATGTCGTTGCAATCACCCATGCCAACGATGATGGCTAGGATTGTGCGGACGATGATTCCCATTTCGACTTCTGCAAATCTGAAGCCACGATTTATCGCCATCACGACATCTGCGAGCTCTGTGTGTCAAGGAGATTGAAATGACTTGATATAGCAAGTACGTAAAACTGTAAACAATATATTCTAAAAAATGAACAAATACTTGTATGTCTTGAGCATATTTTATTTTGTTAAAATAAAATAATTTCAGAACATCTATATGCATTTAAAAAACTGAGGGGTTTTGTTTAAATAGAATTTTGAGCTTTTCACTCAACCCAATTTCGTGATTTTTTTCTTTAAATGAAAGGTAGTGAGTCCAAGACATGTCACTTGCTTGTTTATAATATACACTCTAATACGTAAAATTGTGAGCTTATCTGTTGTCATTTGCTGATTACGTCTTTTTTGAGATCTACTATAACCAACATGGCCTTGCTTCATTTTGCGATGCGAATTGCAATCAATTTATCGAAAGCAGTTGTCGTGTCTTCTGAAGTATGATATTATAGTTAGTGAAGAAAAGATGGCGAGATTTTTAAATTCGAAGGTCAATGAGTGTTTTCACCTTTCGCGTGAGAACGTACGTAAATGCAATAACAAGCAATGCCTTATATGAGCGTCTCTTTAAAAAAATCAATTACGTACTTAAATTATGGTGGATTGCGGAATTTTATGCTACAGGACCCTTACGGCATACATGTGCAATTACTTTGTCAGAATCATATTAAACACTTGTGTTTACAGTGAAACGTGATTACGTAGATTCAGATTCTGTAAACCAGTCATGGCGTTGATTTTGGAAATATGGTACTGAATGATTTGTGAGGTTTTCATATAGTACATATACTGCATAGTTCTGTCATAACTTTTACAGAGTGCTTCCTTCTTTACGATTAAATCTCCCGGCGTCAGCTAGTTTTTCTTTTAATTCATGAAAAATAAGATTCCGTTTTCTTTTATGCCCGTCTACCTAATACGAGTACCCACAAAATGTAGACAATCGTAGCTATCACATACTGAGCTTATTCAGGTCCCATGGGCAGCTCACTGGCCAGCGTCCTCACATTCCATGAAGGAATCCCGAGTTCGATTTCTGGTCGGGGAAGATTATAGTGTGCGCTTTCACTGCAATGTTTCAGTATCTGTTGTTGTGTGACAATGAGAAAGCTCTTTTCTCGGGTTGGTCTACACCACAATACGTAGGGATGTGGGTGCTCTGGGCTGTCCGGGTGACGCCGCGTCGAAGGCTGAGTTGGCCGCTGCTTCAGCCAATAGTACTCGGCCTAGACTTGAATATACACACGAGCGCTGACCATCACGGCGCATACCAGCCCTGAGGAAGACCACGACAGGATGGTCGAAACGTCGGCAACTCAGCCTTCACCTGGCTCACGCGGCGTCACCCGGACAGCCCAGATCACCCACATGACTCTGGCCACGGAAACCTACGACTTCAATACGTAGGGATGTCTTATGTGCTAACCACACGTGCCCGTTAACCCATGACGGCAAGGCTGGAACTGTTGCTGCCGTGCCAGTACAGGCATAGCTTACTCAGTTCTAAATGTTATTAGCAAAATAGAATTGAGAACGTAAATACAAATGTTTGTTTTATAAACAACCTATGTGTTTAAAAAAGTAAACTATGTCCTTTTACGTCAAATCATTTCTTAAAAAATGTTTTATCCATTTTCTACTCAATTATATATTGTAATATCATTAGATAGCTCCAGCATAATGCGTATTGATAGTTATACGAATAAAGTTTCATTATAGATGTTTACATTACACATTACAGAGAAGTTTTAAAATTAAGAATTGAGACGTTATCAATCGTTCATACTATTAAGTGTTTCGTTGGATTGTCTGTATTTCTGTGCTGATACAAAATGTGAGGCGGTGACGATAAACCGGGCCTGGGTTCTCGGGTTCTTCAGTATTCTGAATGTTGTAAATAGGGGAGGGTAGGCCCAGTATGAGTATCCTTATATAGGTATATCAGGTATTAAGCTGACTGTTATACTCATGTCTGTCCGTGTCGTAAGAAACCAATGAGAAGCAAGAATATATTAAATTTAATCTAATCTCATATGTTTATCACCATACGTTTATCACTTTTTTTTACCTTTTTCTCTCCACTGTAATCACTTTATTTACCGTTTGATGTTATCGATAGCAATTGTTTGAAGTCCATAATAACGTATGAGCATCAATATATAATATTAAAATATTTGTCATTTTGCTAATGTGCAAAATGCAATAGAATATATTGCTAAAGATTCAGAGCTGAAAAACAGCAAAGGAAACAGAAACTATGTGGAAGCAATTTCAAGAATTTTGTGTAGAAAGAAAATACAAATGGACAGCACAAACTAATAATGAAGAAATTACACAAATTTTAGGCAATTAATGTGCAAAAATTAGAAGGTAAAGAGTACAAATAATATGCTACTAAAAGTATGTGGAACGTTACAACCAAAATTATTCATAAAAATACTTTAATGAGTACGCATATGTTCAACTCATTCGACACTGACGAATCCCGCTGGTAATTCAACTTATACATCTTCCGCTTCAAATGCTTCCACGGAATACCAAGACATGGAAAACTCGACTTCCTTCACGATTTAATAATTATGTTTTTAATAAATATTCTTGTAATTAGCTTTGTTATAATTGCTTTTTGACAATTTTATTACCACAAAATTGAAATGTAGTCCAAACTAGCGTACCCAGGTTAAGGATACCAGTGCCGAGTGCTCTGACCTTGCAGCGTCCGCCCACGCGGGTGCCTGTGGGACGTGAGCATCTGCGGTGCGTAATGCGCCTCCACGTACAGGACGCCCTGCTCCACCTTGTCCTCGCAGAACTCGTACGCAATTCTCTCCAGCGCCACCAAGTCGCCGCTGAAATAGTCGAATTTCGAAGTAGTAAGAGGTTAGCTCGACAGCAAATTATGTTACTGAATGTCAAATAAATATCATCGTGAATGGAGTAAAACTTAAAGTAACATAAATTATCCAAAAAGATAATAAATTTTTCAATTTGGCATTATTATGGTATAACCCATAGCAACTATATGTTTTCTAGAAGAAATGTTATGGGCTCACACAGTTGTTTGTTCACAACAACAAATGGCTGTGCGTGTGCCTCTAGAATGCGATGAGCAATGTGAAAACAGTTGCCTGACTGCTGCCGTACCAAACGAATGTAAGCCGTTTTAAGCAGCTCTCATACACCAAGATAGCACACAAAATTTGTCAACACGAAAGTACCAGTTGCCGTAGGCACTAGGCTAAGTTAGTTGTAAGTATTTCAGTGATTCACATTTTGGGTGTAATATTTTAGTTGAAGGTAAATGTTTAGAACAACTCACCGAATCTCAATTCAAGCAAGAAATACTTCGATACCAGATACCAACAACACTTACGCGATGGCTTGAAGGTACGTGGGGACAGGCTCCAGGAACTGGAGGAGGCTCATGGGTTCGCGCACGATGAGAGCGTCCTTCACAGCTCGGATCGATCCGTCCCCTGGCAGACTCAGCTTTTTCGACCTGCCACAGGCACAACTCGAATACAAGACTCGGATTTACAGCAGAACACAAACACAGAATATTTTGTTAATGAACGCTGTTCACAATAATTAAGCAAACTACCAGAACGAAAATTTCTATTTCATTAATTTAAACTGAATTCAAACAAGAACAAACAAGTCTGTACGTATAAGCTGAATAATTCTAAGTAGATATTTTATAACAGTGAGTCTGGATATTTTATAATAGTGATTCTCATACAGCTGGCCTGTATGTTAATTATTAGCATAAAACATAACTTTGGTGAGAATACATTCGTCTCCCGCCTATCTTTTTCGCTTTTCAGACCCCATTTCTTTCTGGGACGATTACCAGAAATTTATGCTGTAAGCCTTGTTATATGTTCTATATAAACTCATAACGTGCTCCTAGTTTTCCTGGAGTGTTTCGCTTAATTGATTTCTTACTTCTGTTTCCGGGAGCACACAGTTCCGGTCACAAGCTATTATCATGAGTACTGTACGTGCCTGTTAAATCGCGGGAGATAACGGTGTTGCTGCTCCGCTGAAACATGACGGCCGACAAAGAAGGTTTCGTGCTTGTAGTTGCTCTCGCCAGTGGGGCACCGACAAGCCCGGACAAGCTCAAAACTCCCGAGTGCACTTCCGACATATAAGGTAGTGTAGTGCATACAAGTAAAAGTGTTATGGTTGCGTGCCCCCTGGAATTTGCCCCAGGCAGTGCGCAATCTCTCTCTCTCTCTCTCTCTCTCTCTCTCTCTCATATATATATATATATATATATATATATATATATATATATATATATATATATATATATATATACTAGCTGACCCGGCCACGCGTTGCTGTGGCTAAAGTTTTTGTTATATTACATTATAGTAAAAAATCTAAGAGGAACAATAAGAGAACATCAGTCACGGAGTCCACTATGCTTTTTCACACAGATGGTATTTGTAAAAAAATATGGTGATCTCCTTATTTGACTTTCTACTACTATAACCCTTTAGTACAATGAAATTATTTACCAATAAAGACGAAAATATTGATGTTGGTATACAAATTCACTGGATTGAGATTTGAAGGGGAAGTACGTTGAACACAATTAATTAAAATGTTCTTACACTTGATATTAAGCAGAAATCAATAGGTACAAAATAAAAATTTATCAGATTTATTATTTCCATTTAATTTGTATAACAAATATAAGTACTATTCAATTATAAATACTTTCAAATTCAATTTAATTTAACACCAATCGGTGCACAATGTTTTTGGTTAACCTGTCTTTAGCTAACACAAATATATTAGACGGTTTCCCAACACGTGAACACGCAACATATAGTTGCCCATGAGAAAAACATGGATTTTCCAAATCTAAACCACAAATGGACATTGTTTGACCTTGAGATTTATTTATAGAAATGGCGAAAGCTAAACGAATTGGAAACTGTAGCCTTTTGAAGGGTATGGTAGAATCTGATGGTATCATCGGAATACGTGGCAGCAGGACCACTTTTCCTTTAAACTTCCCAGCCAAAATGGTTGCTTCAAGAATGTTTCCGGTGATCTTTTTGATGACCAAACGCGTACCGTTACATAATTGAGGTGGATTCAAATTACGGAGGAGAATAATAGTGGAACCAATCTTTAATCGAAGATTATGTGGTGGCATTCCAGGGATATCTAATGAATTTAAAAATTCAATCGGAAAATTTACACTTTCATTTTCATCAACAACAGTATCGATTGATTTAAAAGACATCATATCGCCTGGTAATAACTGTAGTATCTGGAAGTTAATTTCGTCAACATCAACGTTTTTGGCTGCCAAAATCGCCCGTTGACTAAGCCATTCATGATTCAAATAATTATTCTGTATATCCGGGAAAATACTCTGAATCAATTCATTTTTATCCTGAACAACAGTGCAAAAATTGTCTGGTAGTTTAATGCATTGCGTATTTGGTTGCAGTTCTATTTTACCGTTCCCAATATCTGCAGTCCTGATTCTTTGAGCTGCATTTCTTGTTTCGATTTGTTCTGGTAATTGCTGAGCTCTTTCAACACGTTTGCGTCGTGACCCTTTGCTGCTCGCGTTGTTGAGGTTAGATTTTTTCGGTGGCATTTGACTGAAAATAATAATAATAGTTTAAATATTAGAAAGAGGAACTGAAAAACATGTTATCATAGCACATTGAAATAATAAGTGCAAAATAATTTTAAATGGAGGTTAAATAATCTTAATATATATAAATCTCGTGTCACAGTGTTCTTATGATATTCTCTTGAATACGTTCGTTACACTGTTATTGAGATTCTTGTGCATGACCTTCTGCTGTCCTGATTCTTGGAGCTGATTTTTTACCAAGCAGCGCCATCTATTGATTACTTACTCAACCCAGTCGAAAGGTGTCGACATCTGTTAGAATCATTTGGAGTTAACAGATAATTGCTTCATTGTACATCTCTGGTGTATAATCTATGTTTTGGCATTGATTTGTTTGTCTAATTCGGTGCAATATGTCTTCTGTCATACAATTTTTATATTTTTCCCACAAAGTTTGTGCTTGCGAAAGTTTGTGCTTGAAATTATTTACCAATAAAGACGAAAATATTGATGTTGGTATACAAATTCACTGGATTGAGATTTGAAGGGGAAGTACGTTGAACACAATTAATTAAAATGTTCTTACACTTGATATTAAGCAGAAATCAATAGGTACAAAATAAAAATTTATCAGATTTATTATTTCCATTTAATTTGTATAACAAATATAAGTACTATTCAATTATAAATACTTTCGAATTCAATTTAATTTAACACCAATCGGTGCACAATGTTTTTGGTTAACCTGTCTTTAGCTAACACAAATAGATTAGACGTTTTCCCAACACGTGAACACGCAACATATAGTTGCCCATGAGAAAAACATGGATTTTCCAAATCTAAACCACAAATGGACATTGTTTGACCTTGAGATTTATTTATAGAAATGACGAAAGCTAAACGAATTGGAAACTGTAGCCTTTTGAAGGGTATGGTAGAATCTGATGGTATCATCGGAATACGTGGCAGCAGGACCACTTTTCCTTTAAACTTCCCAGCCAAAATGGTTGCTTCAAGAATGTTTCCGGTGATCTTTTTGATGACCAAACGCGTACCGTTACATAATTGAGGTGGATTCAAATTACGGAGGAGAATAATAGGGGAACCAATCTTTAATCGAAGATTATGTGGTGGCATTCCAGGGATATCTAATGAATTTAAAAATTCAATCGGAAAATTTACACTTTCATTTTCATCAACAACAGTATCGATTGATTTAAAAGACATCATATCGCCTGGTAATAACTGTTGTATCTGGAAGTTAATTTCGTCAACATCAACGATTTTGGCTGCCAAAATCGCCCGTTGACTAAGCCATTCATGATTCAAATAATTATTCTGTATATCCGGGAAAATACTCTGAATCAATTCATTTTTATCCTGAACAACAGTGCAAAAATTGTCTGGTAGTTTAATGCATTGCGTATTTGGTTGCAGTTCTATTTTACCGTTCCCAATATCTAGTAGTTGTTCGGAAAATATTTGTGCTGATGGATCATTTTGCAATTGTACTCGCATATTTATGGTCAATCGAAGTGTTTCAACACTTCGCCATAAGAATGATTGTTTCAAACATGCATTAATCTCATCCGCGAAAGTAGAGCGAGGTATAACCGGTAAGGTCTGCCGGAAGTCACCAGACAAAAGTAAGATAGCACCACCGAAAAGTTTATTATTGCTGTTTAAATCTTGCATAGTTCTGTTTAATGCTTCAAGTGAATATTTGTGTGCCATTGTGCACTCATCCCAAATTATTATAGAACTCTTCCGCAACACTGCAGCTATTCCACTATTCTTTTTGATGTTACACATTGCATCTGGTTTATTATGAACGTCCAATGGCAGCTTGAATGGTGAATGTGCTGTTCGCCCACCATCCAGTAAAGTAGCCGCAATGCCTGACGATGCTACTGCTAATGCGATTTTTTGTTGCGACCGTATTTTGGCAAGAATCAACGATATTAAAAATGTCTTACCGGTTCCACCGGGTGCATCCAAGAAAAAAAAACGCCTTGTTCAGCAGCAACAGCCAGCGTAATCCGATCATAAATAATTTTTTGTTCTGCTGCCAGTAATGGTTCACTGTTCATGATAATTGTTGCTAAACTTTCATGGTCATATTGATTTTCTCGTTGTAAATCGGTATTGACTAAGTAGGTGGCTGGACGATTAGGTGATGGCATACCATAATGATTAATTGGTAAATTTGAAATAAGAACACATAAATCCTCGATCAAGACCAATGCTTCATTGTACATCTCTGGTGTATAATCTATGTTTTGCCATTGATTTGTTTGTCTAATTCGGTGCAATATGTCTTCTGTCATACAATTTTTATATTTTTCCCACAAAGTTTGTGCTTGCGAGGGATAACATGTCAAAATAATTGCAAACAACTGACGAATGTTATTCGGTGTTGATGTCAACGCAGCATCAGCAAGCGTTAAGTCCCAATGGTTATCGTCTTCTAGCAATTTCAGTTCACGACATGCATCCTGGTATGTATTGAATACTCGACCATTAACTGTTCGTAAAAATTCAAAAGACGTTGGTCCGGAAACATTCACCAATAACAAACGTAAATAGAAGCACTCACGTTGCTTTGGATGTACCGTGTAAAGTCTCCCCAATGTCTTAGCTTTGAATATGCCTGTAATGGAAGGATGTGGTTTTCCTTGTTTCCGTGGCAGCACAACGCGTGCAACGCGTGGCCGGGTCAGCTAGCTGATTGTTGTATTCTTAATATATATAAATCTCGTCTCGTGTCACAATTTTTGTCCTCAATGGACTCCTAAACCACTTAACCGATTATAATAAAATTCGCACACCATGTGCAGTTCGATCCAACTTGAAAGATAGGATAGTTTAAATCTCAAATTATAGTCGCAATTTTAATTTATTGCTAATTATTTGTCTGTTATTATTTGACAGTCACAATTATCTACAATTATTACAACAATCAAATTTGTAATAAATTAGCAATAAATTAAAATTGCGACTATAATTTGAGATTTAAACTATCCTATCTTTCAAGTTGGATCGAACTGCACATGGTGTGCGAATTTTATTATAATCGGTTAAGTGGTTTAGGAGTTCTTTGAGGACAAACATTGTGACACGAGATTTATATATATTAAGATATATATATATATATATATATATATATATATATATATATATACATATATATATACATATATATATACACATATATATATACACATATATATATATACATATATATATATATATATATATATATATATATATATATATATATATATATATATAGCGCCCCTAGAGTCGGCGCCGCGGGTTGGATACGCGCCACCGGACCCGAGATGAAGAACGAGTCTCGACCACAGGAGTGCCCGGGTACATGTTCCGGCCGGCAATCGCCGCGATTAAGTCTGCAGACCAGTCACCAATCAACCGCGAAGCAGTCTACAGTCCGGAGTGTGTAGCGAGTCGGCTACGAGAGCGCTTTACGAGAGCGCCCAGCGACAGGAGACGGAGGCCTGACTGCGGAAGGGGGTCGCCTGGGAGGAGGCTGCCGGATCGCCCGGGCAGAGGCTTCGCGAGCCGGCGAGAGATGTGGGCCCACGCACGGACTGAGCCAGGAGGGGGTCGGAGGTGACGACTATGTGGGTGCGGGAGAGTCACCCGCCCACAAAGGAGACGGCCCAACTGGGACTGTGGGCCTGGCAACGGCGGCCTTCGGCTGTTCGAGGGAGTTCCTTTGCTCTCCGGAGGTGACAGAGGTTCCTCTGCTGCAGCCGGAGGTGACGGCCAGGCATGACGAGGCACGAGCGGTGCTACGACATTATCAGAGTTTAATGTTTGCAAGAGAGATGTTTTGTGTGAATTTTCCGATTGTAAATAAGTGATTAAAATAAAGGGTTGTTTAAAAGAAACTTTCATTTCCCAACCATATTAGTGTGTGTAAGGAGAGAAGAGGAAACAAAAAAGAACAATTGAACGTCGAGTGCGGTGCCCTGTAGGCTGGCGCTCCCGCTGGAGGAAGATACCTAGTTGAAGAAAAATCCGCTAGCCGATGTGTACGTTGGTGCTTGATTTCGCCATCCCGGAAGGGAAGATCGCCCGAGAAAAGTCACTTACCGAGAAACAAGCATGCGCTAAACTTACAAACTAATGACCTAAGCAGATAGCGCGTTAGGAAACCCAAATCAATCTACCCAGTCACCGATGCTGCTGGTTAAACAGTATAGCCACTGAACCACATCAAACAGCTAAAGCAATCCTATTGAGAAGCGGCGGAGCGCGCGGCGGGAGGGGGACGGGTCCTTACTTCATGAGCTCCTAGAAGGTCTCGTCGCGCACGGAGACCTCGCAGCTCCGAATGAATCGAAGCACATACGAAGTAGTTCCCTAAGACAATAGGGAAAGCATGTACCCAACCCCTCCGTTGCACCGAGAGCTGCCTGCTTCATGAGCTCCCAGAGGGTCTCGTAGCGCACGGAGCCCTCTAGGTGCGCGTGCAGCTTCAAATGAATCGAAACACTTACGAAGTGGTTTCATGACACCAGAGAGAAACGATAAACCCAACTCCTCAATTGCACCGAGAGCTGCCTACTTCATGAGCTTCCAGATGGTCTTGTAACGCACGGAGCCCTCGAGGTGCGCGTGCAGCTCCAAAAGAATCTAATCACCTACGAAATGGTTTCATGACACCAGAGAGAAAGCATAAACCCAACCCCTCCCTTGCACCGAGAGCTGCCTGCTTCATGAGCTCCCAGAGGGTCTCGTAGCGCACGGAGCCCTCTAGGTGCGCGTGCAGCTCCAAAAGAATCTAATCACCTACGAAATGGTTTCATGAGACCAGAGAGAAAGCATAAACCCAACCCCTCCCTTGCACCGAGAGCTGCCTGCTTCATGAGCTCCCAGAGGGTCTCGTAGCGCACGGAGCCCTCTAGGTGCGCGTGCAGCTCCAAAAGAATCTAATCACCTACGAAATGGTTTCATGAGACCAGAGAGAAAGCATAAACCCAACCCCTCCCTTGCACCGAGAGCTGCCTACTTCATGAGCTCCCAGAGGGTCTCGTAACGCACGGAGCCCTCGAGGTGCGCGTGCACCTCGAAATGAATCGAAGCACCTACGAAGTGGTTTCATGAGACCAGAGAGAAAGCATAAACCCAACTCCTCAATTGCACCGAGAGCAGCCTACTTCATGGGCTCCCAGATGGTCTCGTAGCGCACGGAGCCCTCGAGGTGCATGTGCAATTCCAAATGAATCGAATTACCTACGAAGTGGTTTCATGACACCAGAGAGAAAGCATAAACCCAACTCCTCAATTGCACCGAGAGCAGCCTACTTCATGAGCTCCCAGATGGTCTCGTAGCGCACGGAGCCCTCTAGGTGCGCGTGCAGCTCCAAAAGAATCTAATCACCTACGAAGTGGTTTCATGACACCAGAGAGAAACGATAAACCCAACTCCTCAATTGCACCGAGAGCTGCCTACTTCATGAGCTCCCAGATGGTCTCGTAACGCACGGAGCCCTCGAGGTGCGCGTGCAGCTCCAAAAGAATCTAATCACTTACGAAATGGTTTCATGAGACCAGAGAGAAAGCATAAACCCAACCCCTCCCTTGCACCGAGAGCTGCCTGCTTCATGAGCTCCCAGAGGGTCTCGTAACGCACGGAGCCCTCGAGGTGCGCGTGCACCTCGAAATGAATCGAAGCACCTACGAAGTGGTTTCATGAGACCAGAGAGAAAGCATAAACCCAACTCCTCAATTGCACCGAGAGCAGCCTACTTCATGGGCTCCCAGATGGTCTCTTAGCGCACGGAGCCCTCGAGGTGCATGTGCAATTCCAAATGAATCGAATCACCTTCGAAGTGGTTTCATGGGACCAGAGAGAAATCATAAAGCCATCTCCTCAATTGCACCGAGAGCTGCCTACTTCATGAGTTCCCAGATGGTCTCGTAGCGCACGGAGCCCTCGAGGTGCGCGTGCCGCTCTAAATGAATCGAAGCACCTACGAAGTGGTTTCATGAGACCACAGAGAACGCATAAACCCTACTCCTCCCTTGTTTCAAAAACTGCCTACTTCATGAGCTCCCAGATGGTCTCGTAGCGCACGGAGCCCTCGAGGTGCGCGTGCAGCTCCAAATGAATCGAAGCACCTACGAAGTGGTTTCATGAGACCAGAGAGAAAGCATAAACCCAACTCCTAAATTAGACCGAGAGCAGCCTACTTCATGAGCTCCCAGATGGTCTCGTAGCGCACGGAGCCCTCGAGGTGCGCGTGCAGCTCGACGCGCGTGCCGCGGCCCGCCGCGATGCAGCGCCGCCCGGGGAACATGGGGAAGAGGGCGTTGTTGCGCGGCCCCTGCGCGCGCTGCAACACGCGCGTCAGCGAAGCCGACGAGTCCGCGCCCGGCACGTAGAACGTGCGCGGCGGCAGCGGCAGGCTCGCCTTCCTGGCGAAAGCGGTATGTATACACTATGGCGCAATAGCCTCTGACGAAGCTTGGATCTAAAATTGTTGGCTATCCTGGAGACGCTGCGTCGTTGGTTGGGAGGCCGACGTTTCACCTGACATGTCGCAGGCTTCCTCGGTGCAGTGACACTGCGGCACTACGCGCCCGGTGAATCAGGGAGACCTCTCCGCCAATCCGAAGCTTACGTCACAGACGTTAGTCACCGCCCTGAGGAAGCCTGCAACATGTCAGGCGAAACGTCGGCGTCCCAGCCAACGACGTGGCGTCTCCCGGATAGCCATGTATTTATGGATTCGAGCCACGGAAGATTACGTGTGAAGCCTGGACCTACTGCTATCGTCCGGCGTTTTGCGGCAATGGTTTTAGGGGCACGTGTGTTTAGCCCATGGATATCCCAACGCATTCATGTCTTCTCAACCTGAGAAGTGAGCATCCCATCGTCACTTTGAAGCTTATACTGAGAAATTGAGATCTCGTTAGGGATGGATATTGTCGCAGGAATTTGATTTTACCGAGTATCTTTCAGGGTTATTTTTGCATGCGACAAGAGGATGATATGGCTACTGTGGATGTTTCGATCTTCGAACATCCACATACCTATACCGGGGTCGAACCCGCACACTGGGGGTTGCGAGGCCACTACATGAAACCATTATCCACCAACCCGCATTGACACGTGTTGTGGTGACGTGTTTAGTGGCGTTATCTGCTGCTGCGCACAACGGGGAAAACTCGGTGCAACGCAACGGACCAGCTCACCTGTGTCTTTGCATCATGGATAATACGCGGTTGCTTAAGCTAGTATATTAATGACAGGCGCTAATCAAGTACTCAAGCCTGAACAGGAAAATACAGTCATAAAGAAAAGGGTAACATATTTTTAGTATACTTCCAAGACTCAATACATTAAAGAGAGCAGTAGCGTCACGTAGTTTAATTTCCTAATAAAACTTGCTAAAAACTTGTTATAAGCGTAAACTTGACACGAAGACAAGACAAACTTGACCAGAAAAATGTTTAATTTGTTTTTATTTGTATAAGGTAGATTTTTTTCAGTTTTCCGTGGTGTGATTCCCGGTTAAATTCCTGGGCAGGTCAAAAATGGAGTTGTATCTTTCATACAGAACCGTCTTATTTTCTGCAGCTGTGTGGCGAAGACGGCTCAGTCAAGAGAAGTTCGCTAGTTACGGCGAAAAGAATGCCTTATGTTCGTTACTTGTTTCTCTTACCCCCAAACGTGCAAACTGAAACTAGGCCCAGTAATGGGACACACCGTTCGTTAGCCGGCAAAGACGGACAATCGACCTAAAATGTTAAATACACAGATTCGTAAATTTTCTAACAAACACTACACATTTGGAGATAGAAAACTTAAGAAGATAAACGTATTTTTGGGTCATTTATCTATTATCATAGCTTCAAAGCTCCCTATAAAAACCACGCTTGCTTTGACTCTAAGACTGACAATCTTGATTTGCTTCACCAATAGGTTTAGTTAATCAGAAACTATGTATATATGAAAGTAAGAAAGCAGGTAAATTCACATAAAATGTGTGCAGTGCATTTATATTGTCAAGAAACGTTACCTCATTCTGTCAGCCAAATCTTCAGAACCTCCATAGTTCAGGCGAGAAAGATCTAAAACAAAATTCGTAAATTTTATTAATGCATGCCACTTGTGAGGAGGGATTTAAATTATAAACAAATTAATGGATTTCAAACCACTCACCTAAACAAATTATTCGTACATTTTGAAGTGAATAATCCATGAATTTTTGCGAGGTTATCAAAAAAATCGAAGTAACTTAAACATGGGAAGATTTTTAAAGTTTAACAGTCAAGTGATAAAGGCTGATGTGATTAACTGACAATGATAAGAAAACAATTGTTTTTTCTTTTGTCGGAGTTTAAATTGAAATCGAGTAGGCCATCAAATGTTGAATCACATTTTCAGCTTTTTTTTACTTCGATTTAGATTTAGATTTATTCAGTCAAAAAACAGTAAAAACTGTATGTGACGTAAGGAAGAAAAGATTATCTGAGCACGTTTCTTTGAGTTTCAGAATCCCTTCCCGTCATTTTAACTATAAATAGTTGAAAAACGAGTAAAAGTTTAACATAAATAAATAAAAATAAATTTTACGAATAAATTATAAAAATCACAAGATAAGCAATATTTGAAAAATAGTCATTTTCGTTTCTGAGTTATATAAAACTTATTTGCATCGGTACACGAATTGCAAGTATGATTTTTCTGTTTTGCTAACAAAATAGAAACTCGTCCTTACCTCTACTCTTACCATTACATTGACCCGGAAGCTGAAGTACATTATTTGTTACAAACATGTTAAAATGTTAAGTCAATTATGTATCATACATTTTATTTTAATTGTTCTCTTTAAGTGCTCTCGAAACTGCTGCTGCTCATCGAACACTATTGGTGCTGCTACTATTGGTAGTATAAGTAGTCGATTGCTTCTTCCTCCACATAAAATTCTGACTTTTGAAGGCAATGGCGCTGCATAATTTCTGCAGTCTCTTCTGAGCATTGAAAGCAGCTTTTCAATATAACAAACATCACTAAACAGTATTTTTTTCTTGTTTCTCATAGAGGAAGAAGTAGATTCAAAAAACAAATCTGCCATGAAATTTCTCATCTTCAGTCTTTGTTGAATAATTGAAAATATGAGAACAATGTGTCATGTCATTTTATTTATTTAATTGATCATGGATAACACTATTTACTTCATTAAAATAAAACAATGTATATCCTTAATTTTCTATGAGGTATTGTACGTATGCACAATTAATGATTAAAAATACTTATATTGGACTCGCTATGGGCCTATTAGGGATATTGTTGCTTACTGTTAATGACACTCTTGAACAGACTTGGTTAACACCTGCATACCGTCCCACGTAAACTCATTTTTATTTCGAAATTCTGCCCAATACCCTTCAAAAAGATTGACACGTGTCCGGTTACTTTTTTCCCCTCGGCTGTCTGTACATTTCATCAATGTTGTTTAACTTCTATTCCTAATAAGAAACGCCAACAAAATCACTTCGAAGTTTCCAATGCCAAAAGTTCAAGAAAATACTAACAAATTAATGATTCACGAAATGAACTAGGTTGCCAAATATTCCAGAAAACACAAGAAAAGATAGTACAGGCGAATTAGAAATACAATGAAGCGAAACGCACAAACAGTTCGTGCTTGTTCGCCTCTGTTTTCGTATTTCTAGGTTATTTCCAGGTTATTCCACACTTAAACTACGTGTCTCCGGTGTTCAGCGGTTGCTATGGAAACTATACCTCTCTTATTCCGTGCTCGAGTTAGTCCATATTTATTGGTAAGAGTTTTCGCTATTCTCCTGCTATTCTGGGCTTAAGCACAAAATAAATGTTACACCACGTTTATTGGTAGGGCTGATTAAGTCTTTAAAAAATTATATAATACAAATATAAACTAATTCATTATATATACCTTTTTTGTTAAAATAAACATTTTTCTTTTTGATAATCAGTATAGTCTCTAATTGTATAGAAACAGTTGTGCCGCAGAAAAGATTTTACTTTTAACGTCAATTCGTGAACTTAAATTGTTTAATGTCATCTGGCAGTGCGTTGTAAAATAACGTACATGTATGTGGATTTC
Source organism: Gryllus longicercus (assembly GCA_038098605.1). Taxonomy (NCBI): domain Eukaryota; kingdom Metazoa; phylum Arthropoda; class Insecta; order Orthoptera; family Gryllidae; genus Gryllus; species Gryllus longicercus. Next base: position 2,939,154 of record JAZDUA010000149.1, read on the forward strand.
TGATAGTGAGCTGAACACTTGATGAACGTGATTTTTACGACGTGTGTTGTAATTATAAATGTCAGTATTCCATAAAAATATGTTCCCACTGTTAAGTCTCTTTTGATAAATATTACAAATTCGTTAATATATAGGTAAGACAGTGGTGAGATTCCAAGCTCAATGAAGAGAGGCTTGCAAGGGTAATGCGGATGACATTTTTTCATTATTCGAATAATTTTCTTTTGCAATCTAAAGGTCTGGGTACTACATGATAGGTTTCCCCAGAATTTTATACCATATCTCAGACGGGAACGTACATTTGAAAATACACGCAACGAGATGCATGAATGCTGACAGAATTTGATAGAATTCTGAATGCGTAAAATAATGAACTTCATTTAGTGTTTAATTTTGTTATATGTACATTCCATTTGAGGTTTGACTGAATTGACAGACCTAGAAATTTTCTTATCTGAACACCTAATTGCATATTATTCATTTTCAATGGAGTATGCGATTGCTGAATTGAAAGGCAAAAATGCATTGAAGCTGTTTTTCCTTCATTAACTATTAATTTGTTATTAAAAACCAATTTGAAATTTCTAAAATCGTACTATTTATTGTTTCTTTTTTGCAAAAGAACATTCGTATCATTGGAAAACAGAACCGCTCTTCCGTTTTTAATAGGCGACGGCATATCGTTTACGTATAACAGAAAGAGGATAGGGCCTAAGATCGAGCCTTGCGGAACCCCATATGAAATTGGTAATGAATTGGAAAGATAAGTAAATAATGTCCTTTCGAGCCAGTACGGTATTTCTACTCTTCGAGATCAATGTTTAAGGTACGAAGTTATCCAATCTAGGGCGATACCACGAATTCCATAAGAAGGTAATTTTGATAGCAAGATGTTATGGTCAATAACGTCAAAAGCTTTCGAAAGATCTAAAAATATTCCAATGGGTGCTTCATTTGGTCCATTGATAAAGCAACACCTTTAAGAAAAGAAAAAATGGCAATTTCCGTAGATTTTGATTTTCTAAACCCGTGTTGTGAGACTGAAAACGCTTTGTTTTTCCTGAGAAAAGTTTTAATTCGCGTATAGAAAGTCTTTCTAATATTTTAGAGAAACCTGACAAAAGAGAAATTGGTCAGTAATTTTGTATTTCATTTTAACTTCCTTTTTTAAAAAGTGGCTTAATTTTTGCTGTTTTGAAAATACTTGGAAATATTCCTGTGCATAAAGAACCATTGAAAATGTGAGTTAACGGGTGTATAAAGGTAGGTACACAAGTTTTCAATAAACAATCCAAATTCATCTAAACCAGATGAATATTTATTTTTTAGTTTACTGACTAATCGTAAGATTTCGTTAGAAGTTTCGGAAATAAAAATCGTGTCGAAAATTTTTGGGAAAGGTAATGATGTTGAATTTGACAATTTTAGTCCCTTCGTGAGTTCAGCTGCAAGTCTAGAAAAGTGTTTGTATTCTATTAACATTTCCACATTGAGCAAGTTGGAGCGAATTAAACGATACCTTCACAGTTCCGACAAAAATCGTTCTCACACGAAAAGTATTACACTCGGGAACGGTTTGTGAACAAACATTTCAAAGAAGGCAAAGCAGATTACAGAACAGTAACGGATCCAGAAGGTATGGAAGTCATGCCTTCTCTGTTTCTAATATTTATATTTGTAAATTTACTTATTTTATTTAAAACACATAGTCACCATATGTCACATAGTGATCATATGGCATTCACACTCAGATTTCCTTCAAGTTCCACTCCCGACATTTAAAAAAAATTATATTCTAAACTTTTTTTAGAGTTAGAGTTCTAATGTGGAGGTACGGAATATAGTTGGGCCCCTTTTGAAATAGCATCTTGAGATTTTTTGTATACAATAGAATTATTTGGTACTTTTACCGTCAGCAAACAAGCTAATAATCAAACTACTAAGCAACGAAATAAACAAAGAGACAAAAAATAAAAGTATAAAATAATTGACTAAATTTAAAAAATATAAAACAAACGCAAATAAATAAATAAATAAATAAATAAAAACTAACTTACCTCCCACGGAGTCGTTGGATTATTGGTCGCGCGAGCGCAGGACGAACTCGTGGGAGGACCGAATTAATACTCGTGGGTGCTTGAATGAATAAATAGAAATTAACCGTACCTCCCACGGGGGTGTCGTTTGTGTCTTGGTCGCGCGAGCGGCGGGCGAACTCGTGGGAGGACTCGGCGAGGCGCTGCTCCGACTGCGTGAGCGGCGTGGGCCGCCTCCACTCGTGCACAGGCGCCACCACCACCGCCTGCCTGCGCCGCTTGCACTTAGCGGCTGCTCGCGTCGCTTTCCTTTCAGGCTTTGGCCCGGCCACCCATTAACTCTTAGCAGGGCTTTAGCTGCTACTCTGTTTCTTAAATGGAGATTTAAACTAGTGGTGCTGCCAAAACACATACTTCCTCGCATCGTTTCTAAATGCTCCGCAACATTACACTACTACATAAACCAGCAAATGTGTCTTTAAGCAGCAAATATTTTTTTCGCTCGGAGACTCTGATCTTTAAAGCTAACGTACCGGCACTCATACCACTACGTCACAGAAGCTCAGCATGGGACGAACGGGGACAAAGGCATAAAATGGTAAATGCCCGATTCACGTAAAAAACCTTCGATAATCAAAACATCCGTTAGAAACTCCCAAAACCTCCAGTCCGTTCAGATCAATCTGGGAATATTAATTTTGAAGAAAATCAGCTGAACGGTTTAGACGCAGTTGAACAGACATGCAAAGGAATAGACTTACGTTTTGCCGTCAATCTAAGTTTCGGTGTCAAGAATCAACAAAACATGGATTACGGCTTTACCACGAGTTAGAGGATTTTTTATACATGTGGCAACATAATTTATCCACTTTTCCGTTACCAGAATCCGGCAGAAAGGTTTTGTCTGGCGAAATTTCTGCGTTTTCTGGCGCACGATTCCATAACTTTTTCTTCTTACGAAATACGAAGAATTCATAAGGCGGGAAATAAAAATTAAATTCATTACACGATGATGCAGAAAATGCTTAAATATATTTGTACTTTCCAATATCACCAAAGTCTATCCTAAAGTGACTCGGTTGTGTTAGGTTTCAGACGGACTCGTCAAAGACAATAATCAATAAGTTTTAATGGGGACGAAAAGCTACATATTTGCAAAACAAGCGACGTCGTTCTGGAGTGTAGTGGTAATTATTTATTACGACGGAGCCGACGAACTGTTAAAATACAATCAGACCAGAGTAAGCAGACCAAAGCGAGCAGCGCGCGCGCCGTGAGGACCTTACTCACTGATCGCGATCGTTACTCTCCTGTTTTTCTGTTGTAGCTACACTGAGACTTGGCCGTCCGGAACCGTACAACCAGCAACGCACCGACTGACCACGTGGAGCGGAAGCCGACTGAGAACTTGGTACCAGCCAGACACGAACGACGTTCGACCTGTCGCGTGTCCCCCGCGAGCTGTTCAGACGAGCACTCGCGGAAAGTAACCGGCGCTTCAGGGAGGAGGCGCGGCTTCGGCCGTTGCCCGAATCCAAAACCGAATCCGACGACGACATGGCGACCTCACCCGAGAAACTAATGGACCTGTCGAGCGATGAAGACAGTATCAAGCTGACCATAGACGAAGACCAGCAATTGGTAAACACCCAGACAGCAATTGCGCAACCTGCCTCCACCTCTACCTCAACTGCAAGACGACCGCACCCCCGACAGGAACCCCAAAAGGCTTATGACAGAAGACGGCTTCATACTTGTTACAAAACCCTGCAGAACCAACTCCCCACCTCAAACCCAATCCTTAACCTTGAACAACCGTTTCACCCCACTACAACTCCCCGACTCTCATCCCTCTACCTCCGGTACAATCCCAGAACCAGAAATTAATAATGAACCCCCCTAACCAAAAACCCCACCACCAAAAACCAAGATAGGCCCCTTCCGAATCGACCTCAATTTTATCCTTAACCCCTCAGACCTGACCCAAGACCTACTGAAACACAGTAATAATGCAATGACTGTCAAATGTAACAGAACCTAGCTGCTTATCCAACCCCTCACAATGACTGCTTATAATAAAATACGCGACCGACTAGAACACATCTCGACTACTGACCTTAAGGACCTATACTTTATCAGAATCTCATACTCATACAATCGTGCAACCGAGGAGATAAGGGAAAACTTTGTGCTAAAAAGACTGCCCCCAAAATACGACTTAGACAGAATTAAAACGAATCTCCATGACTTACAGATACCAGTTTTCCATATAACAGAAATGAACCGACGCGACGTCAACGGACAACTTACACCACTCGGACTATACGTAATAGAGATGACAAAGAAAGACATGACAGAGACAAAGAACAAACTGAACTATATCGACTATTACCGGACTAGAATTGAACCCTACAGGAATTCCGACCGCATACCCCAATGCAAAAGATGTCAGAAATTATATCACACCAGGACCTACTGCCGACGACCCGTGACCTGCGCCCTTTGCGCCAAATCCCACCCCACCGAAGAATGCCCCTCCTTAAACCTAGACCAATCCACCCCCTTCCCACCTACCTGCTGCAACTGCAACCGAAACCACCCAGCCTATGACCCTTTCTGTCCGTACCTAGCAAAAGCAAAACTAATCAGAGAACAACAGACAAGACCCCCCACTCACGTACCACCTCCCGACATGTCCACAAAATCTTTCCCTCCCCTCAGACAAACTAGTAAAACCTACTCCTCTGCTTCCGCCCCCAACCAATTCAATCAAACCCCCCAACCCACAGCCACCCAAAATATAAAAGATATACTATCACTCTTACAATCACCCACCCTCAAGAAACTCCTACCCCACCTTCGAACATTCTTAGATATCCTCAACGGCCCAGAGGACATCCTAACCAAATTAATAACCGCCGCCATCAAATTAGTTGAGATACTCAACTAATGCCCCCCCCCAGCCCGAATCCTATCCTTTTCCTCGTGGAACGCACGCGGCGGATTAGCCCAGAAAAAAAACATCCTTGTCCAGTTCCTAAAAGACTACTCCATCGGGATCCTACTACTACAAGAGACAATGCTGACACCAACCAACTCCTTCACCATCCAGAATTACCTTACCTACAGAAACGACAGAACCTTTGCCCCAGGAGGTGGCACGGCCATCCTCATTAGACGATCCCTCCCACACACTCCCTACCAACTTCCCCAATTCACAGCCCTTGAATGTACTGCCATCCTACTTGGAACTCCCACCACTCCCATAATCATCATCTCAGCTTACAAAAGACCCCACTCCTCGTTTCCTACCTCTGACTTGAACATCCTCAACAACCTACCCCACCCCTTTATCCTTGCAGGCGACGTAAACTCCAAATACACCGGATGGGGCTGCTCGACAAGTAACATAGCCGGACTGCGACTCGAAGACTTTTTGAACTGCAACCCACAAATACACATTAAATGTCCCCCTGAACCTACACACACTGTTAACGGTAACCCCCACGACATCCTCGACTTTGTCCTACACTCCTCCCAACTACACGTCACCATACCAAACCCAAAATACGACCTTTATGACTTCTCCGACCACTTCTCAATCATGTTCACTTCCTCATCCACAACAACATACATCTCCCCCAAACCTCCAACCGTCCACAACACCAACTGGAAATCCTATAAACATATCCTGTCAAAAAAGATAAAAGTCCCAGCCAACCTCCCAACAACACCCTCAATAGACAAATCCATTGAACACCTAACCCACCATATCCTTCGCACATACAAAAGAACCACCATCCACACCCAACAACTACACCCTACCCTCCCCGACCAAATAATACTAACCATTCGACTGAAAAGACAAATTTAACGACGTTTCTACAAACACAGACGCGACGAAGACAAAATACTTCTAAAACAGACCCAAAGACAAGTACACCGACTTTTTCAAAACTACGAGACAAACAAATATAACGACCTACTTAACGACAAAAGCAGCCCCAATAATATACTTAAAGTGATAAAGGCAGTACGTGACACCCCAACCCGAATTTCCCCCATCTACACAACCCAAAACTCCCTAACCTTTGATCCTCAAATCATTGCTGACACCTTTGCCCAAACCCCGGCCGACCGTTTCCGCGATCCCAACATCCCAATTCCCCAAAACGTACTCCTTAACGCCTCGAGAACCCCAACCCTATCCCTTAATCAGCAAACGACTTGGACGACAAACAACACGGAAATTGGACAACTACTGACAATGACAAACAAAGAAAAAGCTCCCGGACCCGATGGAATACGTCCCACCCAACTCCGGAACCTCCCGAAAAATGCCATTGACCTCATCACCCTCATCCTCAATTCCTGTTTTAAACTCTCTTACTTCCCCTCCATCTGGAAAGCAGCCCGTGTGTCCATGATTCCCAAACCTGGCAAAGATCATTGGCACCCCACCAACTACAGACCCATAAGCCTCCTCTCAGTACTCAGCAAAGTATTTGAAAAAGTGATCCTCCTCCGCCTGACACCTATCATCGACCCAATCCTAGACCAATCCCAATTCGGCTTCCGCGAGGGTCGCTCAGCGGCCCTCCAAACACTAAACCTAACCCTATCCATAGCCACACCCCTCCAAGACCGTAAAGAAATCCCCACTATCCTTACAGATCTCACCCAAGCTTATGATACCATATCCCACCCAATCCTCCTAGCGAAAATCCGTCCCCATATCCCTGACCACATCCACTCTCTACTCCAAAGCTACCTTACCCTCAGATCCTTCTATGTCCAATATTACTCCAAAAAATCCCCCAACCACCCCATCCAAGCCGGCGTCCCATAGGGCGCCGTGCTCTCCCCACTCCTTTTTTCCTTGTACATTAACGACATCCCGTCCACTCCCGGAGTAGAGAAATTCCTCTATGCCGATGATCTGGCATTCCTTGCTTCCTTCCGTAACCTCACCCGCTCCCTAAGAAACGTCCAGAAATGCCTCGACTCCTTCCACCTCTGGGCCTCCCAAAACTCCATTACCATAAACCCTTCCAAATCCCAAGCCATCCTTTTCTCCGACAAAACCTATCCATCAAACCCACCCCTCTAACTATAAACCAAATTCCTATCCCCTGGCAACCCCATGTCAAATACCTCGGTATTACCCTCTCCCGCAGACTCCTTTGGTCCAAACACGTCCTTAACACAACCATCAAAACCAACCGTATCACTAACGCCCTTTACCCCATTCTGTCCAACCTGTCTATCCCAATCCGAAAAAGAATCCTAGCCTATAACACCTACATTCGCCCAACCCTGTCCTACGCCCATCCCACATGGTTCAATAGTTCAATAGTTAACTATAGAAAACTCACCGTCACCGAAAACAGAGTCATCCGCCTTATCTTCCGCCCTCCCCCGCTTACCTACTTCAACAACCTTAGAAACCAATACAATATGCCCCACATACTAACCTACCTCTATAACTCCTCAATCCAAACCATACAAAAGTTCACCACCGATCCCCAATTCAGAAATTTAATCATACCCCACCACCATATTCTCCGAAACCCCCCCAGACACACACGTAAAAAACACCCCCTTGATATCCTGCAACTCCCCCCTCCCATTACCTAGGCCAAAGGGCGGACATAGAATAACCGACAAACGACAAAAACTACTGACTAAACACTAACTCACGACGAACCAAAGAATAACACGTACCTTTTCCCAACCCCTCCTATATCCCATCCCTCTCCTTTCCTCAATCCATTCCCCTCCCCTTCCCCTACTACCAAAACCCCCTTAAAAAGAATCACCCTATACTTCCCTCTCTCCCCGACTCCCAATCCCCGTCCCTGTACGGGGGAGAGGAGTCGCAACGTTTACAACACAACACCGGAAGAAGACAACACTGGACGAAGAGTCTCGCAAGAGACAGGCGTACCAGCAAGACACACTAAAGCTCGTGTCGTGTCGTGACCAGAGTAAATAAATGAAGGTAGATTTTAGGCAGGCAATAAATAAATAAAGATACATAATATTTTCTCACAAGTGAACACTACGTACCGAGAACCTGTGTAAGTAAATACATCGAATAAAAATAGACGTAAAAGCAATAAGACGTAAACAAATAACCAGTTAAAAGCTGTAATTAAATAAACAAATTAACTCCATTAATTACGGGAATTAACAAATGATATTTCGGCTGAAATTCAAGTGGAAAATGTAATGATACAAAGGAATGTATATAACAAACTAGAAAAGACAGCAATTGTTTTTCTAAAACATTAGTGAAGACAAAGATAACGTGAAGGCAGAATGCTTCTAGACGTAGTACATGATGGATGGTAGCCAGAGGGAAGCCATGTTGGGTCATAATGTTTGGTGATGTGAATGTAAATTGAAGTCATAACACGAAAGTGAAGTTGATAGAAAATGGAAATGGTAATCTTGGATATCGGCGACATGTGGGCGGACTTGTTTGACGGAGCCACAGCGGTCAACGACAAACGAGGTGAATGTTTCAAACTTTTCTAATTGATCCGAGGATATAAGGCCAAGAAATGTATTATAAAGGGGAAAATGTTAAACGTAAATGGCCATTAATAAGCGTAAGGAATGCGCGCTCAAAAAAATGAGTTCTGTCTCTTGTTATGTGTGAATGTGTAATATTAAATGTTTCTACGGGTAATATATTTGTTTTTGGTCATGTTGTTTTGTGAAATATGTGTTTATTAGCCAGGAGAGACGGCAACGAAGCCAAGCAATTGTTTTGACTATGAATAATCATTGTTGCACCGACAGTTGCGGCAGCAACAACGAATTTTGAAAAGATTGATGTTTTTATTAGAGTGTTTATGTTTGATTGAGCGAGAGAATGATAACTTACGTCTCTAGTTCGAAAACAATCGATGATAAGCACCCAGTTTCCCGTATGGGAAGGTCTTCCCGTACTCACACCCTAAAATATTATTTTATTTTTTATATTTATACATACAAAAATGTGTTCTTCATAGTGGGTAGTTCATTTATTTCAAAACCAAATTCTGCAATTTATATATGTACATTTTGACTGTTTTTTTTAAATACTGCAAATCCTGTGTTGTATCGTAGAGAATTTCCATCACGGAGCAGACAAATTGGACTTACGGCGCTGGAATGTAGATCTCAAAAGTACGAAAAGAGGTCTGGCTGCCGATGCACACGGTACGTCGACAAAAAGGTAAAACCCAACGCAAACACTATTTGTCCCCTAGAAATTACTGTAAAGAGAGACGGAACGTTCATTTTCTTATTACTTTCTAAATCAGTTCATCTAAAATAGGTCTTAAAATAAGGTCATGTTCAATTTTTCAAGATTATGAGTAATTTTTTTGTGTAAAAATAGGCAATGTTTATAAAATGTAAACGATATTATTTTTACACAAAAACATTTTACACATTTTCTCAAAAACGACTTTTTTTCTTTTTTCTACTTAATCATATAATATGCTACAAAAATGGCGCAGGTCCGATTTTAATTGAACTCTATGAATTTTCTAAAATAAGAAAAGTTCCGAATACTGCGAGAAGGTAGTACGTGCTGTTGGGACATCACTGGTTTCCTTTATTTTTCCCTTTTAAGAAGCAAAACTATTATGAAAAAAAAAACTTGTTTCAAAGACCAATCGTTGTTGCTGATTCTTTAGGTAATGGTGACTCTAAGGCAGGCGTAACAAGTGTTTAGAATGACTTACTTTATCACCTTGGGCTTCACCTTTGACTTGGCTCCGGATTCTTCTGGAATTTCCGGAAGGATATCTGCAATCATTTGTAAAAACTTGTTGGTTGCTACGATCCAAGGCAAAAGTTTAATTCCGAATTCCTTAGTTGCTTCTGTCCGAACAATAACAGTAATAAATATAATAAATACTAACTGAACTCTTGCGATTACATCGCGCACTCGATCTGTACAAAACATAACTACAGAAATTTATTACATGCGCACTAAACGGAAAACACCTTCACAAAATGTTCAGTACTTATTCACCAAAACTGATGAAATGAGAAAAGTTTACAAATTCTGGAATATTGATTCAGTCACTATTGATTGTAAACGCAGATTTACACATATTTCTCAAAATGCAATAAAAATTATTTTCACCAATATATGTTGATGTAGGTGACGACTGTAGGATATATCCTGCTTTCCACCTAAACTTAAACACATAACGCATCACAAATATTATAATTACCGATTTACTTATTTTTGTTACATAAACTGCACACTGGGGTCTCACAGACTCCAAATATTTTTATTGCTTCAAAAGAACCCACAAATTATGTATGATTCAAAAGTGTGTTATTTTATTATTTTATTTTTATTTAAGAATGCATAAAAATAAGAAAAAAAATGGAATTTGAAAAATGAAATTTATTATATTGTTTCCTTAACACTGTCCTGTAAATATATCTGCATGAAACAACGCGACAGAGGAATGAAAAAGCTATTTTAACGGCCGCCAGCCATTAATGAATTAACAGCCCCCGCCCATTAAGGAGCCACATGGTCTTCAAACTATTTATTAAACCTCGAAAACAAATGACAAAAACATAAAGGAATATACACAAACAAGATAAATCACACATGCAAAAGTAGTGTTCAGTAGTTCAAATAAGTATTCTTATTTTTTAACATTACTTCTCATTGTGAGATTGTGGGAACGATGTGGGTACGTTTGAGACCTCTCTTTGGCAAACGCCAACACAACTGTTTCATTTACTTTGTCAATATTCTTACATTGATACCAATGTTGAAAATGTTGGTATTCTTCCTCTTACCTTATCTTGGTTTTTACGTGTAACAAATCAAATCTTGCACCATTTACAATTTCTAAGTCATCGTCTAGAATAAGACTCAATATTAAAATGTAGAACATACCCTGGTTTAAATGTGTGTAGAAACAAAACTATTGCGTTTCACGCAACAAGCTAATCGAAATGACAGACTTTCTCGTCTGATGCATCAAAGAATCGAATCGAAATGGAAGATGACATTGTACTCCCAAGTAGTAAAAGCAATGTTATTTCTTATTTTCATTATTTTTTATAAGAATTTGTTATTTCTAAAAGTATTCAACAACACACGGCCGATATCACTGATAACAGACTTGGTTGGTTTTAAATCTCAATCGCGTTTGTTATTTAGTGTTTACGGCCTAATGACGTTGATAACTATAACAATCTTTCATCAGATTTTAAACAGAATAATTTCAAATACACGCGGAAATAACACAACAATGCAGATGGATCAAAATTGTTATGAATTCACCTGGTCACATGAGATAGTCAGATACGGATAATTGGAAGAATGGCATTTTTATTTTATTATTTGCGTGCGGAACAATCAGACTGGGTTCCAGTAGACCCCTTGTTGCACCATCCACGAATTAGCTTCTATTCTCACAAGTACTAGCACCAATTGAGACGGTATGTAACATGTAGATAAGCTGTGTAATTTAAAGTTACGTAATGCGCTATGGGAAAATTTCCACGCTGTGTGAATTTGAAATCATATTGGGGCCCAGGAGCCCCCAGTGAGCAGTTCTTCGAAATCAATTTACCTAGCAGTGCTTTTCCAAGATAGTCCACAGTAGGGCGCTTCCTTCCAGCAGCTACATCCTTAAGTGTTGTGTTTGTTCTGAGAAATGCAGAAATCAACGATAATATCAATTTCAAGTAGCTTCAGAATTTTTAGAAATCTTTCAATATAGGTTTTTCTCTATAATATCATTGTTTTTAATGGGATTTTTAAATGGGCATCTGATAACAATTGAAACACACTAGTGGAGAATGTTCAATTTTTTGATAACACATTTACATTCGTTTTCTGTGGCAAAACTAAATACAACAGAAAGTAATCTTCATCAAATCAAATTTCTTGGAATATTGATGCATTTTTACTTTCGCGTATACATACGTATATACGGAGTAATATACGTAGTATAGGGAAAGTTATGTAATGCTGCGGAAAATCGATTTCGAGATTTCAACGGAAATATACGGTTTGGGGCCTCCTGATTACGAAAAAGGGCGTTTTTCAAAACGTCAGTCAAGTCAGTCCGTCCGTCCGTCCGTTCGCCCGGTGTTTGTGAACAACACTAACACCTAAACTATGCATGCGATTTTTTCCAAACTGAATAAACCCCTCTCAATCTGGCCTGGGTCAAAGCTCTGGAATTTTGAAAAACTTTCATTAATTTTTTGGGGTACTTTACATGAAGCTCCCCGACAATTTCCTAAATTTTCTCAAAAACGGCTTCAAATTGTTTTCTTTGAATTTCTTCTAAGAATGTAGTAAAATACACTTATAAAGGTGACACAGGTCCGATTTTCAGGGTAGACTCAGAATTTTGGAAAATTTTGACATTTTTAGGGCGTTTTCCTACAACTACAAAATTGACGATGTTTTTCCTTCAAATAAAATTTGTTCTTCTTTGTATGTTCTTTTATTAACGTCATGTACATGTTTTTGAGCAATATTGCGTGCAATATGTGCAATTTTAATCAATATCAAAAAGAATATTTTTTCAAAAACTTCTCCAAATTTTTTCTTTTAACTATTGGTAACGATAGTGTTTGATATGCTCTATGAGCTGACTGAGATGGGTTTGCTCTATTTCTTTGTTTTTTCGAAAATTACAAAAATGTAGTTTCTTTACTTGTTTCTTGCGTCGTTAATATTTACACTAGCTACGATTTGTTCACACGATTATATTTATCAGTACATGTGCTTTAAATAATGTCACAAAGTTTCTCGAAAACTCCACGTCTTCTGTGAAAACTAGCTCGAAATTCCGTATTTTTAGAAATGCTGAAACGTCATTTTCTTAAAAACGGCTCCAAATTTTTCGAATGGGGAAAGCCAATTTCACTCTTTAATGGGCAGTAAAGTTCTTATTTCTCACGCCGTTTTATGCACATTTCCAGTGGTTTGTACGAGGGAGGATTGAAAAGTCCGTGACTTTTTAAAGTAGAAAATATATTTTTTACAAAATTCAACTTTATTTCTCAACATAGTCTTCTTTTAACTCAATACACCTTCCCCAACGTTTTTCTAATTTTTTAAACCTTCCAAAAATATGACTTTTCAAAGTGGTGGTTGGACATGAATTTCTTCCCACCGAGCCATTTCTTCAGTACTTACTAGGCTGTCCGGGTGACGCCGCGTCCATGGCGAAGGTGCCTTCGCCACCTTAGGCACCTTCGCCATGGACGCGGCGTCACCCGGACAGCCTAGTAAGTACTGACTCCGGCCGCGGAAGCCTACGCTCCCATTTCTTCAGGTTTCCGAAAAATAAATAAGTCACTTGGAGCCAAATCTGGGGAATAGGGTGGGTGAGGCAGAAGTTCGTAGCGCAGTTCCGCAAATTTGCCATGGCAACAGCAACTTGTGCGCGGGCGCATTGTCTTGGTGAAAGTGAATCTTTTCTTGTCGTTTCCTCAACAATTCCTTGTGAAAACGATCTAGTAATGCGGCGTAATATAATCCTGTTATTGTTTTGTTCTTTTCCAGGTAGTCAATTAATATTTCACCTTGCAAATCCCAGAAAATAGTCGCCATGACTTTTCCTGACGACGGAACTCTTTTCGCCTTCTTTGGAGCACGTTCGTAGGTGCTTGGATTGTTGAAAATAAATGAATCCACACGTTGAAAATAATTGATCCACGTTTCATCAACTGTTACACAACGCCTCAAAAACTCATTTGGATTACGCTTGAACATGTTCAAACACTTCTGTGAAATGGTCACACGCTTGTCAATTGTGAGCAGTCGCGGCACCCATCTTGCCGACAGCTTTCTCATATCCAAATGTTCGTGTAGAATGTTGCTCACTCGTTCATACGAAATGTTCACAATCTCAACTATCTCCTTTACTTTAATTCGGCGGTCTTCCATCACAATATCGTGATATCTGTTCACCATTTCGTCATTTGTGACCTCAACCGGCCGTCCTGGCCGTTCTGCATCACTTGTGCTCAAACATGGAAATCTGTGAACCACTTGTGGACCATTCCATGGGACGGAGCAGTGTCTCCATAATACTTTCTCAACTTCTCTTCCGTTTCCTTTAAAGTTTCCCACGCAAAAAGTAGTGCTTCATCAATACTCGAAATTCACTTTTCTCCATTTTCACAAAGCAACTCACACCTTCTGCTTCCGGACCCTCCCAACAATGATCTAACGAGCAGATGGCAACAATACCATGCAAGGATTCCTAAAATTGATGTAAGACTTCAGTGCCAACAAAAACCTGCTATGTGGACGCGAACTACTGTTAAAGTCACGGACTTATCAATCTGTCTCCGTATACACTATTGTACGTATAAGCTGAATGACTTCAAATGAAGTTTATTGGAAACTCATAAAATGTCTGTGAAAATGTTCTCCAAATTTCGCATTTACAGTAATGCCTTAACGCCATTTTCATAGAAACGGCTCCAATTTTTATAATGAAAATTGCCATTTAGAACGAGATTTTATTCTTCTTTAATAACCATAAAGTAATATTTTAGTTCTAGGCGGAAACAAAAAAAATTGAAAAAAATTCAAAAAATATACTTTGTGCGGCAATAGATGGCAGCCGGCAAAACTATGTGGCATGTCAGAAGAGCTATCCCAAACGAAAGAAAATAGAAAACTAATACGAGAATGTGTGTGCCAATTTGTAATATCACTAGTTTATATTTCTAGTATGCTGTTGTTACCAGGCATTAACTCAATTATTATTAACAAATCAGTTTTTCGAAGGGGAAACTTGAATTTTTCACAGTCATAAATACTCATAAAATATGTTTATTTTATCATCCTCAATATTTTCCAAATTTTACGACAGTTGTAAACACCTAAATGATCAACACTTTTACAATCTGAGAAGTCCATTATATCTCCATCGAATAACGTGTGATGCAATAATATCAAATTAAATGTAACTAAACTTTCGTTTTTTTAACGGTAATACTTAACGTAACGGTAATACATGATTAATACAAGTCTAACAGCAAAAGGGAATGTGAAATTTGTGTACAAAGGCGTACATTATTTATCGCTGCTCCAACCAACTGTTGTACCCAAGCTCGCGGGTTCAAACCCGATCGAAGCCGTGGATTTTTAAGGGCGAAAAAATCCTTCGTAGGCCTTCCTTCGGAGGGGAAGTAAAGCCGGCTGACCCATGTTAGTAGATTTACTTGCATGTATAAGATCCTCAAGCCTAAATGACACCTCTGAGCTCGCCTGTTTCTCGCCCAAGAAATACCTCCTTTCTCTGCTAGTTGGTGAAAGGAGCGTAGCGAAATTTGCGTGGTCAGACGGAAGAGCAGGCTTCATGGCCTGAGTCTCGCCACGTAAAATAAGGCATTAATTCAATTCAATTCAATTCAACGGTGTCGCGTCAAGCAATGCCGCCATCTCTGAACTGTCGTGGAGCTAATAACACGCGAGAGGCCTAAAGGCTAAACACAGACGTTTCGTATAGCGTGAAAGGTTGCCAGGCGAGTTGAGAGCTCTTAGCCCACCTCTACTGCTGCATTTTCCGAAATGAAACAAAACTCCCAACTTTGAAACGAAAAATATTCACCAAATTATGACAAACGATATGGACTGTCCCTTGCGATTCTATTGGCTGTCCTCTTAAATTCAAATAATTCAAATCAACCAATCATAGTCCTTTGAACTGCTCGAAACCATAGTGGAGGAATATTATTGTGCTTTATGCTCAAAACTCTATTCTACCTTCGTTTTTCTTTTGAGAGAGTATTACGTCTGATGTTTCTTTTTTATTCCTAATAATTGAGAGAATAACATTTCCATCTCAAATCCGAATAAAAATCATTTCCCCCAAAAAATATTCAAACATTTCCCCATCCATTTAAGTTTCTCATTTTTCTCCACAACAAAAAAAATATCCCCATTTCGGGGACAAAATTCCGCAATCTGACAACCACGCATGAAGCGCCTTAGCGTACGCCGTTTTTGAGTCTCTATGCATGAGCAGTTGGAGTTACGCAGACGCTCAAAAGTATCGTACGTTAAGGTGCTTCACGCAGTGCAAAAGTCTCTGGAATTCCTCCTCAGGGCGACTTCAACTGATTTCAATCCAGTGTAAAACGAGGGTTTACATGTTCCGTTGTAAATAATTATTCACTTGCAAAAGATCTTGGCGGACCGGGAGATGCTGCGTCGAAGGCTGAGGTGACAACGTTTCGACCATCTTGTCGTGGTCCTCCTCAGGGCTGGTCTGTAAAGTGGGCGGTCGAGGAAGATCACGACAATTTGGGCGAAACGTCGGCATCACACTCTTCCACGCGGCATCAGCCGGACAACCAAGATCATTTGGATAACTCGCCGCGGAAGCCTACGACTTCACTTGATTCACTGATATCACAAGTTTACCAAATATGAATCGGTTCACTGTTGATAAGTGAATTGCTTCCCGAGTGGCACCATAAACTCGAGATTAACCCAGCTTTACATACCTTGCTTACTACGGATACGACAACATCAATGTTTTCAAAATATCAACGTTTTTATTATGTATTGTATATTTATTGTATTATGTATTGTATATTTGTATATGTATTGTGTTTGATGTTTATTACCTCGTCAATATTTCTTTTTTAAATAATAACAAAATTCTATAATAATTTTCAGATATTCATAAATTTAAAACTCACCGAATAAAAGTGACAAAGAATGAAGAACAAATAAAGTCGAATTTTCTCCAATAAAGTAGCCTATCTTATTTTTTGAAATATCGAATCAGATAATCCACGTTCAGTTTTGTCAGTTCATTCAATCACGTTTTGTCAGTTCATTACTTTTTACTTGTTTTTGTACAGTTACTCTCAATCAAAAAGTAATAAACGAGACTACTTTCATATTAAATCTCCTCTTTGTTAATGATTACTAATCCAGTTTCAATCATGATGAATAGACACGGGATGAGCTACTTCGGCGCACCGATTTGTTCTGCGCAGCCCCAGTTTACGTCACTAACCACGTGACCACAGCAACAGCATGGGCATTTCGTTCGTTCGCCAGACGCTGGCCGCCCTGTTGCATGCAGAGCAAGAAGTGCCCGCAAGTGTCGGTGTCTAGTGTATGGTAAAGGAAAACTGTCGGCTGAATGTAAGCACTAGAAAAACTAGTGGTGCTGATACATCACGTACTATCAAGCAAAATTACGTGATAAGTTCTCAAATGTTCGCAAAATTGAACATGACCTTCTGTTTAAAAATCTACCTTTAAGAAATAGATTTCATTCAAGAAAAAATATCTATCTTCATAATAATTGTAGTTGCAGGAAAGTGTTGAACACATTTTAAAATTTTGTAATTTTCGAAAAATCAGCGATTTTAACGAAAATGAGGCGTGTACCATTCTCTTAAAAGTTCATCATACTATGCAACAACAAAATGTAATCAAACGATGGAACGAATCCATCAAACGATGGATATATATATATATATATATATATATATATATATATATATTGAAACCCAGATTATGTGTTTCATTACACTAATTAAATCATTAGTGTAAGAATTCAATAGCTATTCTGGACTGCGCGGTGCGAGCGCCGGGCGCTGCGAGCAGCGGGCAGCCGGCAACGGTCGCCGCCGCCACCGGTGCCCGCCGGGAGGCGAGCGTGAGAACGGCGGGTACAAGCGTGGCAGCGCGCACGTGCAAAAAGTTCGTTAGTTGGATTGAGGCGGCCGCCGCCGAAGGATGTGCTGACGTGCGGCCGGCGAAGTAGAGACGTTAGCAGAGCGGCGACCAGTGCGGACGTGTAGCGAGGGCTCTCCGCTAGTGAATGGACGCATGTAATACGCGACATAGTTATGTGATTAGGAATCGCAAAGTAATGGACATGTAAACAGAACATTAGAAGTATCAGTATAGTAAAAGATTAGTGTTGGTAAAATAATTGACGTCGCTCTTATTAGTTGGTGCGGAGGGAACATTCTTGAAAGCGTGCGGTACAGAACTGTGACCAGTATACGGAGTAGGCGGGGGTCGTGTAATTAAACCCACTAATGGACAGTGATTCGAGGAAGGTGCGCAGCCGAGGTATCAAGATCCTGTTCGGGGAAGAATTGTTGGAGCATCAGCCGTGGATGATCACCACGCCATCTGCTGCCGACGGCCCGCAGCAGTAGCAGAGGTCGACAACCCTGTCGGCACGAGCGGCTCGACGAACCTCATAGGTATTCAAACGGGGCCCCGAAGGTATGAAAGTTGTATTTTACTCTTAATCTTGGTACCAAGGCGGAGTATAAAAACGGTGTCTGATTATGTAAATAGTAACTTTGATTTAAAATAAACCCTGTCATAATTGTATTTCTATGTATGAATAATTTCCCCAACGTTGCACCGACTTATCCTGGGACCCATTCACGTAAAAGACACCCTCTCTTAGTGTTATATTGCAGTGAAGATACCCGGCACCACCAGGTACGTCACAGCTGGCGCCCGAACAAGTGGATAACGTATAGTTAAGAAATGTGGCCTTAGGGAAGTTGGTGAAATGTTGGAAAATAATGTGCATGTAATTGATGTATAGTAGTGCAGGGTACAGATGAGAAGCAGGCAGTGAAGTGTATTATTGTAGACAACAAAAAGTAACAATACATGTGTTAGCAAAATATGCATAAGTCAAGTAAACATAATGAAATGTTGATAATTACAAAAATGTTGTTGCATAATTAATTACGGGCTGACATAGGCAATTATTTGTGAGCATCCAATATATAGTTAATATTGTAGTTACTGAGGTTATGAAGGCTATACATGTACATGTTACAAATAATATAATGTAATAGAATTCCAAATTTTGTAAGACATATTAATAATAGTTGAATGGCTTGGCAATTTTTTATAACATGGAAATCAAAGAAATGGGGAAGTAGTAATAATTCTTATGAGAATATAAAGGTGGTTAATAGTGTTGTACAAATTATGCACAAAATTGTTTTTTTTTGCTGGGAACATTCACGCAGTAGTGCATTATTTATTGGTGATGGTAAAGTGTGGGGAATTTATTAGAAAAGATACTAGGTTGGGAAATATATACCAGCAGTGTGAATGTTTGTTGTGAATATCTATATGATATTATTGAGGAAAATTCAGGGAGGAGATATGACATGCAAATGTGAATGATGATTATGTACATAATATAGCAATAAGTGCGTTGAAAAGTAATTTCAATTAATAAGGGATTTATTATAATTTGAAAGCATTTTTGTGTAATAGTATTAATGAGTTTATTAGCAGTGTATATGTGTTTCAATGGTAATAATATTATGTATTGTAAGGATTATGTTTATGCATTGGTAGGTGAGTGGAAATTTATATGGCTATTGAATTAGTGTTATTGTGTTTTGGTGGTGAGTGAGGGTTATCCGTTAGTAGTTAGCAATTGAAATAGGTGTGAATTAATCCATTCACGAAGGATACAGTGTTGGGGCGGATATAGTTACTTCATAGAATAACTGTGATATCGTTGGTAGGTGAGGCAAGTGGAAAATTTGTGCGGTATTTTAGCGAAGTGAGGATCGATTGGATAGCTCAAAGTACCAGAATGGAGGCGCAAAATGTAGTGCTGGACCGGGAGGAGAAGGTGGATGACGTAAGGGAGATAGATGTAGGAATCGATAATAGCATTTCATCGGAAAGCAGGGATAGTGGAATTGGGAGTCGGTTGGATGATACGTCAGGGGATAGTTTTAATAACGAAGTAGACGTGACATCAACGCCGATGAACCAGGCAGCAGGAAATCCAAATCGGGGGGGTGGAAAGGATACCCATTTAGATTTAATGCAGAGGATGATGAAAATGTTGGAAGAACAGAGCAAAAGGGGGGAAGAACAGAGCAGGATGACCGAAGAATTGAATAGGAAGTCAGAAGATCAGAAGAAGTGGGCCGAAGAACAGAATAGGAAGATATTGGAAGAACTGAATAGGAAATCAGACGAACAGAAAATATTTACAGAGGAGCAGATTAGAAGGTCGGCAGAGGAGCAGAAAATATTCACAGAGGAGCAGATTAGGAAGTTGGCAGAAGAACAGAGTAGGAAATTAGACGAACAGAAATTATTCACAGAGGAACAGATTAAGAAGCTGGCAGAAGAACAGAATAGGAAATTAGATGCAATAGGGGGGCGAATAGGACGCGCTGAAGAACAAATTGAGTTAACGAAGAATGAGATGACCAAAATCGCGGAGCGGGTGGAAAGTCATGAGCAATGGACTGCCGAAGAATTAGGGAAACAGAAAAAGGAGTTAGAATCCCAAGTAATTAGTTTGGGGGGAGAATTAGAGAATAAGTTATGCCAGCAATTAGATGCTAAAACCGCCAAGCAGGACGAGAAAATTGAAAGGATGCAGTTAGTAGTCAAGGAAGAAATGCAGGAGAATAAGCGGGAATGCGAAGAGAAGGTTGTGTTACTACGAACAGAGATTGAACAAATAAAAGAATGCAAGGCATCCCCAATTGCAGCAAGCGGGACGGTACCATTTACCCCTCCAAGATCGCTAAAATTTTCAGGAGACGGGAAAGAAAATCCATGTATATTTATGAAGGCAGCAGAACGACATCTAGATGTTATCAATACTTCGGAAAGGTGTAAAATACAATTATTATATTTAATGTTAGAAGGCAACGCAAGGATATGGGCCGATACATTTGATAAATTTCCCGAATCAGTAAAGGCATTTAAAGATCGATTCCTTGAGCGGTACTGGAATGAGGAAATTCAAATTAATTTTAAAATTAGCCTGATGAATAATCATTACAATCAGTCCATGGGAAGTTTGCGGGAATACGCAACAAGGCGTATTATGGAATACAAAACGCTATCCCCACCGATGAGCGATCAGGAAATAATATGTGTATTGACGAGACAGTTCCCAGTCACAGTGCAGAATCTTTTACGTAGTGTGCAGCACACCGACCTGGAAAGATTCCAGAATGTGTTAGGAGGGTACGACTTGACGTTCGCAGGCGTACCAAAGAACAGAAATGAAGGGAATGTCAATATGGTTAGATCGGAACGTAACCAGGGGCAAGGGAATGATAGGAGCAATGATTACCAGAGAAACCAACGCGGAAGAGGGGGAGACGGATGGAGACCAGGGCCGGGGAACCAGAGACCGGACTGGAACGAATCTAATTCAAACCGTACGGAGACGCGAGGCGGGGGCGGGAATGCACACGACCGATTAGCACAGCCTAGCACAAGTAGTGATCAAGGACACTATTTAAACTAATAGAGTCCGCGGTGATAGGTGGCCCCATTGCGGACGCGGAAATCGATGACGTAAACGCGGTCTCCATAAACGCTATGCAGCCGGTAACCTACGATACCCAACCGTGGCGGAGATGTAAGAACTCAGCGGTCAGAATCAGGAAATGTCCCACGATATCGATAGAATGTGAAGGTATAATTAAAGAAGCTTTAGTAGACACAGGGTGCACGACTACAGTAGTATCAGAGGAAATGTATGAGGAGTTAAGAGCAAAAGGAAAAGAGATAATGTGTTTGCCTATGAATAGGGCGTATGTGATTGGAGCCACTCAGAAGAAGTCAAGCCCCATCACAAAACAAATCATGTTTCGAGCCAAGATTGGCAACCAAGTATATGAGATGGTGGCCCTGGTAGTCAAAAAATTATTGTATTCGGTAATCATAGGGACGGATTTTCTGGTCGATCACAGAGCAAATATAGATCTAGAACGGCAGGTGGTAGAACTGGGGAGCCAGGCGGTAGGATTTGACTTGGGGATGGACGAAGAGTACGAAGCGTGTACGGGCGTAATGGCAGAAGATTCATTAGAAGAACAGCTGAGGCAGCAAACGGAGAAGCAGATTGAGAAGTTTGCGGAAGAACAGAGCAAAGAATTAGGTAAACAGAAAAGATCCGAGGAGGAACAGAATAGGAAGGCGGAGGAACGGAATAGAAAACTAATAAAAGAACAGAACGGGAAGGTGGTTGAAGAACAGATTAAGAAGCCGGCAGAAGAAATGGGAAGAATCACAGAAGAACGGAATAGGAAGCTCATCGAAATATGCGAAAAACCGTATGGGAAAGCGGAGGAACTGGATAGGAAAGATGAGGTGCTAAAATTTCAATCATGCCATCAAATAGATGCTAGGGTAGCGGTAACAGATAGAAACGAGGGGATGACGAACCAAATCCATGAGGAAGTCAAGACAGCGGAGGGCAAAACGGTGGAGGTCCAAATCGAGACCGAGGAGGATGTTTATAAAGTGAAAGTGAAAACGGAAGAATTGAAGTTAATAATGGAAGAAGAAATGGAAATGAAAATAGAAGAAATGGAGCGTATAGTAGAAGAAGAAATCGGGGAAAATATACAAGGGTGCGAAGAGAAAAGAGCACAAGAAGAGTTTAAACAGGAAGAAGACGGGAAAACGTCGCCAAGTGTCAAGTATGGGGTGACACCAATTATGCCTCCAAAGTCGACAAAATTTCTGGGAGATGGGGCGGAAAACCCTAAGGTAGTTCTGCGAGCAGAAGAACGGCACCTAGCATCAAACAACATATTGGAAGGATACAAGATCCAGTTATTACACCCAATGTTAGAAGAGAACGCCAGGACATGGGCAGAGAATTTTGGTATATTTCCGAAATTTTTGAAGGAATTTGAAAACAAGATTTCTGTACGAAAGTGGAATGAAGAAACCCAAATAAACATCAAGAGCGACCAGAGGAATAGCCATTACAACTACATCACGGGAAGTCGTAGTGAATACAGAACGAAGAGCGTTATGGAGCCAAAAACATTACTTGCTCCTATAAAATATCAAGGAATTATTTGCATGTCAACGCGACAGTATCCTGTTACCGTGCAAAGCCTACTGAGCAGAGCACATCATACCGATTTAGGAAAGGGTTTGAAGAGATTGGAGGGGTACAACTTCATGTTTGCAGACGCCCCAACGAATGGGAGTGAAGGAGATGTAGGCAGGTCAAGAATGGAGCGAAGTCAGGGGCGAGGGAAGAGTGATGGTATGGTCAACCATTGGTACAAACGTAGAAGAGGTCGTAGCTGGAAATGGGATGATACCTATCAAGATGTGTTCAACACGCTGGAAGCCATGTCCTACAACTGTGAGTTAGGAAATCACTGTCAGCAGAATGGGAATGAACTGTTGCACAAGAGACAAGACATAGTAGGACATTACAAGCTTCAAATCGGAAACCTGGTTCAACAGGGATGGAAAATAGTGAAGTGTAAATAGTGTAATATTAGTGTTAATACAAGTAATCACATGTTAAGTCGATTCTAGGTTATAAGTGCATATAGGATGTTGGGCAACATGCAAGACAGTGCGACCATCGGCAGCGACGATGTTACTAGTGTGAATTTTGTCCAGAAGCGGGAAAAATTCAAAAAAAAAGAAAGGGGGGGGTGATGAAACCCAGATTATGTGTTTCATTACACTAATTAAATCATTAGTGTAAGAATTCAATAGCTATTCTGGACTGCGCGGTGCGAGCGCCGGGCGCTGCGAGCAGCGGGCAGCCGGCAACGGTCGCCGCCGCCACCGGTGCCCGCCGGGAGGCGAGCGTGAGAACGGCGGGTACAAGCGTGGCAGCGCGCACGTGCAAAAAGTTCGTTAGTTGGATTGAGGCGGCCGCCGCCGAAGGATGTGCTGACGTGCGGCCGGCGAAGTAGAGACGTTAGCAGAGCGGCGACCAGTGCGGACGTGTAGCGAGGGCTCTCCGCTAGTGAATGGACGCATGTAATACGCGACATAGTTATGTGATTAGGAATCGCAAAGTAATGGACATGTAAACAGAACATTAGAAGTATCAGTATAGTAAAAGATTAGTGTTGGTAAAATAATTGACGTCGCTCTTATTAGTTGGTGCGGAGGGAACATTCTTGAAAGCGTGCGGTACAGAACTGTGACCAGTATACGGAGTAGGCGGGGGTCGTGTAATTAAACCCACTAATGGACAGTGATTCGAGGAAGGTGCGCAGCCGAGGTATCAAGATCCTGTTCGGGGAAGAATTGTTGGAGCATCAGCCGTGGATGATCACCACGCCATCTGCTGCCGACGGCCCGCAGCAGTAGCAGAGGTCGACAACCCTGTCGGCACGAGCGGCTCGACGAACCTCATAGGTATTCAAACGGGGCCCCGAAGGTATGAAAGTTGTATTTTACTCTTAATCTTGGTACCAAGGCGGAGTATAAAAACGGTGTCTGATTATGTAAATAGTAACTTTGATTTAAAATAAACCCTGTCATAATTGTATTTCTATGTATGAATAATTTCCCCAACGTTGCACCGACTTATCCTGGGACCCATTCACGTAAAAGACACCCTCTCTTAGTGTTATATTGCAGTGAAGATACCCGGCACCACCAGGTACGTCACAATATATATATATATATATATTGTTGAAAATGTCCCAGAGGCATTATGCAAAGTTTCCCCTAAAATTAATTTATCGGTTTAAAATTAAACGGACCGCAGCATCAACGAGATCGATTGCGAAGTATAAATTTTGGGAGAAAATCGGCTGAACGGTTTAGCCCCTATTGTTGTTGACAAACGGACATATTGCCGTCAATCGATTTTTTGGAATCAAAAATCCAGAAAACATGGATTCTTGCCACAGCATGTGTTAGATGAATTTTTTTCTAAATTTAGCGTATGGTTTTATTCACTTTTTCGTCGCCAGCGCCCTGTAATAAGAGTTTTATCTGCAGAAAATTCGCCGTTTTTCGCGCAGCATTACACAACACACACTCTGTCTCTGTCTCTGTGTGTGTGTGTGTGTGTGTGTGTGTGTGTGTGTGTGTCTGTCTCTCTCTCGCGAGAGTGAGAGAGCTCTAGCAAGAAAGCAAAAACGTGATGGCGCCAGTCCCGAGAAGGCGGAGAGTCCGTACTTGTTGCAGGTGCCGGAGGTGGTAGCGGTGGCGGTGGCGGTGGCGGTGGCGGTGGCGGTGGCGGTGGTGGAGGCGGGTGCGGAGGCGGAAGACGGGGAGTCTTCCCGCGTCTCCACCCGCAGCGACACCGTCGACGGGTTGGGCCGCGAGACGGAAGGGGCGCCCTCCTTGTCCAACACCTTGCGACGGTTGCCCTTGGACATGGCGGCGCTCGCAGGCAAGGGCACGAAGGCAAACGGCGGCTGCGCACTCTTGGCAGCTGCTGCGACAAACTCCGTTGCCGGGCGACGCGTGGCACTCCGGGTGGCGGCGCTGGGAAACGGCCTTCGCCGACGTAGAGCCATTCTCACCTCCGGACGCCAGAGGAATTTCTTTAACGTTTTGTTTCCGCTCATTTACAATCTGTTTTCTTATTTAAATATTCAGTAAATTGATGATTGATGATGAACATAAGTAAATTACCTGTTTTACAGTGTATTTCGTACATACTTAGTTTGATCGGAAAGGCAAGTCTCTTGAGTCGTTGAAGGTTTTCACTATTATCTAGAAGATTGATGGCCAGAGCGTTTGGTTGATGCTTCGCTCTATTAGTTCCTCATATATGGAGTGATTTTTTAGATCTGGTTGTACGACGTTGTTAGAAACGTTCCAGGGTGCATTTACTACTTGACGGAGACATTTTGTTTGCAACCTGTAGAGAATCTCTATTTGTTTTACGTGCAGAATTCTGGATTACGTAGCTCCTTGCTGTTCGCTCCTTTGTAGACGAGCACTTTGTTGTAAAGGGAAAAATGAAAATGGCGATTGATTAACCATTCAATCAGATTATTATTTTTTTTTTTTGATATTTTGCTTTCACGTTAGACGTTGGTCAAAGTGAAATCCCAAGTATTTTACCGATGTTACTTGTTGAAGGTACACTTCGTTCAGTATCACTTTAGAACATTGTTTTTTGCAAAGCATAAAGTAATGTTTTGGATTTTGAGGTATTTACTTATATGCGTCACTGCTGCAGTACGTTTTAGATATTTTTGTAGTTTTGTTGATGCTAGGTTTGCGTCATGTGAAGCTAATATTTCTGTATCGTCGGCGAAAGTTGTCACAGTGGTGAAATCAGAGTTTGGTAGATCATTGGTTTTATGTACAGAAGACGAACAAGAACGTTTCCTTGGGGCACACCAGATTTAAAAGAATAAAATGATTAATATTCTTCTTGGAAATTGACTTGGAATAGTGGTCAGAATGATATGAATATTTCAATAGAAGATTAAATTCATTTGGTAAAACGGATTTAATTTTATATGGAAGTCCATTGTGCCATACTTTATCAAATGCTTATTGTATCTGTATAAAAACAACTGAACAGTAACGTTTTAATACGTCTTGAGTAAATGATGTTATGATTTTCTTTCTCACTGTGGAATGAAATGAAGGTATTAAATCTGTAAATTATCAAAAACTGTTATAAACATGATTCGTTGGTTTGCCGTTGTGTTAAGAAGAAAAACAAAACTAACATGATAAAATAATATCTTCAAATTCATCATGCTCCTTCTTGAAACTAATATTCAAATACGTTTCTGTCTACTGAGAATGCTTCATGTCTCAGAACATTACTGTTAATGTCTCAGAACATTACTACATTCAATAATAGGTGAATGATTATGAACGAACACGAACTATGTTCTCATTTGAATTTTGTTACTCATGGTAATTAGTACTTGATCAAATAGTTCAACGGTTCAATTTCAACAAAACACGTTCCAAACAGGAGAGACCTTGGAAACGAACATGTTCTACGCGAGAGAGTGGATCTAATCGCGGGAAATTAACCCGCCATTTCCGAACCGGATCCAACAAACAACTTATTTAGGTGCCATGATTGCTTCTTGCCGAGTACTTTTTTATTTATTAATTAAACTGCACACAAACACTGACAGACTGAGAAATATTAAAAGTATACGAACTTTATAAAATTCGACCTTCGTTTCATTTAAATTATTTTGAAACGTCACTGTAATATTGTGTATACTGTATAGTACCAATTTGGTTAAGATTGTTACGTTCCTATATTGTGCTTTTCTCAAGAATAACAGTGACAATACACGTGCTACTATTAAAAGTAGAAATTTATCGTGATTAGTACGCTAAAATATATATTGTTATTATGGAAGAGAAAACAGTTTTTGATTAGTTATTCGATTAGCAAATTCAGTATTAAGCCAAAGAACACAGACCAAAATTTTATCAAAACACTACGCAAAAAAATTAAGCTAGGTACAGCGTTCCTCTCCCTTTGGAATGAGATATTCACTGTGACATACACGGTTGCTGTGATTTTAAGGTATCTCCGTCGGCGAAGCATTGCCCCAGCTGGGACAAACTCAAAGTTCCCGACTGATCAACTGACACCTACGGCAGTGTATTGTACACGTGTGTGTGTGTGTGTGTGTGTGTGGGTGGGTGGGTGGGTGGATGTGACTACGTGGAGAGGACAAAGATAACGAGGAAACATTGCGCTTAATCCGTGGCCCGTTTTATTATGGCGCAGACGCTTCGGCATTCACCTGGCATTGATCGGAGAAACCATGGAGAACTTGTCATCAGCGCAACCACCCGCTAGAGTTTTCCTCGTGACTGCGGCTGGATTCGACTTAGTTCCGAGTAGAGTGTCCGAAAATCCTCCATCGACTGCACTAGAACCCAAGGCCCACCAGGTCAAATACTAGAGCAATTATTGCCCTGTACTATCTCAGCCGGTACATCCAGCATCACCTGAACCTTGCGTTACCACTGCGAATTAAACCATTATTTATTCTAGTTAAATTTTCTTTATCATTACACATTAAGAGTATTATCCATTTCTCAATACGAAAAAAACTGCAAGATCTTGTCACACAAGGGTTATAATGAATGTTTAACAATCCTCCCAACCCATAGAAAGTAGTTTACAAATTATGACCTTTTACCTACCTCATTTATGTAGAACGGTTATAGAATAATCATGCATGTACCACTCCCAAGAAACGCGTTGATGCAGCACGCTGAGGCAAATCGGGGTGATACGAGTAATCTACCAGAGTGTGAAATATAAACACTTTACCCTTAAGAAGATCTCTTTTTCCCAATTTGTTGCATTAGTGGTATGAATTGAGCATTTTCAACCGTTTCTTTTCGTTCCCTCTATACTAAAGATTGCGTTTTGAAACATTATTTCATTTTAAAATTTTGTTTTCGAAGCATCGATTGATGATACACGAGTATATAGTTTTTACTGTATTTTTATCAGAATATTAATTTCACTAATTTCACAACTTAAAACAATATTTTAAAAATATGTTATAACAAAATAATACAATTTCAATCATTTTAAATTATTTTATTTCTGATTAAATATATAAATAATTGTAACCTATCATATATTCTACAAGAAATAAAATAACATTCCCTTCCAGATTCAAACAACAAAGTAAAGAATTATTTAAATATTCTCTAATATTAAATAATTATCTTAATCGTAACGAGCATAAAACATTTTTTGGTTCATATATAGATCATTCTTTACTTCTGCGTCGTTTTATGCCTAAATTCTCGAGCAGTGTCTGCATAAGTTGTTGTTTTTGTTCCCCAGGAAGGAAACTGCTTCGTAGGGCATTGATGTTCTAAAATAAAACGGAAAAATTATATCTCGTAAGTTCCAGCAGTACATACAATGCATTGCTTTGCAAGACCATTATTTAGAACATCATTTTAATTGCAACGAAAAATGAATTCAAAAGTAAAAGCAGACAAACAGACTGAATATATTAATTATTGCTCATTATTATATTTAAATTCACGTTTTCATTGCACGGCAGTGGCTTTTAAAGTCTTTTTTCAAATAAAGAATACAAGAAAGAATAAGTGAATTCACAAAATAAAAAATTAAGTTGGTGAACAGAAAAGAAGCAAAGAAACTATTTTGAATAATTTGAAGACATTAGAGTAATTCAATTTAAAGTGAAATTAGGGTAGATATTATTTTTAATTTTTATATTTAATTAGAACAACGATTCGCAAAACTTAGCGTTCAGTCTCTCCAGACTCCATACAAAATGGTTACTTGGAATTCTTCTGTAAATGTCATCAAATGCACGGAAATTACCAATTCATCGAACATCAAAATTTCAATTTAAAACTTATCTTGAATTGTGAAATTTGTGTTTTGTTATCTTTTACTACAAAGGAAACATCACCCACCGCTCGTACTATGTGCGCCTCTGTAAGCCCCCATGAAGTTGCCAAGTCGTACACCTCCTGCAATGTGACACCCGTCAGCGTAGGGTGGCTGTTATTTAAGCCGAAGTTCACACCGTCCTCCGCAAATCTGGGAAAGAAAATTTAACGGACAACGCATAAGTTTGTAAAATGGTATTTTAACTTCCGAGACTTAATCACTCTTATCAAACTTCTTCCTTCGGGCAGAGGGCAGTTGGCCTGTTGCATCCGCTATTTCAGAGAGGTGCTCGAACGCGAAGTGGAGTGAAATTTCAGCGCTCGTTTCGAACCATTATTTTAGGATTTTACTTTCTAGTGTCTTAAGGCTAAATGCACCGAAAAATACTAGTAGGAAAATTCAATAGATCGCAGCACTATCACAGGGGAATTTACTTTACTGATAACGTCTGAACCAATAGTCTGATTTTCGATCTGTAAAAGGCATTTGACGCATTTTAAAAATAGAATTTACGCTACGAAGCCCTTTCTCAAAAATCTAGCAAAAATTTGAATTTGAAATTAGTTCTCAAACGTCCGAGAAAAAATTAAAATATGTGGGCTTATAGCGCGATTGCGACATGCTTCATGAATCCAACACCGTGACAAACATGCAAATCGGACGAATAGGAGCGTCGTAAAGTGAAATTTAGGAAAACACATGGCGCCGACAGAGGACCCACAACAAACGGGTGGGTGACGCAACGGCGAAAAAGGGGAAGGGGGGGCGAGATGTTTTTGCTAGATTTTTGAAAAAGGGCTTCGTAGCATATATTCTATTTTAAAAAGGCGTCAAATGCCGTTTACAGATCGAAAATCGGACTTTGGTTCAGACGTTATCAGTAAAGTAAATTTCACTTATTATGGTGCTGCCACGTTGTGGCTACAAATTGTACTAATTTCGGAACATTTAGCCTTAAGACATTCCCGACTCATTTTAATAGCTGGTAAGGGGTTATTGTATCCAACCATTACTTCAATGCATCACGAATTAATTTTCCATATCTTCCTTTCCTCTTTTCTTAACACGCGTTTGTTTTTATAAATTTGCCTCATTTGTATGCATTTTTTGCATAAAAATGTGTTGATTAATCTATGAACGGCAATGGTTTACTAAACACCAATATGACTATATATGTTTATAACTACCTTGAAATAAAGGTTTTTTATATCAAAAAAAAGAAACTACTAATGCTTCAACACATACTTTTTCACATTATTTGTAATTAATTTTCGATAATTCAAAATATTCAACGAAAATTACATCCGCGTCACTTTATAAACGTACTTTTCTCTAACCAAAAAACAAATAATTCAAAACTTAAAAATAATTTTCGAGGAAATTTTGAAAATGACGTTATGTTTAGTTCCGTAAAAAATTGAAATTCCTTTTCAAATTCAAAGGGCTAATAAAACCTTCATATCACTTTTTATACCTATACAAAGTTTCCAACAACAATTTTACCAATTTTCGTAAATATCAGACTTGTAGTTTACCCGGTAGCATTGTTCACAGGCGGTGAAACAGACGTTTGGCAGCAGACAAAATTTTTGATTGATTGATTATCTTCTGTTTTCAGGTGCGTCAAATACTAAGGTCATTAGTACCGTAAGTGTAGTGCATATTTTTCCTCTGAAGATTAGGATGATCTTTCCCCGCTGGATGGTAGATCCGGCGCCGGCATACACGTCGGCTAGCGGGGTTTTTCTAACCAGGTATCACCCACCAGCCGGGCCCAGCTCCAGCTGGAAAAAGCTCTGAGCTCCTAACACGTGTAATAGTGAAGTACATGTAGTGTGTGCAAGAGAAGAGGATGGGTTAAGGAATAAGAAGGGAAGAAAGCGCTTGGTCCGTGGCCCGTTCAGAAGGGTACTGTTTCGACATTCGTCTGGTGTTGATCGGAGAAACTACGACAAATAACCGATCAGAGCTGCCGGCCTTTAGAATTCGAGGACAAGGGGCCCTCCCACATTGACCTAGTTCTAGTTAAACCCTCAATATATTAGAACTTTCATAATATATCTCGATACACTTTTGAACACAGTATACTTGCGTATAAGCACATACTAGATTTAAATAACATATCACACTAACATAATAATATGTGAACTTATATTTAATTCTAATATCTCAATGTAACAAAACATCTGGCATAGCCCCTTCTACTAAATCCTTGCATCGTCCTCTAGACAGCGGCTGAATTCGACCTAGCTATCTAGCTAGTGTCAAAAAGCATGCCACCATCGGGATGGGAACCCTACCACCTCCCGATCAGAGGCACTGAAGATTAGGATGATCTTTCCCCGCTGGATGGTAGATCCGGCGCCGGCCGGACGTCAGTTAATGACCCGAGCCTCCTAATCCGGTGGCAATTTTTCGGAATCACATTCGGAATGCGTTCTAGCTGCGCGATTACTTATTCTTCAGAGAAAACGCTTTTCATTGCAGCAGCATAAGTCTCTCTACAACACGTACTAAGTTGTATAAGGGGAAGTAAAAACTGGGATTCAATTCAATTCAATTCAATCATTTTCTCTTCCCGGGAGGTCATAGGGTTCAAGACCCGACGGTGGCAGGATTTTCGACAATAGATTGTGAGCTAGGTCGAATTCAGTCGCTGTCTGGAGGAGAATTCTACCGTCCGCTGCTGTGATTGGTAGTTTTCCGTGGTTTCTCCGATCAACA
The DNA here is from genome assembly GCA_038098605.1 of Gryllus longicercus. Lineage (NCBI taxonomy): Eukaryota > Metazoa > Arthropoda > Insecta > Orthoptera > Gryllidae > Gryllus > Gryllus longicercus. The sequence goes on from JAZDUA010000149.1 coordinate 2,971,093, forward strand.
CCAGGCGAATGCCGGAGCAACACCCTAAACGGGCCGCGCTCGATCTCATCTCCCTTGTTCTTTTGTCAACCTTTACTTACACTCGCATGCACTACACTACCACAGATGCCGGGAGACCGGCCGGGAGCTGAAAACTTGTCCCGGCTGGAGTGGTGCCCCGCGGAAGAGATACCTGGTGGAGGGAAAAACCCGTCCGGCCAACGGGTTATGTCGGCGCAGGATCTCTCCATCCAGAGGTGGAAGATAACCCCTCCAACCAGAGGCGGAAGATAACCCCTCCTTCCGAGATAAATACACACTAACGGGGCTTGGTAGCTGACGCGCCAACCACTAATCAATGAACGTGCCTCGCGATGGGGTGCTTTTCCACGGCCGAGTCCACAGCGCCGGAGAGCAGGGAGTCCCAGGGGCAGCACTCGAAGTGCACGTCCTGCTCTCGGCACTGCGCGTACAGGCCGGGCTTCTTCAGCACCTCGTAGCCGTGGCCCAGGCGCTGCGCGCAGTATTTATTGATAGCCTACGCAACACACAACGCAGCGCCGGCCATGGTGTAACGGTTAGCGTATAGGACTGTTATACTCAAGTTCGCGGGTTCAAACCCGATCGAAGCCGGGGGGAGAAAATCCTTCGTACGCCTTCCTTCGGAGGGAAAGTAAAGCGGGCTGTCCCATGTTAGTAGATTTACTGCATGTGAAAGATCCTCAAGCCTAAATGAAGCCTCTGGGCTGAATTCAAATCGCCTTTTGCGTCGCCGAAGAAATACTTCCTTTCTCCGTTAGTGAGTGAAAGAAGCGTAGCGAAATTTGGGTGGTCAGACGGAAAAACGGACCTGATGGCCTGAGTCTCGCGATGTAAAATAAGGCATCAATTCAATTCACCTTTACCACGACATTCTTTCAAACACAAGAGGAACGAATCCTCTCTAAAAAACAAGAATTCATCTTTATGTCTAAGATAAATTGCCCAGGAACAGTAGTGTCTACTTGACCTAGTTAAAAGACGCTATAACCTTTAAAATTAAAATATGTGACTCTAAAACGCGGCAGCTTTTGGGGCTGATAAACTCATATTATACTCGTGCTTGTAAGGAATATCTTTTTTTTCTCGGTTTTATTTTTATTTGATTTCTGTGTAGAACGTCCAACTGTTTGACAAGAACCGTTTCAAAGTTGCAAATGTTTGGATAACACAGGAGCAAAATATTTCCTTTACACACAATATTATCGCAATTGGAGATTTTTTAACCTTTTCGCCGATATGCCGGTGTTGACCAAGTATTCATTTACTGCCCCGCCCGGTCTGTCCACCCTCTCGTTGTTCTCATCCGTTCTGCCCGCTCTTGCTGTTTTGCCCATCTCCCCCAGCCTCACCCCGCTCCCGACAACATGTGCCTTCACCAACCAAGTGA